>JARQOC010000004.1:221133297-221733297 GCA_033576535.1 Allobates femoralis | reverse complement strand
AGCTTCCTGCTTCCCTTGGCTGATCTCGCCCCTCCTCTCCTCTGATGTCCCGGCTCCCAGGACTGCGCGGCCCGCTGCAGGTAGGAGCCGCAGCACCTCCAGCACAAAACACCATCCTCTCCCCCGCTCCTCACCATCAGCTGCTGCTGCACCAGGGCCCTCTCGGCACAAGTTGAGACGGTATATAAGACCTATTGCTCTTGCGATATGGATGCCTAAATATTCCACCATTTTTTTTTTTTTATTGCTATAGGGATACCATAGAGTTCTTTAAAGTGCGATGAGGCCGGATTATTTGTCTTGAGAAATAAAATTTCACATTTAGCCCTATTCAATTTGAAGCCTGAAAACCTCCCATAATTGTCTAAATGTACGAGGAGACCTGGCATATCGCGAATAGGGTCCTCCATGTACAGGGCTATGTCAAATGCAAAAAAGCTAGAATGAAGTACCCGCTTACCATCTCTAATCCCTTCGAATCTTCCTCCCCCATTTATGAATCTGGATAGGTGCTCAATAGATAAATTGAAGAGAAGCGGTGACAACGGGCAGCCTTGCCGTGTTCCCCTCCCTAGTGGGATGATATTGAAGAGGAACCCCGGAGTGCTCACTCTGGCCTTCGGGTTCTCGTATAATCCCCTGGGGAAGATTCTAAAGGGTCTTTGCAGGCCCACCTTATCCAACACCAGATCCAACCATGGCCACCTGACGTTGTCAAATGCTTATTCTGCGTCCAGAGTGACCATAGCTGGGGCAGTGTGGTCTTCTCCTCGTTTCATATTTAGTATATCTAAAACCATTAAAGTTCTTCTAATATTACCATCGGCCGCTTTCCCCTTCACGAAGTCCGCCTGATGAATTCTTGACAATTTTAAAGGAGAAAGCGAATTATTAATTTTTTTGAACCTATAAAAGATATGCAAGTGTGTGTCACATCGTTTTTTTGTTTTTTTTATAATCAAAAATAACGACAATTTTCATGTATGTATGTAAGTAATGCACAGTATTGCAAAAGGTGTGTTTTTTTTTTTGTTTGTTTATTTTTAAATGTGGATTGTATTGCTATTTGTGCTTTATTAAATTATTACATTTAAAAATCAAGATGATAGAAGTGAACATAAAAAAAAGTTTATGGTCAATCTCTTTTTATTGAAAATCAAATCAACATTTCAAAAGTAGTCACATGCAAAATATAGCCATATATATAGTAAATACAACATCTATATAGCAAAGTATAATCTACCGAAGTAGTGAAAAACCATGGTAAAAAATATTATTGCTATTAAGAGTCTTATATCTCAATATCAGAACGCCGAGCCATCGCTCCGAGTCAGAATCAAAGAGTCCATAAGAAAGACTTCTACCAGCCCGTCCTCGCACCACTAAAATAGTAATTTTAAACATAGCCATGTCCTTAATGAACTCACTACCATTGGGTTCAGAGGAAATTATAGTGTATATAGGGGAGGAGGGGTGTTTAAGCCCTCATAATAATTAGAACAGTACGTAGAATATCACATTCAACCTACTGGTTGAGACAATAAAGTTTAAAGTAAATTAGTCCAGAGCTTGGTGAAGGACACACCATAGAGTAAATTATAAGGCATCTGTTGCACTCCTTCAGCTCAGGAGTTCCCAGGAAGGCCTTTTTGGCGTATTAAGTTTTGTTTGAATGTAAAAGAAAGAAAAATTATGCTGGAAGATCAAGAATTAAAAAGAAGGGAGAAAAGGAAAAGATAAGGAAAAGATACTTAGGGGGGAAAGGAAAAGGTGTCAGAAGTAGGACTGAGGAAGAATGGGATAATAGGACATGAGCCGGAAAGGGGGGAAGGGAGGTAAATGTATCCAGTCTCCACATCGACTAAAAATCTCTACACAGGGTCTGCATCAGCGAAAATACCTCTAAAGTCTGAGGAGTCCTGGAAAAGGATCCACTCAATCCATATGGCTGGAGAACTTCTCGGGAGTCCGAAGCATCCGCCGCCAGCTCCTCCATCCGGAAGATATCCATCATTTCCCTGTACCAATCAAGCATGGTGGGCACCCAAGTAGACTTCCAAAACCTCGGTATCACAGCGCATGCTGACGAGACACAAAAGCGGAGGATATCCCTCTTGTGAAGCCTGATGGATCCAGGGAATATAGACAATAGTGCCACCTCCGGGCTGCTATCCACCTGCCTGCCAGTGATTAAGGCGTAGCTGGTAAACACCTTGGATAAGAACCGTTGAATCTCACTACAACTCCACCATATGTGAAGCATCGTCCCTCTTGCCTCACCACAACGCCAACAGGTCTCAGATGTTCCATGAAAAATAGTATGTAGGTTAGCCGGACAAAGATACCACCTAGTAAGCAGCTTGTAGTTTCTTTCCTGCACAATACAATAATTGGTCAGATTGTGGGTGAAGAAAAAAACTCTTCTCCCATTCTCCTTCCGAAATCTCTCTGCCCAATTCTCTCTCCCACGTACGTTGGAAGTAAAGCATATTGTGATGTTTCCAACCCACCAGGATCTGATACAGCACCGATATTTTACGACTCGGTTGTGAGTCCCGTAGGAAGAGTCCCTCCAACGGAGTGGGCGTCAACCTCACCCGACAAATGTGGTCAGCTGAATACAGAAAAGGATCTATATTGGAAGAATTCGAACCACCTGAGTGGCCACGTAGGGGATTTGGATTGAAGCTCCATAAAAGAGGGCAAATTGCCGTCTGCGACTGTCTGACCTACTCGGGTATCCTCCACACTCCGCCAGCACAAAAAACGGCGTCTAAGAAATCCCGGTGGGAAAGCTGGTTTCGAAAAAAGGGGGGTAAGTGGGCTCAGTCCTCCGTCCATCAAAAAGGTCTTCACCACAGATTTCCAAATCATCAGGGTCTCCTTAGTCATATCAGTTAAAGGGCCCACCTTAGATACATCATTGCAAGGAATCCAGAGCAGGTTTTTCAGCGGAATCCCCAGGCCCTCTTGCTCCACAGCCACCCACTACTTGGATGAGGTTCTCGCAATAGAGGCTGCCATAAAGTAAGCCCATAAGTTAGGTAATCCAGCCCCTCCCTTGGTCCGGGGCAATGTGAGGATACTCATTTGCATCCTGGGTCTCTTGTTACCCCATACAAATTTGGTTACTAAAGTCTGCAGCCTGGGAAAAAACTTCCTATCTGGCAAGAGAGGGACTGTTTGAAAAACATATAAAGCCAGGGCAGTACAGTATGTCCATTTTGATGACGTTCATTCTCCCAAACCATGATAATTTAAGTTGTCTATACGAGAGTAATGCTGCCTCCACGCTAGTTAGCAGGGGCCGGTAATTCAATTGGTATAATGGCGAAGGGTCTGTTGGAATGAATACTCCCAGGTACTGTATGGCCTCCGGTTTCCACCTAAAGGGAAACTTCTTAGCCATACATGAAACAATCTCCCCAGGTAAAGAAATGGTAAGCGCCTCGGTTTTGGAGCAATTAGTTACTCATCTGGCCGAAATGTTCAAACTCCTTCAAAATAGAAGGAATAGAAATCATAGGCTGCAAAACATATAGCAGAAGATCATCTGCAAACAACGCCGTCTTGTGGTGAATCTGCCATATCTTAATCCCGTGGATGTCCGCATTGTCCCTAATAGATGTGGCTAGATGCTCCATTACAATAATATAAAGGAGAGGGGACAATGGGCATCTCTGTCTAGTTCCATTCTTTATTACAAACGGGGAGGACAAGATACTACGATTCTCACCCTCGCCGAGGGAGAAAAATACAAAGAAAGGATTCCGTGCAGGAACTTCGGGCCCAGGCCAAGCTGGATCAGGTCCTCCCTCATGAACCCCCAGTGGACTCTGTCAATAGCTTTCTCAGCTCCACCGAAATCAAGCCGAGTGGTATAGAGCTATTTTTGGCCTTAGCTAACAAGATCAGGGGTCTAATAGTATTATGCCTCGCCTCTCTGCCTCTGAGAAAGCCTGCCTGCTCTGAGTTAATCACAGAAGGGAGAAGCGGTGCTAAGCGATCCGTTAATAGTTTAGAAAACTGTTTAATATCCACATTCAGTAACAAAATCGGCCTGTAGTTTGAGACTGAAGATGGATCCTTCCCTGGTTTGGGGAGAACGCTGATATGAACCTCTAAAGATTGCTGCACGAAATCCGATCCATGCAGCACGGCTTTGAAGGCAGCCAACATCAGGGGAGCCAATTGGGATTTAAGAGTTTTGTAAGAAGTTGGTAAGAACCCATCTGATCCAGGACATTTACCGGAAGGAGAAGACTGAATAGCTTGTAATAATTCGTCCTCGGTGACATCCAGGATCTCCTTCTCCAGGATCGCTGTGACCCTCTCATCAAGCGACGGGATCGCCGTATGTCTAATATATCTTTTAATTTTATCAGACAACTCCGGAGGCGGGAGGTCTAAGAATTGCCCCGTATATTATATAAGTCGGCGTAATAAGATCTAAACTCCTCCAGGATCTCAGTCGGAATGAAGGATTGCTTTCCTGACCTTGTTTTGACACAGGGGATGAACGGCGGGTTCAGTCAGGGGTGGGGCAATCGGGCCAGGGGGTGCCCACACTTATTTGAGGTAGTATAAAAAAAAAGCTCCCGATCCTTTCAGAGTACTTACGATATTTTTGGTCTAACAAGTCTTTGAGCTCTCTTTTTTTCAAAGTCAGTTCAGTCAAAATCGAGCGAGATAGCGTCTGCTTATGAGTTGTTTTCAATAAATGAATCTGGGTGTGGAGGTCGTTCACTGCGTCAGTATTGATCTTTTTCAGTCTAAAGCCATGCTTTATAAAGATCCCTCTCAAAACACATTTCAAGGTCTCCCACTTTGTGGGTTGAGGAGTGGGGTCCGAAGCATGGTCCCGACCGAAGGTTTGAATAGACTCTCTCACTTCAGACAAGCACGTCTCATCTTTCAATAATTGACCATTCAGTCTCCAGGTCCATTGTTGTCTAGTTGAGTCAGGTAGCGTGAGTGAAAGGAAGATGGGGGCATGGTCTGAATGAATGAATGATTGTTGCAGGGTCCTAAGACAAAAGACTGTGGCTAATGAGAAATAAATCAATTCTGCTGTATGAGTTATGAATTGGAGAGAAATATGTAAAGTCTCTCGTCTCTCCCCTGAGGATTTAATATCCTCCAGGCGTCTATAAGCTGCAGAGTGTGTAAGAACCTTTTCAGTGAATTAAGTCTCTTGATTGGGATAGAACCTTTACCCGAAGAAGAGTCAGCTGCCAGATCAAGGGTGAAATTGAGGTCCCCTCTGATTACAGTCGATCCCTCAGCAAATTCAACCAGGCGTGTCTGGAACAATTTGCATACCTTGGTCTGGAATCTATTGGGCAAGTACTAGTTAACAATCGTTAACAGAGAGCCAGCAGTACGGATCTTGAGAAATATATAGCGGCCCAAAGGGTCAACACAGGTGTCCAGGATCGAGTGTGTCAACGACTTATGAATTGCAATCAAAACTCCCTTCGTTCTCGCTTCAGGATTGGTGCTATGAAGCCATATGGAAAAATATATATAACGGAGACTCGGAACATGTTCTGATTTAAAATGAGTCTCCTGTAACAGTAAAATCTGGCATTTCTGCCTATGGGCTGAATAAAGGACCTGGCATCTCTTTTGGGGGGGTATTAAAGCCCCTCACATTGAGCGAGCATAATTTTAAAGTTGACATGGTCAATATGGAGGCTGGGGGGGGGGCAAAAAGAGGGATGATTAAAGGGATTGAAGATTAGGATTGAGACACGAAGAAGATTAGAGTAGGAAGTAAGAAAGGATATAGGAAATTCAGAAACGAAGAGAAAAAATAAAATTATTTAAGAAAGGAAGAAATGTTTTCCCAGAATTATCCGGGATAGCGTTTTGGGGCAGTCTGTACAACTGTTCTTCCCTGGTCAACAGGAGACGGGTTCCCAGTGGTTGGTAGCCTTTCCGCTCAGGGGTCATCCCAGCCGCCCTGGGCTAAACACTCTCAGATAAAGTTGTTGCATACAAGTTAACTAGTAACATACAATTAGGAAAGATCAATTAGGTAAAATACCAGTAAATCTATAACAAAGTACAACTTAATAGTCTAAGTCGTAATGTGTGCCATAAACATAGAAGATATAAAATGCCGTTGTGGGGTAACAAATGTCTGCCCGGCATAAAAGAAGAAGAAAAAAAAAAACCCCACGCACAGGCAGCCATCCACCCATATAGTAGAATTACAAACCCAATGGCTCTACTTCTATGCATCAGTAATATGAATAGCCATATAGTAAGTCTCAAATAGAATGTTTTGTCCTCATTAAGTATCAGCCGATAGAATTGGTACAGAGAAAAGCAGAAAAGAATTAGTCAGGACTCCTCAGCTTTCACCAGGAGACGTCATTCTTAACCTCCCGCCGCCCCTCCGTCTCGATGCTCCCCTCCCTCTCCTCTTCCTCTCCACCCGTGGCTCTGGGCAGTTAAGCGCCATCTTGGATCCTCTGGAAAACCCCGGCCACTCATCCATGGATATGGTGACCGAAGGAAGCCCCAATGCGGCCGTAAATGCTGGAACGCCACTCGGATGTGTGACTAAGTGGGTCATCCCCTCCCTGCGTACCTGAAGACCGAAGGGGTAGCCCCATGTATATGGTATGTCATGCTGTCTAAGCACTTCTAGAAGAGGACATTAGAGCCCTACGTTTTTGGAGAGTGCGTCTCGACAGATCTGCTAGGAGTTGGAGAGTGTACCCCTGGAACCGGACCTGTTCCAGGCTACGGGCTTTAGCGAAAATTACCTCCTTCACTTGAAACTTGTGGACTCTGCATACCACATCTCTAGGTCTGGCCCCCTCTGCAGGTGGAGGGCCCAGGGACCTATGGGCTCTATCGAACTCCAGATCCGAGTCCACCAGAACATCCCTTATAGAGTTAAATATGTTCCTAAGAGTGCTGTCAAGATCTCTAGGCCCGACTGACTCGGGGAAGCCTCTGTTTCTAATATTATTCCTCCTCTCCCTGTTTTGCAAATCCTCCATGGAATCCATTATCCGCTTAAAGTGTGAAGTCTGGGCAGAGACCGTGTTCTCCAGAATCCTCAGTCTCTTATCCATATCTTCTGAAGAGGACTCGGTGAAGGCCACCCTCAGAGGAAGCCTATTAACTTCCCCTTTAAGCTCAAAGGATTCAGCCTTGAAGGTGGCCTCCATCTGGGTAATAAAGCCCTCCATTTCTTCCCTAGTAGGGATAGCCTGAATCTGGAGCCTGAGGTCATCCCATACACCCTGACCCCCAGGAGCCGGGCGGGGGGGCGCCGTTTGGTTAGTAGAAAATGTGTCTCTTTGATAATGGGGAGTCATTTCAGGACTTCTGGACACAACTTGAACAGTCCCAACCGAACATTCCATCCCTGGTGCTTCACCCTCATATCCCCTCTAGGCTGCGACTGCACAATCTTCTGCTCCTCTCTTATAGCCTCCCCCATATTCTCAGTCTCAATCTGCTGAGAAGAGCTTCTCTCATCTCCCATAATAATGACACCAGCCTCAACAGGGGGACATAGTTGTCCCAGATTATTTGTCTCCTGCTGCCTAAATACCCTGGGTTGCTCCTCAGAGCAACCCAGCAGCAGGGGGACCCTTTGGGCACAGTGGGATAGATCCCCACCGGGTCCCGCCGCAGGATTAACTTGTGGTGACTTTTTCCCAGTCACCCCCACCACCTCCAGAGAGAAGGGAGCCGCCACCATCATGGGCTGTGATAACATGGCCAAAGAGGGGGAGGGAGAGGGGAGCGCATATTACCGGCTGATGCAGGAGATCTTCACCGGGCCGCCAGGCAGAGCTAGGATGTATATGGAGATCCGCCGCTCCTCCTCTGGATTTCTCCTCTCCCGGCGTTCTGTTATCTTCCTCACCCTGTAATGCGCCGGCCGCCATCTTCTCTGCAGCCTCCTCGCTGCTCTGCGCTGTGCTCTGGAGATAGTGGGATATCCTTGCAGCGGGAGGCACTGATGGATCCCGGGTGAGTGGGGGTCTATTGCTCTTATGTTTAGCCGGCATAGAACAGTAATTAGGGCACTCGGCTCCGACTGTAACAGCCCAGAGACGGCTTGGGAGCGGGACCACTAGAATGAGCGTCTTCTCCCCACCCTGTCCAGTCCACCCCAAAAAAAAAAAGTTTAAAGGTGTTTTTCTTACTCAGACACATCGCATTTATTAGTATTTCTCCATCTCCCTCTTTTACTTCAATTCATGTGGCTCCTTCCCGGGTTTATGGAGCACCGTCATGTAATCCAAAGTCTCCTGTTGTGATCCGGCAATGATTATATCACATCAATAGATCAGATAACTGTGAGAGCTATTCAAGATTCTAGTTCTGTCCTGCTGATGGAACGGGGTTGTCACGTGTTGTCTGCCTTGCAATCCATTAGTGTTGCTGCTGTGTTTAAACTGGTTTTTTTTCCCTAGTCTATGCTGTGTGCTTCAGCTGCAATTAGAGGAGTGAGTCCTATCATTTGGGTGGAGGTGGAGGGGAGTGTTTTAGTATTCTGGACTCCACTCCCTCAGCCTTTAAATAGCTTCACTTCCCTCCACTAGGTGTCGCAGTTAGAGCTCATTTCTACCTGGACTCTGTGCTGTGAAGTCATGCTGTGCTGAGCTGTGTTAATGCTGCCATTGACTTTCATTCAAGCTGCTGTGTTTCCAGGTCTGTGGGTGGGGCAGTAGGGGCCTTTAGTCTAGGGCTGATTAGGAGGGAAGGGCTAGGGTGGCAAACTGAACCTCCTCACTTCTAGAGGTACCTTTAGGAACAGGGCTAGTCAGGGACCCCAAGTCCTGTGCCAGACTAACTCACCTGAATGCTCTTGCCCATCGTACCATCTTGCCCCCTGATTCCCTCCCTATCTGTTAATCAACCCTTTGACAGAGGTCATTGATTTTGTCATGTTTCAGGGCTAGCTATTTTACTACATGTAAAACACAGACCCAAAACAAGCTACCAGGGCTGGAAGTCTGTAAAGCTCTCACAATCGGGACCTATTGGAAACATAATCTAAGCCGGATAGTGATGGTCACGTGACAATGCTCCAGAAGTCTTAGTGACTACCTATTAAGCAAATCTGACTAACAAGGCTGTGGAGTCGGAGTCCATTTTGGAGTTGGAATGGTATATAATAGACCAACGTCGACTTCTAAAATATGTAATAAACGAAGTGTAGTAGTTCAATGCAGAATGTGCTGAATATTATTACTATGAATTATTATTATGTTCTATCTAAATATGTTGATTATCTTACCATAATAATGATTTATAATCCCGATGATCACGTTGTACTACAATAAATTTAGCACTTAAATATGAGCCATGTACGAAGGAGTCTGAATTTGAGTCGGAGTCAGGGAAATTGAGGAGTCTGAATCGGTGGTTTGGCTTGCCAACTCCACAGCCCTGCTAAGAAAATATCTAAAATAGGATCTGTTAATGGTCCTATGCAGTCCACATTATGAAAAAACTAACTATAAAATAACAAAAGTATGTGTAAAGTGTCTCCAGATACCTTGCAATAAATAAATAAAAGTACAGTGAAAACACAGGGTACTTGGTACATACCTTTTTTGCAAAAAACTTCCTTTAAGCCATTCCAGTGCGACAAGGTAACCCTTTTTGGAACGGCCCCTATGCTAACCATATTATGACCTACTACTGGGCTTATTGCCCTCACAAGTAGTAGGATGTAGTGTGTGAACTGTGCCCGAATTGGATCACAGATGGAATGCGTTATAACTACTTCTGTTCAGCAGTCCACATTATGTCTGAAATAAAAATGCCACCACTTTTTCATCTCTCATCTGGAAAACTCAGTTTGAACTAGGGCTGGGCGATTTTGGAAAAAATCAAAATCTCGATTTTTTTAAACCTATGGACGATTTTCGATTTAAATCTCGATTTTTTTTTTATATATGTATACAGAATACACAGTATATATCATACACACAGTATATGTATACAGCACCCCCATCCTCCTCTCCTCTGTCCTCCACCACCCCCGTCCTCCTCTCCTCTGTCCTCCACCACCCCCGTCCTCCTCTCCTCTGTCCTCCTGCACCACCGTCCTGCTCTCCTCTGTCCTCCTGCACCACCGTCCTGCTCTCCTCTGTCCTCCTGCACCACCGTCCTGCTCTCCTCTGTCCTCCTGCACCACCGTCCTCCTCTTCCCTGTCCCTCCTGCTGCACGGCTGTCCTCCTTCACCTCGTCCTCCTCTCCTGTCCCTCCTGCTGCTCCTCTTGCACCCCCGTCCTCGTCTCCTTTGTCCCTCCTGCTGCTCCTGTCCTCCTCTCCGCTCTCCCTCCTGCTGCTCCTCTGTCCTCCTGCACCCCCGTCCTCCTCTCCTCTGTGCTCCTGCACCCCCGTCCTCCTCTCCTCTGTCCCTCCTGCTGCTCCTCTTGCACCCCCGTCCTCCTTTCCTTTGTCCCTCCTGCCCGCTCCTCTGTCCTCCTGCACCCCTGTCCTCCTCTCCTTTGTCCCTCCTGCTGCTCCTCTGTCCTCCTGCATCCCTGTCCTCCTCTTCGCTGTCCCTCCTGCTGCTCCTCGGTCCTCCTGCACCTTTTTCCTCCTCTCCTTTGTCCCTCCTGCTGCTCCTCTGTCCTGTCCCTCCTGCTGCTCCTCTGTCCTCCTGCACCCCTGTCCTGTTGCTCCTCTGTCCTCCTGCACCCCCGTCCTGCTCTCCTCTGTCCTCCTGCACCCCCGTCCTGCTCTCCTCTGTCCCTTCTGCTGCTCCTCTTGCACCCATGTCCTCCTCTTCCCTGTCCCTCCTGCTACTCGGCTGTCCTCCTGCACCCCGTCCTCCTCTCCTGTCCCTCCTGCTGCTCCTCTTGCACCCCGTCCTCCTCTCATTTGTCCCTCCTGCTGCTCCTCTCTCCTCCTGCACCCCTGTCCTCCTCTCCTGTCCCTCCTGCTGCTCCTCTTGCACCCCGTCCTCCTCTCATTTGTCTCTCCTGCTGCTCCTCTGTCCTTCTGCACCCGCTACTCACACACAGAGACATTACACACAGATACAACTAGCACACAGAGACACATGACACACAGAGACACATGACACACAGCTCACACAGAAGACAGAGACAGGACACGCGGAGACAGGACACGCGGAGACAGGACACGCGGAGACAGGACACGCGGAGACAGGACACGCGGAGACAGGACACGCGGAGACGGACACGCGGAGACAGGACACGCGGAGACAGGACACGCGGAGACAGGACACGCGAGACAGGACAGCGGAAGACAGGACACGCGGAGACAGGACACGCGGAGACAGGACACGCGGAGACAGGACACGCGGAGGAGACAGGGACACGCGAGACAGACACGCGGAGACAGACACGCGGAAGACAGGAACACGCGGAGACAGGACACGCGGAGACAGGACACGCGGAGACAGGACACGCGAGACAGGACACGCGGGAACAGGAACACGCGGAGACCAGAGAACAAACGCGGAGACAGGACACGCGAGACAGGACACGCGAAGGACAACGCGGCGAGACAGGACACGCGGGAGGACAGGACACGCGGAACGGACAGAGACAACCGCAGAGACAGGACACGCAGAGACGACACAGGACACACGCAGAGACAGACACGCGAGAACAGGACACGCAGAGACAGGACACGCAGAGACAGGACACGCAGAGAAGACACGAGACAGACGCAGAGACAGGACACGCAGAGACAGGACACGCAGAGACAGGACACGCAGAGACAGGACACGCGAGACAGACACGCAGAACAACACGCAGAGACAGGACACGCAGAGACAGGACACGCAGAGACAGGACACGCAGAGACAGGACACGCAGAGACAGGACACGCAGAGACAGGACACGCAGAGACAGGACACGCAGAGACAGGACACGCAGAGACAGGACACGCAGAGACAGGACACGCAGAGACAGGACACGCAGAGACAGGACACGCAGAGACAGGACACGCAGAGACAGGACACGCAGAGACAGGACACGCAGAGACAGGACACGCAGAGACAGGACACGCAGAGACAGGACACGCAGAGACAGGACACGCAGAGACAGGACACGCAGAGACAGGACACGCAGAGACAGGACACGCAGAGACAGGACACGCAGAGGACAGAGACAACCGCAGAGACAGGACACGCAAGCAGGACACAGGACAGACAGCAGAGACAGGACACACAGCCACACAGACAGGACACAGAGACAGGACACGCAAGACAGCACAACAGAAGACACAGAGACAGGACACACAGCTCAACAGAAGACACCAGAGACAGGACACACAGCTCACACAGAAGACACAGAGACAGGACACACAGCTCACACAGAAGACACAGAGACAGGACACACAGCTCACACAGAAGACACAGAGACAGGACACACAGCTCACAGAAGACACAAGACAGGACACACAGAACAGGACAGAGACAACAGCTCACACAGAAGGAAAACAACAGAGACAGGACACACAGCTCACAAGAAGACGACAGAGACAGGACACAGCTACGAGCGACAGGACACACAGCTCACACAGAAGACACAGAGACAGGACACACAGAGACAGGACACACAGCTCACACAGAAGAACAGACACAGCACAGACACACAGAAGACACAGAACAGACACACAGCTCACACAGAAGACACAGACACATGACACACAACTCACACAGAAGACACAGACACATGACACACAACTCACACAGAAGACACAGACACATGACACACAACTCACACAGAAGACACAGACACATGACACACAACTCACACAGAAGACACAGACACATGACACACAACTCACACAGAAGACACAGACACATGACACACAACTCACACAGAAGACACTCAAACACATATTTTACAGATACCTCACACATACACTTCTTTCTGCTGCAGGAAGGGGATACATATCGAGCTTCTCCTGCTCCCAGCAGCTGTCCCTGGGCAGCCCCTCCCCCACTCACTCCTTCTCTCTGCCTGCACAGCACAGTCACAGCAGGAGGTCTTTCACCTTTTTACCCGGAGGTTGGAGCTGCTTCTCAGCTGATTCTCCTTCCTCCAGACCAGCACAATCCTCTTCAAGTTCATCGGCTCTCATTTCTTCTCTTCCCGCGCAGTGCAGGAGGGCAAGAGCACGGGCCAATGAGCGGGCCTGATGATGACGAGGGGGGGGGGGGCGGACTTACGACCCAGCCAACACAGGCAACGTCTGCTGGGAGTTGAAGTTCTTTCCCTGTACATATTGACGGCTGCTCCTCCTAAGAAACTACAACACCCACAATGCAAAGCGGCGCCATTTTAAATCGAATTACACGATTGTTAATAAAACCACAATCGTGGCCACAGCAGGGGGCGAATTAATCAAATTAATTCGATTAATCGCCCAGCCCTAGTTTGAACCCTAGTGCAATATATGTAGCCTGGTAAGGTTGCTACTTTAGGAAGGAGGGGAGGGGGGGTATAGAGCTTATGCTTTTCACACTCTTTACTCTTACCAGATTAAAACATCTGAACACTCTTCACAGCAATCTAGAGTTAAAGGTTTTCCACTACTAATGCAATCCCCTATCTTTTGTCCTAACTAATCCTAGCTAACACTTTCCCAATTTACTGCTTCTCTGTGAGTGACAGCTGTCTGGGCACACATGCCAAGATTAGATTTAACCCTTGCCTCAGCCCCCACCAGTGACGTGCCCTGCTCACTTGGTCTGTTTCAGTCTGCAGAATGGAAGCATCAAAGCTAGAATAAAAATTAGCCTGGAGGCACACTGTTGTGCATCAATCACATAGCGTGTTTGATGCACAACAGTGATGCTAGTGTAATACGTATTTGTGGGTGTGTGTGGTGCGTGTGGTAAGTGTGCCTGCATGATTGATGTGAGTGTGCTGCGAGTGTGAGGTGTGAGTGCGTGTTGGTGCGTGTGTTTGTGATGCTGTCTGTGGTCCTGAAGGACCACGGGCAGCATTTGTCGGAGAATTCAAACTCGCCGGCTGTCAAAAGCCGGCGAATTTGAATTTCCCACCATGCGCGTACAGTAATAATCATCCTGCCCCGCTGTGACAGCGGTGCAAGATGATTATTATAATGTGCTTTAACACTCATGTCAGCATGTGTCCTGAGACTGTCCAAGCTCCTGGATGCATGCTGAGGTCATAAATGGCCAAATGTGTGTTTTATGCCTATAAATCTGCAAAGACAGTAATTGTCGGCTTTGCAGTGTCATTTCTAAACTCCTGCGGCTCCTGTCAGTGAACAGCGGTAATGTTCCAGGGTCCTGAACAGCTAAGTAATCGCCACAGTAGTTTACCTGTGCTGATTTCTTCAGCACTCAGGACCCTGGACAGCGTACATTACCACTGTTCACTGACAGGAGCCGCAGGTGTTTAGAAATGACACTGCAAAGCCGACAATTACCGGCTTTGCAGATTTATAGGCATAAAAGACACATTTGGCCATTTATGACCTCAGCATGCATCCAGGAGCTTGGACAGTCTCAGGACACATGCTGACATGAGTGTTAAAGCACATTATAATAATCATCTTGCACCGCTCTCACAGCGGGGCAGGATGATTATTACTGTACGCACATGGTAAGAAATTCAAATTCGCCGGCTTTTGACAGCCGGCGAGTTTGAAGCGATTTGCGCAGCACACTCGTGCTAATATCGCACAGTGTGCTGTATGGGGGCGAGATTTTCTCGCCCCCATAGACTTGCATTGCGCTCACGCGCATCAGAATTGCATGCAGTTGCATCGTGCTGCGACTGCACTCGCTTCTGACTCGCAATGTGAGTTAGGTGCTGGGTACTCGCAGCAGTGTGCCCTGCCTGATAGGGCAACACTGGTCCGAGTGCAATGCGAGTTTCCCTCGCATTGCACTCAAGCGAGTCCCTCGCACAGTGTGCCTTCAGCCTAAGGGTATTTTCAAGCCTCAGAGAGAGGATCTTACAGGAGCTGGGTATGTAGCAGAAGTATATTAGGAAAGTAATAGTTAGGACGCAAATTGACATTATGAAAAAGAAAAACTCAAGCGGCAACTTTGTGAATATCAAAACTGATTAGTTTCAAACTTTTGGCCATGACATTACATCAAAACGTGTTAAAGAAAGGTCTCAAACTAAGGTTTTGTTTATCCACATAGTTCAGCCTAATTCATCATTTGCAAACTATTGAAATGTCACAATTTTTTTGTACAGCTGTGCTTTTGGAATTTGCTGGAGTGCTAAATATTTTTAAAACCAAAGAGAAGTAGATAATTGGGCACCAACAGGTTAATGTGATTGCTGTGTAGTGCACCTAAAATCACCTCCAGCTCAGCAGGTGTTGCACACTTCAGAAGCATTCAATTTTGTCTAAGTATAGATAGAAAGGGAAGCGGCACTCACCATTAGCTGATAATGTCCTTTATTTCATCTTATTTTGTCTTATTGCATCAATAAGGATGAATACAGCGGAGAGAGGGAGTGGGGGTCGGCGGACGACGGCTCGCCATTTCGCGGCTCCTGCCGCTTCAACGGGTCCAGTGGCGTCTGTCGTCAGTTCCTGTGTCTAAATGGCAAGGAAACTGACAAACCACGCCGCTTCCCTTCTATCTACACATGGACAATGCTAAATATTTTTGCACAGTTGCAAACTAATGTGACATTTTAAAGGATCATGCACAACGTTTTGCTGATAAAACAAAAAGTGCAAAAAAGTTGAAAGACATAAAAAAGGAGTATCTGGGATGTTACTCAAAACCCATATGCAGCGTTTTGATGAACTTGGTGCAAAAAGCTAAAAAGACCATAAAGAATTTATTAAAAAACAAAAACAAAATGCAAATGCTGAATCGTTGCCATCATTTTTAAACGGAATCTGGCACCAGGATTTTGCTACCTAATCTGAGAGTAGAATCTGATTCCATCAGTGTATCACTTTGTTTACTGGATGTGGCAGTTTTGGACAGAGTTTTTGTATATTGCATGTATATTGACAGTGAGCTGCTTATCAGTGGAGGGGGTGAGGTTAGACAACTGCTCACAAGCACTGTAGTCCTTGCAGGCATAATCTCCTAGTTACAAAATCTTATTTGTATATAAACAACAACACACAACCTAATAAGTAACATATCCCTGAATTGAGTGTTTTAATCTCTACATCCTGCTGTCTTCAGTTTACATAGCAAAAATCTTTGACAGATTTCCTTTTAGTCTTTAATTCTATTTCCCTTTGAGCCTCTATCATACTGCCTAGGAAAGTAGCATTTTTTTTTTTTTTTTTTAAATCTTTATCAAATTCAACTAACATGGAAGAGACCAGATGGGATCAATTTAATCTCACTAGGCTTAATTTGATCTTCAGGTAGCATTTGAATGGGTACAAGAAGCTTCTACACCTATACCTCCAACCACAGAAACCTAAATGCACACTGCAAGTTATAATTTCAGCATGAGAAGTTAGAATAGAGGACCACACGCCCTATAGCAGGGGTCTCAATTTGATTATCAACTGTACTATGGAAATCCTGAAAACCTGCACTGTGTCGAGGCCTGGAGTTTGAGACCCCTGCCATATAGAGAACAAATAGTAATAAGTAAGAATCAGGGTGACAAATTGAAGAATCCGAGATTAGGCTCCACCAACAAACCATGGACACGTGACACTCAAACTCCAGTCTGAGTGGAATAAGGGTGATACAGACAGAGAAGAACGTAGCATGAGCAAACAAGGCACAGCTTCACCTAGTACAAGAGAAGTGGTGATAGATGTGGGGAAGGCAAATCACTTGAGCAGTACATCCTTCATCATGTCCTCATTCTCAGTTGCCATCATTACAGCAAGAATGGCTTGTGAAATCCAGGTCCTCTATGTGAGAATCCTACTTGAAAATTTTTGGATAACCAGATCATTCTCTGCCCAGATCTCTCCTTTTGTCCAAACGTGGTTTGAGTTTCATATGTCTCAGGAGATCCTATTGCCTTTTTTGCCTGAAGTAGTCCAACATGTGCTAATTCTTTTAGATGTGCACAGTATCATTCTTATTGCTACCTCAAAAGAACTACCAAAAAGAACTCATTCCTGACTTAAAAAGTGTCCTGCATCCAATATTGTAATATTGTGGGTTTAATAAGGTTAAGATGGTGTCTAAAACATTATTGCCACAATGGATCAAGAAGGCCAATGGTGAGGCTTACTGGGCTAAAGAGTGATCCTCTCACAAGAAATGACAGGCTTATTCTACCTAAGCCATGTTGCCATGTTGCTCAACTGGGCTAAAATGAAGACTGCCTCCATCGGCAAGATCTACAGAGCCATCATGTGATCTTTGAAATGTTCCTTTTCCAAACATTGAAGAGCAAACATAAAAGGGTTATCTTCTTTCAGCCACTTGTTGCTTGCAGGCTCAATTTGGTGTAGGAAAACAAACTTTGCTTTACCTGCTCTCTCTGGGTTGAGCCCTTTGTCTCTGCTACTGCCTTGATCTGTTTGGCTACAGCAGAGCCATCAATATCAGCAGAGTCACTGAGCTGAGTTATTAGCTTCATAGTGTTGATGTGACATCGCCACTGCATCCAGAGACACTGGTAGCAGTAGAGACCTCCTATATTCCTGGGAGGGAAAGTAATTCTTGGTTTGTATTATACCCCTAACTGGACCTGTGGGAAGGTTTCAGGTGTGCTGAAAGAGGACAACCCCTTTAATAACTTTTTAAAGTTCCTACAAATGGTAGGAAAATGCTCCATGATATTGTGCCACCCTAAACATTGTTTATTTGGTATCTCTTTTGCTTCTGTTGTGGTGGGAGACTTGAGAAAAGAGAATTCAACTTGCTATTAATTCGGTTTTAGGAACTTTCCAGATCCATATGAATATTCCTTCCTACCTTATTATTTCCTTGGTGTTAAATTACTTAAGTTGAGCATTCATTTAGTTACTTGAAAAGACCCAGAGGAGTGGAGGTGAAGAGAAGAGGGTATTTAACTACTTTGTATTGCCTATTCTTAATAAGGACATTTAGTTAATCTCCAGTGATGCTATAACAGAAGGATACTAGAAATCCGAATTGCTTGTGAGACTTAACTATTTTTTATCCTTACATTCACTTTTTTTTTTTTTTTTTTTTTAAGATTCGTGCCATCCCAATATTGACTCGGAGACCAGAAAAACTGTTTAAAGCAGATATTAAGAAGTCATTACTCTTGGAGGAAGAATCAACTGGTGAGATAAGTGAACAAGCATTGTCTTTATATGTTATGATGCTGGGGGAGCTTTTCCAATTTTTGCTTTATTATTTTATTCTTTTTAATGGTAGCTGTGGTGTTTCTAGATTTTGCATAGATACCTAACTTTTGCAAGGCTCTGTATGTGCCTTGCCTTACAAGGTGTTGTGCTTGATATAAGTAGTCACTTTTTGGTAACAAGCTTATGATGCATGTTATTATATAGCACCACAAATCAAAAAGGGTCAGATAACAGGATGAATTAAATTAAAGTACATCTCTTAGGGGTACTTCACACACTGCAACATCGCTAGCAATGTCGCTGAAACGTCACAGGTTTTGTGATGTAACAGCGACCTCTCCAGCGATGTCAGTGCTGTGAGGTCACTGATCGCTGCACGTCATTTGGGACCATTTTTTGGTCCTTGGTCTCCCACTGGTCAGCACGCATCGCTGTGTGTGACAGCGAGAGATCAGCGACCTCACAGGCTGGTAACCGTGATAAACACTGGGTATCTAGGCAGCGCACACTGCCTAGATACCCTGTGTGTCTCATGGTTACCAGCGTCCTCCCACTTACAGGCTGCCC
Organism: Allobates femoralis; assembly: GCA_033576535.1. Lineage (NCBI taxonomy): Eukaryota > Metazoa > Chordata > Amphibia > Anura > Aromobatidae > Allobates > Allobates femoralis. Next base: position 221,714,492 of record JARQOC010000004.1, on the reverse strand, counting down.
TAAGCGGGAAGACTCTGGTAACAAAGGTAAACACCGGGTAACTAAGCAGCACGCACTGCTTAGATACCCTGTGTTTCACATGGTTACCAGCGTCCTCACGCTTACAGGCTGCACTAAGCCGGAGGACGCTAGTAACCATGAGAAACACCGGGTATCTAGGCAGCGTGCTGCTCAGTTACCCAGTGTTTACCTTGTTACCAGCGATGTTGGCTGGCTGCTGGTCGCTGGTGAGTCTGCCTGTTTGACAGCTCACCAGTGACTGGAGAGAGACTTTCCAGCAATCCCGGCCAGGTTGAATCGCTGGAAAGTCTGTGTGTAAAGGGGCCCTTAAAGAGTTTGGTCACTTCATCTCTATTTTAACAAATGTGTTGAGACGTAATTCTGGGGCACTTAATAGTGTAAACTTCTCTGCAGACTGCACAGCTTTCCTGTCTACTGGCTTGTTGCAGATAGAGGCGTATTGGACGAAAATTATTTGGACTAAGTGTTTGTTTACATAGTGCGATCGGTGGAACAATATGACTGCTGATTGGTAAACTGTTTACACAGGCAGAGCAAAGTGAATGATGTGCACTGAGTGATCTAGTATGGATAGGCTGCCATTGTTCTCGGCAATGTCCCAAGTCCTATTTACACAGGACAATTCACTGGCAACAACAATGATCTTCAATGCTGCCTAAAAGATCTTTTCACACATTGAACAAGTGTTTAAGGCTGGCTTCACATTTGCGTATGTGAACGCAGCGTATGCTGCACTCCCATACGCAGTCAAGCGCATGCGCACTGCGTTCCTATGTTTAACATAGGAACGCATAGTGCCTGCGTTTGATGCGTTCGGGTGCGGATGCGGAAGATATCTGCTCCCTCCAGGGTTCCCCGTCCGCACCCGGGACGCATCATGTTGTATTTTTTGTGCGCTTGGGGACCTTGTAAAATCAGCAAGCTTCCCCAAGCGCACAAAACAATGCATTGGTGTCAATGGGTCCGCAGTGTTCTGCGCTTGACAGCGCAGGAGAACGCTGCGGACCCATTGAAATCTCTCCCGGTGGCCGCCGGTGATGTCACAGGAGGTAATCTCCTAGCAGTGTCGGCGGTGAGAAACAGCTGATGTGACAACTGTTTGAATCTTCCCGCGCCGAAATCTCCTCCTCTCTGTGTCGGCGCGGGAGATTCAAGCAACTGTCAAATCAGCTGTTTAACCCCGCTGACACGTCCCGGAGCTTACCGGCGGCCGGGAGGAGGAGGAGATCTCCGCTGCTGATCTCCGCCTCCGGCCCACCCCCGGACACCGCCGATTGGCTGCCCGGGCTCCACAATGATGTGTCCGCAGGCGGACATTCTGTGCTGTGGACACATCAAAATGACCCTGCTTTTCACTGCGTTTGTGTCTGCATGAAAAAGATCTGATTTCCATCAGAATACATTATCGTGTCAGAAACCCCTAGTACACAGTCAACTTGGTTGTAGATCCATCCAACTTGTGGCACTGAATGACTGCTAGGATCTGCCGCACCAACATGGATTATTAAAGTGCTATATGAATGAAGTAGCACAGTATTAGGAAGATAATCCTGTTTTGGATTAATTGCAGCATTATAGTATTTTTGAAGATAATGTTTTGTGTGAATAATCCAGACTACTGAACTATTGTTTGGAATAACTAAATTTACCTATTTGAGATTTTCTATGGAACAATTTTGTCTGGATGAACTATACTGCAATAAGAGGAAACGTTTTTGTGTTTATCATGCACTCTGGTGTGACGTCATTGTTATAGTTCAATGCTGGATTTAAGAAATGTTCAACACGTTAATATAAAAATAAATACCGTAATGAATTAAGGAAAGACATTCTAGTGCTACGTTTTCTATTTTTATTTGCTCTAACTGACCGCCAATCAGTCAATTGTTCACTGTTCTGCAGTAGTTAAGGCAGGCAGACCACACTTAACATGCACACAGAGAACGATCAGTAATAGATTGTTCTATGTGCATAGCCTGCCATTGGTCTCCGCAGCACAGGTTTTATTTACACAGAACGATTTGCCAAGAACAACAAGCTTTTAACAAATATAAAGATTGTTTCATCAGACGAGCAAGCGTTTCACTCATTTGTCAGGTGATCGGCAGCCTATTAAGACAACATGACCATAGCGAAACAAGCATTCCTAGTAACATTTGTTCCAGACATTCATGCACTGTAAGGCCGGTTTAACACTTGCAGACGCCTCCGCAACGTCTTGCGGATAGTATCCGCAAGTCGAGCACGAGCACCGCCCATGTGTCTGCACTCGGCTTGCGGACGCCATCTGCAAGAGACTGCGGAGGCGTCAGCAATTGTGAAGCAGGGCTTAGTGCACACCTTTGCATGACTTTCCTAGGATGTCTGTAGACTTTTGCTTTATCCATTTAGTATTTGGATATTGCTGTAGTGTGGAATGCTAGAGTTAATTCTCTTTGGCATTATCCTCTTAAGATCAGAGGATCGATGGTAAAATACAAATAGCTCCTTTGTACAGTCATGGCCGAAAGTGTTGCCACCATTGAAATTTGTCCCAGAAAATTAACCATTTCTCCTAAAAAATTGTTGTAGTTACACATGTTTTATTATACACCTGTTGATTTGCTTTGTGTGTATTTGAGCACCACAAAAAAAATGGGAACAAAGGGCAAATTAGAAATAATTTTACACAAAACCCCAAAAATGGGCCAAATAAAATTGCTGGCATCTTTCATCATAATTTGTTGCTTTAAGCATGTGGTGCTCATTCAAACTCTCCTATGGTAAAAAACAATAATGAGCAATATGGAAATCACAACTGAAACCAGGTAAAAATGGGAGATGTTGACTCAGTCTTTGCATTGTGTGTCTGTGTGCCACACTAAACAAGGAGAACAGAAAAAGGAGACAAAAAGAGGAGAAACAAAATTGTTGAAAAATATTAACAATCTCAAGGTTACAAGTCCATCTCCTGAGATATTTTTTCTTTGTCCACGGTGCGCAACATAAACAAGAAGTTTGCACTGTAGCTAATCTGGATGTGGATGGCAGAGAGAAATTGATGAAAGGTTGCAACACAGGATATTGGATCAGTAGTCCCAATCAAGTTCCTAAGAAATTCAATCTGTATTGCAGTTTCAGGGTGCATCAGTATCAGCAAGAAATATCTGTCGACATTTGAATGAAATAAAACGCTTTTTAGTGGCCAGTGTCAGGCAGCTGCTGCAAAGGCAAATAAAATAATGGGATGCATTAAAAGAGGCATAGATGCTCATGAGGAGAACATAATTTTACCTCTATACAAGTCACTAGTGCGACCACACTTAGAATACTGTGTACAATTCTGGTCTCCGGTGTATAAGAAAAACATAGCTGAACTAGAGCGTGTCCAGAGAAGAGCGACAAAAGTCATTAGAGGACTAAGGGGTCTGCAATACCAAGACAGGTTATTAAACTTGGGGTTATTTAGCTTGGAAAAATTAAGGCTTAGGGGTGATCTTATAATAATGTATAAATATATGAGGGGACAGTACAGAGACCTTTCTAATGATCTCTTTACTCTTAGGCCTGAGACTGGGACAAGGGGGCATCCTCTACGTCTGGAGGAAAGCAGGTTTAATCATAATCACAGACCCGGATTCTTTACTGTAAGAGCAGTGAGACTATGGAACTCTCTGCCACATGATGTTGTAATGAGTGAGTCACTACTAACATTTAAGAAGGGCCTGGATGCCTTTCTTGAAAACTATAATATTATCAGTTATACATACTAGATTCTTTGATAGGGCGTTGATCCAGGGAATTAGTCTGATTGCCGTATCTGGAGTCAGGAAGGAATTTTTTCCCCCAATGTGGAGCTTAGTGTTGCCACATGGGTTTTTTTTGCCTTCCTCTGGATCAACATGTTAGGCTATGGGTTGAACAACTAGATGGACTTAGTCTTCCTTCAACCTTAAAAACTATGTTACTATGCTATAGCTGGAGACCCAGGAGGACCCCACTGCTGACACAGGCATATAAAAGCAAGACTACTATTTGCCAAAATGTACGTGAGTAAAACCAAAGTCCATCTGGGAAAGCATCATGTGGACACATGAGACCAAGATAGAGCTTTTTATTAAAGTACATCATTCTACTGTTCACCGAAAACAGAATGAGGCCTATAAAGGAAAGAACACAGTACCTGCTTTCAAATATGGTGGCGGTTCAAAGATGTTTTTGGGTAGTTTTGCTACCTCTGGCAGTGGGTGCTTTGTGTGTAAGGCCTCATGAAATCTGAAGATTTTCAATGGATCTTGGTCAAAATGTAGTGCCCAGTGTCAGAAAGCTGGGTTTGCGTCGTAGATTATAGAACTTCCAGCAGGACAATGACCCCAGACATACTTCAAGAAGCGCCTAGCAATGGATGGAAACAGAGCACTGGGAGCAGGGTGCTAACAATTTTGTGCAGCCATTGTTGGAGTTTTGTGTGGAATTATTTCCAATTTGCCTTTTTTTTCCAGTTTTGTTTTTGTGTTGTCGCAATACACAAAGGAAATACAAGTTTATAACAAAACACGTAATTGCAAAACGTTCTGGCAAAAACACTTCATTTTCTGGAACAGTTTCAAGAGTGCCAACACTTTTGGCTATTACTGTAGATAGTGTGCCCACACTCTGTGATTTACAATTACCTGTTGGTGTGCATCAAATGAGTAAACAGATGAAAACAAGTTATCACTTATCCATTGGATTGGTAATAGTTTATTCATTGGTGGGGTCCAGTCGCTGGAATCTACATTAATTGGAATAACAACTAATTTTTGTCCCTGATGGAGCATATTTATCCATTTAAGAATGGTGTGGCAAGTTGGATGCCTTACCACCACTCAATTCGTTATGGGGTTGCTGTGAAAAAAAAAAAGAAAAAAAAAAAAAAAGAGAGTAGAGATTTTAACATCCATTAACAATGAAGTATATATCCTGACTCGCCTTACCAGTGGGGATAAGTGTGCCGTCTTCTCCCGATTGATGTAGGTCCCAGCTGCTGGATGCCATTGAACCTATTAAAGTGCATCTTTGCCAAAGTGTAATAATTTGTCACAAGGCAGAGAGGGGTTACACTTTCAAATATTTTATTTCTAATGGAAAGGAAGAAATTTCTACTTATTGATAGCATAGAGAAAAAGTTACCTCCATTTAAAAACACAATCCAATATACCAAGACCAATATACCAATAAAACCACAAATATCACCACAGCACTGTCAGACCACATGTTACCCCCACATAGTGACTGACTAGTACCACCAAACAAATAAGATTACTAGCTACTGGTGTACACAAAAACGAAGTACATAGTATATGATTTTTATCATAGGTGCTCAGGTTATTCTAGGTGTTCTGTACACTGTGGCTCCCTGCTTTGCAATAGTTTTCAACTCAATTTGCATCTAAAGAAGCACATCAAGCTGAAAATATTGGTAAGACAAGCTGACTCACTGGTACGCTGATCACAGTTGCACGCGCCGTTATCATGAACATTATTACACCCTTTCTAAGGTGAACAGTGCAGGATGGAGAGGGAAAGATTCCTTGGTCTCCTGTGGACCAGTAAGAGCCTGCAAATGATGATGGCAACTTTTTTATTAGGGCTGTATTGATTATTTTCTTAATCATTGGACTCCTGAGGTCACAAACTCAAACTGTGCAAGTAATAAAATTGAACAGTTTAAAAATGGAAACTGCAGCCAAATATAGCACACATTCTGAAATTGTTACCTATTACTGCCTTACACTTTCCTATAGAGAAAATATATTAAAAATGTTGACAAACTCCCTTTACTTTTAAAACTAGTCCAGTAAGGAAACTTTCTGGAGTTGCAATACTATTAAATGCTAATTTGATTCAATATTTTTATTCAGACTCTGAGGATGAATACTTTGATACAGCTCCTGATGTTCCATTCTCAATAAAATCTAAATCCATCCAGAAAGTTACCACAGAACCTCCTCCAGAAACAAGTCTTGAGGAACTCACTGACCTTCAACTCAAGTTTGAAATAAAAGAAGTAGGTATAAGTATAGTGTTAAATATATTAGGTATGAAACAAGCTTTAGGAAAAGTTTTTGTAATAGCTTGCTGTTTTATATACTTGTAACTTCTGCATCTAGGTGACCATAGAACTGACTAAGCAACAGGAGAAGCAGGAGAATACGATCCTTCTCTTCAGTATACAGCACTTGGGAACAGAGGCCTGTGCTAAGACCTTTGACCTTACAGCTGTATCATACCTAAAGAAAATTACTTTAGACTACTATGATGTTTCAGGTAAATTACATATATATTCTACTTTATTATTACACTTAATTCTTGGCTGAGATTAATTTTGTTTCTTGCCCTGAAAATGTAACATTAGCAATAACTTAAATGGATCCTGTCACCTCCAAAAAGCCACCTAAGCTACAAAATCCTGTCCCTGCAGCATCCTATCACTAATCTCACACTCCTTTTGTCTCCTAAAAGCATGTTGTGAAAGTAGATAAAGACGATGTTATACTCCCTCATTAGGCATTATAATTAGTAAGGGCTATATTCTTTAGCCCTTAGGGCATGTTGTTTTGCAGGCTCCATGATCCATCCTCTCTCTTTGTGCTGCTGTGATGTGGAGCTGAAGGCAGGACTAATGATTTGCATTCTGTGAGTCACAGAGAGGGGGAAGGAAAAGCCTGCACAAGCAAAGCAGCACAGAGAAAAAGAGGGTGGATCCTGGAGCCTGCAAAGCAAACACGCCCTAAGGGCTAAATATAGCCCCTACTAATTATAATGCCTAATGAGTGAGTATAAAATCGTTTTTATCTACTTTGACAGGATGCTTTTAGGAGACAAAAGGAGTGTGAGATTAGTGATAGGATGCTGCAGGAAGATGATTTTGTTGCTTAGGTGGCTTTTTGGAGGTGACAGGATCCCTTTAAATAGATAATGTTTATTGCACATAAATTAGGCTGGCCCACATATATTATTTCTGTTTTGCATTTTCTATATTGTATTCCTTTATGATAGTTTTATTTTTAATCATGCATTACTTTCAGGAGTGAAGAACAAAAACTAATAATAAAAATTATGTAATGAATTTGTCATATAAATAAAAGATTTACGCTGCTTAAAAAAAAAAAAAAAAAAAAAAGATTAAAAACCTTAAAATTTAAAAAACTGCTGGAAAGTAAATCCTTTGTCTCAGATTTTAATACAAATTGAAAACTTGTTTGGTCACCCTCAAATTGTACTACTTTGCTACTATTACTATACAAAAGATATACAAAAACCTCAGTGGAAAAAGCTGCACAGTTATGGGTCAGTGCTCAGCCATCACGCTGAACAATGTTGATCATTGGCACTGCACCAGACTTCAAGACTGCAAAATAGTGGAAATACTTTATTTACTCCATGAGTTATGATACAGCATACATTGAAGGCCATGTTTCAATCATAAAATGGCTTTTATGAAGTCTTAAAGGGAACCGGTCACCTCCAAAAAGCCACCTAACCTATAAAAACATGTCCCTGCATCATCCGATGACCATTCTCACAATCCTTTTGTCTGCTAAATGCTGGCTGTAAAAGTACTAAAAAAAATCGTTTTTATACTTACTCATTATCCATTCAAATGAGTAGGGACCATATTCCTTAGCCCTCAGGGTGTGTTGCTTTGCTGCCTCTCGTCAGAAGATCATGCCCTAATGGGTGTGATCTTGTATTCGTATTCTAGGCAGGCCCTGCCTGCTTTGCACGTAGCTTTCTGGGCATGTAATGACACGAATCGCATCATTTCTGGTTTTGGTGACCTCAGTACACCCACGCCGCTCATCCGACTTCAAGCAAGCATGCGCAATGCAGGAAGCTGCGCCCTGGCATAGATACGCGTGGGGCCTGGGTGCCCTGCAGTCACCTCGCTACATACCTCGGACTGACACTTCGGACAATTTACGGACTGGTAAAATGCACTTTATCTTCCACTGTCAGTAGACACGGTGACCTACACTGTTTGACTATATGTAAACAATAGGGAGTACCCAATATATATAGGTGGTCTTTGAATTAATTATACGGTTAGTTAGGTCATGGTTAAGACCTTTGTTATCATCCATATGTAACCACCCCTAGGGACCACTGTGTTTGGGACTACTAAACGACTCCTAGCAGTGCTCAGTGGATGATTTGCGGAATCTTAGGTCAACTTATAATATGTGAAAATTTTCTCTATAATTGTGCCTCTGCAGACTTCACTTGCATGAGATATTGGTATCTGTCTCACTTATAAACATTGTTTATTCCAGCTGCTGAGGCCAGTATTTAATCATATTTAACACTCCTAGCACTACCAATCATTCTGTTGCCCTATGATTTGTGCTTCATAATAGGTCCCTTGACATAGATGTGGTTACCCGTAACACTGTCCACCCTTTATTGGGCTAACAAGCGTATTTATGTAAAATATTGCGGTGAAGGAGCACTAGTACTTCTCGTACCTGCTCTCATCCCCCACCCTCTGGTCTCTCCCTACAACTCAATCCTGTATTTTGTCTAACCTGTTGTGATCACCGATATTGTGTCATATCCTGCTCATGTTTTGTCAGCATTGTATTCTGTACATATGTTCAGCGTTGTGTTCTGCATTGGCACCCCATGGTTTTAATTGTTTTTAATCTTGTTTGGTCTATTGCACTAATAAAGTTATAATTTTCACTATTCTACTACTCGTGTGTGTTGCTCCCTCAATGTGCCTTGTCTTCTCTCCACCATGCATATCTGTCCCCCTTGGCATGGTGAGTGACCCCTCCTTCCCTTGATATAATTCAGATCATTGCGGTGCACCCTGTTTTCTGTTGAAACTGAATGCTTCTCTAATTTGTGTAATTAACAGCACCTGTAACTTACCTGTGGCACCTAACGGGTGTTGGCAATAACTAAATCACACTTGCAGCCAGTTGACATGGATTAAAGTTGACTCAACCTCTGTCCTGTGTCCTTGTGTGTACCACATTGAGCATGGAGAAAAGAAAGAAGACCAAAGAACTGTCTGAGGACTTGAGAAACCAAATTGTGAGGAAACATGAGCAATCTCAAGGCTACAAGTCCATCTCCAAAGACCTGAATGTTCCTGTGTCTACCGGGCGCAGTGTCATCAAGAAGTTTAAAGCCCATGGCACTGTGGCTAACCTTCCTAGATGTGGACGGAAAAGAAAAATTGACGGGAGATTTCAATGCAAGATTGTGCGGATGGTGGATAAAGAACCTCGACTAACATCCAAACAAGTTCAAGCTGCCCTGCAGACCGAGAGTACAACAGTGTCAGCCCGTACTATCCGCCGGCGTCTGAATGAAAAGGAATACCCAGGAAGACCCCACTTCTTACCCTGAGACATAAAAAAGCCAGGCTGGTGTTTGCCAAAACTTACATGAGAAAGCCTAAAATGTTTTGGAAGAATATTCTCTGGTCAGATGAGACAAAAGTAGAGCTTTTTGGGCAAAGGCATCAATATAGAGTTTACAGGAGAAGAAAGAAGCATTCAAAGAAAAGAACACTGTCCCTACAGTCAAACATGGTGGAGGTTTCCTGATGTTTTGGGGTTGCTTTGCTGCCTCTGGCACTGGACTGCTTGACCGTGTGCATGGCATTATGAAGTCTGAAGACTACCAACAAATTTTGCAGCATAATGTAGGGCCCAGTGTGAGAAAGCTGGGTCTCCCTCAGAGGTCATGGGTCTTCCAGCAGGACAATGACCCAAAACACACTTCAAAAAGCACTAGAAAATGGTTTGAGAGAAAGCACTGGAGACTTCTAAGGTGGCCAGCAATGAGTCTAGACCTGAATCCCATAGAACACCTGTGGAGAGATCTAAAAATGGCAGTTTGGAGAAGGCACCCTTCAAATATCAGGGACCTGGAGCAGCTTGCCAAAGAAGAATGGTCTAAAATTCCAGCAGAGCATTGTAAGAAACTCATTGATGGTTACCGGAAGCGGTTGATCGCAGTTATTTTGGCTAAAGGTTGTGCAACCAAGTATTAGGCTGAGGGTGACAATACTTTTGTCTGGCCCATTTTTGGAGTTTTGTGTGAAATGATCAATGTTTTGCTTTTTGCTTCATTCTCTTTTATGTTTTTTCATTGAAGACAAATTAAATGAAGATAATAATACCAAATAATTTGTGATTGCAATCATTTTCAGGAAGAAACTGAGTATTATCTGACAGAATTGCAGGGGTGTCAATACTTTTGGCCACAACTGTACATCTCCTTATGCTAATTAGTCTTCTTGACTACAGTATGTAGTCACACTTGGCATTTTCCACTGCTCCATTCTCCCCCCTTCATCATTTACTTTCCGATGCATTGTGTGGGGATTATCAGGTGCATGGGCCGGCTTTGGAGTCAGCCTGTACAACAATACACCCCCCCACTGCGCAGGACCAGAAATGACAAGCTGCTGGCGCGTCATACCCGGAAGGAGGAGCCTCGAATTTTGAATCGGGGCTGTGCTTCGCAATAAATGATCATGCCCACTGGTGCATAATACCAGCAGCAAAGGGGGAGGGAGATTGCCCAGTGTGACTACATACAGTAGTCAAGAAGACTAATTAGCATAAGGAGATGTAAGTAACAAACTCATTTTTTACAACCATTATAGGACAGTTTTAGGTCAGACTGGGTTGGTTGGTGATGCAATAGGAAGGTGCAGGGACAAGTATTGATATGTTTGGGGGCAAAAACGAGCTGACAAGTTCCCTTTAATGCTCCTAGGCTCCCTACATTTCATGGATGAAACACAAAAGGTTAGGTGGTTTCACAAATGTTTCCCAAGGTGTTTTTCTGAAGTAGATTAGCGCCTTTTTGACAGGTATTCTTATTCAGTTTTGGATGGTGCATTTACATTTTTTTTCAATGTCTGATATGAAGGAACTTTGCAGGCTTTCTTTTCTCAAGTGTTAACTTCTCCACAGAAAATAATTTTGGGACTATTACATTTGTAACATTCTGAACCTTTCTTTTTTGTTTACTGGTTTACATTTTCCTTTTTAAGAACCTTTTACTTTTTACATTTATTTGGTAGCTTTGCTCTACCTTTAGTGAAGGTGGAAGTGTAAGAGAATGTTTGATCTTTCTCCTTTGCAAAATGACCAATTCACTTCTCTGCATGAATCAGAGAAGATCTATGCAACAACAAACTAGAAAAAAAAACTTATTTTTTGAATCCTATTTCAGCTCCCTGCGATAGTTATTCCTAACATTAGTATAAAACTTAAAATTATAGCATGTCGCTCATTGATTTTAATTTAATCAGGTGGGCATAAGCTTTTACCAGGTGTTTTGTATATATAGAATTTTAGATGTAAAGGTGTAATTCTAAAAGGGAATATTTGCTTCATTTTTTAATACCACAGGAATCCTCAAACAGCCTCTTCATTTAATCAGTTCTTCAGATAAACCAGGCTTGGACCTATTAAAAGTGGAATATATTAAGGTAAGTGCAATATTGGGGACATAACGCAAGAACATAGCTGTGTACATGTGTCTTTGTGTGACTAATGGTATATGAGCATAAGTTTAATTGGTTTTTGTTTAACATCAATTAGGATGGTTTCACACTAGCGGTTTTCTGTCCTCTTTAGAATCCGAACAAAAAATATATACAAAAACTACTCAAAAAGGCAGCATCAGAAAAACGTACCATCCATGCCACATCCAAAAACCAACACTGCACTTGCAGGATGCAGTCAGACCCCACTATGTGAAGCAAGCACCAGGTGCAGGCTGATAAAAATCACCTCTGCCTACAACAAAGTGTGGGAGGCGACCTGCCATGCACATAATGGGCCTGCTTAAGACACCATTCACACTGATACATGAGGCGCTGTTTATCTAGTGGTGCAGAAGCATCGTACTGGGCGGCCCATTGGTCAGGTGGCAGAGCCAGTGGGTAGCTTTCAGACACTCTGCATCATTTTGTATCAGTGTGAATGGTGTCCTAAGCAGGCCCATTATGTGCATGGCAGGTCGCCTCCCACACTTTGTTGTAGGTAGAGGTGATTTTTATCAGCCTGCACCTGGTGCTTGCTTCACATAGTGGGGTCTGATTGCATCCTGCAAGTGCAGTGTTGGTTTTTGGATGTGGCATGGATGGTAATTTCTCTTTAGAATCCAGCAGAAACCGCATGCCACTGGATACAGTTTGTTCTCCTTTAACTTACAACGGGGAATCCGACATATGCGGTGGCATGTGGTTGCATCTGGTTTCTGTCGGATGCGGAAGTAACCATTTTTCTCCTTCGCCTCATTGGGGGACACAGGACCGTGGTGTTATGCTGCTGTCCACTAGGAGGCGACACTAAGCAGAATCTGCAAAAGAGTTAAGTGGCTCCTCCTCTGCAGTATAGACCCCTGGAGCAGGCACTGCCTCACCAGTTTTTGCTTAGTGTCAGTAGGAGGCACATCTAGATTTTATTTCTTTCTAAATTTTTTTGCTTTTTAATTTTTTCTTTAATAGAAGAAAAGTGGGTCCCAGCGAGACCCCCGGCATGCTCCTTTCTCGGCCCCCCACTGTTGGAGGCGCTGGGTTAAAGTCGAGATATCCCTACATATGCCGCCCTCCTTTCTCGGCATCCCACTGTTGGGGTGCTGGGTTAAAGTTGAGATGGACCAGCATTCCATCCTCCTTCCTCATTTCCCCACTGATGGCGACGTGAGTTAAAGTGAGGTTCTGCAGCATATCCTCCCACGCAAAGAAGCAGGAAATGTTCCCACTCAAGGACTTAAGCTGGGACACAGACTGCAGAATAAGGAGCAACAGCCTCCCCACTTTACCTGGTCGGTACTTGGGTTGAGACATCTTTAAGGTACCCCCTGAGATCCCTGCTGCTGCAGGATTGTAGACGTTCCCAGGACCCCTATGGGGCTCCCCCCAGGGACTGTTCCCGCCATTTTATCGGTACATTGCCTGCGGATCCAGTGCTCCGGGAACTCCGTACTGGCACTCTCCCTCCCTTCTCCCCCCTGTGGGGGTCTGATTGTCGGGACCTGCTCCAGCCCGCATACAGCCCTGCAGTGCGCGGCATTAAAAGCTCCACCAATACCAGTGGGGTCACTGTCTTTAATGTGTGTTTTTTTTTTTTACAGGGGGTCTCACGCTGCGGAAGTTCCGGACTTCTGCGCCTGCCTGTCCCCGTTTTCGGGGTCGCATTGTAATCTAGACCCCGGCTTGGGCCCACATCGCCGCAGCGCCGCTCAGCCCCGCCTCCCGACCGCCCACCGGATGACGCTGCGGACGCGTCATCCAGAGGCGGGATGGTCTTTCTTGGCGCTTTCTTGCTTGCATCGTGAGATCTCCTGTGCGCCCTGAGGATCTATGTCCCGCCCCTCCTCCTCCGCTTCCACCGGAAGTCAGCGGTCTCCATGGCATCAGAACGGAGTCCTGTAAGCCATGCACGTACATGGGGGATCCGCACAGGGGACACGGACACAGACTGGTCAGATGTTAATCAGTCAGCGCCCACACTGGGCAACATGTGGCAGTGTCGACAACGCTGCATCAGAGGCAGGCAGCCATGCAGGTGAACGGGGGATCCGCACAGGGAACATGAAATGGTCAGATTTGTGATCAGTTGGCTTCCACACTATGGGCAGCATGTGGCAGCGGTGACAACGCTGCAAGGTTACAGACAGCACGATATTAGCGCTGCAGGATTGCTGGCCAGTCTAGTGCTGCCATTGCAGGAGTAAGCAGCTCCATACTTTACTGCCACATAAGCTAGCCTGCTTCTCACCGTATATTGTGTCAGTGAGAGCATTATAGGTAGCACGAGACGGTGTGGCGGTGCTGCCCTTTATACGATGTGGCGGTGTTGCCCTGTATGATGGGCCATTCCTTACTCCTCCCCAGACTGATTCTGTCTAGTCCGTGCATGACTATGGCTCCTGAGGATCTATTACAGCCCCTTCATGTTTTCAGTCTAACTCAGACCAGGACTGTGAGACGTCCTTAGGTCTAGGACCGCCAGAACCTAACAATTTAGTAGGAGATATAGTGGCGTCCAGTGGCAGGTCCTGGATATTTCCGACCCACCAATTGAGGCTCCAGACACATGGTGTCTTTTAAACGTGCAATGACGGCGCACATATTTTGCAAATGATCTGTTTTCAGGGTTTTTTTTTTCCCCAGCTCTCACCCTGAGAAACCTAATTAATGCACATTATCCTTTTTCCCTGCTGCGACCTCAACTGGGCCACATTACCTCAAGCCCCTCCCTGACTTGCAATACTATCCTGAGGCCCATGAACGCCAATCCTGCTCTGGTGGACCAGGCAGCTCAGGTTGCAGACGCAGCCAACTACCTGATACATCAACCCTTTATTTGGCCAATCGCACAGCATTAGCGGCTGTCAATACTATTCCCATTTACAGTGCACCTCCATAGCAAGAATAGCCGTCACACACGGTCTCCAAAAGAATCCCCCACAGGCTTCAGCTACCTCAGCGGACGTCTGTTAAGAGAACAACTGCACTGATTGATTTTAGATGCCACAGAAGACAAATAAGCTTATTTCCGTCAGCACACTGCCAGGCGGCCCTTCAATCGCCGCCATCAAACAGGGGAGCCCACTGTGACGCAGTGGGTTATGACCTCTGGCAGTGGCCCGAGATAGGATGCTAACCCCGGTTTCACTGCCCTTTCGCCTCACAACGGGATAAGAAAAGCGGTGGACACAGCGGTTTCCACTTGCTTGCCATCTTTTGGTTACTCATCGACTGGTTCACCACTGCAGACTGTCAGAGACAATCTCACCAATTTACACCCAAGCAAACCTTACAGGCCTTCTGTTCCCTTATTTTTACACCACCACTTGTAAGCGGTTGAGCTGTTCCATTATCAGCACCCTTTCAGTTCCAAAAAATAAATAAATAGATAAATAAATAAATTTCTCAGTGAAGGCCCAATCGTTCTTCACAGCGATTAAGTCTCTTCTCAGCTCAGGAGTCTTGGTACCTGTACCACGCAAAGAGTGTTTTTCTGGCTATTCTACTCCAATCTTGGTAGTCTCCAAAGAGAAGAGTACAATACGGCCTCTACTAGACTTACACCAACTGGACAGGCATGTCCAGGTAAGCCATTTCCGCATGGACACTCTTCACTCCATATTTACGTCCAGGAAATAGGAGGAATTCCTCACATCCAGGAATCAACAAGAACGCTGCCAATAAATGGCATCTCCGTTCGGCTTGGCTACAGGTCCAGGAGTCTCCTGAACTGTTCATACATGTCATGGCGATTGTCCTAATTATCCTTCATCCAGGAGTGTTGTCATACTTCCATTCCTGAACCACCTGCTCATCGAAGACCTTCTATGAATGTGAACGGCGTCTTCTTCATGGTGGGCATTCTGAAAAATGATCGGCTACCTGGTCAACCTCCACAGGCCTACTCCAATTCCAACTCGGTCTCCAGTTTTACTTCAACTGCATTTCACAACACCACCTTCCTCAAGATGTGGCTTGGGCCCTTCGGCTATGAGTCCTTGCCCTCCTTCACCAGGTTACACAGTCTTTCAGAACTGCCATAAAAGTTCTAGGCGGAACTGTGGCAGCAACAGCAGCAGTACCCTTCCTCAGCTGCACCTCGCATCAAGTCATAGGAAAAGAAAGCCCATGTTTTCCCATCGCCACGACAGCACCCACAGAGAGAGGGGATCCGCCCCCAGGGACAGGAAACCTACAGATAAAAAGGGGCGGTCCCCCTCGCCTCCTCAGTTGGTTTCCTGTCCCTGAAGGGAACCTACAGTTAGCAGGGTTCTGCTTACCTGGGTCCAATCAGCCTCTGTGCGGTTTCTGTGAGAACGGCAGGGCCTGGGACTGCAGATGCAGCGATGGGAAGTCCTGTCTCAGGCTCTCTCTTCGTCTGGCCGTCACCATGGAGGCAACTGCTGGGGTGGTCCGTATTGCCGCATGGGGAGCGCAGGAGGAAGCTGTGAGGAGACGCCGCAGGTATCTCCCTTTGCTCACTGGGCAGTCGGGGGGGCTGTGGAAGGGGCGCCGATGCGGTGCCCGCCCGTCATCGGCGCCTTGGTGATGGCTCCTGTGGGGCACGCTGGAGCGCGGTGTTCGGGCGGGTGCTGGGGAGGTGCCGCCGATCCGCGGTCGCCTCCGGCTGGTCTGAGTGTGTGGGACTGATGCGGTGCGCGCGCCGGCGCTTCCGGGTAGCCGGGTGCGCATGCGCAGTGCGGCTCTGCGCTCCGACCCCGGAGGTGATGTCATTTCCGCTTCCGGGGTAGCCGGGGGAGGTGGCCTGGGGGAGGATATGTGATCCCGGGCGTGCGGACGCCTGGGGCCGGCAGACATGTCCTCTCCAGGGGCTTCAGAGGGGCGCCCTCTGACTGAAGAGAGGCAAACCAGCAGAGGAAAGTCCAGTGGTCGCTACAGGGATGAGGGATCCACAGACAGAAGTGAGAAGGCACGGAGAACTGCGTCTCCCACTTCAGCTGGACCTCCACCTCCGGGACCGGTACATGGGGTGAGCTGTACTTCTGGGTAAGTCAGGCTGTGGCCTCTGTTCTGACGTCTGTCCTCCGTGTCTGTGTCCCTCTCCTAGGTTAAGAAGGTTAAGAAGGTGAAGCACCAGCAATGTGCTCTGTGTCCCCAACTTCTCCCTGATTCTTATCCTAAACGCCTGTGCCAATCATGTATTGCCGCCACAGTACGTGAGGAGTCCTCTGTGCCTGATATCCGGGCGATGATTCGGGAGGAATTACAGTCTTTTTCGCTCCAGAGTCAGTCTAAAAAACGGAGGAAAAAGTCCCATCCGGATTTGTCCATTATTGTTTCTGAGGCTGAGAGCGGTCAACTTAGCACCGATACTTCTGATTCTTCCTCGGCATCATCTTCGGAGGATGAGGGCAGATCGTGTTTCCCCTTGGATAGTATGGATAACTTGGTCAAGTCGGTCCGGGCTACTATGGGGATTTCAGATTCTAAGGAGGTCAAGTCATCCCAGGATATTATGTTTGCGGGACTTGCACAGAAAAAGCTCCGTTCCTTTCCCGTCAGTTCAGCACTGAAGGATGTAGTTCAGCGGGAATGGGACAAGCAGGAACACCGTGGGTCACTCCCTTCTTCCTCCAAGAGGCGTTATCCCTTTGATGATGAGGATTTGTTGTCCTGGTCGTCAGTTCCGAAGGTGGATGCAGCAGTCGCCTCGGCTTCTAAGCATTCGTCCCTGCCGGTGGATGATTCAGGCCTGCTCTCAGATCCATTAGATCGCAAGGCGGATATGCTCCTTAAACGTTCCTGGGAGTCTTGCACAGGGGCGTTTAAACCTGCCGTGTCTGCTACTTGTACGGCGCGGTCCATGTTTTCTGGATTGATCAATTGGAAGATCAACTTCGGGCCGGTGTTTCGAGGGACAAATTGCTTTCAGCGCTTCCTCTGATCAGGGGGGGTACTGCTTATTTGGCGGATGCCTCGGCTGATTCCCTGAGATTGGCGGCCAGATCGGCAGGTCTTTCTAACTTGGCTCGTCGGGCTTTATGGCTTAAGGGCTGGAAAGGGGATGCTCAAGCCAAGAATAGGTTGTGTTCATTGCCCTGTAGGGGTGAGTACCTGTTTGGCAAGCCCTTAGATGAGCTCCTGGCCAAGGCTGCTGAAAGGAAATCAGGGTTCCCTAATGCTTCTCTTCCGTCCTATAGGAGGGCGTTGAGGCGCAGGTCGTTCGGTCAGAAGAAGCCCTTCAAAGACCGTAACAGATGGGACAACAAGTGGGATACCAAGGCTTCAAAGACCAAAGGTGCCCTCTTTGGTTCCTCCTCTAGGAGGGATAATAAATTCCGATAGTCCGGTCCCTCCTGTGGGGGGGAGGTTGCGTCTTTTTTCCGCAAGATGGCGTGCTATTTCTTCTAGTCTTTGGATCTGGTCTATTGTATCATCAGGTCTGAAGTTAGATTTTGAGGTTTTTCCTCCAGATTTTTTTGTGCAGACTTCCCCTCCGTCTTCGGTGCAGCAGCAGGCACTGGAAGTGGAGGTTCGGAGTTTGTTGGAGAAACGTGTCTTGTTGGAGGTCCCTGGGGACCAGGAAGGAAGGGGTGTCTACTCCCCCTTATTCCTGGTCTCTAAACCTGATGGGTCTTTCCGGACTATTATTAACTTGCGGAGGTTGAACTCTTTTTTGCGGGCCTGTAGTTTTAAGATGGAATCCATTCAATCAGCTATTAAGGTCTTGTTTTCTAGGTGTTTTATGGCGGTCCTGGATTTAAAAGACGCATACTACCATCTGCCGATTCATCCGGACCATCAGAAGTACCTCCGGGTGGCCATCACGGTCGAGGGTCGGGTCCGGCATTTTCAATTTGCAGCAATGCCGTTTGGCCTCGCCATGGCTCCCCGGATCTTCACCAAAGTGATGTCAGAGGTGATGTGTTTTTTGCGTCATCAGGATATTCTTATTGTGCCGTATCTTGATGACTTTTTGATTGTGGGCAATTCTGCTTCTCAGTGCAGAGATCGCTTGTCGCGGACCATTTCTTTTTTGCAGTCCTTAGGCTGGTTGATTAACTGGGATAAATCTAGGATGGTTCCTCTGACTTGTCAATCCTTCTTGGGTCTGCACCTGGATTCTGTGAGTCAGCTGTGTTTTTTGCCGGAGGCCAAGAAGCAGGTGATTCTCTCCAAAGTTGGGTTGGCGGTGAGCCATCCTCGGATGTCCTTGCGGTCGGCTATGTCTTTACTGGGGTCCTTGACCTCTTGTATTCCAGCGGTTCTGTGGGCTCAGTTCCACACCAGGTGTCTGCAGCGGGAGGTTCTCTGTGCTGAGGAGGAGTTGCGGGGGTCCCTTGACAGCTTCCTTATCCTGTCTTCTGAGGTTATCGCTTCCCTCTCATGGTGGTTGTCTCCTGCTCACCTGGCTAAGGGGGTTCCCTGGGTGGTTTCCCCGTCTAGAATTGTTGTCACTGATGCTAGTCCTGCCGGGTGGGGGGCTCATCTGGGGTCCCTCTGGGCCCAGGGTCCTTGGTCAGTCCAGGAAGCAGCGGATTCTTCTAACGTCCGGGAACTTAAGGCGATTCTTCAGGCAATACTTCGCTTTCTCCCACAGTTGGATTCTCGGCACGTCAGGGTCATGACGGACAATATGACTTGTGTCGCATATATCAATCGTCAAGGCGGTACGCGATCACGACCTCTGATGTCTATTGCATCTCGGATCCTCCGTCTGGCCGAAGATCGTCTCCTGTCCCTCACGGCCCTTCATATCAAGGGAACGGACAACTCCACAGCCGATTATCTAAGTCGGCATGCTCTGCGCCAGGGCGAATGGACATTGAACAGGCGGGTGTTCCTGCAGATTGCTCGCCTCTGGGGTCTCCCGGACATCGATCTGTTCGCTACCAGGGCGAATCGTCAGGTCGAGCGGTTTGCCTCTCTCCATGTCAGGGACTGTCCGGAGGTGGTGGACGCTCTCCAAGTCCCTTGGTCGTTCCCTCTCGCCTATGCCTTTCCTCCAATGTCTATTCTTCCATTGGTCATCAGGAAGATCAGGGAGGAAGGAGCGAGGGTCATTCTCATTGCTCCTTTCTGGCCGCGGAGACCATGGTTTTCCTGGCTCCGGGCCATGTCCCTGTCGGATCCTTGGATCCTGCCATCAACCCCGTCTCTGCTGTCTCAGGGTCCGCTCCGTCATCCTCAAGTGCACGGTCTCCACTTGACGGCGTGGAATTTGAGAGGCAGTTATTAAGATCCCGGGGGTTTTCGGACGGTCTGGTTTCCACCCTTCTTCTGAGTAGGAAGTCATCCACTACTAACATCTACTGTAGGGTAT
This sequence comes from Allobates femoralis, assembly GCA_033576535.1. Lineage (NCBI taxonomy): Eukaryota > Metazoa > Chordata > Amphibia > Anura > Aromobatidae > Allobates > Allobates femoralis. The sequence goes on along the minus strand of JARQOC010000004.1, from coordinate 221,694,657 downwards.
GGCGAAAGTTTTTGTCTTTTCACACGGTTCCCCTTTCTGAGGAGGTCCCTACCCGGGCTATATTGGAGTTTCTTCAACGGGGTCGGGACTTGGGGTTGTCTGTTAGTACCCTTAAAGTTCAGGTTTCAGCCTTGGGGGCTTTGTATGGGGCTAATGTGGCTGGAGATCGGTGGATTGCTCGTTTTATTTCTGCCTGTGAACGTAGTACCCCTGTTCACATTGCCAGTGTGCCTCCGTGGGACCTGAACTTGGTTCTGGAGGCGCTTACTGGTGCTCCGTTTGAGCCTTTAGTCTCTTCCTCTCTGAAGGTTCTTTCCCTTAAAACGGCCCTTTTAGTTGCCCTTACTTCGGCTCGACGGGTTAGTGACATTCAGGCTCTCTCCATAGACCCTCCATTCTTGTCGGTCCTTCCTGATAGGTTGGTACTGAAGCCTGATCCCTCTTACCTCCCGAAGGTAGTCTCTAGGTTTCACCGTAGTCAGGAGATTGTCCTTCCCTCCTTTTATCCTGACCCAGTTTCCCCGGCTGAGGTTAAGTTTCATACTCTGGATGTTCGACGTGCCGTCCTCGCCTACATTGATAGGACTCAGGCAGGGAGGAAGTGTAGGGCTCTGTTTGTCTCCTTCCAGGGCCTTCGGAAGGGGTCTGGGGTCTCGAAGAGTACCTTGTCCCGCTGGATCAGAGATGCTATTGGGCTGGCTTATGAGTCATCGGGTCTGCCTCCTCCGGATGGTGTACGGGCCCATTCCACCAGGGCAATGGCTTCTTCCTGGGCAGAGAGGGCAGACACGTCCATTGAACTGATATGTAAGGCGGCAACCTGGTCTTCACCTTCTACTTTTTATGACCACTATCGGTTGAATTTATCTTCCGGTTCTGATTTAGTGTTTGGGAGGTCTGTCCTCCGCACGATTGTCCCACCCTGAGTATTGATCTCTGTAAGTCTCTCTGTGGGTGCTGTCGTGGCGATGGGAAAAGACCAGTTTACTTACCGGTAGGCTGGTTTTATGGAGCCACGACAGCACCCACTCACTTCCCCCCCCTTTTGCTTGCTTCACGATTTGGTTGGCACACGTGTGGTGGTGTGGTTTGTTTATTGTCTGATTCGAACTTATACTAATTGACGGTTCCTCTCGGTCTCTGTAAAACAACTGAGGAGGCGAGGGGGACCGCCCCTTTTTATCTGTAGGTTTCCTGTCCCTGGGGGCGGATCCCCTCTCTCTGTGGGTGCTGTCGTGGCTCCATAAAACCAGCCTACCGGTAAGTAAACTGGTCTTTTTCTACAAAAGGTTTCAACGCCAGAATCGGCCAAGCAGTCCCTCTACCGGTTACTCTGGCCACTCTGTCTCACGCGGGGACAGTCTTCCTCTACCATGTTGGAACGTCCTGACCACTGATGCGAGTCTATCTGGATGGGGCGTGGTGCGCCCCCATCACAGGATACAGGTCTTAGGCATCTGTGATTCCAGGCAGGACTCTATCAGTCTATTGAAGATCGGGTGGTCCTTCTGCCACTAAAGCTCTTCAGTTTTCTTCTCTCAGGCTGCGGTATCAGACTACAGTCAGACATTAGTATGGCCGTGGCATATGTGGACCACTAAGGCGGAACCCGCAGTATCCAGGCGGTGGCAGAAGTTCATTTCTTAGGCGTAATCCACGACCTCAGTACTGTCTGCCATCCACATGCCGTGTATGGACAATTGGAATGTGCATTTCCTCAGCTGCCGAGCGATGGACTCAGGGGACTGGTCCCTACATCCAGACACCTTCTGACAGGTCGACGTTTAAACAACCCCGGCAGCGGAGCTCCTGGCATGGCAACTCAATACCAAGGTTCCTGTATTCATAGCCAGTTTCCCCGACCCATAGTTGCTAGGAACACATGTACTAGTAGTTCTTGCTCTCTGCCCCTTATACCTAAGGTAGTGATACGGATCAAGCAAAGCTATCACCGGATCATCTTCATGCTCCAGACTGGCCCAGTAGCACTTGGTACGCCGCTCTCGTACAACTCTCAGCAAACGTGCCATGGCGCCTACCAGACCATTCAGTCCTACGCCCGTTTTGCCATCGGACTTTGTCGTCTCTTAATTTGTCATCATGGCCCTTAACACGTGAGTCTTCATCCATGCTGGCCTTTTCCTGGGATGTTCAGGCGCCCATGCTCAGAGCGGGACACCAACCTCAGTACGTGTTTAACTTTGTACATAGAACAGCTATCTTATTTGGTGTCACGCTTTACATCGTTCCCTTGGGACTATTCTCTAACAAGAATTCTCAGTTTCCTTCACTTGAGCCTAGACTCATGATCGTCCTTCAGTTTTCCTCACAGGACAGTTTTCAGCCTTTTCCGTACTATTCCTCAGCCACCTTGCTTCAATTCCTGTTGTATAATTCTTTCTCCAAGGTATTTGTCTTCTACCTCCTCATTCCAGGAGGGCCGCTGGACCCGGGTGACCTAACTTCGTTCTCACGGAACTACCGGGACCATCCTTCAAGCCTCTCTCAGGAATTCCTTTTTCCACTCCAAACAGTCTCCAAGCTTACCACCTGAGCAAGGTTTCCCTACGGTTGACCCCATCTTTTATGCCAAGGTGGTGTCATCTTTCCACCTGACTAAGAACACTGCCTGCCATCACTGTACCCAGCGTTTGTTTATCAGGTCAACACAGCTTTTTCTTTCTCATATGCTGGACCTTGTCAGAGCCCTATGTTTCCAGGACAGCACCTCAGGAGGTCGGCCTGTCTCTCTCTTATTTCCTACAGGGAGGAAACGCACAGGTTTGCCAGCCTCTATGACTTCTCGAGCCAGTTGGATCAGACAAACCCTCCAAGATGCTCTTACCATCGAAAATCCGCCCCTTCCGGCAGGTCGCAACACACATTCTATTCTGGCTGTAAAGGCCACCTAGGCTGTTAAACACCAGGCGTCTTCACCACAAGTATGTGAGGCAGCCACATGGTACAGCTTACATGTTTTTTCTGCGGCGCTATAGTGTTTCTACTCAGTCTCCGGTAGTGGCAAGTTTAGGTAGACGTGGCCTCCAGGTGGCAGTAGCCCACCTGTAGGGGCATAGTCCTTCACTGTCTTTGTTCAGCATTACTAGTTCCATAGCTTTTCCCACCCAGGGACTGCTTTAACACGTCCCACGGTCCTGTGTCCCCCAATGAGGCGAAGGAGAAAAGGAGAATGTTGTGTACTCACCGTAAATTCCTTTTCTCTTAGCCTCTAATTGCCCTTGTGGGCCTTTTTTTTTACAATTCTTACATAGCTTCTCAGCTGTTACATGGTCAACAGGTTGTACATGTTTATCTATTATCACTCTGTTAAAGTTTGAATGTTTAGACTTGTGCCTGTTTGGTTACAAGCCTTGTAGTATTGTGAGCCTGTTTGGTTACAGGTTTTGTTATACAATCGTTGCTCCGTTGACTCTTCTCGGTTTATACATGTGCCTGCTTGTTGTACTAATGTTACTTGCTAACTTTTAACGGTTACACTGTTATTACCTTGTTAGCTATATCTGTTTACACAAGTTGCCTGCGTGGTTACAGGCCCTGTTTTACTGTTATTATCTGTTAATTCTCCTACTGGTTTAGCACAAAACTGGTGAGGCAGTGCCTGCTCCAGGGGTGTATACTGCAGAGGAGGAGCAACTTAACTCTTTTGCAGATTCTGCTTAGTGTCGCCTGCTAGTGGACGGCAGCATAACGCCCACGGTCCTGTGTCCCCCAATTAGAGGCTAAGAGAGAAGGAATTTATGGTGAGTACACAAAATTCTCCTTTTTGTCAACCTCCAAGAGTGCATAATGGTGCGTTTTTTGTGGTTGACAAAAAACTGCCACCAATTGGATCCGGATGTGTCCAGGATAAATTAAAATAAGCATAAATGGTTGTTTTACCGAATCAGACCTGATCCGGGAAATAAAATAAATTATATCAGCTCCACCACCCAATACTCATGGACTCCCAGGCATCCGGATTAATTGCAGGCAACCATCCATATGTGCAAAGAAGGAAGTGATCCTGTGCCAATGCGGTTTAAGTCCTTTATTTCATATTAAAATGTCGGACGCCCCCGAAGGGGAAACACTAGACGTGTTTCAGAGATAAACTCCTCAATCGCGTTAGTACATCTGCATAGCTATCTAAATCTTATATATTAACATTAAAACACATAGAAAAAACATACACCTGTGAACATTCCAATTAATTATTCTAGGAACAAATTAACTCCTCATATCATATGCCTGGTAAGACAAAGAAATAGATGTATATATTGAGAGACCTGCAAGGGGAGAATAGTATTTCTCCTTCGCCTCATTGGGGGACACAGGACCGTGGGTGTTATGCTGCTGTCCACTAGGAGGTGACACTAAGTATACTTCTGAAACAAGAAAACAGTGTGGCTCCTCCCCTGCAGTATATACACCCTGGCTGACCTCAGCTTCACCAGTTTTTAGCTTAGTGTCTCATTAGGAGGTAGATGCGGTCCACGGACCACAATACTACAACATATTAGGTTAGATTTTTATTTTTATTTTTTCGTCTACCACAAAGGATTATATGGGGCGACGGCATCTTCGCATACCGATTTCCCCAGAACCAACAACGGACGGGAACGCGGAGTGTCACCTCCACGTACCCCCTTCTGCCACGTGGGATAGGGAACAGGGCGACGGTTCCTTTGCGTTCCGATCTCCCTGTCCTCCCCAGACCGGCGTTTTCTTTGGAAATTCTTGTCCTCCGTCTATCAGAGCAAGGACAACCAGTGGAGGGAATCTCCCCTACAGAAGGAGTTTTTACCTTAAGATGCACCCTCCAAGGAGATGGACGCCAGGTCACAGTCACCTCCTCATATTCTTCGTGGATTATGAGTCGAGCCGCCAGCATGCCCTCCCCATTCCCCTGCCGGGGCACTTGGGTTGAGGAGCCGTCACAAGGTACACAGGGCTCCTTACGGACCCTGCATGTTCATTTATCCTGATGTCTATACTTTTTTGTTCTTGATGTGCCCCCCCCGTCGCCCCTGAGGCTACTGCTCCTCCGTCCATGTCGCCCTCCATATCCCGGATCTGTGTCCGGTCTTCCGCGCCAATGCGCGCTGCTTGTCGGCCGCAAGCTTCTACTTTAGCCCCCGGCTTGCGGCCTTCATACTAGTAACGCCCACCGCCCGCCTCCGTCGCCGCCTCCGTCGCTGCCCTCTTTGACGTCACTCGGCCGGGTGAATCTCCCGGCCGCATCATAGGAGGCGGGACCCGGCGGCTCTCTGGCGCTTCTCGCTCATCGCGAGATTACCTGCGCGCCATTTTCCTCACATCGCTGGGCTGCTCCCGCCATCTCTGCACGTGGGACGCTTCAGGGGGACACCGGACCTGGCTGGCGGTCCATTAGGAGGGTAAGAGGCACAGCAAGCCTGCTGTGCCATTCTCATCTGTGGCATTTTCCCAGCAGTTCTGCACCCTGCCTGTATTTCTTGTATTAGTGCCCCCAGTGACATATTGAGACGATGCAGAGCTCCAAAGGTAACAGGAAGGGCCCTAAGCTGGCGACCTTCTACTCCTTCTGCACCACCTGCAAAACACAGCTGCCCAGCGGTCATTCAACCCCTCTTTGCCAGGCCTGTGAATTATCTAGTACGGAGCCTGTGGTTGCAGCCTCCTCAGCCCCTGAGACCTCTTCTGTGCCCGCTGCCCCGGCTGCGGCCGGTAGCCCTCACGCCACCCCAGAATGGGCAGCGTTCCTAACACAGTCCTTGACTCAGTCCATGTCTCAGTCCATGGAAAGGCTGACCTCGACCCTTCTTCAGGTTCTGCAGGCCCGACCCTCTCCAGGCCCCTCAGAGCCCCCTGAGCCAGAGCCGGTCAATACAGAGGTTCACAAATCTAGTACCAGGGACCCAGAAGGGGAGTCTTCTCCTTCTCATCAGGCTCCTACTCGTAAGAGAGCACACAGGAATCCCCCTCCTTCCTCTTCGGGAAGTTCTCAGGGTTCCCCATCCCGGGGACAGGAAACCGGCTCCCCGTCTCTCCATGCCCCTTATGATTCGGACTCAGATCAGGACCTGTCCCTTGACTTGGACAACCCTGATACCCAGGCTATGATTCAGGACCTGATCTCAGCAGTTAACCAGACGCTGAATGTTACTAGCGATACGGCAGACACCCCAGAGTCCGTGATATCTTTTAAGCGAGCAAAGCGCCCGCACAAGTGTTTCTCTGATCATCATGAGTTCAAGGAACTGGTGAACAAACACAGGACTCGTCCTGACAAGCGCTTTGGCAACAGAAAGAGCATGGATTCTCGTTACCCTTTTCCCCCCGCCGTCAGTAAAGACTGGGCAGACTCCCCTCAGGTCGATCCTCCAGTCTCTAGGCTGGCCACGCGCACTCTCCTTTCCCTTCCAGATGGGTCGTCTATTAAGGACCCCACTGACCGCCAGGTCGAGCAATTGGCTCGCTCGATTTTTGAGGCTTCCGGTTCAGCTTTAGCTCCGTCCTTTGCCTCAGTGTGGGTGGCCAAAGCAGTTGTTTCCTGGGCAAGCTCTCTTCGTAATACATCACAGTCCCCAGAAGGCTCCAACATGGCTAACCAAATTTCCATCGCAGCGGAATATATGCTTCACGCAGCACTCGACGCCGCTGGCTGTTCGGCCGTTGCGGCAGCTAATGCTATTACCATCCGCAGAGCACTCTGGCTCCGCGAATGGAAAGCAGACTCTGCTTCCAAAAAGTCTCTAACAAGTCTACCATATCTCAGCGGACGCCTCTTCGGGGAAAAGCTGGACAAGCTAATCTCAGATGCCACGGGAGGGAAGAGCACGTCCCTCCCACAACACAAGCCAAAACGGCCTCCCTTTAGACGCCAACAGACTCGGTTTCGATCCTTTCGCAACTCTTTTGGATGGTCGGTCTCCCGCCCCTCTCAGGCCACGAACAGATCCCCTCGGAGAGACAGGAACTTTCAGCCCCCACAAAGGTCTACGACTGCCTGGCAGACTCGCTCTAGGCAGCCAAGATCCAAGGGACCCCGTCCTCAAAGATTTCCTTCCTCCTGACTCTTTCTCCCTTCCGGAAGATCCCTCCCGAGTAGGCGGCCGTCTCTCTCTTTTTCGGGACAACTGGCTCGCTGTCGTAGACGACAACTGGGTCAGGGAGGTGATTTCTTCCGGTTATTCCATAGAGTTCCGATCACGTCCGGCCGATCGTTTTTTCCCGTCTTCTCTTCCAAAATCCCCAGCGAAGGCTCGCGCTTTTCTCACGGCCGTCGACTCTCTCCGGCTGGCAGGGGTCATTGTCCCAGTTCCTCAATCAGAGCGATACACAGGGTTCTATTCAAACCTGTTTGTGGTACCCAAGAAGGACGGGTCAGTTCGGCCAATTCTAGACCTCAAGCTCCTCAACAGGTCCCTCAAACTGCGTCACTTTCGCATGGAGTCGTTGAGATCCATCATAGTATCGATGGACCAAGGGGAATTTCTCGCATCGATCGACATCAAAGATGCGTATCTACACATTCCCATTTGCCACGTTCATCAGAGATTCCTACGCTTCGCAATAGGTCAAGACCACTTTCAATTCGTGGCTTTACCGTTCGGACTCGCGACGGCCCCCAGGGTGTTTACGAAAATCATGGCCGCGGTCATGAAAGTGTTACACTCCAGGGGAGTCATGGTGTTACCTTATCTAGACGACCTTCTTATCAAGGCACCATCTTTCACAGACTGCGAGGAGAGTGTTCAGATCACCATAGACACCCTCGTACGTCTAGGCTGGCTGTTAAATCTACCAAAATCCTCTCCGGTCCCGAGCCAGACCATCACCTTTCTAGGCATGGTGTTCGATACCCGCCGCGGCTTAATACTTCTTCCGCGACAGAAAGCCGTGTCTCTACGTCAGTGCGTCAGGACCCTGCTTCGTCCAACACCACACTCCCTTCGTTTCGGAATGAAGGTTTTGGGAATGATGGTGGGGGTTATGGAGGCGGTCCCGTTTGCTCAGTTGCATCTCAGACCTCTGCAACTAGCTCTCCTATCTTGCTGGGACAGGAACCCTGCCACCCTGGATCGCACCTTGCGACTGTCTCCGCCGGTGAGGCAGTCTCTTCTCTGGTGGCTCCGGCCTCTCTCTCTCCGGACAGGGAAGTCGTTCCTACCAGTGAACTGGGAGGTCCTTACAACCGATGCCAGTCTGATGGGTTGGGGGGCGATTCATCGTCATCACACAACTCAAGGCAGATGGACCAGTCAGGAGGCCTCGCTTCCCATCAACTTACTGGAGATCCGTGCCATTTCTCTAGCCCTGCGGGACTTTCATCATCTGCTGGCGGGACGTCACATACGAGTCCAGTCCGACAATGCCACGGCGGTGGCATATGTCAACCACCAGGGCGGCACGCGCAGCACAAGAGCAATGTCCGAGGTTCGTCCAATTCTCCAGTGGGCGGAATCCACGAGATCGGTGATCTCAGCGGTCCACATACCCGGGGTGGACAATTGGGCGGCGGACTTTCTAAGCCGCCAAGGCATCGCCTCAGGGGAATGGAGTTTGCATCCCGAGGTCTTCCACCAGATATGCCTCAGGTGGGGGACTCCGGAGGTGGACCTGATGGCTTCGCGGCTAAACAACAAAGTTCCCTCGTTCATGGCCAGATGCCACAACCCTCGGGCGCTGGGAGCAGACGCTCTAGTTCAGTCCTGGTCTCAGTTCCGACTCTGCTACATCTTCCCACCCCTGCCGCTGATTCCCAGAGTGGTAAAGAAGCTCAAGGCGGAAGGTGTGTCGGTGATCCTCATCGCTCCGGATTGGCCACGTCGCGCCTGGTACGCCGATCTGGTGCGTCTGATCGGCGACTCCCCCTGGCACCTGCCCGATCGTCCAGACCTGCTCTCACAAGGCCCTCTCCTCCACCAGAGATCATCGGCCCTGAGTTTAACGGCGTGGCCGTTGAAACCTGGGTTCTAACCCAGGCCGGTTTGTCTCCAGAGGTTATTGCAACTATGCTAAGAGCGCGGAAACCTTCTTCGGCCCGCATTTACCATCGCACATGGAAAGCTTTTTTCTCTTGGTGTAATTCTCAGGGCCGACCGCCCCTACAGTTCTCTCTGCCGGCCATTCTGGGTTTTCTTCAGACCGGTCTTGACTCAGGTCTTTCTTTGGCTTCTTTGAAGGGACAAATTTCTGCCTTGTCCGTACTTTTCCAGCGCAAGCTAGCTAACAGATCGCAGGTCAGGACTTTTCTACAGGGAGTCGCCCGACTCGTCCCTCCTTACAAGAGACCCCTGGATACATGGGATCTAAATTTAGTCCTGGACGTTCTGCAGAGGTCTCCCTTTGAACCTCTCAGAGAGGTTCCTCTCCGTATTTTGTCCCAGAAGGTAGTGTTTCTGGTTGCGATCACCTCTATACGTCGTGTATCAGAACTAGCGGCTCTGTCTTGCAAGCCTCCTTTTCTGTCCTTCCACCAGGACAGGGTTGTCTTGCGTCCGGTTCCGTCTTTTCTTCCGAAGGTGGTGTCCCCTTTTCATCTGAATGAGGACATAATTCTGCCTTCCTTTTGTCCGGCGCCGACTCATCGAGTGGAAAGGGCCTTGCATTCACTGGACTTGGTTCGGGCTCTTCGCCTTTACATTTCCCGAACAGCGGCTTTTCGGAGGGCAGACGCTCTGTTTGTTCTTCCGGAAGGTCCTCGTAAAGGTCTGCCTGCTTCCAAGGCTACTCTTGCCAGATGGATCAGGACTACGATCATCGAAGCCTACCAAATCAGGGGCCAGTCCGTGCCGACGGGGCTTCGGGCACACTCTACCCGGGCGGTAGGGGCCTCGTGGGCCATTCGGCACCAAGCTTCTGCCGAACAAGTGTGCAAGGCTGCCACATGGTCAAGTCTTCACACATTCGCTAAACATTATAATGTTCATGTCCAGTCCTCGGCGGAGGCCAGTCTGGGCAGACGTGTTCTGCAGGCGGCGGTTGCCCACCTGTAGATTGGCAGGATGTGTATAATTTCCCACCCAGGGACTGCTTTTGGACGTCCCACGGTCCTGTGTCCCCCAATGAGGCGAAGGAGAAAAGGAGAATTTTGTGTACTCACCGTAAATTCCTTTTCTCTTAGCCTCTCATTGGGGGACACAGCACCCGCCCTGTTGCCTATTGTCTTTTTTCTTGTTCTTTCAGTTCTGATTGTCTCAATTTTGTTATACACAGTTTAGTTCACTGAAGTGTATTTGCATATATATATATGTCTGCTAGCGCTTCTCCTACTGCTTTATTCACAAACTGGTGAAGCTGAGGTCAGCCAGGGTGTATATACTGCAGGGGAGGAGCCACACTGTTTTCTTGTTTCAGAAGTATACTTAGTGTCACCTCCTAGTGGACAGCAGCATAACACCCACGGTCCTGTGTCCCCCAATGAGAGGCTAAGAGAAAAGGAATTTACGGTGAGTACACAAAATTCTCCTTATTTCCACATATACTTAAACAATGTGTACATTTAATTTATATTTTTTCTTTACTTTTATCACAAACTACAATTTTCATATTAGCTATACATTATTAGCATATATAATATATTGCACACCTTTCCAGTAAATAAATGCAGGGGAGTAAATTAAATCACTCCTATAATGTCTAGATTTCCTCATTCCTCAATATATACATCAATTTCTTTCTTACCAGGCATATGAGGAGTTAATTTGTTCCTAGAATAATTAATTGAAATATTCACAAGTGTATGTTTTTTATATGTTTTAATGTTTGTATATAAGATTTAGATAGTTATGCAGATAAACTCCTCAATCGTTAGTACATCTCTGAAACGCGTCTAGTGTTTCCCCTTCGGGGGCGTCTGTGACATGCATGTTAATATGAAATAAAGGACTTGAACCGCATTGGTGGAATCGGATCACTCCCTTCTTTGCATGATCCGGGAAAACCAAATCCAGTTATGCCTACTGAGCATGTGGGTTTGCTAAAAGATAGATATATCGATAGATAAATGCAAAAAAACAGAGCAGCGCTGCAATTTTGGGTGCAATTCAACCAAGCAGTCTTCAGTACTCCTTATACATGCAAGGTAAAAAACAAGTTGCAGCACTCCAGTAGTAGATGGCAACTTCAACTTGGACAAAGGGCATGTGAGCCCGAAACGTAACCATCCTATACCCAAGGCCACAATAAAGGCTTGAAGTTGTCAACTACTATTGGAGTGCTGCAGCTACTTTTTTACCTTGTAGATAAATAGATAGATAGAAAGAGCTCACCAGTCTCCCACTGCTTGCTTCTGGGGCCACGCATTAGGCTTCATACATATTCACTGCAGTGACTGGCAGCAGCCAATCACAGACGCTCGCTCCCTGTGCTTGGTTGCCATCATAGGGTGTAAAATAAATTAATAATGAGAGAAAAAAAATGCATATGGCGTCGCTTTATTTTTCGTTAAATCTGTTTTTATTTGGGAAAACGATATCTTAGCATTACAGTACAATAAAATACTATTTGTAGGCAAAGAAAGCAGGCATCAATATCAAACTAATACAGGCACTTCTTCCATAAGTATATAAGAGGTACAGGTGAGGGCAACAAGAAACCACACCCTACCTCTGTGTAAAAGCATAATGAGTATGGAGAGCAAAGAACTTAAAGGCCTAACCGTGCCCAAATGTATACGTATTATTAATCACGCTGAATGGGAATAGACTAGTATAGTCTATTCTTGTAACCATTTAATAAAGTAAAAGAACAATAAAACCAACAGAACCTTTATAAGAGAAAAGATTTGTAGAAAGAGGACAAAAGAAAATGTCAGCAGAAAGAAAGAAGGAAAATGGTAAGATAGAAAAGAAAAGAAGGTCCGAGTGGGCCACAATCATCAAATAGTTTAGTTCAAGAAAAATAACAACGAGGTTCAGTAAATTGCAACAAGTTACAACTGGGACAGCCATGCAGCAAGATACGGAGAGTCCCTGAACATAATCCAGGAGGTCCACACCTCACAATGTCTGCCCTGGTCCTCAAATGAGGTTATTAATTCCTCCATTCTGCAGATGTCGTTAATTAAAAATATTAGCTCCGCGTGAAATGGGTACTTTAACTGCTTCCAATATCTTGGAATCCGTCTCCTTGCCGCTGTTAAGAAATGGGTTTTTTTTGAATTTAGAGAAAGATATATCGCCCAAATTAAGGAGGGCTAATTCAGTTGTGAAAGTTAGTCGTTCAGATGTAACTCTACAATATAGATCAAAAGCATTGGATAGGTGGGCAGTCCCACCAAGTGTGTAGTTATGAACCCTTATTCCTTAAACCGCTCCAACACGTGTTAGGGGCCGAGGAGTAAATTGTATTAACATCCACAGGGCACCTATACCATCTCACCGCCACCTTGTAGTTCCTATCTTGGGATATAGCACTTAATGAGGCCTTGTGTGTGAAGATTTTTTTTTTCATGTTCCGAATCCGTGAACGATCTCTTGAGATCTCTCTCCCATTTCTTCACATATACAGGAGAATAATTGAGAACATTATCCGATTCTTCCTGGAAGAGCCTATATAAGAGTGAAATTGAATCTGGCACTGGTTTCCTCTTAAGACCTATCTGTTCCGAATGCCGTCGGCATGCGGAACAGACAAGGGAGTTGAGAGATTTGATATAGCTGGGGTCCCTCAGGGCTCAGTCCTTGGCCCTCTCCTCGTCTCTCTCTACACAGCCCCGATGGACAGACCATCAGCAGATTTGGCTTTCAGTACCATCTCTATGCTGATGACACACAATTATACACTTCAGCTCCTGACCTTACTCCCGCTCTAATAAAGAACACCAATGACTGTCTAACCGCAGTCTCCAATATCATGTCCGCTCTCTATCTGAAACTCAACCTTTCCAAAACTGAACTTCTTCTGCTCCCACCCTCTGCCCACCTCCCTAAACCTGACATCTCTCTCTCGGTGTGCGGCACCACGATAACACCTAGTCAGCAGGCTCGCTGTCTCGGTGTTTTGATGGACACTGATCTCTTTCACCCCATATATACAATCTCTCACCCGCTCCTGTTGCTTGCACCTGAAAAATATCTCTAGAATCCGCCCCTTTCTCACCATGGAAACAACTAAAACCCTCACCGTGGCCCTGATTCATTCCCGCCTTGACTACTGTAATTCTTTACTAGCTGGCCTCCCCCACAGTAAGCTTTCCCCTCTCCAGTCCATCCTCAATGCAGCAGCCAGGATCACCTATCTAGCAAACCGTTACTCAGATGTTTCTGCTCTGTGCCAGTCACTACATTGGCTACCCGTTCACTATAGGATCAAATTCAAATTGCTCGTTGTCACCCACAAAGCTATTCATGGTGCGGCACCTCCTTACCTCTCCACCCTCATCTCTGTCTACCACCCCACCCGTCCCCTTCGTTCTGAATATGACCTCAGACTAACATCAGCATTAATCCGAACCTCCCATTCCCGACTCCAAGACTTCTCTCGAGCTGCACCAAACCTCTGGAATGCTCTACCCCAAGAAATTAGGACCATCCACAACTTGCATAGCTTCAGACGCTCCCTAAAAACACACCTCTTCAGGGCGGCCTATCCTTCTCCCTAACAGTAGTCACCTAAACATAAGATATTCATTGTTATAAGCCCCTGTACTTTGTATTCCCATCCCGTCTTAGATTGTAAGCTCCTTCGAGCAGGGTCACCTTCATTTTTTTGCCTTTTTATTGTATTTCCTGAGTTGATTCTATGTTTATTGTATGTAACTACTGTTCTGCATTACCTTTCTGTACCGTATATTTTTCTTATATGTACCATTGTACTGTAAAGCGCTGCGGAATATGTTGGCGCTATACAAATAAAGTTTTATTATTATATTATTATTATTATATAGCTAGTCTAGCATAGAGGAACCATGCGTTAGGCAGGATATGTGTGTTTTGGAAAAGGTCTTCATTGTCTCGTATACCTGATCTTGTGATATAACTAGATAATGTGGGGTAAAGATGTTTCGCAATATTTAGAAAGGAGGTACTGCTGGAGTCGACTGGGAAACCAGAGTTCCCAAAGATAGGAGTCAAAAGGCCCAGGATAGTCGTCATGCGTCTGTTTGAGAAACAGAGAGAGATGTTGTGTAATAAACGAGCAGTCTTTCTCTAGAGGCAAGACTGAAGACCTTATCATGGAGAGGGGAGAAGAGATTGTTTGGGATGCCTCTACTTCTACCCATTTCTTCGGACATTCTAATTGGAAAAGCTCTAATATACATTTACTCAGGGCAGCTGAGTGGTAAAGGTGCAGATCAGGGAGGCCAACCTTCCCCCCCCTTCCCTATCAACCCGCCTACTGAGTATGGCCTAAGGCAGTCTCTGTCTACCATGAGGCCATATGAATTTGATTAGCATGCACTTCAATCTAGAGGAAATTGAGGCAGGTAGGAGGAAGGGGATCGCCTGGAAGAAATATAGTAAACGTGGGAGAAGGTCCATCCTGATGGAGTTTTTTCTCCCAAGCCATGTTAGGGAAAGTTTATGCTATTTGGATAGATCAGACTCGATACCATTGAGGATGGGCAAGTAGTTAGCTTGATATAAGCGTGAGGGGTTAAGTGTCAACTTGATGCCTAGATAATTCAAAGCATCTGGATTCCATTTAAATGGAAAATTGGATTTGAGGAGAGTGACCACCACACCCGGGAGGGAAACATTAAAGGGATTCCATACAAAGAATGTATATTAGAGGGGATAATGGGCATCCTTGACGAGTGGCTCAAAAAGAGAACAGTTTATACCAAGTCTGGCTGAAGGGCAATTGTATAGGGCTCCAGCCCTATGCCTCATAATTTTTCCTAAGCTGTTAAGCTGGAGAGTAGCAAGGATGAACTCCGAGGTACACCCTGTCAAACGCCTTTTCTGCATCTATAGACAGGGGGGCACATGGGGTCCCCTCCCTTCGTTGTTTTATCAATCAAGGCAATGGAACGGATTGTGTTGTCCCTGGCCTCCCTCCCAGGGACAAACCTCACCTGGTCACTGTTTGACTTCGGGGAGATAAATCTTTAATCTTGTCTATCATTTTTGTGTAGAGTTTAATGTCTACATTTATTAGCGATATTGGACAATAATTGCCGCAGATAGAAGCATCTTTGCCAGGTTTACGAATTACTACTATATGCGCCATGAGGGCCTGTGGTGGAAACTTCCTCCTGAGGATACCTGGTTGCATTCGCTTTATTTTTCAACCTCGGCACAGATAAAGTGGACAGCTGCAGGCTGGCACCTTCAGCTTCCCAGTTTTACTGGCAATGATAATTCATGGCCTTTGCCCTATTTGGATTTACCAGTCAAGGTAAAACTAGGCAGCTGGGGGCTGGTATTCTAAGTGTGGTGGGGGCCCATAGTTATTGGGGGCCCCCATGCTATAGAATAGCAGCCACCAAGGAATTTGGGCATATTCAGTAGAAGCGCCAAATCCTGGCACTTCACCCGGCTCTTTCGGTTGCCCTGGTGTGGTGGTAAACTGGTTAATAAGGGGGTAACACTAGCTGGCACTAAGCTCCGAGATTCATCATGTTGGGCCTATGTTAGACCCAGCCATTATGAATCTCTAATAAGTAGTAAATAATAAACAACACACAGAGAAAATTCCTTCATTAGTAAAAAAACGCAGGAAAAAAACTATTAGCAATAAAACCCACTGAGAACCCTCATTTACCCATTTATTAAAAGTGCCAACAACATACCCTCCGACGATAATCTATCATGAGGTCCCACGTCGCAATCTCAGCTCTGCTGCATCGGAAGCCACGGTGAAGAAGAAGCATCTTGTCATCATGGCCTCCAAATACAAAATGAGAGCCCTGAGTGCTGCAGCTTTGTGAGCTGTGAGTCACTGAGGTCACCTAAGGACAGCTCAGCTATGGTTAGCGATTAGCATGCAGCAGAGCGAAGATTCTGACGTGGGACCTCTTTGTGGATTATCGTGTAGGGTATGTTTTTGAGACTTTTAATAAATAAGTAAATGAGGGTTGTCAAGTCTGATCAAGTAATTTTCTGTGTGTGTGTGTGCATATTAACTATTCACTTACCGTTTGGTAATGGGCCGGTATCGTAAGGGCCCTTTCACATCAGCGTTTTTCGTAATTCGCGGCAGATGCGGTGAAAAAAACGCATCTGCCGCGTTTGCCGCATAACCGTTCCACTTGCGGCACGGTTGCGGTTTTTCCCATAGGAAGTATAGGGGGACTTGCGGCAGATGCGGCAAGTGCGGTATTGCACTTGCGGCAGGTGCGGCAGCGAAAAAAACCGCGGCTGAGAGAGGAGAAAGGAAAAAGGGAGGGGGGGTGGGGGACGTCAGGTTGTATTGGGAATCCGGAGAAGGGGAGGGGAGAAACCACACGGACTGCAGCATAGACCGAATAACATTATGTCCTCTATTTAAATCGAGTGTGATTTGAGCCGTTTAAACGAAGCCACCATTTATTTTTATTTTAATGAGTTCCAAACAGACAGACAACTCACGGGGAAGACCGCTCCAGAGCCGGCGGGTCTGCAGGTTTTGCGGGGCAAGAGGGCAGAACGAGTCCCTGGGGATCGGTGCAGCCCCTGGGTGTGAGGCCCAAACACTCCATCTATCATGGACCGACCGTCTGGTTAACTTATTTAGTGCTAGATAGTATTCCTGATGGAAGATCCAGTTGTATTTATTTATTTTACGCAATATAAGGACATATTGGTTGCCATACACTACAGACACTGGTACAGATTGTGGGATCGCAGTCTGAGTGCAACAGCCAATCACAATCACAGATGCGTGAGCATCTTTGATTGGCTGTTTGCGGTCAGAGCAGTGAATATTGATGCAGCTTAATGAGCGGCCCCAGAAGCAAGCAGCGGGAAACTGTCTATCTAGACATGTACTATTAAAAACTCTTCCACGGATCTGGGAAAAATGTATGCAAGCAAATTCAACCGCTATTATGAAAGATCCTCGGATCCGGCATAATACTGCTGCAGTTGCATCCGGTTTCGCAAAACAACAACTCATGCGGTCGGACACATTTTCCGCTGTATCAAAACTGAACTTAAGTGTGAAACTAGCCTTACTCTATGAAGTGATATTCAGATACCATGACTGTTCTTATTATGCTTTTACAGTGTGATTCTATCTTATTCGCCATTAACACTTTATTGTATTTTAGGCCAACCGAAATGGCCCTAATTTTCACACAACCTTTGAGAAAACGGAACAAACCCTAAAGGTAAAAACATGATTATTTCAAATGTCTAAAATCAATCTATCTCCTGTGTCTTTACACTTTCATGTATGGTTTTTTAGGGGGTTCACTAAATAATTTAAAAATCAAACAATTACTGCAATGGGAACAAAACGTTGTAAGGCCACAAGAATTGACTCTTTAACAACCTTGCTATATGACTTAGGAGAAAAACCTTTCCCTTAGACCCTGTCTTAGCCTCTCATACAACAGGATCAGATCCCATACTTATCCCTGACGAGGGGCAATCACCCCGCAAGGCAGTATCTGCAGATAGTAGCGAACACTAGAATTTTTCTACTTCATCCCTGAAGAGACAATTTGCTCAGTGGTTGTGACATGATTTTTTTTCTATCATAGTTACAATGTTTATTTCCAATATGGAAAATGTATATCAAATGGTTATATCTATTTTCTGTACCACTACATGACTTCATAAAGTGCTGCTGACTTCCATTTTCCATATCATACTCTTAGTTATGGTTACAAGTAACATGTGAATAAACAACCGCTCGTTTCCACCAGGTGGCCTTTACATCAATGGACCTCCTGCTCCACTCTCAAGCTTTACTGTCTGCTATCAGCTTCATAACAGCCGCCATCCCCAGTATTGCTGATAAGGCGGAGGTTTCCTCTGTGCAGAAGCAACAGGACAAAGGAACTTTTGTTCAGAAAGGTAAAACCCAAGATAAATATTGGTGGAGTGCGTCAAACTGCGCATATTGTGATGAGACGTATAAATCTTATCACACCGCCTACTACTTGCGAAAGGGGAGATCTTCTTAACGCCTTTAACCAATAGACTTGTAATACCTTATTTTTTGTCTGATTTTGCTATGAAACGTTAAATAGTAAGCATAAAGTAGATATAAAAAGTCTATACACCCTTGTTAAAATGTCAGATTTTTGTCATGTAAAAAAAATCCATGTTAAGGGAACCTTGCATATATATATATATGCGCAAGATTAGCGTTTTAATCTATTGTCCCGACATATGCTAATTAGTTTGGCTAGTCATAATGGTGTGTACGTCTGCTGAGCGCAGCCGGCCAATATCGTGACCATAGATAGAGGACTGGTTATAATTGCTGTATTCCCCCTCTCTTTACTCCCAACATCCTATGTCACACAAATCTCTGACAACCACTGTGATCTCGGGTGTGCACAGTGATCTGCCTTTTGCCTATGTGTGATTTCTTTGGCATCACACTGCTTACTTGAAATATGGCTGGCCAAGTGTTTCCTTCTGCAATCTGGTACAATGTTGAGCCAGGAGTTAGCCAGAGTTTCTCTGTATGAGTACTATGTGCCATTGCATGCCAGCTTAGCACAGTGCACAGCAGCTTGCCACATCTGCAGTGAGAAGAGCTGTTCTGGTCTGCATTGTGATTTTCTCCCCGTGTGGTAAACTGAGATCACAGTACAGACTGAAAAGGTCTTCCCATAGAAGATTTACTGCAGTATTGTATTTTATGCTGAGCTGACAAGTAGTGGCCAGTCAGATGTTGGATCAAGTTTTTTTATACCATCTGCACTATGAAATAGTATGGAAATAAAGACTTGATAACAGGTGAAATACAGGATGAGAACATGAAAAATGAACTTGCGTTATAATTATTTGTGAACATTATAGATCTCAAAATACAAAATTGATCATTAGTGTGATTAGTATATAATTAACTAAATAAAGACAGTCATTAATAGCTAAATAGTGTACAGACCTTATAATGTTAATAAATGTAATTTTATATTTGAAATTATGTAAATGTTTCTCTATCTTAAAATGGATCTAAAATTTCTCAGGCTGAGGTGGTCTAAAACTAGCTATCATAAAGACTAGCTTAAAGAGGATCTGTCTCCCCCCTCCTGGATTGCAATCTAAATGCAGCACTGATTGGAGCATGTATGCTGCATTCAGGCAAGGGGTCTCCCATGTGTCTGGCTGCTCTGTGCCCCCAGATACTGTATATCATTAGGAAAACTCACTGTTTGAAGTCAGGAGGTCATTCCCTGGGGCTGGAGTCAGGTCTGTTCACGGGGGCCATTCCCGCCCCTTGCATCTCTGTCCCGCCTCCTTTCTTCTCCTCGCCGCCTCCCTCCTGTCTGATATGCCATCCTCGCCTGCGCCTCCTTGTGCTCATTGACGCAGGCGCAGAGTGAGGTATTATTTTGGTCCCACGCGCCTATCCCACCTCCTGCCTCCGACGTCAGCGCCTTTGCCCGCCCTGCTCCGTGTTATGCTGTATACACAGAGCAGGGCGGGAATCTGGCGCTTGCGCAGAAACCCTCCGCAAGCAGGGCTTCTGCATGCTATGCAAATGTCAAAAGTGATTGAGTTGTCCATGTCATCTTTCATAATAGATATATGTTGATACATGAGATGGACAGATACATCTTCACATACAGTGGGTAAAATAAGTACTTAATACGTCACCATTTTTCTAAGTAAATACATTTCTAAACGTGCTGTTGACATGCATTTGTCACCTTGTTAACAACCTATCCATCCACACAGGATAAGGAAAAAGCAAAATGGTAATGGTCAGGCACCAGGATAGGAAGCCAGGGACAGGATTTTCTTAAGCAAGCAAAGTATCTATTTCATCACAACGTGTTTTTGTGGTAAGCTCTGCCTTCATCAGGATCACCTGAAAATCCTGTCCCTGGCTTCCTATCCTGGCGCCCGACCATCACAGCTTTGCTTTTTCTTTATCTGTTGTTTGCTCCTCTCTGAGGGAGAAGCGCACAGTGCTACAGGGAGATGGATGCCAAACTACAGTACTATAGGACCTTCGACAAAAGGACCTCTTTGGTGATGTCACTGTCACATGAACGGCTGACCCACCACTAAGCCCAAAAGCACTGGTAAGGTTTGGTGTGCGATAGACACTGCATACCCTACACCGCGGTTGTGCAAGGCTTGCACAACCCATCCAGGTTAGTGGATACACTCTTAAATTATATCCTTCTCTGGACCACCGGGTATCATCCTAGGAGTGCCCCTCTGTTTCCCTTTTTGTTTCCCATCCAATGCAGACCGGCAATGGAATTGAAACATACTTGTCCTTAAATCTATTGATGTGTAATAATGAGAAATGACATGTTAAAAGTATTGAACACTCTTACTGCAGCTTATTTAATACTTCGAACAAGTTTCAAGACACCTCCTGTATGGAGAAACTAATTGCACACATTGAAAACTAGTTGCACTGTTATTTTTACACTTTCTTGCACAGAAACACTCTTCAAATCCTGAAGGTTCCGTGGGATCCTCCTATGAACTTCTGAGATTTTGTTCCTTACATTTTCTATTGGATTCAAGTCAGGTGATCGACTGAGCCATTCCAGCAACTTTACTTTATTTCTCTGAAACCAATTGAGAGTTTCCTTGGCTGAATGTTTGGGATCGTTCTCTTGTTGAACTGTCTACCATCACTTCATCTTCATCATTTTGGTAGATGGCAGCAGATTATTATGTCCAATTTTTTTCTTTTTCTTTTTTTTTTTCTTTTTTTTATATGAAGTTTGCCAGTGCTGTATACTGAACTACATTCCCACACCATGATGTTCCCACCTCCAAACTTCACTAATGGTGTAGTGTTATTGGAGTGATTTGCCGTGTATTTTGTCCTCTAAACATGTATTATGGCCACCAAAGAGTTCTATTTTGGTCTCATGTGACCAGACTATATTCTTCCGGTATTTAATAGGCTTGTCTAAATGTTTTTGAGCAAATATTAAATGTGCTTGACCATGCCTTTTGTTCAGTAATAGTTTTGATTAGTGAGCGTGCATACAGGTCATGCAGGTTGATTGAATAACTTACCGTACTGTTTTTTTTTATTCCAGTGTTTTCTGTAGATCTGTGTTTCACAGATGGACCTTGGCTCTTAGACAACTCTTCCTATAATTCTTTTCACTCTCCTGTCTAAAAACCTGCGGGGAGCACCTAGTCGTGGCTGGTTTATGGTGAAATAATGCTTTTTCCACTCCTGAATTATGGTTTAACTATGATGACATTGTTGATCTCACTGGTTTCACCCTTCGTGAGATGTTTCTTGTGTGACACCTGGGTAATGAGACTCCTTTTTATAGGAACCAGCTGATAATTATTTTTCATTACTAGATGGGAGCCCGATGCGATCGCATCGGGTGGACAGGGACATCAAGATGGGGGCGGGCTGTTTGGCACTGGGGGCAGCAGCTGTCACTTCCCCCTGTGCTGTCTGTCCCCTGGCTGCTGATTTTTACTTCTCGGTCTCTGCCCCCCTACCCTGTGCTCTGTCTAATGTGGCAGCAGAGGATGGTGGCATGAGGACCTAGCACAGTTCCTTGTTCAGCCTGGCGCAGGGTGAGTGAGGTGAGCGAGGTGAGTGAGGCGAGTGCGGGCCGAGTGGAGTGAGTGCAGGCTGAGCAGGCAGGGTGAGTGAGTAGAGGGGGTGTGCGAGCAGAGTGAGTGCTGGTTGAGTGAGTGTGGAGTAACCGTGGTGTAGGCTGAATGAGTGCGATGCTGGGTGAGTGAGGGCTGGGTGAGTGCAGGGTAACCATGGTGTAGGCTGAGTGAGCGCGGGGCTGTATGAGTGCGGAGCTGAATGAGTGGTGGGGCAGAGTGCAGGTATAGTGAGCGTGGGGCACAGTGAGTGCAGGGTGAGTGAGTGTGGGGGCAGAGTGAGTGCGGGCTCAGTGAGTGAAGGGTGAGTGAGTGTGGGCTTAGTGAGTGCAGGGTGAGTGAGTGTGGGCTTAGTGAGTGCAGGGTGAGTGTGGGCTGAGTGAGATGTAGAGAGTGCAGGGCAGAGTGAGTGTGAGCTCAGTGAGTGCAGGGCGAGTGAGTGCAGGCCAGAGTGAATGTGGGCTTAGTGAGTGCAGGGCTGAGTGAGTGCGGGTGAGTGAGTGCTGGCTTAGTGAGAAGAGGGTGAGTGTGGCCTGAGTGTGTGCAGGGTGAGTGTGAGTCGTGCTGAGTGTGTGCAGGGTGAGTGTGTGCAGGGTGAGTGTGTGCAGGGTGAGTGTGTGCAGGGTGAGTGTGTGCAGGGTGAGTGTGTGCGGGGCACAGTGTGTGCGGGGCACAGTGTGTGCGGGGCACAGTGTGTGCGGGGCAGAGTGTGGGGTGAATGCTGGGCTGACGGTGGTGTGGTATGCAGCAGAATTACGTGGCTGCTGCTCCATCCGTTGTGCGTGCAGTGCTTAAGGACCTGTGGTGACGGCATGGTCATGTGACCTGGCTCTGCCCATGACAATGATGTCACCACAGGTCCCGTAAGTCGCGGCTTATTGGCGGCAGGGGGGATGGCTGGCGGGGGCTGAAGTGTTGGGTTAGTGAGGAGTGTGGGGAGCGGGCGGGGGTTCAGCAGGCAGACTGCTAGGAGCGGGCGGGGAGAGGATGCAGTAGGCTGCAGCCACCATCTACTTAGATAATTATGGGTGTGCGGCGGCTCGCAGCACCGCAAAGCATGCTGGAATAGCGGCACAGTGGCCGGAAATAAAAAAAAACTCGTAATTATGTAAGTAGAAGTGGAATGATTGCTTTCTAATTACGGATAGTCATAACACCATCTGAAATCTATCTATGGCTTTTTTTTCATCATGTGTTCATACTTTTTTCCTGTGTCATTTCTCATTATCACACAACTTAATTTATGGACATCTCTGGTTTTATTTCTTTGCCCCTGTGGATTGGATGGGTTGTTGCCTACATTTGGCCAGAGTCATGTAAGTATCACTTTTCGAAATATATTTACTTAGTGTATCCTTCCTCACAGAATACAGTTTTCAATCAAATGAGTGGAACTTCACAGAGGAAAGGAGCAGTAATATCTATGCATTAGTGAGTGCTTCAATGACATGCCCCCAACATGTTTGCTGAAGTAAAGTGGATAACCAATATTAAAGCTTATTGCAGTGTAAGGCTACTTTCACACTACGATTTTGTCATTTCCGATGCTGTCCGATGAAAATCGAACAGCATCGGATGCTCAAAATCAGATGCCATCCGATCCGATTGTTTATCGGATCCGATTTAAATGGCTGTGGGAGGGCTATGGGAGGTTTTGGGAGTGGTCTAGGGTATTGAGCATGCTCAATACAAAAAATCGGATCCATTATCTGATCCGATTTACTATCCGATCCCCCATAGACTCCAATATTATTTTAATCGGATCGCATCGGATCGCATTGGATCCGATGCAATCCGATTTTTGAATTGGATACCAAAATAGCAGCAGTCTCCGATTTTGGCTCCTTAAAAAAAAATCGGACAGGATCGGATCAGATGCCATAAAGTGCACATCCGATCCGATCTGATCCCCATTGGAGAACACGGGGGCTAAATCGGGTTTGATGCTGTCCAATTTTTATCGGACAGCATCGGAAATGACAAAATCGTAGTGTGAAAGTAGCTTAAAATGGTAAGAGGTAGGTTCTCTAGCTTGACATAACTTTCTTTTTCCAGCATTGTCCTGGGTTCATTAATTTTCATCTTCTTAAACCAATGTGTGAATTCTGATTTCTGTAGTTTGTCAGATTAGTATTCTAAATTCATAATGGATTTTGCTGGGCAAGGCTAGATTTCATATCATAAATCTTTTTATGCCAAGTGTATACAGGTAGATTAATAATGCTTATGACGCAGGTTATTAAAAATAATAATAATATTTATTAATTTTTATTGCGCTATTAATTCCATAGCACTTTACATACATCAGTAATGCTGTCCCTATTGAGGCTCACAATCTAAACATCAGTATGTCTTAATCATGTGATTATAATTTTTTTTTCTTCAAGCAACAAAAGCCTCCAAAGATAAGGACTTCATCGCCTTCAAATTGTTTGCTAAGCTGGATTCCTTTAGCATCAATATGTGGGATGAGAGCCGTCATATTGCTGAAATCAAAATATTAGGTATGTTGGCAATCTTTCTATTAGCTTTGTGATACCAGCTTGTAAAGAAAAAAAACATGTCATTTTTTTCTTTCCAAAGAAAGTATATAATTTTTTTCTTCATTATCTAATAGTAATTGCTTTGAGGTAAAACATTATAACATGCTTAATTCATTTGTATCATGATGCATTATTTCAAATCTAACAACTGAGTATAGCTTAAATAAAAGCAAAATCTTTAGTTTTGTCAAGATACAAAAAAATGCAGTCGAAAATATCGGCTCACCACCCAGTGGTCTTGTTCGGTGTTCATGAAGGCACCCTCAGCTCTCATGGGTCAGGTCCCAGGGAAGACTGCTTTAAAGATCTAACTTGTTAAAAAAAATTCTACAAATTATGTATATGTTGATTTTAAAAACAAAAAATGAAAAACTCCCGCAGTATACATGTTTCAGAAGTTTTATGGACTCTATCCGAATAGCTATGGACGATTATCGAATTGAAATTGAAGATTATATTTTAATACACTACCGTTCAAAAGTTTGGGGTCACCCAGACAATTTTGTGTTTTCCGTGAAAACTCATACATTTATCAAGTGAGTTGCAAAATTAATAGAAAATATAGTCCAGACATTAACAAGGTTAGAAATAATGATTTCTCCTTCGCCTCATTGGGGGACACAGGACCATGGGTGTTATGTTGTTGTCCACTAGGAGGCGACACAATGCAGAATCTGTAAAAGCGTTAAGTGGCTCCCCCTCTGCAGTATACACCCCTGGCTTAGTGTCGTTAGGAGGAACACCTAAACTTTATTCTTCTTACATTTTTTTCTTCTTTAAAGATGTAGAAAGTTGGGTCTCTGGCGAGACTCCCGGTATGCTCCTTCCTCAGCCCCCACTTTTCGAGGCTCCTGGTTGAGGTTGAGAGGTCGCACGACATGCCACTCCTTCCTCGGCATCCCACAGTTAGGGTGCTGGGTTGAGGGCGAGATCATGGTCCTCCTTCCCCTGGTCCCCACTGTTGGGGTCTCTGGGTTGAGGTCGAGGCTGAGCAAGAGCCCTCTGACGGACGGCAGAATCACTCCCTAATTCACCCCTCATCGGGTTATTAAGTGGAGGCACCTCAGGTAGGTCTGGAAAACGAGGTACTACAAAAGACGGCCAGAAGCCTCAGCCCTGTGGACGGCAGCTGATGGAGGACGCTGCAGCACACGCGGCTACAGCGGAATAGGAGACGCAGCTTCGCTGTGTGCTCCGTAATTGGCCAGGACACGCCGCAGATGTAGTGTTAACAACACTAACAGGAGCACAGTCTGTCTGTGCTCCTGCAGCAATCAGCACACTACACTGGTGCTGGGTAACAGGAGACCCCGTACTCTGGGTCCCCTGCGGGGTACCACTGGGCCAGCGCTATGCGGTGCAGTTGATTCGGCGAGGTCTTGGTCAGTTTCAGCAACTTCCCAGACCTCCGCACCGGCCTGGAGCCATTTTCAGCTTCGGCCTAGTCCAAAGCCACCGCCTATTCCCCCGCCCCCGGCCCACCCCCTGATGACGCGAATGACGCGGCCAGTGTCATAGAGAGGGCGGAACAAAGCGTGCAGGGCACAGTTCAGTGCTGATTTTCTATTGCTCTGCGCGCTCTGCCCTTCGCCTTCACCAAACACAGCGCTCGCCTAGAGGCCATTACAAGGGCTCTGAGGACACGTAATGGCCGCCAGAGCCCATGCGGAGCTGCAATGAGCCCTGCGCGTTGAGATACAAGTACAGAGCACTCATACAGCCCCTCACTATATGTAGAGCACCATTGCTATGGGAGTCTCGCAAGGCAGCTTCCCTGCTGCAGTATTCAAGCACACTGGGGAAAGGGGATGTACGGTAGCATGCCGATGTACCACCGGTCTGCAGTATCCGCAATGTACCATGCTCCCTCCTCGTCCCTCACGAGAGGGGTGCAGGGCGAGGTCGAAATTCCAAGTCATATGCCATCCTCCTTCCCCATACCCCCTGTGGATACTGGGTTGAAGTCAAGTTATCTCAATAGTCTCCATCCAAGATGTCGAGACCAGCATTACTAGCTGCCAGGACCTCCGTCTGGATGTTGAGCGTTGCCACCCTAATGTATTCGGTGCAGGCACCATTGGGTGCACATGCCAGTGAAAATGGGGCGCAAGACAAGTTCCCCCAACCACCCTAGGTAATTTGGCGCCGGTCGGTAAATCCAAAGACTACCGCGCTGGTCGGCCACTATTCCGGGATTCAACAACAGGGCCTCAGGAGGTACAGTGAACACAACTTCCCTGGGCTATAGCCTTACATTACTATCGCAGAACACATGGCAGTGTTATATCCGGCTGCAGCTTGGCATTCTCAGTCGGGGAACCATACACGGAACAACATAAGACTACAAAAGGCAGTGCAAACACAGCAGATAGTCTGGCACTGGCTCACACTACACTGGAAATAACAACCCTGAATCAGGCCGATACAGGCAATCAACATACCTGTCAGTGCACATAATGTGACATTTAATGGTCAGTCAGTCTACATGCATCGGCATTCCGCTTTTACCTGTGCACGTAAAACACTCAAGTAATTTGCAGGTTGTCCTTCAGCAGGGCAGTCTCAAGACCAACGATCTCACCCCGACAACTGGTTTAGCAACCGTAGGGTTATGGAAACATGTTTTCATGCCTTCAGCCAGTTGCTCGCACTGACCGGCAGTGAAGCAGCCACCATAACTTATGACTTAATACACTCAGATCTAGACGCGGGTTCAGTTGTGGGTGCAGGTTGGTACACCTAGCCTCACTTAGGATTTGAACCTAGGAAGGAGCTAGGTTACAAGAACACACAGACATGCCTTGTCCTCAATCCTCCAACGCTGGCGGCCACCAATGATATTCAAATGTCACGACG
This sequence comes from Allobates femoralis, assembly GCA_033576535.1. Classification (NCBI taxonomy): domain Eukaryota; kingdom Metazoa; phylum Chordata; class Amphibia; order Anura; family Aromobatidae; genus Allobates; species Allobates femoralis. Next base: position 221,667,614 of record JARQOC010000004.1, on the reverse strand, counting down.
ACTCGTCCAACGTACCCATTCCCGGCCCACTACACAGATAGGACAAATAGGTTGTGGTGGAATTACTACAAGTTTAACTGACAAGGTCCATACTCGGACCATCACTGTTAGTGAGACCAGTTGAAGGTGAGGTCTCCTGCAAGTACCCGACGAGTGTACGGCTTACCAGGACGGTTCACTACCTGATCCGAACCCCACAGCTGGAGTTCGGGTAGCCGGTGACGTCCACCAAGTCTCAAAAGAGGCAGGCTAAGACACCGTAATCTGCAGCTTCATAGGTAATTCTACAAAGGGTCTCTAAACTCGATGACCCATAGCATATTCCCTCCTCAGCTACCCATTGTTGGGGGCGCTGAGTCGTATGAGAGATTGCAATATGCTAGACCCATTCCTCGACGCCTCACTGTTTGGGGCTTGGGTTGACGTTGCGAAGGCACAAGGCCTAACCATACGCCTTCTCCAGCCGACAAAACTGAAACTCTAGGTCGCAGAATGTGGAATACGAGACCAGCTGCTAATCTGATCTCTACACATATATTGGATACTTGTGTGCAGATAATACGCGCAAGCACTATGCACAAGCCGCTCCGAAACAGCACCTAGCAGACGCCTGTCTGCATTACCCCAATAAATTGGCTCCTGGTTCCCCATCTGGCCGTGGCCCAACCCTTCTTCCATGCAGTTAGTCCATTCTCGACTCAGGAGTCAAGAAGAATACCGGGAGAACTAAAGAACATAAATACAGAAGTTTTTCCCAGCCTGAAGGTAGCATTAGCGATGCTGCAGGCTAGGAGTGTCTCAGATATAGACAACTTAGTCATCAAGGCATGACTATTACGGACTGCGAACACATTATCACTTTCACTGTGCAAGTTAGGAAGACTCTGTTTGCAGATCAACCCCCACAAGTTTACCATCTTCGTCTGAGAATCAGTATTCTCATTCAGCGGTCTCCTAAATCCTTCACAACTGCCTTGACAGTCCTAGACAGGATAGTGTCATATGAGGCAGTGCCACTGGCTCAGGCGCATCTGGTTTTGTCAATTCTACAGGCTGAGAGGGCACGAATGCTAGATGTGGTGCGATGTACCCCATCACAATGCCTATAACAGAATTCGTGCCCACACCCGAAAAGGTTTCTCAATCTACGAAGATTCGGTTAGTGTGTCTAGTGCGGAAATCATTCAGTCACATCCTGGCAGTCGGACATGTCAGCATACAGGCAGACAAGGCCACACATGGGACATATGTCAACCACCAAGAGAAAACCCACAGTCGCTAAGCGAGGCAAACGTTTTCTACATCCGTCACTAATGGCAGGCCCTAAACGATGTAAGGTCAGCGGGTCTCATACCAGGGGTAAACATTTCAGAAGCGGAGTTCATAGCACGCCAAGAGATGGACGCAGGGAAACGGTCTAGTCCTCCAGAGGGCCTCAGTCAAGGCTGTCAGCATAGGAAACCACAGGTGTGGACTTGACAGTCACGCCTCAATCCCAAGGTTCCAACCTTCATCAAAATGTCCCAGGGCCCACAGTCAATAGGACAGATGCACTAGTCCAAGAATGGGCCCATCTCCGTCTCCCCTATATTCGTTCCCCACTATCACGGTAGTGCGGAATATCAAGCAAGTATGTCGCCGGATCATTATGATGGCCTCAGACTGGCCCAACTGCGTTTGGTACAAAGATTTCGTGCAACTCATGGCAGCAGTACCAAGACGATTAAAGGTACCTTCACACGTCGCAACATTGCATGCAATTTCACTTGCAACTTACTGGTTGCAGTGAAATCATGGACAAATTGTTCCATTTTGTTGCCGTGTACAAATGTAACAATGTGTCCATGATTTCACTGCAACCAGTAAGTTGCCAGTGAAATTCCTAGAAAAGTTGCCGCATACACATAAAAGGGTCCCCCTCAACTAAAGTGCTTCACCTAAAAACGTTAAACCTTACAAAATATCGCCACAGATCACATCTATATTGATACCCTAACTGACAAACCAAACCTGTTATCTCCGAGCCAGTTATACCTCAGAGTTCAAGTCTGAAATTAATAGAGTAGTACTTGAAATCAGGGAGTTTTTCCCAGGATATTAGAGGAATCATAGTCACAGCGAGGATACCAGACCTATCAATGTGATACCATCACACAGGTGTAGTCGTTTTGTTTCCTTAAGTAGCCTCTATGGGTCACTTCCCTTGGACCTATTTCATACCAAGAACTCGCCGTTTCGTCCACACAGACCTGGCACAGGTATGTCCTTAGGGTCTTTCACGCAGCAAGTTTCAGCCAGTTTCACCTTATTCCAACAACGTCTTCCCACCAGACTTCTAGAAAATCATTCCTTCACAGGGTTTGCCATTTAAGGTCTTCAGACAACAGGACTACACCCGTAGGACCGGAACTTCGTCCTTACGAACCTACAAGAACCACCTTTCAAAACTCTATACAATATTACCTTTAGCGTGCTCATCTAACCAGTGGTAGGATGATCGGTACTGGCAGCGCGCTCATGTATACCATCCTTTCTAGTCTCCCACCAAGAAATTGCTCTAGGGCTGGTTTCATCATTATTCTAAAGGTGGTATATTCTGTCCACCTAAGGTGAGACATCTCGCTGTCATGGTTGCGACCGCCGCCAGTCCAGCAGGTCACAAAGGACCTACAGATACAAGATCCGGTCAAGGCTCTACGCATCTAGGTATCCAGAACAGTGGCCGTTGTAGAGGTCGGATTATCTTTATTCCTTCTTCCACAGGACAGAAATAAGAACAGGTCCGCCTCTAAGGCTACTCTAATCAAATGGATTAATCTAACCATCAAAGATGCTTCTACCATCGAAAACTCACCCATGCCACCCATTACAGCAGTGTCACGACACATTCTACTACGGCCGTGAGATCCTCCTAGGCCGGTCGACACCAGGTATCAGCGCAACAAGTGTGTAAGGCAGCCAAACAGTCTGCCCACACACATACTCAAGCCACTACAGTAATTAAACTCCGTGCTCGGCAAGCGCAGAGCTAGGTAGAAGGGTCCTCCGGGCGCCAACAGTCCACCTGTCGGGACATAGTTCTTCACTAACCATGCTCAGTGTTAACCGCTCCATTGCCGTTTCCCACCCAGGGACTGCTTTAGGATGTCCCATGGTCCTGTGTCCCCCAATGAGGCAAAGGAGAAAAGGAGATTTTTGTGTACTCACTGTAAAATCCTTTTCTCTTATCCTCTAATTGGGGATACGGCACCCACCCTATTGCCTTGTGGGCCTTGTCTACAGTGCTTACATAGCTTATCAGCTGTTGCAGGGTTAACATGTTTACGCATGTGTGTCTATTAGCACTCGGTTGACTGTTGTCTCGTTAAACGTCTGCCTATTTGGTTACAGGTCTTATAGTACTGTAAGCCTGTTATTCGATAATTGCTCCATTAACTCTTCGCTAGTTACACAGGTGCCTGGTTAGTTACAGGCCTTGTCGTACTATTGTTACTCTGCTAACTCTTAACTGCTAACACACGTACCTGTTTGGTACAGGCCTTGTTACACTGTTATTACTTGGTTAGCTATATCTGTGTACACAGGCTGCCTGCATGGTTACAGGCCCTGTGTTACTGTTATTATCTGTTAACTCTCCTACTGCTTTAGCACAAAACTGGTGAGGCAATGCCTGCTTCAGGGTGTATACTGCAGAGGAGGAGCCACTTAACTCTTTTACAGATTCTGCATAGTGTTGCCTCCTAGTGGACAGCAGCATAACACCCATGGTCCTGTGTCCCCCAATTAGAAGCTAAGAGAAAAGGATTTTATGGTGAGGACACAAAAATCTCCTTTTTTTTATTTGAAATAATAATTTTCTCCTTCAGACTTTGCTTTCATCAAAGAATGCTCCCTTTGCAGCAATTACAGTATTGCAAACCTTTGGCATTCTAGCTGTTAATTTGCTGAGGTAATCTTGAGAAATTTCACCCCATGCCTCCTGAAGCCCCTCCCATAAGTTTGATTGGCTTGATGGGCACTTTTTGTGTACCATATGGTCTGGCTGCTCCCACAACAGCTCAGTGGGGTTGAGATCTGGTGACTGCGCTGGCCACTCCATGTGCTTTGGATCATTGTCTTGTTTGTAGGATGAAATTGGCTCCAATCAAGCACTGTCCATAGGGTATGGCATGGCGTTGCAAAATGGAGTGATAGCCTTCCTTATTCAAAATCCCATTTACCTTGTACAAATCTCCCACATTACCAGCACCAAAGCAACCCCAGACCATCACATTACCTCCACCATGCTTGACAGATGGCGTCAGGCACTCTTCCAGCATCTTTTCAGTTGTTCTGCATCTCACAAATGTTCTTCTGTGTGATTCAAACACCTCAAACTTTGAATAGTCTTTCCATAAAACTTTTTTCCAATCTTCCTCTGTCCAATGTCTGTGTTCCTTTGCCCATATTAATCTTTTCCTTTTATTAGCCAGTCTCAGATATGGCTTTTTCTTTGCCACTCTGCCCTGAAGGCTAGCATCCAAGAGTCGCCACTTCACTGTGGATGTTGACACTGACCTTTTGCGGGTACTGTTTAACGAAGCTGCCAGTTGAGTTGAGGTATCGATTTCTCAAACTAGAGACTCTAATGTACTTGTCTTGTTGCTCACTTGTGCAGCGGGGCCTCCCACTTCTCTTTCTACTCTGGGTAAAGCCTCTTTGTGCTCTCCTCTGAAGAGAGTAGTACACACCATTGTAGGAAATATTCAGTTTCTTGGCAACCTCTCACATGGAATAGCCTTCATTTCTAAGAATAAGAATAGCCTGTTGAGTTTCACATGAAAGTTCTCTTTCTCTAGCCATTTTGAGAGTTTCATAGAACAAACAAATGTAATGCTCCAGATTCTCAACTAGCTAAAAGGAAGTTCCATTTCATAGCTTCTCTAATTAGCCAGACAGTTTTCAGCTGTGCTAACCTACCTGTGGAAGGGTTTTTTAGGGTTTCCGACACATCCATTAGCCTTCTTACACAGTTAATAAACAAAAGGAACAAAGCGATAGCAGGGTCCAATATATGTGAAAACTATCTATTAAAGACATGCTTAAAGGATAAAAAATGGGAAGCATACAATGTCTAAAAAACCACACAGCATATATGAACACAGTGTTACAGGAATAACAAGATATACAATCTTTGATGATGGCACAAAAAAGGGGAATTTAATATGTTTATACAATTTTATAAGATAAGCTGCAAAAAATGTGGGCATATATTACACTTAGACTTAATTCGAAGTCCTGTATCACTCCTATACAAATTACAAAACCGGTGCAAAGCTGATATTATGCGTGCCGCGCATGCGCAGTGCGGGGCTTGAAGCAAGCAGAGCGGCGCGGGTGTAATACGTCACCCGTCGCCGGAAATGACGCGATTCGCGTCACACAGCCCCACTGCAGCACGGCCGACGCATAACAGAGCGGGGAGGCGGCGCATTTGAATCAGAGATAAAGATCACGCCTATTGAGGCGTGTTATCATGAAGAGGGAGAGCCTGGCTGGGTGACTATGCATACAATAGTCACTAATTATAATCACTAATGAGGTACTGTAATAACGTTTATCTTCATTCTCAGTAGATGCTTTTAGAAGCTAAAAGGAGTGTAGGGTAAGTGTTACTATGCTCTAGGGACAGCTTTTAATAGCTTTAGAGGTGTTTTGGGGGTGACAGGATCCCTTTAAAACACAGGCATGGTGGTTGTTGGAAATGGGCCTCTATACACATATCTGGATATAGATTGTATTTCTGATACATTTAATGTTAGCGTCATTGAAAAAAGTGTGTGATTCTTTCAAAAATAAGGACATTTCTAAATGACCCCAAACTTTTGAATGGTAGTGTATGTCTTTGTTGCTGGTTTTCCCTCGTATTCATTTGGATATTTAGGATTGACTGCCAGCAATCACACTGACTGATGTTGTTAAGCAGATGTGTACAACAATTTATTTGTCTTATTTGCACATCTGCTGCTGAAGACTGTTAGGGTGCTTTCACATCAGCCTTTTTTTTCAAATCGCGGCAGATGCGGTGAAAAAACCGCATCTGCCGCGATTACCGCATACCGGCTGCACTTGCGGCACGGTTGCGGCAAGCCCCAAAGAAAGTATAGGCTGACCGCGGTTTTTTTCGCGGCCGCACCTGCCGCAAGTGCCAAAACCGCACTTGCCGCACCTGCTGCAAGTCCGCCTATACCTTGTATGGCGTTTACCGCAACCGCGCCGCAAGTGCAGCCGGTATGCGGTAATCGCGGCAGATGCGTTTTTTTCCACCGCATCTGCCGCGATTTGAATAAAACGCTGATGTGAAAGGGCCCTTACTCTGTTAATGAATGCGGCCGCTTTTTGCCTCCTATTTGGTACCTTCTTAAAGGGACTCTGTCAGATCATTTTTTCAGTATGATGCTAATATTACCCTTAAGTAGTGAGTGTCTTGACAGACCTTTAAAAACATGTACAATCATTATTGTACCACTTGTAGTTTTCTTGTTATAAGCATATTCACACCCTGCAGGCAACTGCTGCATTAGTCCTGTCAATTACTTTCACAGAGGACTAGTCCAACTAGTTAATTTATTATTTACCCAGGCAGTTCTCCTCTGTCCACCCTCCATCCTTCCTTTTCTCTGCCTTTCAGGTTTCACTTTCATTTAGGAGCCAGAGGGAGGGAGAAATTATAAGCACACATCTACCTTACCTGATGTAGATAAGGGGTCTACTCCATTTGTTTCTCTAAGCAGGTATCCCTGCTGTCCTGTGACAGATTCTGTGTTTATTTGACCTCTTGTTTTGCTGTAAACAAAGAGTACAGAGAGCAGGATACAGCTTCCCCCTCCAATGTGTGTGATTTCTAATGATCTCCTGAGCAGTGCAGTGATGTGAATACGTGACCTGAATATTCATCCTGTGATTGATAAATGAATGAATCTCTTTATTTGCTGTTTACAGAGGAAAGGAGGGAAATATGAATAAAAGAAATACCGTATTTTTCACGTTATAAGACACACCTGATTATAAGACGCACCCCAAATTTGGTGAACAAAAAGAGAAAAAAAATAATTTTTAAAGTTAAATGGGGTCCGTCTTACAATGACAGTGTCTGTGTTACAATCAGTTTATATGTCCCCCATCCTGGTATATTTGTCTCCATTCTGGTAAATGTGCCCCCTCCTGATATATGGTCCCCCTCCTGGTATCCATGCCTCCATCCTCATATATGGTCCCAATCCTGGTTTCCATGGTCCCAATCCTGGTTTCCATGGTCCCAATCCTGGTTTCCATGGTCCCAATCCTGGTTTCCATGGTCCCAATCCTGGTTTCTATGCCCCCCCCAATTCTGGTTTCCATGCTGCCCCATCCTGGTTTCCATGTTGCCCCATCCTGGTTTCCATGTTGCCCCATCCTGGACTCCATGCCGCCCCATTCTGGTTTCCATGCCCCCCCCATTCTGGTTTCCATGCCCACCCCATTCTGGTTTCCATGCCCCCCCATCCTGGTTTCCATGCCCCCCCCATCCTGGTTTCCATGCCCCCCCATCCTGGTTTCCATGCCCCCCCCCCCCCGTCCTGGTTTCCATGCCCCCCCCCATCCTGGTTTCCATGCCCCCCCCCATCCTGATTTCCATGCCCCCCCCCCCCATCCTGGTTTCCATGTCCCCCCCCCCCCCCCCCCATCCTGGTTTCCATGTCCCCCCCCCCCCATCCTGGTTTCCATGTCCCCCCCCCCCCCCCCATCCTGGTTTCCATGTCCCCTCCATCCTGGTTTCCATGCCCTCATCCTGATATATATGCCCCTATCCTGGTTTCCATGCCCCTATCCTGGTTTCCTTGCCCCCATCCTGGTTTCCGTGTCCCCTCCTGATATTTTTCCCCAGAATGGGGGACATACATCCTGGTACATAGCCCCCGAAGTCTTACCGAGGGAGGGTTGTGGTGTTGCAAGATGCAGTTTCACAGGGCCATGGAGGTTGGGGGCCAAGCCAGGAGCTGCTGGGGTGTTGCGTCAGTCTCCGGTGGGCGCCGCCATTATTATTTCCCAGCATGCATGGCCGGTCTGGCAATACATGCTCTAGTATCTAGAAATGATCGTGGTCTGCGCATGCACCGCGGCGATTTTCTTGAAATCTAGAAAATAGAGTATCTATATAAAAACGGCCGTGGTGTATGTGCAGACCGCAATCTGTGGCCATTTCTAGACACTAAAGCATGCAGTGCTAGACAGGCAATGCATGCTGGTAAATAATAATGGCGGCGCCCACCGGAGAATGGCGCAAACACCCCCGCAGCTCCTGCCTTGTCCCCCAACCTCCGTGGCCCCGTGAAAACCGCATTGGGCACCGCCGCTCCACCCCCTACCCCACATTCCCCCTCAGTAGTTTTTTAGATAGCGGCCCGATTCTAAAGAATCGGGTAGTCTAGAATCCATATATAGTTTATTTACTAATAGTTAGGGGAGTGCGGCGAAATGAATTGTGTGTATACAGGTGGCTCAGTGGGTAGCAGAGTATACGGTGGCTCAGTGGTTAGCACTGCGCGGTGGCTCAGTGGTTAGCACTGCGCGGTTGTTCAGTGGTTTGCACTGGGTGGTGGCTCAGTGGTTAGCACTGGGCGGTGGCTTAGTGGTTAGCAGTGAGTGCGGTGGCTCAGTGGTTAGCAGTGAGTGCGGTGGCTCAGTGGTTAGCAGTGAGTGCGGTGGCTCAGTGGTTAGCAGTGAGTGCGGTGGCTCAGTGGTTAGCAGTGAGTGCGGTGGCTCAGTGGTTAGCAGTGAGTGCGGTGGCTCAGTGGTTAGTGAGTGCGGTGGCTCAGTGGTTAGCAGTGAGTGCGGTGGCTCAGTGGTTAGCAGTGAGTGCGGTGGCTCAGTGGTTAGCAGTGCGTGCGGTGAGATTGGTCAGCGCAGCGCCATGGGCAGAGTGGTCAGCGCAGCGCCGTGGGCAGGGTGGTCAGCGCAGCACCGTGGGCAGGGTGGTCAGCGGTGGGGCGGGCGGACGGACACACACACTCCGATATAGTTACCGTCCCTGCTTCTTCTCTGTCGCCTGCGTCTTCCTGAGTCCTCTGTTCTTCCGACATGTTGTCGCACGGAGGACTGGATCTAATATGGCGTCCGGGAACTCTCGGTGACCCGATTCTAACGCATCGGGTATTCTAGAATATAGAAATAGAGATTGCATGGGGAAGGCGGTGAGGGCTGAATTGGGAGGAACTTTGAAGAAGGAGCAGCGGGGGAAGAACGGCGTGGCAGGGGGGAGGAGGGAGGACACAACAGCAGGGGGAAGGAGGATGGAGGACAGAGGAGGTAGCGGCGAGGTGTGGAAGGATGTAGCGGCGAGGTGTGGGAGGATGTAGCAGCACAGGCAGGGGGAGGAAGGAGCGGCGGGGGGTGGAGGATGTAGGATGAAGCGGCGGGGTGGGGGAGGACGGAGCAGCACGGGCAGGGGGAGGACGGAGGATGGAGTGGCGGAGGTGAAGAGGACAAAGGAAGGAGGAGGAAGCAGTGGGGAAGGACAGAGCGGCAGGGGTGGGGGAGGACAGAGCAGCTCAGGCAGGGGGAGGACGGAGGATGGAGTGGCGGGGGGGAGGAGGATAAAGGAAGGAGGAGGAAGCGGTGGGGTGGGGAGGATGGAGTGGCACAGGAAGGAGGAGGACAGAGCGGCAGGGGGAGGACGGCGCACCGAGCGGCGGGGGGAGGAGGACAGAGGATGAAGCGGTGGGGGAGGATGGAGCAGCACAGGCAGGGGGAGGACGGAGGGGCAGGGGGAGGACGGAGGGGCAGGGGTGGGGGAGGCCAGAGCAGCACAGGCAGGGGGAGGACGGAGGATAAAGGAAGGAGGAGGAAGCGGTGGGGTGGGGGAGGATAGAGCGGCACAGGAAGGGGAGCACAGAGCAGCAGGGGGAGGACGGAGCACAGAGCGGCGGGGGGAGGAGGACAGAGGACGAAGCGGTGGGGTGGGGGAGGATGGAGCAGCAAAGGCAGGGGGAGGATGGAGTGGCGGAGAGGAGGCGGACAAAGGAAGGAGGAGGAAGCGGTGGAGGAGGATGGAACGGTACAGGCAGGGGGAGGACGGAGCACAGAGCGGTGGGAGGAGGAGGATGGAGGATAAAGCGGCAGGGTGAGGTAGGATGGAGCACTGTAAGGCAGCTCAGTGGTTAGCAGAGTATACAGTGGCTCAGTAGTTAGCACTGTGCGGTGGCTCAGTGGTTTAACACTGCTCTGTGGCTCAGTGGTTTAGCACTGCTCTGTGGCTCAGTGGTTAGCGCTGCGCGGTGGCTCAGTGGTTAGCGCTGCGCGGTGGCTCAGTGGTTAGCGCTGCGCGGTGGCTCAGTGGTTAGCGCTGCGCGGTGGCTCAGTGGTTAGCGCTGCGCGGTGGCTCAGTGGTTAGCGCATGCGCAGTGGCTCAGTGGTTAGCACTGCGCGGTGGCTCAGTGGTTAGCACTGCGCGATGGCTCAGTGGTTAGCACTGCGCGGTGGCTCAGTGGTTAGCACTGCGCGGTGGCTCAGTGGTTAGCACTGCGCGGTGGCTCAGTGGTTAGCACTGCGCGGTGGCTCAGTGGTTAGCACTGCGCGGTGGCTCAGTGGTTAGCACTGCGCGGTGGCTCAGTGGTTAGCACTGCGCGGTGGCTCAGTGGTTAGCACTGCGCGGTGGCTCAGTGGTTAGCACTGCGTGGTGGCTCAGTGGTTAGCACTGCGCGGTGGCTCAGTGGTTAGCAGGGTGGTCAGCGCAGCGGCGCTGTGTGGACAGGGTGGTCAGCGCAGCGGTGCTGTGTGGGCAGGGTGGTCAGCGCAGCGGCGCTGTGTGGGCAGGGTGGTCAGCGCAGCGGCGCTGTGTGGGCAGGGTGGTCAGCGCAGGGCAGAGTGGTCAGTGGTGAGGAGAGTGGGGCGGACACCACACACACACACTCCGATATACTTACCACCGTCTCTGCTTCTTCCCTGTCGCCTGCATCTTCCTGAGTCCTCTGTTCTGGCGACATGTCCCCGGCCCCGGAGGACTGGATCCAATATGGCGTCCGGGAAGTCTCGCGATGGAAGGATCCCGAAACGTTGTCACCACCCACCTGATGGCCGAATAATATATATATATATATATATATATATATATATATATATATATATATATATATATATATATATATATATATATATATATAATTATGTATGTGTGTGAAGTGATCACAGACTGATTTAGAGAAAGGCGATCACTCTCCTGCATTGTCCACTGCTCTATTAATATCTGGAAAAGATAATAAATTTACAGCTTCCTTGAGTGAAGTGGTGGAATAATTTGGATAAATCTTTTTGATAATTGGTTGATAATTTTGTACTTTCATAAAAGGAGCATGGAAAGCCCTATCCGAAAAAAAAAATCTTCTGCTGCAATAAGAAATAGAAATGGTTCTGCCACGTTAATGTGAATTCACATAAAATCTTTGTAAAAATATACATACGAGACTTGCTCCTTCAAAGCAATTTTCTTTCTTAGGAAGGTTACATTATGTTACAATCACCTGACTAAGCTAAATTTTGTCATGCTATTATCTTTAAAGCGATTTTAGATTGTCTTCCCCTAATCTAAAGGTACCGTTACAAGAGGTAATGTTGCCGGCAACACTGCCGAAAAGTGACATAGGCATCGCTGTTGCCGTTGATGACATCCCTAGTGCGTTTTTACGTGTGACCGTGCAATTCAACGGCGATAAGTTGGTTGAGCGGAGTTGCCAGGTTTATTAACATGTTCTGAAACCTGGTGATGTTGCTCAGGCGATCTGCTAGTATCGCTCTGTGTGACACCGCAATAGCGATGTTGAAAGCAACTTCCCCTATTCACTACATTGATAAGGATCGCTCGCTGGGTTGCTCATCACCCAGCGAACGAAAGTGCTTTCAACATCCTAGTTGCGTTGCCTACGATATCTCTGCGTGTGACATCTCCAAGGCAATCTTGGAAAAGTGGCGAAAACATGCGCGCTCCCATGAAGTTGCCGGCAACATCGCAGCAACGTTGCCTCGTGTAACGATACATTGAGAGTATCATAATGTGGAGACAGACACCCTGATTCCAGTGATGTGTCACTGATTCGCTTTAGTATATTTTTCATAAAATCAGTTTGGCAGCTTTCTGTGTGCACTGTGGATTAGCAGAAAACTTCCAATTAGTGATGTGGATGGGGTTATACAGAGTTCAGAATTCAGAAAACTGCTAGATCTGTATCAGATAAAACCGTTTTTAATCAAAACTGCAACAACCAGCAAAGTACAGTCATGTGAAAAAGTTTGGGCACCCCTCTTAATCTTACTCTTTTTTTTTTTTTTTTTTGTTAAAAAATTGTTTTTTTGCAACAGCTATGTCAGTGTGATATATGTAATAACTGATGGACACAGTAATATTTCAGGATTGAAATGAGGTTTATTGTACTAACCGAAAATGTGAAATATGCATTATTTAAAAAATTGACAGGTGCAAAAGTATGCAACAGAAAATTGACATTAATATTTAATAGATCCACCTTTTGCCTCCAGTCGCTTCCTGTATCTGTTAATGAGTTCCTGGATCCTGGATGAAGGTATTTTTGACCATTCCTCTGTACAAAACAATTCCAGTTCAGTTAGGTTTGATGGTCGCCGAGCATGGACAACCCGCTTCAAAACATCCCACAGATGTTCAATGATATTCAGGTCTGGGGACTGGGATGGCCATTCCAGAACATTGTAATTGTTCCTCTGCATGAATACCTGAGTAGATTTGGAGCGGTGTTTTGGATCATTGTCTTGCTGAAAGATCCATCCCCGGCGTAACTTCAACTTTGACACTGATTCTTGAACATTATTCTCAAGAATCTGCTGATACTGAGTGGAATCCATCCGACCCTCAACTTTAGCAAGATTCCCGGTGCCATCATTGGCCACACAGCCCCAAAGCATGATGGACCCTCCCCCAAATTTGACAGTGGGTAGCAAGTGTTTTTCTTGGAATGCTGTGTTTTTGTGTGCGACATGCATAACGCCTTGTTGTATGACCAAACAACTCAATCTTTGTTTCATCAGTCCACAGGAACTTCTTCCAAAATGAAACTGGCTTGTCCAAATGTGCTTTTGCATACCTCAGGCGACTCTGTTTGTGGCGTGCATGCAGAAACTGCTTCTTTCGCATCACTCACATACAGCTTCTCCTTGTTAAGTGTGCGCTGTATTGTTGACCGTAATTCTGGTATTATTTAGGAGCGCTCAGTAAAGAGAAGCAGATACCAATAATTAAAGTAGACCTGTTTATTCTGTCCACTACGCGCATTTCAACAGCGGCCTGCTGTCTTCCTCAGGTGGGGGTTTACTCATCGGTTATTACATATATCACACTGAAATAGCTGTTGCAAAAAAACTATTTTAAACCAAAAAAAAAAAAAAAAAAAAAAGAGTAAGATTAAGATATAATATTTCATATGACTGTTTGTGATAAATCACTGGAATCAGTCTGTCTTTACATCATGCTGCTCTTATGTGGGGAAGTAAAAACTGGTGACAGATTCTGTATAATGTTCATATGCTATTATCTGCTCATAAAGTAACAATAGGTGAGCCACAAAACCCTACAGTTAGAGCCTGCTGCCTTTTCATTAATGTCTTCCATTAGTTTTCTGCAGCTAATGCTCTGTGCCGAGTGTTTCATTTAGCAGAAAAAAAATGTTATTCCCATCATATAATCCTGTGGATTTTTGCTGCCATTTATAATTATTGTTGTTTGCTTGGCATTTTTTTTAATTGAGTATTTCTCCTCTTTCCAGGCCTAGACTCCTCTATTTTCCTGGAATCCAGCCAGATAGAAGTGTTTGCCAGGTTGAAGGATATTGTTGTCAATGACGTCAATCCAAAAACGATTCATAGAAAGGTGAATATGTTGTTGAAAAGATGCATCTAATACTACTTTTTAGTTATCAAATACAAGTTTCATCGTACGACATTTGAAGGAGAACACACAAAAATTCACAAAGTATAAAATATTCCAGCAATTGCTTCCATAAACTCCTCCCTTTCTTTGATCCTATTTTTACCATATTTCTTCCTATTAAAACTGAGATATATCAAAAAATCTAAGAAAAAGGCGGCACTCACCATTAGTAGATCTTGTACTTTATTGCATCGGTGTGGGGAGGGGGTCAAAGGAGCTGAGCCTCCGAAACGGCGTGCTGTCGTCCGCGCCCTCTGCACCCTCTCCCCACACCGATGCAATAAAGTACAAGATCTACTAATGGTGAGTGCCGCCTTTTTCCTTGATTTTTTTTTTTTTATATACCGTACTTGGACTTTTGTCACAAGGCGCTGCAACACCATTCACAGGGATTTGTAGTGGAAACATAAGGTACATAAGTGCTGTATATACCGCATGAATCCTGGCGGTGCCCAGTTACTTCTCTCTATATTATTTTGTTTAAAACTGAGATATAGATGGATACATTTGTGTCCCAGACCCTCAGCCTCACCTCCCCTTGTCTTAACTGTCCATTGTGTGGTTGCAATCACTCGCTGGAGCTGAAGCCTGCCATACTTAATCCCTCATGCAGTAGAAAAAAAGATCACATAACCTGCCCCTTTGGCTATGGTGACAGACTTTGGCTACATTTTAGCGGAAGATTGAACTAATCAGAAGAAGTAACCCCTCTGCACTTTGTACTATTCATAGTACATAGACTAGTTAAAGGATCATGCAAATAAAATGTGTCAGACTGCCAGTTTGTATATACAGGCAGATTTTTTACTATACCGAACAATAAGTTAATTGATGTTCATCTTAAGTCCTTTTCTCAAAACCCACTACATACCATATGGTGTCTGACCAATCAATGAATTTGATTGTTCTTTCACCATACAGCATGCATATTCTTAGTGCAAATGCCCTCTTTGCAGAGGAAGATGTGTAATATTTCTAGGCCCGCATAAACCATCATATGGTTTACCATTCAGTCAATGAATGCTCATTCACCAGTTCATCATCAGTTTCCTTGGGACTGAGGGAAGGATCTATTTATCTATTGTAATAGTAACAGACCTTGTAAAAAACTACTAAGCGGTATAAGGCTACATACAGACTGTTCATTTTTTTTCTCCTCCGTTCTGCTGTGTTTTTTGCAGGAAAACAGGTGCAATAAAAAAAATATGCACCCAAAAGCTGATCATCTGCTTCCGATCTGTTTTTGGGTGCAGAGTTTTTTTGACTCATAGACAATGGCCCCTATGGGAAAAGCGGATCAGAAAAACGCCAGACAAATTGACATGCACTTTTCCAAAACTGAGCTCTCCAAAAGTGAAAAAACGCATCACTTTCAAAGTGCCCTGTCTGAATGGCAAAAATAAAAACCCATGGACTTTGCTGGGATGTCATTTGAGTGATCCGTTTTCTGCAGTGCACTGCAAACAATGGATCAAACAACGGACAATCTGAATGTATCGTAACGGAGTGTTAACTTTGAGAGGATTTTTTACATTTTTTGGCCAATGGACGCTACATATTTATTGCATGTTTTGTTTTCGTTTTGTTTTTTATCACTTGAGTACTGTTTTTGCTTGCACTTATCTTGCTATTTTTTAGCTGCACCTAAAATTTTACATAATAAGGCATGTCATAGTGTTCTTATCTTTAGGCTGTATGCATCATGGAAGATGAAGTTTTCAACTTCAATTTGATACTCTACCCAGACGCTACACAAGGGGATTCCTACAAAGACGTGTCCAAGGTGGATGGGAAGGTGTCCTTGAAAGTTGGCTGCATCAGAATAGTTTTCCTGAACAAATTCCTTACATCACTAATGGTGAGAAGTACAGTAGATAAGTTTACTAGGCTGCTGGACCCCTGCAACACTGCCTGTGTTCCCTGGCTTCCTCTTGTGGTGTGGGCCACTGATGGACCTTCTTTCACCAGAGCTGGAAGTGCAGCAGGGAATGTTTAGAGTCTATTGGGCGATTGTTTTATTTTTTTGCTGTTAATACTTTCATGGGCCTATTTTAACATAAAAAAAAGTAGGTGACAACCCTATTAACATTGACAAGCCAGGGGAGTAGAAAAAAAATGATTAGCAAGTCATTTTTAGAGGTTGTATTCAAAACCTATAGATTGTGCAACCCAGCGAGCGATCCTTATCAATGTAGTGAATAGGGGAAGTTGCTTGCATTTCAGACTTGTCTGTGATGCTAAAAATGCAAATGCAGTTCATCCTTTCTGTGTTTTAATAACATGTATGAAAACAGGTCTGTATGATACATTAGATGCTCAAATGCTAGAATATGGATTTCAATCTAGCCATATGTTCTTTTCAGATGTTATGCTTCTTGCAGGGGTTAATGTCACGTTGCCTTCTCCATCTAAGGTACTTGCTTATTCTCTTTCCCTCAATTCCTTTTGCATCATCTTCCTTCCTCTCCCTTAGGTTTAATTCTCCGGGAAGTGGGGGGAGGAGGACCTTTTTTCCTTGTCTAGTATAAGCTATCCCTACTTTCATCTTCCTCCACAAGTATTTTATAGCCTTTCTCTCCTACATCGCCCAGGTATAATCTTTCTCTTCTCCAAGTTATCATTTCTTCAAGCGGTTTAATTTCTCCCTCTTTTAAGTTATTGGTGTGGCTTTTCTGCAAAATATACTTTTCCACCTTCCTGGAGATAAAGACTCTTACCTTTGCCGAGGTATAATTTTCTTTACATCTTCCCCTCATATCATTTTTTCCTTTTCCACCATTAAAATCTGTGCCATTTTGCTAATAGTTATACAAAAAGATAAAAGTGAACAGCGCTACACTGTGTGCATTCATCTCCTTGCTATGTTGCCTTTAGTTTAAGCAATACCAGTACCCACTACAAGCTACAACTATGAGTTTAACAAACAGGTCCATTGTTAAATATTTGATATTAACACTGACACAATTTATAGTAATACTAAAGGTAAATTTGTCTGGAAATGTTTCATTTTAAGAGACAAAAAGTCGTCATGTCTCCCTGCTTATTATTTTCTATGTCATTGCTTCCTACACTGTTACTTTATTTAATTCTTGTTCTGTGTAGCTTTGATTAGAAGGCTTTCCTTTCAGTATTGCTTCTTTTTCTCCAGTGTTCACTATACTACAAGCCTTTAAAAAAAAAAAATAGCCGTTTATTTGCATTGTCTCCTTTTACACGTGTGGGCAATTTTCTTTTTATGTGCTAAAAGGTTTTTCCTTGCAGAGCAGAGCACGTTGTGTCACTTATTCTGCTTATCATCCTCCTGGAATGATCCTGTTATGTAAAGGTGGCTGCTGTTGAGTCAAGATAGCAGAGATATTTTGTTAATCTCAAAACGTTAATTTGTATTAACACCGCCTGTAAATTTTCACTAGTCGAGATAAAGTTAATATAATGGCTGCATTGACTGTTCGTCTGTGAGACCTATCTTAATATGATATGTTCTCCTCCATGTCTGATAGTTTTCAATTAGTCATATAATGCTGTAGGGCTGAGTGCAGTGAGGAATCGGAATAATTTTGACTGGGTCCTGAATATTATTAGAAGGTAGGGAAGAGAAATTGCTCCTGAATAAAAAGCAGGCTTATTAGTGCATCTCAATGAATTAGAATAAAATCATCAAAAATTAATGTGATATTAACATGTTTCAGGGCGTTTTTGGGAGCCCTGAAACACGTTGACTAATAAATCAATATTATATTCACCCTTTGATGTCTCATGGAATACAGCATAACGGTTTTTAACCCTTCATCTTCCCTGCTTTAATTTTCTAAAATAAGGACCTTCGGGCTTTCTTTGGCTGTAAGCCATAATCATCAATATTTACAGAAATAACCACTTGAAATAGATCACTCTGTTTGTAATGACTCTATTTTATATATATTATATGTGTTTCACTTTATGTATTAAATTACTGAAATAAATTAACTTTTTGGTGATATTCTAATTCATTAAGATGCAATAGTATGTGTATAGTCAGCATCCAATAACTGGGACTGTTTTTGTTTTTTCTAAACATGGGTAGCAGGTGTCTTGTTCAGTAACTTTCAAAGGAAGACCTCAGCATGAAAATTTTGACATGTAATTCTGGCTTGGGAAAAGTACCACTTTCTCCATGTCTTAGTGTCCCCTTAATCAGTCCAAATCAAATGGGTCCAAACCATGCGACCGATATTTGGTATTCTTTTACCAGTCAGCAGTAGTTTGAATTCCTGTTTACACAGGCAAATTAAAGTACAGTAATCCCACTGAGTGATCTATACTAGGCTCTTAGGCTACCATTGTTTTCAGCAGTGTGAGTCCTGTTTTAATAGAATGGTGCACCGCTGATAACAATGATCTTGTGTGCTACATAAAAGATAATTTCACCTGATACATGAGTGTTTTGCTCATTTATTGGGTGATCAGCAGCCTGATCACATGGCATGATAATCCTAATATAAGCATTTATAAGAGTACTTGTAAAGGCCCAGTCTCGCATAACGACGCATCAGCGATCCCGATAACGATGTGCAGAGATCGCTAGTGCGTCGTTTACACATCGCTGGTAAGATGTCAAACAGGTATCTCACCAGCGATGTGAAAAAACGACACACCAGCGATCCAGAATTATGCTGAGGTTGTTGTGAATTTTCTCTCCATAGCGTAGCATTGAGATCGTTGCTCATTATCTTTCTCAAACACAACAATGTAGCGCTCCCAGCGGGAGAACGACGCAGGAATAACCCAGAGCAGTGTGTAACGATCAACGATCTCACAACAGGGGCCAGATCGTTGGTGCGTGTCACACAGAACGACATCGCTGTTGGGATCGCTGTTGCGTCACGAAATCCGTGACTCAACAGCGATCTCGTTATGTGTGACAGGGGCCTTTACTTTGCTGTAGATTACGGGGACAGAATAAGCTCTAACATAGCGTATATATGCAGTTATACTACATTTCAAAAAACTGCTTGCTGCGCAGAGTTTGCAAAATAGGATAGTTAACCATATGATTACAGTATTTATGCAAATAAAGTATACAGCAATAATGTAAGAAAAAAAAGTATAGTTCATCTTGAGCAGTATTTTCTGCTCTTTTCACAACTAAAGTACTATGTAAAAGGTTTACTCAGTTGTGGAAAAATATAGCTAAATGAGAATGCTTTAAAAATAAAAGTAGTAATAAGGCTGTGTGCACACAGTGCGTTTTTGGATGGTTTTTTTTTTTTTTTTTGGGTGCAGATTTCTCACAAATCTGCATGTATATCTTTATGCCAGCAAAATCTATGAGATTTCTGAAGTGTTGTGTATTACATATTTTTTCCTTGCAGATTTGGTGCAGAAGAAATCTGCAGCATGTCAATTCTTGGCGTTGGTTTACTTGCGTTTTTCAGCCCTTTCAGCCATTGACTTAATTAAGATAATCGCACGACACAAATCTGCATAACAAACGCAGTGTCTTTTGTTGCGTTTTTCTGCCAGAAGATGCAGATTAGGTGTAGAAAATTTGCACACCAAATCTGCAGCATGCGCACATACCCGAATAGTTTATTTTTATCAACAACCAAAATGCAAAGTGAATAAACAAAAGGAAAATTTGTATCAAATAAATACTTCCCCACAGGCTTTAAAGGCTCTTTGTAGGGAGGTTGTTCCAAACATCTGGATAACTAACTACAGATCATGTGTGGATGTAGGCTTGTGCAAATGATTCAGTTTTTTTCATGTAATCTCACACCGGCATGATGATTTTGAGATTGGTGCTATGTGCGGGCCATATCAAAACTTCTAGGGCTCTAGTTCTTTTTTTACACTGATGATAGTTTACGTCGGCTGTATGTTTGGGGGTCGTTGTCCTATTGCAGAATAAACTTTGAGCCAGTCGGATGAATCTGTGATAATATTGCATGATTGTTATGTTTCTGCATTTATTTTAATCAGTATGATGTAGTTGTTAACACCGAAAGAGCAGAGTGTAACAAACTGCTTTGTTGATGTGATGTCATGGGAAGTAGGAGAGTTACCACCAGAGCAGTCACATGCTCTCTCCATGACCGCTTCCAGCAGGGAGATCTGAAAAGGCAGGTAGTTAGTCACAGCACCAATTAAAAAAAAAATCCTAGATATTAACACCTTCAACACTTATGATATGATTATGGCCCATAATGTTCAGACCAGCCATTTGTCTCCTGGCCTGAATTCAACCGCCTCATATATGCCTATGAGGTGGAGATAAGGTCTGTCCATACTTGGACCATGAATGTCAGAATGTGTGAAACCAGCCTAAATTGGAGGAGTGTCATTGACCTGTCTGGCCACATGCAGTAGAACAATGTTTCTCAACTCCAGTCCTTGCGACCCAACAACTGTACATATTTTCAAGATTTTCTTACTGTTGAACTGGTTTTGGAATCATCACCTGTGCAATACTAAGGAAATCCTGAAAACATGACCTGTTGGTAGGTTTCAAGGACTAGAGTTGAGAAACCAGTCTAGTTATAACCAGGAAAGCTGTACAGTCAGTGTGCTCATCAGTAATGGATGTTCAACATGATATGGATATATTTTGGATGGGTACCAAGTGCTCAAGCATGGGTAGCTTCATATTATGTAGAATTTACTGCATATAATAACAAAATTATCAGCAATTTGTCTATAAAGATTTATCTTTGGATGTTAAGTATTAATTGTGGGTTGGGGTAATGGCATTAGTAAATTGTTTTTACTCCCTATTGGTGATGGAAAAGTTGCAGCATAAATTATTTTATCCTTCTAGAGTAATATGGTTTAACAAAATTTAGACTGATCATTATGAAGGTGATATTGAAAGCATGTGTGTGTGACATTGCTTAGTTTGTTCAGAGTAATTTCCGTTGACTATAAATCACCTTCCCAGAGGAATAAAGCATGACTCATCCTGTCTTCGTCATTACCTCAAACTGAGATAAAATATATATTTTAATGAAATGGAAAGTTGCGGATTTGTGTTTGTATTTGATCAAACGTATTAAAGAATAGGAAGCTGCCTGTCTAAACACTCGACAGTCTGTACATGAATTTTTTTTCAGGTGTTACTAAAAGAAGCATGCTCAGCTATCAGACAGTAATTAGTATAATTGTCCTATTGTATTGACATGAGTGCTGGGCAAAACGTAGCACATGCGTTGATCATGTGGCTGGAATTTGCCGACCTTCCGGACCGGAGCTGTGTAGTCTGCACTCGGCAAACACTGTAATAATTAAGGGCCATGTGTTCAGCACACGCTTGCTTCTTTACCTCTGCCTCAGTGATATTACCAATGTTTATTCACTGAGAAATTGCCATTTGTTTGTCATTAGCTTGTATTAATTAGTCTAGCGACTCTCAGGCAGACTGTGTACCTGACCACTGACATATAAGTAAACGTATGAATCCTGGCTTAGATTCACTACGTCACGTACTCACTTTTGTATGCTATTAATGTTTTTACTGTGCCATCTAGTGGTCATGAATTGTTCATATGACAAATAGTATCCATGGTGCTGTTAGTCTTTGATTGGTTTATTCCTACTAAACGGTAATAATCTTTTTTTTTTATTTTTATTTTTTTTTACATAGAACTTCCTAAACAACTTTCAGATTGCTAAGGAAAAACTGAGTGCAGCCACAGCCCAGGCAGCACAGCGAGCAGCCACCAGCGTGAAAGGATTGGCTGAGAGGAGTTTCCGACTGTTGATGGATATTCACCTCAAAGCTCCTGTCATAGTAATCCCCCAATCATCCATATCAAATAATGCCATGGTGGCAGACCTGGGGCTGCTGAAAATAAACAATGTGTTTAGTCTGGTGTCTACTGAAGGCCACCAAATCCCCCCTATTCTAGACTGTATGACTATTAATCTCACACAGTTCAAGTTATCACGGTAAGTGGCTTTCTCTCTGGAAGGCACAGAGCTCCTAACAATCCTTGTATTTTACTACAATTTAGGAATTGTATCTATTGTAGCCAAACCCAGAAGAAGTATAATTAAAAGCTATAAACTGCTATCATGATCTAGTCTCAGTAGCGTCAAACAAAAAATTAAATACATGTGAAAGCATTACTAGTGAATGCAAATGGTGAACAGAGTTGCTGCCTTTAGTGCAAGTGAAATTATTCCAGCCAAGATATACAAATTACTTGCCTTCTAGAGGTGAGAAAATTAACTTGCTGAATAATGACTGAGTGGTTGTACTAGAAAAATGTTGTCCAACCCATGAAAGGGTCTTTAACCCTTAACGACCTATGATGTACTTAGTTCGTATATGTCTTCTCCCTTGCTTTGAGGTGGGCTCGAACGACAAACCTGCATCTTTTCGTGTACATGTCAGCTGATCTAATCAGCCAAAATGTGCTTCTAATAGCTACAAGTGGATTGGATATCCGCTTGTGGCTGTTAACCAATTAAATTCCAGTGTCTATCTCTGACAACAGGATGTAATACGTGCCAACATGGGGGTTCATCATTCCCTGCTCCCATCGGCGGCCCTTTTGATGTGATCGCAGGGAGTTGAGGTGGTTGAATGGGTGATTTCTGCATGTTCACCACAAGCGATTGGATGATCGCAGCTTCAAGTTCTCTAAGGGGTTTAGTAAAAACTGTAAAAAGTAAAAAAAAACTATCTCAAATCGCCCCCCCTTTTGCCGCATTAGTACATTAAAAAAACAAGTAAAACAGACACATTTGGTCTCACTGCATTCAGAAATGTTTGATCGATCGAAATATGAAACAAATTAATTTGAAAACAGCGTAATGAGAAATAAAATCAATACGCCAGAAGTGCAGTTTTTTAGCCATTGCAACAAATCTAAACATCGTATATACCCCAACATAATGCCAATAACAACACCAGCTCAGGACACAAAAACAAGCTCTCACACAGCTCCAGATCCCAAAAATTATTCACATTATGGCTCTTGGAAACTCGCAACACATGCAAGATTTTTTTCTCTCAAAATTTCTCAATTTGTTTTCACCATTTAAATAAAAAGAAAACTTTTTTTCCTGTTTTGTCACACTTGGATTTTTTTTCTCGCTTACTATTACATCACATGATAAAATGAATCGTGTCATTCAAAAGTACAACTAGTCATGCAAAAACATCGATGGTCCTTAAGGGGTTCAACACAATTAGGGATTTTACCATATCGGAGTATTCTTCAAAAGGAAGTGACACCCATCTGTAGGCAGCTGTTTTGGAGTCCTTGTCCACAATCATTACAGAGCAAGATACTTTTTGGCTGGATTAGAGGCCATTCATACAGTGGGAGGGGGTGGAAGTGTATGGTTTCTTGTTGATTCAGATTATATAAGGAGTTTAACAAGCAACTGTCCTGTGAAAAGGTAGGGACCCCAGATTAGTTAGTGTCTGCTACTTTACTTCACTGTGCTGTGGTTTTAGCTAATGTCATTAATCATATTTCAAGGATCTTTCATGGGTCAGACAGTAATTTAGAAGCTATAGACCTAAAGATGACACTATGGAAATAAGCTCTTTTCCAGAAGGTAAAATTATCTCCATGCTTTGGAAGGCTACAGTCAAATGAAAGGGTACCAGTGCCATAATCATGTCAGTGGCACCAGTAGCACATGTAATAAATCATATAAAGTATTATACAATATGATTTAGATAAGAAATATACAAAGCAGTAAATTTAGTAACAATACATTTGCTGACAGTAAAAGTACATAGAATAGTAACTTATCATCCTCTCTTATCATGCATCTTACACAAAGTAAATCCAGCATAATAACATGTATGGTACCAACCAAGGTGGAGGGGAGTCAAGGTGCTCATACAGCCTGATGCATGCACACCCTATTTTTTATTTTTTTTTGTTAATCAGATATGTTTTTATTAAAACATAATACACTTATAAACAAAGTCATTGTAACAAAGTCTCAAATTTTCATTAAACACAATGAACCCATGCCCCCTTCTTCATCACACCCCAACCCCTCCCCCCTCAGACAGCGGTGACTATTTCCACTTTTCCCATATTATGAAACATCAATATCCTCTTTTATAATTCAAACTCAGTAGTCACAGTACCAGGCCCACAGTGGGAGCAGATAAAGGAAAGTTTTTTGAGCCCACCATATTTGTGCCATCCTTTGCACCTTGTCCTTTCACACCTACCTTCTACATGGTTCCCATATTCTTTCAAACATTGTCATAGTATTCCTTCTCCTGTATATGCCTTCTTTAATATGCACTACATAATCCACTTGTTGTATGTATTCAACCTTGTAGGGCGGCTCAGTCCTGATCCAGCACCTGGCTATCGGTTTCCTGGCCAGGAACAGCAATCTGGCTTCTGCTATCTTTTGCGGGTTTGTCACTCCAATTTCTCCAACACATCCCAACAAACATACCAACGGTGTGCTGGGCACCATACATGCCATCCTTCTATTAGCGCTAATGCAACCATCCAGTAAGCCTGCAACCTCGGGCATTCCCACATCATATGTAAAATTCCAACATTCTCATGTATGCATCTCGGACTCTCTAATGTACTTTTCACACCAATTTTGAATAAGAACTCTGGGGATTGGTATACTCTATGAATAAGATATAACTGCGACAACCTACCCGGCTCGCTCAATTACCATTTTGGACTATATTCCAGTATAGATTCCCAGGCATCGTCCTCTATCACCCCTAATTCTTTCTCCCATTTGTGTCGCGCACGAATGGGATGTCGCAGCAGCAGGGCATGTAGGAGATCTTCATGTACCGTGGAGATCACCTCCCGAGTACACCCCTCCATGCAGAAATAATCCAGAACAATATCTTTCTGTGCTCTAAGATTTCTTGTCCTTTGCTGTTGCCGATATGTATGTTGGACCCTGAGATATAGAAACCTGTCCATCTCCGGTATCTGAAATTCCTCCCTCAGGGAATCAAATGGCTTCAATGCATGATTCACCAGGACCTGTGACATATATCCTATGCCCTTATTCAACCATGTCCTCTGTTCTCCCAGTTTATAGAACTCTCCCAAAACTGCATTCTTTCATATAGGGGTATATATTGTCATTCCAGTAACCTCTTAGTTTTTTTTTTATTTTAGACCAAATCCTGTGTATCAGACAGAGTGGGGAATTTCCCTCCCAAGTGGCAAAAATCCCTAGTCTCTAATCCCTGTACCAGAGGGGCCCTTCGTATCATATATTCTCGGAATGTCTTTGTGGAACTCCTCCCGTGCTTTTAAACCCACCCTCTGATATGCTGACCCTGAGACGCTAGGAATTTAATCCACGGATTTGGCAGAGCTAATCCCCTTCCTCTTTCAGCCTCTGCAAAATTTCCAATTTTAGTCTGGGTTAACATCCACCCCAAACCAAATCCTATAATAATTAATTGAGTCTCTGAAACATTCCCCATGGTAACCACATCAGTGAATTATGGAGCACGTACAGGAGTTTCGGCATGAGTATAATTTAAGACAGATTTGTCCTTCCCACCACCGAGAAAAGCAATTTGTGCCATGCCTGTGCCTTATTCTTCAATTTAACCAGCAGCGGCACTACATTCAATTTTATAAAGTCTGTAACCGGTAGAGAAATCTGAATTCCCAAATATTTAAATTGATCCACTACTTTTAATCTAGTGCATCCAAATTCTCCCAGCTCACTCATTCTATCCTTGTCTACCATCATAAGATTACATTTCTCCCAGTTAATCTTTAATCCTGACATACTTCCAAACCTCTCAACAATATTAACTACTTGCCTAAGGGACTCCCTGGGATCCTGTAAGAATAAGAGAACATCATCTGCATATAGAGCTATTTTCTCCTCCACTGGACCAAATTTAAAGCCTTTCACCTCAACAACTCTTCTAATATGCGCTGCAAGTGGCTCTATTGTAAGGGCAAACAGCAATGGAGAAAGGGGGCAACCCTGCCGGGGGTACCCCTAGTAAGATTGAATGTATCTGATCTTTCTCCATTCACTCATATGGGCCATAGGAGAAGAGTACAGCAGCCTTACCCAAGAGATAAATATCTGACCAAAGCCCATTTTCTCTAGCACCAACCACAAATATTCCCATTCCATGCTGTCGAACACCTTATGTGCACCTAAGGATACCACCGCCCTACATCCCGCATTATCTGCAGGCAATTGAATATTCAAAAATAGCCGCCTCAAATTTATGGCAGTAGACTTGCTTGGCATAAAACCAGACTGGTACGGGTGAACCACATAAGTAATTACTCCCGTCAGCCTGCGCGCCATGACTTGAGCCAACAGCTTGGTATCCACCGACAACAATGAAATGGGCCTATAGGACTCCGCTTTCCTATTATCTTTATCTTCTTTTTGCAAAACCACAATTGTAGCCTCCCTCCTAGATTTTGGTAAATGACCTTCCCAAAGGGCTTCCTGAAACACCACACATAAGCTAGGTAACAACACGTCTTTAAGCTGTTTATATACTTCTGCTGGCAAACCATTTGCCCCGGCGCCTTGTCATTAGCCATGGTGGCCAAGGCTTCTTCCAGTTCTTCTACCGTCAATGGTTTTCCCAATTTCTCTCCCTCCTTCACACCAATTTGTTTTAGATTTGCCCCCTCTAAATACCGTGCTATCTCCTCCTTAGAAGCCAATAGCCTAGACGTGTATAGGTTCCCATAGAATCTCCTAAATGTTTTAAGGATACCCTCTGTTTCTTCTACCACTCTCTCTGTTTCATCATAAAGCCCATATACATAGGATGATTCCCTCTGAGCTGCTGCCACTACAGATAATAAATATCCCACCTTTTCACCATCTTCAAAAAATGACGCTCTTTGGAATTCCTGTCTCTTTTTCGCATTTTGTAAGTGTAACCTGTCCACTGCTACCTGGGCCTCCTTCAAACTCCTTTGCGTCTCTGGTGAGGGTCGACTTACTTCTTCATTTTCCGCCATCCTCAGTGCGTCCATCACCTGTTGTTCCTCCCTTCTAGTTTCAGATTTGCACCTGGAAATATCCCTTATAAATAAATCCCTAAGGAACGCCCTCATGGCTTCCCAGACTGTTCCCGCAGAGGTACTACATTCATTGTCCTGAAAGAACAATTCTACCTCCTCACTAATCTTTTTCATATCAACTTCAAGCAAATGCACCGCTTATTTAATCAGGGTTCAATAATTATTCCACCCATTTCGTTTTATATATGTTTGTATAATTTATTTATATATGTTCACCTGCTTCGTATCATACTTTGGGGTTTCCAGTTGCCATGACGCTTTTCTTGTTTCCTTACATTAAATGGATTGTTTGCACTGTATTTTAGCATGTTTTTAAAATTTAGTCAAGTTATTGGTAATTAACATTATTGTATGGTCGCAGTCATGCTTTGTTTTGATAAGTTTTCTGAAATGTGTTTTTTTAGCTTGAAGCAAAAAAAACAATTGAAAATGTTTTGACTGCTTCATGGATATTCTTGTGAATCTATCCTACAGAGTCTATTCCTGAAGTAGCCAATGAGTGGCCTCTTTTGGTCTTTCTATATTGTTAGTTGCTCTGTTTTTGCCTTGATATTGTGCCATAAAGCTTCTTAATCTTCATTGTCTTCTTTTGTTTCGGACTAGGGTAAAAAAAAAAAATCTAATATTGAATGTCTATCTGCAAACTTTCCATTCGGCTGCTTGAAGAAGCTGCAATGCTCTTCAATGTTTCCATTCGCGACAGACCATTTCACATCTGCCAATTCCATATATATATATATATATATATATATATATATATATATATATATATATGTGTATGTATGTTATAAAAATAATATAATAAGAGAGAGGCGCCAAGGTATATACACACGTGGTAAAAATTGTTGGTACCCCTCGTTTAATAAAAGAAAAGCCCACAATAGTGACAGAAATGACTTGAATCTGACAGATGTAATAATAAATATAAAATCTATGAAGTAAACAAATGAAAGTCAGACATTGCTTTTCAACCACTGAATTAAAAAAAAATTTTTAACTCATGATATAGGCATGGAAAGAAATGTTGGTACCCTTGAAAATAATGTGACAAAAGGGACATGTTAAATCGAGGTGTGTCCACTAATTAGCATCACAGGTGTCCACAATCTTGTAATCGGTCAGTGGGCCTGTATACAGGTACTCACTGTGCTGTTTGATGCCATTGTGTGTACCACACTCAACATGGACAAGAGGAAATGATGGAAAGAGTTGTCTCAGGAGAGAAGAAGAAAATTATACATAAGCATGTTAAAGGTAAAGGTTACAAGAACATCTCCAAGCAGCTTGATGTTCCTGTGACTACGGTTGCACATATTAAGAAATTTAAGATCCATGGGACTGTAGCCAACCTCACTGGACATGGTCGCAGGAGGAAAATTGATGACAAATCATAGCGACAGATAATACGAATGGTAACAAAAGAATAAAGGTGATTAAAGCTTAACTTCAAGCTCAAGGATGTTCAGGCTTATTTCATGAGTTTAATTTTTTTAAACATTCGGTGGAAGCAGGGTTGAAAAGCAATGTCTGACTTTCATTTGTTCATTTTCATAGATGTTTTATTTATTATTACTTTTGTCAGATTCAAGTTATTTCTGTGACCATTGTGGGTTTTTCTTCCATTAAACGAGGGTTACCAACAATTTTGACCACTGTGTGTGTGTATATTATATATATATATATTTTTGTTTTTATTATTTTAGTGGACATTTTTATTGCAGCATTGTTCAATTCAATGGAACGTTGTTGAATTATTTTGAATGGCAGCCAAAGAAATGTTGACAAAGATGAGCAATAGTCTGCAGCCCCAAATACCACTGATTCAATACTGATGCTTTATGCTAAGAATAAGACTTCAGTTTTTAAGGACTGGACATCCTCATTAAAATACTTGTTTTCCCGACTTATTGGAAGTTTCCATTGACATTAAGCTGATCAAAGTGTTTTCCACCTTTAGACCAATGGAAATCAGCCGTTGTTTCTGTTTAGTTTTTCTGCAGCACTATCCCATATCTCAAGGGTAATTATTACACAGGGCCTACTCAAATCAATGTAATGTGAGCAGACGTGTTTGGGGAGAAACTGGTCTTAGAAGAGGACGTGTGCCAGTATGCTCCCCTAGTTCTTTTTTGCATAGTTTGAAAAATGATTCCTGATTCTCTACTGATGACTTAGACTGCGTAATACAGAGTAATTTAAGTTCCTTTGGAGCAGAGCTGCATGGGTATTCTAAACACTGTAAAATATTTCATCCTATGTTTAGTACGCAAAGTGTTTTACTATATATAAAACAAAAATAAGCCGCACCGGCAGCAGTACATTGGATTTAAATATATAAGCACTTTGCAAATAGTCATATAATACATGTGCTTCATACTGCATGGTATTAAAGAAGTATGTAAACCTTTTCTTTGTAGGGAAGTTTTGCATAAAAGTTCAGCACAGTCAGATGAACAGATCCTGCAACCTATCAATCTATCGCTCTCTGTAAATCGCAACCTTGCAGCCACATGGTACCATGAGATCCCGGTTTTGGAAGTGAATGGGCACTTAAATACGATGGAAGTAAGTGATTCCAGATTTTGCAGTTTGGGGGATTGAAGCACCTAAAAATTTGAGGTGACTTGCTCTGTGGTATGGTACCCTTGCCCTACTAGCAGGATACACTAACAAATGTCATCAGTTTTGGAGTATTATTTATATTATTTTGGATCAAAGTTCTTTTCTTTTTGTTAATCTATATGCAGTAGTTCCTTTATTTAAAATTTTTATTTGGGCGGGAAGACTTGTCACAATACAAATATTGTAATTTGAGATTTTAACTGTTATCTTGGGGGGAAAAAATACAGAAATAAAGACCAAACAAGTTTATAAGTCTGAGTGGGATGCATTTAAGCTTGCAAGTCACTTTTACTGTTGAGTATAGGAGATTCTCCAGGGTTCTCCACAGTATACACATTGTAGATGAAAAGAGAGCAGCTCATCTAGGTGGGAATCCATGCTTGCAAAATAATTAATCAATGCTCAAAAAAATCACAACACAGTCTTAAGGCCCTGTCTCACATAACGACCGCTCCAGCGATCCCGACAGCGATAACGACCTGCCGGGATCGCTGGAGCGTCGTTACCTGATCTCTGGGGAGCTGTCAAACAGGCAGATCTCCCCAGTGATCAGGGCCATGGGAGCCACCTACCACATCGCTGAAAGCGATGTCAGCGTCCTCCCTGCTTAGCGCTGGCCTTACAGGCAGTGCTAAGCAGGGAGAACGCTGGTAACTATGATCAACAGAGGGAATCTAGGCAGTGCGCGCTGCCTGGATACTCAGTGTTTATCATAGTTACCAGCGTTCTCCCTGCTTACAGGCAGCGCTAAGCAGGGAGGACGCTGGTAACTATGGTAAACACCGGGTATCCAGGCAGCGCACGCTGCTTGGATACCCAGTGTTTACCATGGTTACCAGCCCTGTGAGGTCACTGATCGCTGGTTTCTCACGGTCACACGCAGTGATGCGTGCTGACCAGCGGGAAACCAATGATCAAAAAATGACCCAGAGCAGAATGTAACGATCAGTGACCTCACAGCAGGGGCCTGATCTTTACTAGATGTCACACACAGCGACATCGCTGGAGAGATCATTGTAACGTCAGTTACAACGATCTCTCTAACGATATCGTTATGTGTGACAGGGCCTTTAGGTTAAGCGGGCCATCAATGAGGTTAAGGATGGACTGATTTGCAGTACAGTCAGGCCATCAATGAGGTTAAGGATGGACTGATTTGCAGTACAGCTATCACTGGTCTGTGCTGCGCCCTGCCTCAGTTACGTGAATGCACGGATGCAGCAGCAATGAAAGATTATTGTATGCCTGGATACGTACAGCAAGGGTACTTGCACTTACCTGCGTTTACATTGGAAATTCTGTGCTGACATTTTACCTTTTAAGTCTTAAAAATCCAGGGCTGAGGAGCCTGAGTTGGTTTCCATCTTGGTGGAGTCTGAGTCGTGGAGTTTTAGTCGGTGTCTATTTTGGTGGAGTTGGTATGAAATGGACCAACTCTGTCTCCTAAAATGTATAATAAATCAGGTAGAGTAGTTCAATTCAGAATGTGCTGAATATTATAATGAATTATATTCTATGTACATATTTTGATAATTGTATCATAACAATGACTAAAAGACTGATGTTCACATTGTACTACAATAAATTTATCACTTAAACATGAGCCGTGTATGAGTTACTTGGTGTCACATTCAGGGAAATTAAGGAGTCTGAGATGGTGATTTGGCTTATCGACTCCACAGCCCTGTTAAAAATATTGTATTCTGAGGTACATTGAATGACTCCTGTACACATATACATCACATATACATATGCAATGAAATTACCACAGATCAATTAAATATCTTGATCAATTTAATTGCTTTTTGTTTATATTAAAAATTTTTTTTTTTTTTTAGCTCTGGTTGAGTCAGGAAGATTTAAATGTAATCTTTAGTGTGTTGGTGGAAAATCTTGGTGAAGGTGAAGGAGACCTTGCAGATTCAAGGCAAACCACCAGACACACCGGTATGTATGTCTGAGTCCCCTAAGACATGTTTGTACACCAGAGTATAGCTACTGTGGGAGGGATGATCTACACTAGGGGTCCCCAACTCCAGGCCTCGAGGGCCGCCAACAGTGCATGTTTTCAGGATTTCCTTGGTATTGCACAGGGGTTGGAATCATTGCCTGTGCAATACATCCCATTAACACCTGTGCAATACTAAGGAAATCCTGAAAACCTGCACTGGTGGCGGCCCTCGAGGCCTGGAGTTGGGGACCTCTGATCTACACCATTAATTTGACTTTTGTATTAATGCACAAGTTATACTCCTCCTCCACTGTCTTGGGTTCCTTCGGCTGCATAGTTACTTAGGAATTAAATATGAAATACAACGTGATTGACATTTTTCATCCATGGAATTTTTTTTTTATTAATAATGCAGAAGCCATTCCATGCAAGGTATAGGAACTAAGAGTAAAGTTTATTTAGACTGATTAATTTACTAAATTTATGGGTTTTTATCATTTTTTTTTTTTGTGGCAGAGATTGTGAAATCTAAACCGGGAAGTGTTCTCCGCACAATATCCACTAATAAAGAGCTTGATGAAATCTCTGCGCCCGAAACAGTAAAGTCCACCTCTGAGCTGAGTCTTCTCATTAATTTTGAAATTAAAAAGGTAATGTTGTCAACTCCAGGTTTTATACTTCATGGTCAAGAATTGTCAGAGCTTCCCATATTTTCTTACATTTGCCTCCTATGAAGCATTTTTCTTTAGTATAACCAGTATTGTTTTTACCCAGGTTGTGGTTCAGTTAATGAAGCAGGTTCGCGGAAACGCTCCACCTCTACATATTATTGAGGCTTCACACCTTGGGGCAGTAACACGGGTGGGAAGCCATGAAATGACAGCAGCTGTATATTTGCAAAAATTCGGCATGACCTGTACTGATTTCACAGGTGAGGCTATGAATACCAAACATCCAATTGCTGACCACAAATCAAGATTTTTTTTTCCTACATTTTTAATCTATGTTCTTTACTCACACAGGTCCCACAGGAGGGCCCCTACTTCTCATTAATTCCTCTGATGACACCAATAAGCATCTTCTAAAAATGGAGTATGTAAAGGTTTGTAGGTGACTTTTGTTATACTGAGGCAGATCATAATGAACAATTGAATCTCAATTGTTTTGGGATCATGTGAAATTCTTGCTTCAATATATCCATTCTACATCTACTTGGAAAATACGTTTGTATGGCTATTGTCTAATGTGTACAGAGGTTGTTTATGTATGAGGCATTTCTTAGGGTCCCGTTACACTTGGACACATTCCAGTGATCCCGACAACGATACGACCTGGTAAGGATCGCTGGAACGTCGCTACATGGTCGCTGGTGAGATGTCAAACAGTGATATCTACTGAACGATGCAGCAACGATACAGCGACCCGTATAACGACCTTGGCGGTCGTTGTGACCCTGTCACACAGCAACTAGTCTGACGACTCAGACCTATGTGGCTGAGTTCTGAGTCGCCAACGAGGTCGTTGTTAAGGCGTCAAACACACCGATGCATGCTGCCCAGCGGGAACCCGACGATCACAAAATGGTCCAGGCCATTCCGACACGATCGGCGATGTCACAGCGGGGGCCCGGTCGCTGCTGTGTGTCAAACATGGCGAGATTGCTGTTGCGTCACAAAACCTGTAAAGTAACAGTGATCTCGCTAGCGATCTCGCTGTGTGTAACAGGGGCTTTACAGACCTACAAGTGGTAAAATGAACTTGGTTATATTGCCCTCTTGTGTTAAGGATTTATCTGCAGTTCCATTGCATAGAACATAGTCATCCATACACGTTGTAGTGTTAATTGGGTTTGTGGACACCCAGGAAATGAATGGGGCTTTTTAATTTTCATCTCTGCAGTAACAGTTAAATATTCCAGGTTTTAAAGGGGTTGTTCACTACCTGGTCAATCTCTTTTTTTTAATAAAGTAGTCCCCCTTTTAAAATAAAAATAACAAATATACACTTCCTGCTATGTTGCCAGAAGTCTCCTGAGACTAGGATGACATTAATATGACACTTGAGCTGTGTGACAAATCAGCAGCCACTATTGGAAAGCTGCTCTCTCACTACTACCACTTATCCATGGTTTCTTGCTGAATAGCGACCACTAATTGGCTGCTAGGGACATGCGGTTTGACAGAATAACATGAGCGCTGAGAGATCCAGTGCCATTGTAGTAGGCAAGTATGTGTTGTGTTTTTTCTTACAAGGAGGGCAGCTTAATTTAAAAATGGATTGTCTGGAGAATGGACCACCCATTGAATAACTATAAGTAGACAGATTATAAATGGTTAGATTAGAAGTGGCAATGGACATAAGGAGTTTGGTTTGGGGAACATTGAGGAGATGGTGTCTCTTTGCCTGGGATTTTCTGTCAGTTTCTTATGCAGCTTATTAACGAACTAATGCTTCATTGAAACCACTTTCTCTTATTGTTAGGTTGACAGCAATGGGCCCAATTTTAGAACTGTCCACAACAGCACTTTGCAGACTTTGAGTGTGAGTATATTGAACTGTTTCTTTGAATGTACAGTATTTTTTTTTTACTACTATTTAGGAGCATATATTATATTATGTATGAAATATTCTTTATTTTTTCTGTATGCAGCTGAAAACGTTAATATTATGTGTGATAGTTTTAACATTGAAGCATTCACACTATGCTTGTGAAAGTTTAGTAAACGATCTGAAACTAAAAAGTTTCATAGTAACCTAAAAATGTGCATTTATTAGACTTGCTAAAAGGCTTAAATTGGATCTGTCACCACTTTGTCTTTGTTAGTGAAGATTCTCATTCATAATTTAATAACAATAATAGATATTTCTTACTTGTACCTGAGTGTTGCCATTCCTCTGCTTTATCCTCATGAACCATTAGTGCTACCATTCCCTGTGAAAAAGCATTCTCTATATAGGGTAGGGCTGTGAACACTGGTTGGACATTAGCCGGCAAAGGAATACACACATACAGTTAGGGCCAGAAATATTTGGACAGTGGCACAATTTTCGCGAGTTGGGCTCTGCATGCCACCACATTGGATTTGAAATGAAACCTCTACAACAGAATTCAAGTGCAGATTGTAACGTTTAATTTGAAGGGTTGAACAAAAATATCTGATAGAAAATGTAGGAATTGTACACATTTCTTTACAAACACTCCACATTTTAGGAGGTCAAAAGTAATTGGACAAATAAACATAACCCAAACAAAATATTTTTATTTTCAATATTTTGTTGCGAATCCTTTGGAGGCAATCACTGCCTTAAGTTTGGAACCCATGGACATCACCAAACGCTGGGTTTCCTCCTTCTTAATGCTTTGCCAGGCCTTTACAGCCGCAGCCTTCAGGTCTTGCTTGTTTGTGGGTCTTTCCGTCTTAAGTCTGGATTTCAGCAAGTGAAATGCATGCTCAATTGGGTTTAGATCTGGTGATTGACTTGGCCATTGCAGAATGTTCCACTTTTTTGCACTCATGAACTCCTGGGTAGCTTTGGCTGTATGCTTGGGGTCATTGTCCATCTGTACTATGAAGCGCCGTCCAATCAACTTTGCAGCATTTGGCTGAATCTGGGCTGAAAGTATATCCCGGTACACTTCAGAATTCATCCGGCTACTCTTGTCTGCTGTTATGTCATCAATAAACACAAGTGACCCAGTGCCATTGAAAGCCATGCATGCCCATGCCATCACGTTGCCTCCACCATGTTTCACAGAGGATGTGGTGTGCCTTGGATCATGTGCCGTTCCCTTTCTTCTCCAAACTTTTTTCTTCCCATCATTCTGGTACAGGTTGATCTTTGTCTCATCTGTCCATAGAAGACTTTTCCAGAACTGAGCTGGCTTCTCGAGGTGTTTTTCAGCAAATTTAACTCTGGCCTGTCTATTTTTGGAATTGATGAATGGTTTGCATCTAGATGTGAACCCTTTGTATTTACTGTCATGGAGTCTTCTCTTTACTGTTGACTTAGAGACAGATACACCTACTTCACTGAGAGTGTTCTGGACTTCAGTTGATGTTGTGAACGGGTTCTTCTTCACCAAATAAAGTATGCGGCGATCATCCACCACTGTTGTCATCCGTGGACGCCCAGGCCTTTTAGAGTTCCCAAGCTCACCAGTCAATTCCTTTTTTCTCAGAATGTACCCAACTGTTGATTTTGCTACTCCAAGCATGTCTGCTATCTCTCTGATGGAGTTTTTCTTTTTTTTCAGCCTCAGGATGTTCTGCTTCACCTCAATTGAGAGTTCCTTTTACCGCATGTTGTCTGGTCACAGCAACAGCTTCCAAATGCAAAACCACACACCTGGAATCCACCCCTGACCTTTTAACTACTTCATTGATTACAGGTTAACGAGGGAGATGCCTTCAGAGTTAATTGCAGCCCTTAGAGTCCATTGTCCAATTACTTTTGGTCCCTTGAAAAAGAGGAGGCTATGCATTACAGAGCTATAATTCCTAAACCCTTTCTCCGATTTGGATGTGGAAACTCTCATATTGCAGCTGGGAGTGTGCACTTTCAGCCCATATTATATATATAATTGTATTTCTGAACATGTTTTTGTAAACAGCTAAAATAACAAAACTTGTGTCACTGTCCAAATATTTCTGGCCCTAACTGTACATGGTAATATCCAATTCGCAATTTATTTATAAACTTATAAGAGGAATAGCAAAGGAACAACGCAGATATCTAACACAAGATGCTCCTTTAAATTCATTGACAAATATTACAACTTTTTGTGTGAAGCTATAATATGGTATGACTATATTCTGGCACGATGTAAGGCTATGTGGCTCTACTGTAATAATGTACAAATGTTTATTAACTACTCACTTACTGGATTGGTAATGGGCAGGTTTCAGAAAACCCTTGACAATACCAATCCCGGGCATACTGACAAGCTGTCAATATTTAGCTTTCATTAACACCTTATATTAACCCCTTCTCAACCCATGACGTCTCTATAACGTCATGGCTTCTTTGCGGTCGTGCAGCTCTGGTGACCGGGTCAGTGACAAGTCACTGGAGCTGCATGTTACCAGGGACCTGTAGATGACCCCAGGGGGGGTGGCTTAGCCCCCCGTGGCTAAAGTCGCTCTGATTGGCATTTGAATCAGAGCGAGTCAACCCTCCAGATCTGATTGGAGCTCTCCAATCAGATCTGGAGGTTCGAGTCGGTGGGGGCCCACCCTCTCCCGCCCCCCCTTCTCCGATCACTGTCCCTCCTCTATCTATCCGCCGGCGGGCTGCACCTGCCGGTCAGCCTCCTTGGCCCCCTCCGTGATCACACCCCTCCTCCCCGACCCACCCTCCACCTCTGTTCTGTCTCCCACCTCTGTTCCCCGTGTCTCCCCCCCCCCTCCCGGCGGGCTGCACACGCCGGTGCACTCACCGGTCAGACTCCTTTGCTCTGGTGTGACGCCTCTCCTCCTCCTCTCTGGTGGATCGTTAGTGAGGTAAGTATCAATGGATGGATGGGTAGGTGGGTGGGTGCATGCATGCGTGGATGGGTGCATGCATGCATGGGTGGTTGGATGTGTGCATGCGTGGATGGATGTGTGCATGCGTGGATGGATGTGTGCATGCGTGGATGGATGTGTGCATGCGTGGATGGATGTGTGCATGCGTGGATGGATGTGTGCATGCGTGGATGGATGTGTGCATGCGTGGATGGATGTGTGCATGCGTGGATGGATGTGTGCATGCGTGGATGGATGTGTGCATGCATTCATGGATGATGGGTGCATGAGTGGATGGATGGGTCCAACAAGGGGTCAAGTGTCCTCTTGTTGTAGTGTCTGGTATCAGTCATGGTGCACTGTATGACAGATCATTGCCACACAGTGCACCATACCTTTGACCCCAGAGACTGTAGAAAGAGGACACTTGATGGTTTGTGTTTTTTTTTTTTTGTTGTTGTTTTTTTTTTTTCAAATAAAAAGAATTTTCTCTGTGTGGTGTATTTTTTTGACTATTTACTAGAGATTCCAAATGGCCGGGTCTAACATTGGCCCAACATTATGAATCTCTGGCTTTTTTTTCAATTTCACATGGGCAACGGGATAAGATGCATCCTAAAATTTGTTGCGCAATTTCTCCTGAGTAACCGATACCTCATATGTGGTCCTAAACTACTGTGTGGGCGCACGGCAGGGTTCAGAAGGGAAGGAGAGCCATTTCACATTTTGAATGGAAAATTAGCTCAAAAAGTAAAATTGCACTCCTTCCCTTCTGAACCCTGCCGTGCGCCCAAACAGTGGTTTATGACCACATATGAGGTATCGGTGTACTCAGGAGAAATTGCCCAACAAATTTTAGGATCCATTTTTTCCTGTTGCCCATGTGAAAATTAAAGAATTGAGGCTAAAAGAACATTTTTGTTAGAAAAATTAAATGTCAATTTTTTCCTCCCACATTTCTTTAGTTCCTGTGAAGCACCTGAAGGGTTAATAATCTTCTTGAATGTAGTTTTGAGTAGCTTGAAGGGTGCAGTTTTTGGAACGGTGTCACTTTTGGGTGTTTTCTGTCATGTACACCCCTCAAACGGACTTCAAATATGATGTGGTCACTAAAAAAATGGTTTTGTAAATTTTGCTGGAAAAATGAAAAATTGCTGTTGAACTTTGAACCCTTATAACTTCCTACCCAAAAAAAAAAGTTTTTCCCAAAATTGTGCTGATGTAAAGTAGACACGTGGGAAATGTTATTTATTAACTATTTTGATCACATAACTCTCTGGTGTAGCAGAATAAAAATGTAAAATTTTGAAAATTGCGAAATTTTCAATTTTTGCCAAAGTTTTGATTTTTTTCACAAATAAATGCAAAAATTATCGACATAAATTTAATATTAACATGAAGCCCAATATGTCATGAAAAAAGCAATCTCAGAATCATTAGGATCCGTTGAAGCGTTCCAGAGTTATTACCTCATAAAGGGACACTGGTCAAAAATGCTAAGGTCTTTAGGGTCAAAATAGGCTGGGTCCTGAAGGGGTTAAAGTTTGCTTAATATAAGATTTACCTAACCCCTATGCTGAAATTGAACATTTGATTAACCCCTTTTATCACCCCGATGCCACTGCACCAGGGCATCGGGAAGAGCACGGTAAACTGGCAGGAATTGGCACTTCTAATGAATGAGCTAATTTCTGGGATGGCACTGGCTTTTCTATACTTTAGGGGGACCCAATAATATGGGCCTCACCACGCTTCATATACTAGCCTCCAGCTGCCTAGTTTTACCTTGGCGGGCAATTAAAAATAGGGCAGAGCCCAGGCATTTTTTTAAATTATTTTAAATAATTTAAAAACATCACGGGTTCCCATGTATTTTTCATTGTCAGCCAAGGTAAAGCTAGGCAGCAGAGGGTGGAAGCCCGCAGCTGTCCACTTTTATCTTTGCTGAGAATGAAAAGTATGACGGACCCTTACACATTTTTTTTTTACATTATTTATTTTACACACTATGACGGCAGGTTGGTTGCTATTCACTAATGTATATGGCAACCAAGCACAGACACCAGTACAGGTTGAGAGTAGGTATTTGGAGTGCAACAGCCAATAACAGATGCTCTCCCAGAGAGTTTAGTGCAGTGAATATTTTTGAAACTTAATGGTCAGCCCTGGAAGTAAGCAGCGGGAGACTGCGTATGTATACATCTACCATCTAGTAAGACCCGCATGCTCAGTAGGCGTACTGGATCCAGTTTTACCGAATCCTGCACGATTCGGTAAAACTGGATCCAGCACCCATTGACTTTCATTTTAATTTTTGCTGGATCATACGGGATCCGGACGGACCTGGGTTTTTAACCACCCCAAAAAACACTGCACATTGCGTTTTGTTGGTAGTAAAAGAAACTGTTTCTGTGGCATTCGGCTGAAACCAGATGCAACTGCACGAGTTGGAGTGCACATTGAAAATCAATGGGCACAAAACAGATCTGGCTTGCATTCCAGTTTTAAAACAAAAGCACATCGCCGCTGGATGCAGAAAAACACATATGTGAAACCACCCTAAGAAAAATCCAGTCCTTCTGACTTGCCATTATCAAGAAGAGCATATAAAATGAAGGGACCAAAGCTTTACAAGGTCACATATTTGAGATAATGAAAAACATTTGTTTGCGTTGATTCGGTAGTCAGTGGTATTCTTGTAAGTAAACAGAATTCAATTTTGTATGTTTTTTTTTTAAATCTAGCAATAGCTGTGTTATCTGTTGGCTGTTAAAATAAAAATCATACATTTCTTTTCTTTGCAAGTTTTCCATGACATCACTTGACTTGATCCTCCACATGCAAGCACTGCTGTCTTTAATGAATTTTCTGTCTGCTGCTATCCCATCCGCTGACCTCAAAGTGCCACAGAAGGTTAAAGAATCAAAAGTTGATGGAGAGAAAAATGTAATCATTAAACCAGGCACTAGTAAGTATTAGTGAATAAGAAACACAAAATCCTTTTAACTCTTTTCACTTGTTCTGTTATCCCCTCAGGGAGGAACATTCACCAATTTGAGTATGTTTAGTTAACCACGTTATAGAATAGAGCTGAAAAGAATACATGTCCTTTTTCTTTTCTTTTATTATTTCTCTTCTCAGTTTCTCTGGGGGGCATGTATTTCTTCCCTTGTGTAAGCTTGACTGTTCATAAGCAGGTGGGAACACACAGGAAAATGAACACTGCCCCACAATAGCTTAAAATACACTTTCTCCTGTGGAGGAGTCTGCTCTCCTCATTGTAATAATACTCGGCTCCACATTGAGATCAAAATGGCAGGAGCGGAGCAGAGATGACTGTGATTACATACAATGACAATGTCAATGTTAGATGAGTGGTACCCAGCAGAGCTGGGATTTGTCTCGTTACAAACACCCCTGCAGCTCTCCTTTCAAAGTCCTCTCTCTTCTGCTCTGTTTTTCTCCACACACTGACTACCTTGAGTAATGACACACAGCAATATAGTGAGATCAGTGAGAAGAGTAAGTAGTCTGCCATTACATATCTCGCACAGAAGACAGGTTGTTCAAACCTAGTGTGAGGGGTGTGTTCTTCTTTCCTTTATATGTTGCTGCCTGCATATGATTGGTGAAACTCCTGCAGGGGAAGAAGTACACGCCCCCAGTAAACTAAAAAGTAAAGAAATATAATATTTGGTTAAACACATGATTAAAAACAACTAGTAAACATTTCAAGTCTGACACATGTGACTATAAATAGGTTAGAGATGAGCTCAACCTGATGGTTGTTAAACACAATATTAGATCATATGAGATATCAGGCCTCACCAATGAAGAATGCATTCTAATAGAAATTACCATATAACATTTACTACTGTGTTTCCCCGATTATAAGTCCCCCCCCGATTATAAGTCCGCCTAGGGGGGAGGGGAGGGCCGGCTAATATAATTTTGTACTCCACTCTTCTGTGTGTCTGCAGCCGCCTCATGTTCAGCTGGGTCTGCCCTTCTCTTCTCCTGCTCTGTGTGATTTCAGGAGCAGGAGGGCAGACATATAGAAGTGGCAGAATACATAAGGAGAAGGCAGGGAGGGCTGTTTTTTAAAGCTTACAGGGGGGCCAGAGACATGGGGGACCCCTTCCCTGAATACAGCAGACATACTTCACTCAGTTTGCCATTCACCAGGGGGGTGACAAGTCCTCATTAAATACTTTTCTAATTTTTGGGGGGACATAAGTATTTACATTGATTTTTCTGGGTAACCTGGTGCCACAATACGTTTTTGTATTGTACATCTTAAAAACATTAAAAGAGTTCTGGACCACGCAGGTTCCTGGCAGGGACCCTGCGTGGTTCAGAACTCCTTTAATGTTTTTAAGAAGAACCTAAATAAAGATGTAATATTTTAGGATGAAGTCAGCAGCCAGACTTCCTTTCTATTTTTATAATACAGGACAGTTGCTGTCAATATGACCTCTAAATTAACCAATGTGGAACCCCTCCTGTCTTGTGGGGTATTCCTGTTAATATAGTGAGTACCCGGATAAGCAAAAATAACAGATTGCACCCCTGCCTAGGTGGGTAAAAGTCTAAACACATGCAACATTCCACAGTTACCTAAATGAGCAAGGAATGCTTTCCACACAAAGTATCACAATGTCAAATTATAGCATGTAACCAAGTACCAAACAAACTGGTATGGAACACAGGATATCTATCCTGTATAAGAACAAGATAATAAAATGTCCAAATCCTTCCTACAGTGTTGGCCAAAAGGATTGACACCCCTGCAATTCTGTCAGATAATACTCAGTTTCTTCCTGGTAATGATTGCAATCACAAATTCTTTGGTATTTTTATCTTCATTTAATTTGTCTTCAATGAAAAAACACAAAAAGAATTGTCCTAAAGCCAAATTGGATATAATTCCACACCAAACATAAAAAGGGGGTGGACAAAAGTATTGGCACTGTTAAAAAATCATGTGATGCTTCTCTAATTTGTGCAATTAACAGCACCTGTAACTTACCTGTGGCTCCTAACAGGTGTTGGCAATAACTAAATCACACTTGCAGCCAGTTGACATGGATTAAAGTTGACTCAACCTCTGTCCTGTGTCCTTGTGTGTACGACATTGAGCATGGAGATAAGAAATAAGACCAAAGAACTGTCTGAGGACTTGAGAAACCAAATTGTGAGGAAGCATGAGCAATCTCAAGGCTACAAGTCCATCTCTAAAGACTTGAATGTTCCTGTGTCTACCGTGCGCAGTGTCATCAAGAAGTTTAAAGCCCATGGCACTGTGGCTAATCTCACTAGATGTGGACGGAAAAGAAAAATTGACAAGAGATTTCAACGCAAGATTGTGCGGATGGTGGATAAAGAACCTTGACTAACATCCAAACAAGTTCAAGCTGCCCTGCAGTCCGAGGGTACATCAGTGT
Organism: Allobates femoralis; assembly: GCA_033576535.1. NCBI lineage: Eukaryota > Metazoa > Chordata > Amphibia > Anura > Aromobatidae > Allobates > Allobates femoralis. The sequence goes on along the minus strand of JARQOC010000004.1, from coordinate 221,625,102 downwards.
CAACCCGTACTATCCGTCGGCGTCTGAATGAAAAGGGACTGTATGGTAGGATACCCAGGAAGACCCCACTTCTTACCCCGAGACATAAAAAAGCCAGGCTGGAGTTTGCCAAAACTTACCTGAGAAAGCCTAAAACGTTTTGGAAGTATGCTTTTTTTTTTTTTTTTTTTTTTTTGTAAATATATTTTTATTAAAGTTTTTAACGTAAACATACATATAACGTATTGAGCAAAAGTTATTAAGCTCAAAGTATAACATATCAATATTACATCATAATATAGTTCAAATCAGGCTGAAGCCTCCTGGTGCAGTCGAAAAGAACGATGTCACCATGGCTACTACAAACTTCACATCAAAGTAATAGGTGGGACCCCTCCTGCTCCAAAGGGAACAGAACGGGGAGGTCCCTAGATCTCAACAGGAGATCAGAGTGAAATAATACTATGGTCTAATTGCAGTAAATTAGATGAAACGGCTCCTGGCCGTGCACTGGATATGGGGGGGGGGGGTGGTGGAAGAAAGTTGATCCAAAAAAATAAGATCTAGAGAAGAGAAAAGGCTTGAAAATGAGAAAAGGGAGTTGAGAGAAGTATACAAGTGAGAAGGAAGAGCAGAGAAGACGAGCACTGTACGTCTGGGGAGTCGCAGGTTAGGAGAGTGAAACTAGCATATTTCAGGTAGTGCACAGGCGATTCCCCCACAAGAGAACATATCTCTAAAATTAGGGGCATCTCTGAAGAGGATCCATTCCGTCCAAGTAGTTACATAGACAGATTGATACTCATATTTCATCGGTTTTGGAGAGTTTCTATACCACAAATACACTTGCACCAATAAACTGCTTTCTTATAGATGCTTTTATTATTCCATCAAAAGTTAAAATTGCAGATATAAAGTGCTCACAGACATAATAAAAATTCTTAGATTTACATGGATCTGGATGAGAGGACATTAAGGGGTTAAAGTCCTACTCCACACACAACAGGACCAAACATGGTAGTCTTTTCAAACAAAGATTCTGTGATACAGAGACATGCATAAATTAGGTTTGAGGGCTCTGACCCAAAGTATATAGAAGTTCCAGTTTATAGTCCCTTCTCATTATACCAACAACTAATCATTTGCTATCTCAAAACCTCCATTGTCCAGATTAACATCACACAATATTTAGTTTCATGCTTACCCATGCAAAGTGCCTGTGTGCTTGGATGACCTCTAGGGGACGCCCCAACGCGTTTCCCTGATTGCTTCCTCAGGGGGCAGATTGAGTTTGGGAGGACTCAGCTGAAAGCTCCTCAAATCTATGAAGGGTCTCCATTTCTGAGTACCACTCCAAAATCGTAGGGGGTGCCTGCTCCCTCCAATGACGAGGGATCACATTTCTCGCAGCACTGAGGCAGAACCAAAGGATATCCTTCTTTTGGGTCTTCCAGGATCCAGGGAGCAGAGAGAGTAAGGCCATTTCAGGAGACCCCTTTAAACTCCTACCCGTTATCATGTTATAGTTCCGAAAAACTGCAGACCAGAATTCTTGGATCAGGGGGAGCTCCACCAAATATGGATCAGGGAACCAACCTCTGCGTCGCATCTCCAACAAAGGGGAGAGGTGGAAGAAGAAAACCGATGCAACCTGTCTGGTGTGAGGTACCACCTAAGGCGTATCTTGTAGCATTTTTCTAATGCCTCACATGACCCTGAGGATTTCCGAGCCATCAAAAAAACACTTCTCCCAATCCTGTGTCGAGACAACCCTTCCAAGTTCATGTTCTCTCTTTTTGGGCAAAGGCATCAACATAGAGTTTACAGGAGAAAAAAGAGGCATTCAAAGAAAAGAACACTGTCCCTACAGTCAAACATGGCGGAGGTTCCCTGATGTTTTGGGGTTGCTTTGCTGCCTCTGGCACTGGACTGCTTGAGTGTGTGCATGGCATTATGAAGTCTGAAGACTACCAACAAATTTTGCAGCATAATGTAGGGCCCAGTGTGCGAAAGCTGGGTCTCCCTCAGAGGTCATGGGTCTGCCAGCAGGACAATGACCCAAAACACACTTCAAAAAGCACTAGAAAATGGTTTGAAAGAAGGCACTAGAGACTTCTAAGGTGGCCAGCAATGAGTCCAGACCTGAATCCCATAGAACACCTGTAGAGAGCTCTAAAAATGGCAGTTTGGAGAAGGCACCCTTCAAATATCAGGGACCTGGAGCAGTTTGCCAAAGAATAATGGTCTAAAATTCCAGCAGAGCATTGTAAGAAACTCATTGATGGTTACCGGAAGCGGTTGATCGCAGATATTTTGGCTAAAGGTTGTGCAACCAATTATTAGGCTGAGGGTGCCAATACTTTTGTCTGGCCCATTTTTGGAGTTTCGTGTGAAATGATCAATGTTTTGCTTTTTGCGTCATTCTTTTTGTTTTTTTCATTGAAGACAAATTAAATGAAGATAATAATACCAAAGGATTTGTGATTGCAATCATTTTCAGGAAGAAACTGAGTATTATCTGACAGAATTGCAGGGGTGTCAATACTTTTGGCCAACACTGTATGTTACACAAACCTCCATACTAAAAAAAAAAATCCACAGGCAGTAAATAAAAATCCCCTGTGAGGGAAAGCAGAATCTAAGCTTAAAAAAGGTATGATTTCTTGGGTAAGCAAGGAATAACGAATAACAAACCACTACCAAGTAGAGATAGTAGAGGGTTTTTTTCAGAGCCTGCCAGTCAAGCTGCCAGCCTGATGAACCCAATGCGTGTCACCTCTGCTTTGCAACTTCGTCAGTAGCTAATGATCCTAGATGTATGCAAAGTATATATACATTCCTGCTCACCATTATTAGCACCCCTTCATTTTTTTCATAGGCTGTACATTAACTTCAGAAATAAATGGAATTGGCCAAACTTATATCCTCAGGTTTTTTAAAAGTAATACAACAATAAAACATTGTTTGTCAACTTACATGATGCAGTTTCAAAGAAGAAACTGAATAAACCGTGAAGCAATAAAGGCGCCCCTAATTAAGGCTGCTTTCACATCATCGTTTTTATACAATCGCGGCAGATCCTGCAGTTTTGCCGCATCTGCTGTGTAACGGCTCACTCGTGTCAAGCTCCATTCATTCCCTATGGGACTTGCGGTCAGGTGTGGCCAGTGCGGTTTTGCCGGATCCAGCAAAGTCGGCACTTGCGGCAGCACAAAAAGTGCTGCTAGCGGTGGTTCTTTGACTTGCCCCAAGTGTCAGATCAGCTGTGTTTAAATTGCCCGCCATCGATCTATCAGTTGTTCGGTTTTGGCAGGCAATTTAAACACAGCTGATCTGACAGCTTTTTAAATCGCCCACCAAGTTTAAACCGCCCACGCTCGACACCTCAGCCTATGGGTTTGGGCGGGTGATCAGCTGTTGCTTTGCATTGCTAAAATGGTCTATTTTTGTTTCATCTGTCCACAGAACATTTTCCTAAAAAGATTATGGTTTGTGGAGATACTCTTTGGCAAAGATCAGTCGTTCCTTTTTATGTATTTTCTTCAGCAATGGTTTCTTCCTTGGCTTTCGCCCATAAAGCTCTGCTTGGTTTAGTTTGCGACATATGGTACTTGTTGAAACCATGACCCCAGACTGTTCCAGGTTGGCCTCCAGGTCTTTGGATGTTTGACATGGTGTTTTTCCACTATTCGCACCAACCTTTGAAGACCTCTGTGAATTTTCCTCTTTCCCCCATGTCCAGGGAGGTCCTTGACTGGTCCATACTTGGCAAAGTTCTTAATAACATTGTGTACTGTTAAAACTGGGATACCAAGGTCTTCGGGATGGCCTTATACCCTTTAGAAGTCTTCTGTCTGCTAGTAGCAGTTCTGATGTCCTCAGACATACGGGGCCTAATATGTGGCTTTTTAAAACACTAATTCATATCACATGGTCACCAAAAATTTATCACATGTGATTCCTATTTGTGATTCACCACAGGCGAGTCAAAATGTGTTTCCATACTAATTTAATGTAAAAGGGTGCCAATTCCAGTTTCACAGCATACTTTAGGTTTTTCTGTTTTTTGGTCCCATTGTTTTTTGTTGTTTATCATGTGCTATTTTGTATTTAACACGAGTGCTCTATACAAAAAAAGCTGTTTCACTTGATTGATTTTTTTTCAGGAGATATTCAACATTATGTACGAATAACGATGACTAGGAGTTTACATATTATTTAATTAGCAAATTGCTTACCACTGTAAGCTAGTGTATGGTGGGAAGAGGAGTGGATCAGAATGCTTGAAGAGCGGTATCTCAGTCGGCACACATATCTAAAACGAGCAGTCCGCCTCCCTGCATAAAGATGTCGCTCCCGTGCCACCAAAATGGTCACAGATGAATAGACCGCGCATAAACACATATGGCCGCTAAAGTACATACACCGCCTGTGCTTGATTTCAGAATTGTGCTGTGGGCTAAGCCACGGAGTATTAGATCCCCAATGTATGCTTTAAACACCTGCATATATACAGAAATCAAGAGGCCTCACCCATATTATCACATTTGTGATCTAGTTTTGTAACCCAATAAGAAATGGAATATACCAATGATATATGTTGTAGACACTGATTCTAGGAAGAAAGAAGATAACAAGATTTCGAAGAATGTGAAATATTGGCTTGTCAGGGAACATAATGAAATTCATCTTTGTCTGGATATACTTTTCCTTTTCAGTTGTGAACTTTCTCAGAATGGAAACTATAAAGCACAAGAAACCACTAAAAAAATAATAACTTCCTATGTCCTTTTGTTATTTGCAGTCATTATGGCTTGTTGCTTAGATAGATGTATGTTTTTGTAAGTGTTTTTATATCTTTTGGAAACAGCACGTTTTTTGTTTCAACAGTTTCACATGCAAATGAACAGGACATCACTGACTTGAAGGTCTCTGCCAATTTGAATGCCTTTAATGTTTTCATTTGTGATGAGTCTTGCAGCATTGCTGATATTAAGATCCAAGGTAGGTGTATAACCTCGAATGAGAAGGTTTAGCTGTTATTTGCATTACATAATATTTTACTTGTATAGTTTACTTGTTTAGTCAGACATGTGGGGCAGACAAGAAAATCAACTACCGTAATGGATTTAAATCACATGAATACTAAAAGAGATGGTCTTACTGGCTACACTAGGTAAATGTGATGAAGTAGCCTGGATTGTTGTAGAAAAATATATTGGAATCTGAGAGTCCTCAGTGGTTGATACCTTTTAATGGCTAAATGGATTGTGGTAGACATTTGTTAAACATACAACCAAAATAGTAGGTTAATTGCTTATGTCGTGAAAGAAATAGAGATGAGCAGATCGATCTGTGGAGGATCAAGTTAAAGTTCAGTTTCCTGAAATAGATGGTTGCACATGAATTGGAACATTTTAAGATGCAATTTGGTTTCACGGAAAAAAACTTCCCTCCTCTAATTCCTACACTACTGAAGCAAACATCATTTCCCATTGCCATGTGACTCTCTCCATAATGCTCCGCAGCTTTGCATGTGCCATTGACAGTACAGAGGCACATATAGTGTGCTGTGATACGTAATTTTCAGCTGTATACTCAGATACAGAAAACTACTCATTGCTGTGCCAGCCTTATCTAGGCATATATGGACGAAAATGATGTGTGACAGCACACTGACTCCATGTGCATCCTTACTGTCTATGATCCTGTCAGCGTTTGTGCCCAAATCCCAAACTGAAGGGGTTCGGATGCAAGTCACTGAACGTAGGGTATAATGTTACATTACCATTGCTTTATGACAAGCTCATTATGTTTCTTTTTTGTCGTTAGGTATGGTTGCCTCATTTATTGTACAGGCCCAGAAAAAAGATCTATTTGCTCGTCTACGTGATATCGTTGTCATTAATGTAGATCCTAAAACCATTCATCAGAAGGTAAAGGGATATATGTGTGTGCGCCTGCATGTGTACTCTTATCGTAAACCCTTGAAAAATCCACAATAAAAATAACCATTGAGTGCATTCTGCAATTATGTTATTAGAATCTAAAAATTTAAAGGTAAATTGCTGAAACCAACAGCCAGAGTCTTTCACCATTAGGGTATGTGCACACATTAAGTATTTGCTGCAGATAACACTGCTGCTAATACTGAAGTGTTCGCAGGAAAAACCCTCTATAAAATAACTGTTTTTGTGTGCATATTTTAAGTTCTTTCCCCACTCATTTCAATGGGTGAAAAACACTGAAAGAATTGACATGTTGCAGATCTGAAACGGCTCCAAATCTGCAAGAAAAAAATAAGTAGTGTGTGCATGAAATTTCAGAAATTTCTTTCACTCTACTGCTACAGTAAAACACAGAGATCGAGTATCATGCAAATTAAAAGAATTTTTATTTAGAGAAAACTCTAAAAATAGGTGGTGGTTTATCTGTACCACCACCTGTTTTTAGTGTTTTCTCTAAATAAAAATTCTTTTAATTTGCATGATACACGATCTCTGTGTTGTTCATATGTATACTAGAGTATGTCTTGCATAGTGTCGCTTTCTTAGGGAAGGAGCCCTGGTGAGAGTGACACACTTTAGTGATGCTAAACTGGGTTGTTTTGCTGGTACAGTAAAACGCAGTGATTTTTCATAGTAAAAAACACAATGTGAGGCATTCTTCAGAGCAATGCAAATTGTGACATCTAAAGCAGACCTATAGCAAACTTCACATATAAAGCATGCAAATTCTTGTAGTTTTACTTACTCCAAGTGCACTTTTGGGGAAAAAAAAAAGATTTAAGAAGATAACACATACTAGATGGGGGCCTGATTCTATCGCATTGAGTGCTTCTAGAACATGTGCGATTTATATATTATGAACTATGTTGTTAATGTTTTAGGTTACGAAATTAAATAAAATATAGGTGCGTTGAAACGCAGCGATAGCAGTATAAGTGTATAATATGCAAACAACAAGTGTATAATATGCAAACAACAAAGTAGGTATGTGTATGTTAAATATCATGAATACTGTTAAAAATGATAATGCATAGTGGAGTAACGAAAATAAACACCTGATACGACAATAATGTATTAATTTTTGGAGAAAATTAAAATACGGTATGTAAAATTTTAATTTATTAATACTAAAAGTATGGTTAAACTTCAAAATGACCAAAAAGGTATCTCAAATGTAAAATGTGATTAATATGGTTTTTTAAAAACTTATTATTAGTAAAAATGCTCCCATTGACGCAAAAGAACTGTTTATACTCCTAATGTTGTCCATGAAATTTTAGCTGTGCTCAATTTGTCCTTTCATCAAAATTTCAAACACCTCCAGATACTGTTGACTCAGTAGATGTACTGTATCTTTACGGCAGCACTGTGTAAACTTTCCATCTGAAGGGCTCTCTGCTCCAAAATTTAAACTGTGGCATAAATGGTTCATCTCACCACAGCTGTCTTCTTTATTTGTAGTTTCATCATCTGTAATATTTTGTGCTTGCACTTGAAGTGCATTTCTTACATGCAGTTTACAGTTGGCTTCACGAAGTATGTAGATTTGCCAGTCATATCGCTGTCGCGCTGCTCTATAGATTTGACTTTCTGGTTCACGATGACTCCGGGGTGATACTGCATGCTGTGACAGTCGCATTGATCTGGACTCCGGAGATTCGTCCTTACAGTACTGGTGGTGTGGTGCTGCATACTGTGACAATCTGATATTTCTGGATTGTGGAGATTCGTTGTCATGGTGCTGGCGATGTAATGATGCATCCTGTAAAGTCTCATTGATCTGGACAATGGAGATTTTTCCTTATGTTGCTGCCGTTGTGATACTGCATTATTTGTCACCCTCCTAGACCTTGACATTGGAGACTTGCTTGCGCGGCGTTCTCGATGTGATGCAGCATCTTGTGACCGTCATTGATTTTGACATCAGAGATTAGTCTTGTCAGCACTGTCGCTGCTAAATGGCAACCTGTGACAATGTAATGTGTCTGGATCAGGGGGTAGTCATGTGCGGCACGCATGTGTTTCCATGCAGTGACTTGGTCAAGGCAATGTTCTCTTTATTTGTGTTGTGCTGCCTTTTCAGTTGTGATGCTGCTTTCCTTTATATGTCGTCTGCAAACTTTTTGGGACAGCCCATCTTGCTGTAGGTTTTGACTGATAAACCAAATTTATGGACTTCTTCACATTGCAGTTTAACTGCCTTTTGTAATTTACATGATATCCTATAAGTGATGCTGTTTTCAGGACAATCTTACAGACAGACAGACAGACTAGATAGGGCTTTTATATCTTCTAATACAGAGGTTCCCAACTCCAGTCCTCAAGGCCCACCAACGTTCCAGGTTTTCATTATTTCCTTAGAAATTTGACAGTTGGTAATTCAATCTCCTGCACAGGTGGTGATTCCAATTGTCAACTGCCAAGGAAATCCTGAAAACATGCACTGTTGGTGGGCCTTGAGGCCTGGGGTTGGGGACCTCTGTTCTAATATATAAAGCTGAGTGTATGTATGTGTGTGTGTTTATGTCCACTTAAGGAATTGGCACCGTTGCATCTACAATCGCCACATTTTGCACACACACACTCCATTTGACTCAGAGAATGTCTAACATTATATTTTGGGGGGAAATTATCATCCAGCGCCTTAGTCAGTCACCAAAAAAAGGCCCATTAAAGGGAACCAACCACCCCAAATGACCCCCCCGGACTGTTAATATGTGTCCCTACACCCAGCACACACATTTTGGGCAATCGTTTTTGCTAAAAAAACTGTTTAGTAGAAGCTAAGATATATGTTTATAAAGTTTAATAACTTGAGCCGAATGGGTGTTACCTAGCTTTGTCCACGTGCAGTGTTCGTGCTTGTCAACTTCCTCTTCCCCTCCCCTCTCACTTTCTAAGAGCCTGGCCGCGTCATGAAAGGGGCGGGGCTAAACGCGTCATGAAAGGGGTCGGGGCTCTACGCGATTTAGCCCCGCCCCTTTCATGACGCGGCCAGGCTCTTAGAAAGTGAGAGGGGAGGGGGAGAGGAAGCTGACAAGCACGAACACTGCACGTGGACAAAGCTAGGTAACACCCATTCGGCTCAAGTTATTAAACTTTATAAACATACAGTGGTGTTCAAAAGTCCTGCATAGGCATGAAGAAAACTATATATTTCATACTTCTGCATCTCTACAGTGAAACTGGTGGAACATATATGTTTTGGTAATCCCTCATTGTATGCCATACTCATTTTTGAATGTCCCAAGTGTATAAATTGTTATGGTATGCGCATGTTTGATTATTTTTTTTACACCATAACCATACCTACACCAGTACAGTGTGTAGAATGGTGAACAGGTTTCTAAGTTCATTAACTTTCAATGCAAGTTCACACAGACTTAAATTTTACTTTTTAAGATTTATCATTTTTTATTTAATTCAGAGTCCTGAAAAGGGCCTTTTGAGTGCATCTTTAGCTTCTAATACTTTATTGGCCAGCCTTTGCTCTTGAGCACCAACTTGCATCCCTGTGGCATTGAGTGAACAAGCTTCTGCAGATGTTCACGAGTGATGATGTGGTTCCAGGCCTGTATCAGAGCCTCAATCAACTTTCTCTTGGTCCTTGGCTGTTTTTTAGATATCTCTATTGATACTTTGTGCCACAATTGTTCAGTTGGATTGAGGTCCGGGGACTGTCAATAGTAGCCACCTTGTTCTTTTTTTTCCATTCCGTTACTGTCTTAGCTCTGTGACAAGGAGCATTATCATCATCCTGGAAGATATAATCCCCTGAAAACAGGTGTTGAGCAGAAGGCAGCATTTTCTTATTAAGGATGTCTATGTATTTTTTTGCATTAACCATACCCTCCACAATATGAAGCCTTCCAACACCATTGGCTGCCATACAGCCCCAGACCATTACTTTCATCGGATGTTTCACAGAGAAGCTCAAACACTCTGGATTGTAGTCTTCATGTGGAAACCTTCTCACATAAGACTTGCCATCATTTCCTAAAATGCAAAAAGTGCTTTCATCACTAAATAGCACTTTTTCCCACTCCTCCTTCCTCCATTTTGAATATTTCAATGCCCACAGTTTTCGCCTTTGTCATTGTATGGCTGTCATCAATGGCTTCTTTCGGGCCTTGCACCCTCTCAATCCTGCTTCCAAACATCTCTTCCTAACAGTTGATGTTGCTGCCTCAATATTGCACTTTTCTTGCCATTCTTGCAGAAGCTGAGGAGAGGTGAGCTTTCCATTGGTAAGGGATGTTCTTATCAGTACTCTATCCTCCCTTTTAGTTGACTTTCTGGGCCGACCAGATCTGGGCCTGTCCTGGGTAATTCCAAGCTGCTTATGTTTCTGCAAAATTCTTAAGACTGTACTCTGATTACAGCCGACCTGCCTTGTAATCTGGGGGCCAGTATAACCCTCTTCATGTAGCACCACAACTCGCACACGATCCTCCGCTGACTAAAATCTGAAGGCTCCCATCATAGAGCTCTACAGTATGATTCACTAGATAGACCAACAGATAAAACACACAAACAAAGCAGCAGATGTGATGCAATGTAATGGAAAGTGATTGGCTGCCATATCCAGGTTATGATTGATCACAAGAACCTTATCTGTGATTAGCTAATTTTGGATCTGAAGCTGTACAATATTTAGTTGTGCTTTCAATTCCCATATTGTTGCAATAATTTCAGGCAAAACTGCTTCAAAAGCTAAAAATATTACAAGGAGAGAATGCAAAATTGTATTCTGAACAAAACCATATATAATATGTCATATTAGCATTGAAGATATTCGACAGAAAAGGTTTAAAACTTGAAAAATCTATTTATCCTATGCCTATGCAGGACTTTTGAACACCACTGTATATCTTAGCTTCTACTAAACAGTTTTTTTTAGCAAAAACGATTGCCCCAAATGTGTGTGCTGGGTGTAGGGACACATATTAACAGTCCGGGGGGGTCATTTGGGGTGGTTGGTTCCCTTTAACTGTATGTGCACACATAGCTTTACCCCCTTCATAACCACACCCCATTCATAGCCACACACCCTTCATAGCCAAACCCCTTCATAGCCACACCCTTTTCATTGCCACACCACTTTATAGCCACGTCCCTAATTACTTAGTGACTGTGATCTGAACAGTTAGTTACTATGCCCAGCCAACGCTCCCTATGAGGCAGTGGGTACACACCTCTGAGGACATACACACTCTGGCAGGTTAATAGTTAACATTTCAGCTAAGTTTCAGAAGATCCTCAGTCTACAAGGGATGGGTGAGGAGAGAGGACCTTGCCCACAAGGGCTCACAGTCTACAAGGGATGGGTGAGGATACAGTCTGAGGAGAGGACCCTGCCCACGAGGGCTCACCTGTATAATGTCACGATCATGTGACTATAATAGGCAGAGCTAAGTCTCCATAGACCATAATGATTTTTGCTTTCTTTCTCCGCCCACTAAGGTCACATGATCATGACATCACACAGGTCTTTTTACACAGAGAACTTTTAGCTCAGATAGGGATGCTTAGAATAGTACTATGAAGCTACAGGTACAGACAGTGACAGCTGAGGGGCATAAAGGAGCTGACAGATTCCCTTTAATGTAATTACATCTAGGAATAATTATATGTTCCTGCTGTATACAGGGGACTGTGTGTGGCAGGTTGTAAAAAGAATAGATAAGAGGTGTCTTAATCGTTTTTGAGTTTGTGTGCCTGCTGCTTCTTTGACAGTCATGTTTCAGTGTACTCCCTTTTCTATTATCATTATTTGGGTAATCATTTAGTTAATTTGTGTTGCAAAACTGTAGTGTCGAATATATCATGTGAAATGGTTTTATGTGCAAAATAATAATTCTGTTTGTTATAACGAACCACAGTTAGTTACTGTGGCCGGGCAACGCCGGGTTCTTCAGCTAGTAGTAGATTTTAGTGGTTACATTTAGGGAATTAAATTTGCAATAAAAAATAATAATAATAATCTATATATAGCGCCAGCATATTCTGCAGCGCCTCACAATTCAGAGGTTCATATTCAAACAGTCATAAGTACCAGTTGTCAGAAAATACAATAATTAAAGAAAAATAATGACAGCCCTGATCATAAGAGCTTACAATCTAGCATTAGGTGGGGGTGACACAAAGTACAGGTGCTTATTTATAATGATGGTGTAGCCAACTTGAGGAAATGAGGAATAGATAAGAGCAGCATAAGTGGCCTCCAACCATTATTTGTAATGCATTTGAGACTGGTGGAGCGGATAGGTTGTGTCTAAATGACTTTTAACTAGGGATCTTAATAGACCGCTCTAAAAAGATGTGTTTTTAGTGAGCTCCTGAAACTATGCAAGTTGTGGATACACCTAATTTCTGGGGTAGAGCATTCCAGAGAATTGATGCAGCGCGGGAGAAGCTTGGGAGGTTCAGATTAATGCAGAAGTGAGTTTAAAGTAGCTTCCAGAGCAAAGAGAACGGCAGTTTGCATCCTGATCCAAGCTCAGATTTGTCTCTTGCAAGAGTGTCCTTCCTATTAATGTAGGCTGGATATAATGTTTGTATAGCTTCTATCCTGAACACATTTTCCTTCCTTATATACTTTCATCCGTTTCTATTTTCCTTTATTGAGATACTTCTAGCCTTTCCACATTGTATAGAGCTGTGAACAACTCCCCTCCATGTTCCTGCTGCTATTTTTATTTGTAAAATTAAAAAGAAAATTATTGAGAACTATTGAAAATATTGTGTAACCTTGGATTTAGCAAGAGAATGACCAATAAAAAGAATTGTTTGCAAAATTGTACATAGCTTTTAAGATCTCGAGATAACTTACAAAAACTTGTGGTTTGGAGAGGAATCATTATTTTTTATACATCTGCTGCTTTATCTTCCTCCTGCTCCATAGTGTTTGAGGTTTTATTTTATAGGCAGCTGTGCAGGGGAAGCATATTTCCCCTATGCAAATATTCCAGAGTGGCCGTCTACAAGATGACCCCGATCTGCAAAACCACAGTTAGAATTTTTTTTAAAGTTAAAAGAATTCAGATCCTCTCTCCTCTGTACCTATATTGTTCATAATCATTGTACTGTCTATGTATGCCCAGTTTTCACATGTAAAGCGCCGTAGAATAAATGGCGGTACAATAATCAATACTAATAACTGTAGCCTTTCTAAATGTGTTGTCCAAGTTTGGGACAAAGGTGAACAGCGACTCTGTGACTGCAGACTACCAAGTCACAATAGTGTCAGTTGTACATAAATGAGTCCTTTTTATTCCTGGTGCAAGTAGACTGTCACATGACTGCATGTATGCAATTTACATACAGTGATTGCCAAAAGTATTGACACCCATGTAATTCTGTCAGATAATACTAAGTTTCTTCCTGAAAATCATTGCAATCACAAATTCTTTGGTATTATTATCTTCATTTAAGTTGTCTTAAATGAAAAAAACACAAAAGAGAATGAAGCAAAAAGCAAAACATTGATCATTTCACACAAAACTCCAAAAATGGGCCAGACAAACGTATTGGCGCCCTCAGCCTAATACTTGGTTGCACAACCTTTAGCCAAAATAACTGCGATCAACCGCTTCCGGTAACCATTAATGAGTTTCTTACAATGCTCTGCTGGAATTTTAGACCATTCTTCTTTGGCAAACTGCTCCAGGTCCCTGATATTTGAAGGGTAACTTTTCCAAACTGCCATTTGTAGATCTCTCCACAGGTGTTCTATGGGATTCAGGTCTGGACTCATTGCTGGCCCCCTTAGAAGTCTCCAGTGCTTTCTCTCAAACCATTTTCTAGTGCTTTTTGAAGTGTGTTTTGGGTCATTGTCCTGTTGGAAGACCATGACCTCTGAGGGAGACCCAGCTTTCTCACACTGGGCCCTACATTATGCTGCAAAATTTGTTGGTAGTCTTTAGACTTCATAATGTCATGCACACGGTCAAGCAGTCCAGTGCCAGAGGCAGCAAAGCAACCCCAAAACATCAGGGAACCTCCGCCATGTTTGACTGTAGGGACCGTGTTCTTTTCTTTGAATGCCTCTTTTTTTTTCTCCCGTAAACTCTCTATTGATGTCTTTGCCCAAAAAGCTCTTTATCTCATCTGACCAGAGAACATTCTTCCAAAACGTTGTAGGCTTTCTCAGGGGAGTTTTTGGCAAACTCCAGCCTGGCTTTTTTATGTCTCTGGGTAAGAAGTGGGATCTTCCTGGTATCATACCATACAGTCCCTTTTCATTCAGACGCCAACGGATAGTACGGGTTGACACTGTTGTACCCTCGGACTGCAGGGCAGCTTGAACTTGCTCAATGTGGAACACACAAGGACACAGGACAGAGGTTGATTCAACTTTAATCCATGTCAACGGGCTGCAAGTGAGATTTAATTATTGCCAACACCTAGTAGGTGCCACAGGTAAGCTACAGGTGCTGTTAATTACACAAATTAGAGAAGCATCACATGATTTTTCTAACAGTGCCAATACTTTTGTCCACCCCCTTTTTTATGTTTGGTGTGGAATTATATCCAATTTGGCTTTAGGACAATTCTTTTTGTGTTTTTTTTCATTGAAGACAAATTAAATGAAGATAATAATACCAAAGAATTTGTGATTGCAATCATTTTCAGGAAGAAACTGAGTATTATCTGACAGAATTGCAGGGGTGTCAATACTTTTGGCCACAACTGTACTTGTAGTCACATGCCAGCTAGACATGTCAGTCTTCTCTTAGTTTACTTCTGTTGACAAAAGCCGGACATATTTAGTCATCTTGTGACCATAAGTATGCGAATCATGCATATGGCCATGTGACCGCCCACGTATATTGGTAACACTGGGCAATCATGACAGTGTGCCCACATGGCATTCTGTCACAATTCAGCCATCTCCAATCACATAGTGACTGCAGACGTTTGCAGAGTGATTTCTTTAATTCTATTAAAAAAAAGTTACATGTGTAATCCTAATATACATTAGCTAGTAAGCAATAGGAAAAACAAATTGTAAGTTGTTTATGTATTGCTTTACCTCAATCTCTTCTGTATTAATTTAGACAGTCTACATCTTGGGTGAAGAAGTCTTCAATTTGCAGATGACACTCTATCCAGATGCAACAGAGGGTGCTTCATACACCAACATGTCTGCTGTAGATGGTGAAATCATGCTCAGAGTGGGCTGTATTCACATTGTGTATCTTCATAAATTTCTTATGTCTCTATTGGTGAGTGAGGTTTTGTGATTACTGCTGTGTAATGTAATAAAGCCGGTAATAGGGATTGTATGCTTATGCTAACCAGAATAGACTGATTTGTAAAAGAAAATAATAAAGTAGGATCGGCACCGGTCTACTGTGTACGGGGACGCTCAATAAAAGACACAGCAGTCAGGTCTTTCCAAGAGAGAGTCACATCCTTTATTAGAAAGGAGAGGTTATATACCATAATCAAAGATACCTAGCAATGGAGTATTACGTAATAGGTGGCAAGATGGTGGTGACATAGTCATACAAAAATATACACAAATGTAAGTAATGTGTTATGCTCAGATCTAAATCTATCAACACCTTCATCGATAAATGACACCTTAATTAAGGAATGTCCTACTAACAGTTTATAAATTTTTTGCCACATTCATTTAGACATCTGTTTGCTGCTCTTTATACTCATAGGGTCACAGTCCGCTGACTCCATGACTATTATTCTTATACGGGAAGACAAGGCTACAAGATAGGACATGTTTTCCTATACTCCCATACCCATGTGTGCATATTTTTCTATGTTCTCAGCCCTCAACCATTGCCATATTACATTCCTACTAAGGGTATATATAGTTCAGAGTGAGTAGACATGATAAACTAAAATGGCTCTTAGAAGGACAAAATGTCTGCCAATATAGAGTAAATACAAGTATCAGGCAACTTCTTTAACAAACGTGGTTGAATTTAGTGCAGGTTTTATGGGTTTACTGGGAAATTCTACAGATGACCTATACACCATTGGAAGATCCACAGATACGTATGTAGGTACAGTTGTTGAAATGCCACAGCCCCTATAATGCAGTATATGGCATGGCGATGTGCCTAGGGCTGCTGCTCAGTCCATTTAGGAAAATTGTACTGAATGTCGTTGACCTGCTCCAATAGGTGCATTTGCCCATTTGTTTTGCTGATCTATAATGGCGCTAAAGATAAATGTAATATATTGGGGTAAACCATTTTAAGATGCCTAGCCATGGTTCAAGCCATATGTGGCATATAGTTGGATGTATATATGGCTGAAGTCAGGAATGGGCTTCAGGCAGAGCCATTGGGACATCATGTCATTGTTATTGAGAACCTTAGGGATTGCTATATAAAACTTTATGAATACAATGTATAGATCTTATACAAACACTAATAATCATTGTTGAAATGACATAATTATATTTTTAGAATTGTTACCATATCTGGTATGTTACAATCCATGTGTAGTGGCCCATAATTGGCTAGCTTTAATAGTTTTTTTTCTGTTTTGCTAATAATTTTTGTTCTTACTTTGAGTTTTGTTTTTGTTTTTTGTTTTTATTTAGAATTTCATGAACACATTCCAAACAGCCAAAGAAGCAATAACCTCCGCCACTGCTCAGGCTGCTGAAAAAGGGGCCTATAGTATGAAAGACTTGGCACAGAAATCCTTCCGTCTCTCGATGAACATTAATCTTAAGGCTCCTGTTATCTACATACCTCAGTCTTCTACCTCTACAAATGTTATTATTGCTGATTTAGGCTTGATAAAAGTCCAAAACAAGTTTTCTTTAGTTCCTGAAGTCAATTCACCTCTTCCTCCAGTGATCGATAAAATGGACATTCATCTAACAGAGCTGAAGTTATCGAGGTCTGCATGCCCCATCTGTCATTATCTGTTATATTTATTGTCTTCTCTTAATATATCAAACTTCAAGACCATTTAAGTTCAGCAACTAAGAAAGCGATCTTACCAATTTTTGTATTTTTCATTTAGCATGCAGTAGTCTTATCACCAGTTGCTATTTTTAAGGAAAATATCTGGCACACCAAAAAATGAAGAGAATAATTGAATTCCTATCAAGTTCTCATTTATTGTAGAAACAGACAATGCAAAAAAATGTTTGGCATGTCATACGACGTTTCAACTATAAGGTCTTCTTCAGACACGCATTTGATGCATAGTGTTATCAAAGTATTTCAGAAACCTATATAAATAAGGTTCCCCTAGTGGTAATAAATGATACCTTATCTATCTATTGTGACAGTGAAGATGAACTGTACTTGTTTCTTTTTTTTATATTCTTCTTTTTATGTACAACACTTTTTGTTCTCATTTATACATGTTTCTGAAATACTTTGATAATGCTATGTATAAAATGCATGTACTCTCATATGTATTATTATTTGCTTCTGTTATTAGTTTTGGTGTCTGAAGAAGACCTTAGGGTCGAAACATTATATGACATACCAAGCATTTTTTGCATTATCTGTTTCTACAATAAATGAGAACTTGATTGGAATTCAATTATTCGCTCTCCATTTTTTGGTGTGCCAGATATTTTCCTTAAATGTTAACTTATAATTCCTGAGCACCCGCTCTTCCGTTGAGCCAGTCCCCTTTAATTATTTTATCAGTTGCTAACTACATTTATCCTCATTGTGCTTGCTGAAAGAGGTTGCGCACTACTTCTATCCTCTGGTAATTAATATAAGTGACTGTATGACACCCCCAAAGACCAGATTTTAGTATTTGAAGCAGCTGCTGCATGTGAACAGCAGAGGTAAAAAACACAGTTCCATACACTGTTCAGTGGCTGCTGCCAGGGATAGTAGATCAGTAACTATTCTGTTCAGTAATAATGACCTACAGTAGACATTAAATATTGTACAGAGCTGTGGTGTTCCACTCTGTGCTCTCATAGGTGCTAACAGATAATGATTGGGGGTGTTGGACGTCTACTGATCTTTTGTTTATGCCCTATTCTTTCTATAGGTGATCTGTATAAAAGTGGTGGACAAACCCTTTAAACAGATCAACTTTCATACTTCACAGGTTTGGGGTGTGTGGAGTGGGCTTAGGAGCTGAGCTAACTCCACACACAGGGTGGGTGCCAGCTTTGTCATAAATCTGCCTCTAACAGCAGCAACCAGAGGCAGCTCAGGTTGCCGCAGTCTAACTCCTTAGGTGCCATTGTGAATTTTTTTCTTTGTAGCATTAACCATATGGTGTAACATAAATGCTGAACCATTTTGTCAATGCTACAAAGAAAAAATTAAAACTTCAAAAGCTGCCACTATTCAGTCACTGCACCAAATGGTGACAGAAAGGGATTAAAAAAAATCATATTCACCGGAAAATGGTACCATCAAAAACTGCAGTTCTTCATGGACCTTACACGACACTATTGCTTCAAAATATAAAAAGTTTTGGGTTATAGAAAATGGCAACATGAGCAAATTATTTTAATTTTTTTTAACAAAGTTAATATATTTAATTGTTTATAATAGTAGAAGAAAAAACTACAAATTTGATTGCACCATAATTGTGTTGACCTGGATAATTATGTTGCAAGGTCTCGATGCCGCTCAATGTACATCATAAGTCATGGCTTTTTGAAGAAAAGAAGGAAAAAATAAAGCTGAAAAAATAGAAATTGCCTGAGTCATTTAGGGATTAACGACTAATAACTGAAATTAAAGCAATGTTCTTTCATTTTTCATTATTCTGTTTTGCTATTTTTACGTTTATCTTTATAGCCTTGTGTTATGTCATTTGATAACTACTGTACAGCAGAAGATGTTACTAAAAATTGTGACTTAAACCCGTTATTGCAGGACAATTGTTCAAAATGGATCTCCCAAACCAGAACTGGAGCTATTGCAGCCTGTTAATCTTATCGTCTCCGTACAGAGAAATCTGTCATCATCTTGGTATTCTCAGATGCCAGCCATGCAGATTGATGGTGACTTGAAGCCCATGCAGGTATATTGGTGCTCATTGTATTCCATTATGTGTTGTGTGAATATAGTCTTGCAATCAAAATTATTCAACCCACACAATGCTAATTCAATTTATAAGCAAAGTTTCCAAACTCCCTGCCATTTGCAATAAAAACAAGCCAAAAAAATAACAAGAAGAAGTAGCTCAACACAAGTAATATATGAAGTGGTTTCTGCATATTCCACATAAATATCACTTTTAATCACTGCTGCAATCACTTCTGCATGCTGCAGTCTTTTAGAGAAAACATAATTATTAAAAGCCGGCTGTGGACCAGAGGACAGACGTTACTACCGTGTTTCCCCGAAAGTAAGACCCTGTCTTACATTTTTTTGGGGGCAAAAAGTGGCCCCCTGTCTTACTTTCGGGGGGGGGGGGTCTTATATTGGCAGCCCCAGCCTACTCACATACACACACACACACCGTATATACTCATGTATAAGCCGAGGGTGGGAAATACAGCAGACCGCCACCCCGGTATACAGCCCCCAGCACAGGTATACAGCGCCCAGCAGTGTGGCACACAGCCCAGCAGTGTGGTACACAAGGTATACAGGCCCCAACAGTGTGCTATACAGCCCCAGCAGTGTGGTATACAGCCCAGCAGTGTGGTATACAGCCCAGCAGTGTGGTATACACAGCATGCGCCCAGCAGTGTGGTATACAGCCCAACAGTGTGGATACAGCCCCCCTCCTGCTGGCACACTGCCCCCCCAGCACGGAGGCCCCCCTGCTGCTGCTTACATCTTACCCTCCAGCGTCTTCTTGCAGCAGTCAGTGCGTCGGTCCTCCGTTCCCGTCTTCAGCTGTTTCCCGGATCATGTGACCCGTCGCAGCGCATGACGTCATCGCTAGTGCGACCGGCCGGTCACATGATCCGGGAGACCGCTGAAGACGGGACCGGAGGACCGACGCGCTGGCTGCTGCAAGAAGACGCTGCAGGGTAAGATGTAAGCAGCAGCAGGGGGGGCCTTACATTAGCCCCCCCCGGTTGTAAGGCCTTATATTCGGGGGGAGGCCTTACATTAGCAGGCCTCCCCTTTATCCCTAGGCGGCCTTACAATTGGGGGGGCTTACTTTCGGGGAAACACGGTAGTCCAGTGCTGCTGCGGACAACTTATTCTTGCCTTGTCCAATTGATTGACAGGTTATTTCTCTGTCGCCTCATTGGGGGACACAGGACGATGGATTATGCTATTCTGCCTCTAGGAGGCGACACTAGGCAAACAAAAAAGCACAGTGGCTCCTCCCAGCAGTATATAACCCCCTGACTGGCACAGTTCAGCCAGTTTTTTGCTTAGTGTCTTAGGAGGCAGACACTGTTTGTTATTTTCTCTTCATTTAGTTCCCTTCAGACCGCTGCACCATCCCTCCTCAGTATCCTCAGTTGGGGCTCTGGGTTGTAGGAGATTCTCCCTGGCCTTCTGGCCGCAGCAGCATTAAAGATGGAGCTGCTCTGGGATGGAGGTCTGTGCCCCTGTCCCTTGTAGGCTTCAGGGTGAGGAGTCCCGGGTGAGCGGCCGACTTTCCCGCTTTCGGCATGTCTGGCTCGCTGTTACAGACGATCAGTGGGTCTGGGACTTGGTGTCTTTCGGATACAGCATCGAGTTTCACTCTTCCTCACAGGAGGTTCTTTCTTTCTCGTCCGCCGGACTTGCGAGACAAGAAGGACGCCTTTTCTCCTTCGCCTCATTGGGGGACACAGACCGTGGGTGTTATGCTGCTGTCCACTAGGAGGCGACACTAGGCAGAATCTGCAAAAGAGTTAAGTGACTCCTCCTCTGCAGTTATACACCCCTAGAGCAGGAAGTGCTTCTCCAGTTTTTGCTTAGTGTCGATAGGAGGCACACCTAAATTTTATTGTCCTAAAATTTTTTTTCACTTTTTGATTTCAAGAAGAAGAAAAGTGGGTCTCTGACGAGACTCCCGGCATGGTCCCTCCTCGGCCCCCCACTGTTGGGGGCGCCTGGTTGAGGTCGACTTTTTCCCTCAACATGCCGCTCCCTCCTCGGCCCACCACTGTTGGGGGTGCCTGGTTGAGGTCGAGACAACGGCCCCCCCCCCCCCTTCCCCAGCTCCCCACTGTTGGAGACCCTGGGTTGAAGTTGAGGTTACACAGCAGCCCGCTGATGGTGGACAGCAGCATCCCTCCCTAATCACCCCTTCGGGGCTTTTTAGGTTGAGACAGCGCAGGTAGGGCACTATCATGGTGCACTGGCGCAATCCACATACGGATTTCTGATGGACACGGGCCGCAGCACTCGGCATGTCTGCACTGCAGCAGCTCACTCCAGGAGCCTCAGCCTAGCTGAGTGTCTCTGAGGGATACCCCAGGGCCCCAGTCCTGCCTGCGGCCCCCTAATGGGGGATGCAATTCAGCCGAACCCTGGAATCTGAAAGACCCGGTTTCTCTGGGTTCTCCTAATAGGGGATACAATTCTGCTGCAGCATCTATGGCAGACAGGCAACCCAGGAGATCAGCCTTCGCTGCTTTCTCCTGATGGGGCAGGGGGCCCTTGCTGTTAGTAGGAGCCCCAGTTTGCTGGGCTCCCTACAGAGCCAGCACAGTGTCTGGACTCCAGGAGACCCAGTTCCACTGGGTTCTCCTGATGGGGGCTGCCACTCTAGACCGCACTTCCAGGGGACCCAGTCATATGGGTGCCCCTGATGGCGGGCTGCGCTGGGCAAGCGCTCATGTGGCCTCAGCCCCAGGGGTCCGGCCGGGTCCAGATCCGTTCCGGTCCCGGACCGGACATCTGCGCCGGCCTGCCGTCATTTGCGGCATCTGTTTTTACTTGAGGCCGCGGCTTCGGCCTAGCGCGAAGCCGCCGCCTCTTTTCCCGCCCCTGGCCCGCCCCCGGATGACGCGGATGACACGGTCATCTTCAGACATGGGGCAGAGAAGAGCGTGCAGGGCCACGGAGTTTCTATTTCCCTGCACGCTCCGTCCCCCAGAGGACACATCATGGAGGGGGTGGCCTAGAGCTGCACAAGGGGCGGGACGGCTTCTCTGGCGCGCATTTTGCCAGGCATCTCCCCCCCATGTCCTCCCCCCCACAGATAATGGCGGCATACAGTGGCGGCCAGTATATGGAGGCCGACTGCATGAGCCATGGCCATTATGTGTAAGGAGGGCCACCAGCATCCAGCGGTGGCCATTGAGTGACTGGGGCAGGAGTGGTCCTGGGCTGTGAGGGATCAATAAAGCCCTCATACGGAGCCAGGTGCACCTTTGCAGAGTGCTGGGCTAAAAAGGGTGCATACAAGCCCTAATACAGAGCTAGTAGCCCAGTAACATCAATAAAGACTCCCCTGCAGCCCCCACACAAGTAGTGGCGGACAGTGCGGTACGTGAGGTGGCTCAGTGGGATACTGCATGGATGAACTTATAGTTTTCACAAAGTGCACACGGGGCAGCGAAGCCAAGCAGGGCTCCCTCCCTGCTGCAGCCCCACACGTTTCCTCCCGGCTGCACATGATAACCAGAGGTTCATTGGTCCTATTCCCTACTGCAGCTTCACACACTTCCTCCCTATTGCACATAGCAGAGGATCAGCGTGCTTCTCTCGCTGCAGCTCCGTACGGTACCTATAAGGCCACGGTCAGGAGGTTAGCATTTTCTCCTCCTGCTGCAGTGTTCGGGACCCACAGCATACCGCTGGGGCTCTCAGCAGCTATGAAATGGGAGCATATCAAGAGGTCGCTACCATGTTGCTAACGGGCTCAGCAGTGCCTCTCCCCCGCTGCAGTCCTCAGGACACATGCCATGCAGCTGGAGTCCAGCGTCGGGAAAGCAGCGGCGCTTCCTCCTTGCTGCAACTCTCAGGGCACTACCTGCTGCAGTTCCCTAAGGAAAAGCTCGGCAACCGTCGGGGGGGCTAGAGTCTCGGAGAGAGCCCTGGTCTCCAGACGCCGTACATGGCCAGCTAACCGTAGGTGATCGAGGCAGGCCATCAAGCTCTTCTGGCAAAACTGTGCGGAATTGCTACGATCCACCTGGTCTAACAACCTCTTGGTTGAAGAGGCGCCTGACCGTCTGGCTATCCAAGCGTCAAGGCCTTCTCTTGCACCTGGATTCACTTCTGTCGAAGCCGTGCAAGCTTTCAAGGCATTAGTGATTTGACCACACTAAATAAATGTATCGTCCGCCGATCCTACTCTGGCGGCCCAGACTGCTCCACTCGCTTCTATAACTTTCTACCTGTTGCATGCAGCCCTACATGCTGCTAACTGCGCAGCAGTCGCAGCCGCCAATGCCATTCCCATTAGACGTACCCTCCGGTTGTGGAAAGGGAAAATGGCCGCTATCTCTCTAAGGAGTCCTTCGCAGGTATTCCATATCTCTGCGGGCACCTGTTTGGACAACAGGATGGCCCGTTATCCGCCGTAGGTACCGTATGCCGGTCCCTTCGTAATTCATTAGCAGTTCCTCATATTGGAGTTTATCCTCATTTCTGGAATCCCTGTACCAGTATCAAGCGAGGAACGTTTTCTAAAGATTCTAGTCCAGCCTATCGGTGGCCCACACACAGGACGGTACAGCTCAATCCGTGCTGGATCGAAAACCACCCAACATTTATGTCTGGATAAGACTTTTCCGAATGAAATCACCACTCCACATTAACTTGAAGAATCGCGCAGTATCCGTGCGTGCATACATACAGGACGCCTACCGGCATATTCCTAGTACAATTCCTAGCCACAGGTTCCTCAGTTTGACAATCTTAAGAGAACACTACTAAAGGTGGCATGCCCGTTCAAGTTGACTACGTCGTCATAACTGCTCACTAGAGTCGGGGAGGACGTCAGGACCACCCTTTACTCAAAGGGGGTTGTTTTCTTTCTGTACCGGACCCAGGGCTTATCAGGGCACCGATCCTCACGGACTGCAGAACACAGCGTGCCCAACAAGGTAGACACTACAAGGAGTTAGGAGGCTTATCCAACCTCCACACTTCCGATAATGTTCCAACAGTTCAATATATCACATCAGTGATCAACCTTCCACAGAACAGGAATTGTGGCCTGCGGCCGAGAGTCCGCACCCCCTTCCTTCAGGTTTCTCTGTACTTAAGCCCTGCCAGGCAGGGCGTAGACAACAGGATGGCAGCAATAGAGGCAGGTTCCCTTGTTCAGCTGATCTCGACCAGCCTTCTCTCTCCACGCTTAAGTCATGGAACAAGAACCTAACTCACTGGACAGGACCTGTTTGTCGCCTGTCGTGTTTAACCAGGTGGCCTCACCACCGGTGGTTCTGCCCACTCCCTCTCTCCCGCAGGGACGTTTTTTCATTCCAACATGCTGAAGGGTTCTGACTACTACCGCGAGCCCTCAGGATAGGGAATGGTATAACCCATCACAGGACAACAGGGCGCATGATCTCGCCCAGTTTCGAGAAATATCCAGCACTCTGCGGGAGATTAGTGGAAATTGACATAGCACGGATGGCCTTCAGATATCTGGTACATCCCTACACAGTTAAATTGGCCGTGACTGGGACAGTTGTCAATATCTGCGGCGGAAACCGCAGTCTCCGACATGATGATATTCATCAGGCACGTAGCTGGATGGAATACATGTTTCAGTGCGTTCAGGCGGTTTTTGTATCGGTCTAGGCAACTATACTCGGGATTCCTTCAGCCGTCAGCCACAAGGGACTGTTTTCTCGAGAATGGGTCTCCCACCCTCATGTTGCTTCACGATTCTACCAGACAATCCCGGATGTGGACCTCATGGTATCGCCCCTCAAGGCCAAGGTGCCAGTTTTTTCTTTACCCACAGTTATTTTAAGCACACGCACCAGTTCAGGACTGGATTCACTTCCGAAATCCCACTCAACGTAGCTGTGCCATGGCGGTTGTCAGGCCGTTCAACCAGACAGTACAGATCTACTGTGCCAAGACCTGGTCTACCGTCGAGTTTTTCATCTCCGATTTGATGGCGTGGCATTTGAGACCCGGACCTTAACCCAGATGGGGTTTTTCTTTGAATTTTTTACTGAGCGTGGTCAGAGTGAGGGAACCGGTCTCATCAAACATATGCCGTCGAACATGGAAGAAAGTTATTTGGGTTGCTGGGTGCATGGCTACCCATTCTCCTTGTCCCTATTCTTTATCAGGAATACTCAGGTTACTTAAATCAGGCATAGACTCAGGCCTGTCTTTAGGTTCTCTCAAGGGGCAGGTTTTTCAGCCCTTCCACCCTCTTCCAGAAACGTTTAGTGACCATACCTCAGGACATCCGTCTATCGAGGGGTCTGCTAATTATCTTCTCCATGCAATGTACCACTGCACCCGTGGGACCTAAATCTTGTCCTCACGGCTAGACTATACAAAAAAAAAAAAAAAAAAAAAAAAACATTTCAGTTTCATGGGAGTATCTCCCTTAACAGGCTCCCACAAACAGGGGTGTTTTTTTTTTTTAGTGGCAATTACTTCTTTCCAAGAAGTAGAGGAGTTTGAAGTGCTTTCAGGTGAATCACCCTTCCTTATCTTCCATCTTTTCTTCCAATGGCAAGATACCTTTTTCGACTAATTGAAAGTAACTCTTGGCCACCACGGCGCCCGTTTCCAGGCCATCGGGTCATGAAGGTGCTGCATATGAAGGACCTCTTCAGGGCCCTATATATATAAATGTGTGTCCAATACAGTACCCCCTTTTAGAAAGTGAGATTTTCTATTACTTCTTTCAAAGGGCAAAAAAAAAAAAAGAAATAAAGACATAGCCTCCAGGCTACTCTAGTTACGTAAATTCGATCAACCGTCTAAGACGCTTATCTCTGCGACAACCTGCACCTTCCTGCCGTTGTCAGGGCACATTCACTGGCGGCCGTGGGGATCTTCTGGGCCTACCGTCACCAGATGTTAGCACACTTACTATGTGCGGCAGCTAGACTGGTCTAGACCACATACGTCTAAAAGCCACTACAGTGCGCAATCAGTCTTCGGCCGATGCGGGTCTGTGTAGACGTGTCCTCCAGGCAACAGCAGACTGCCTGTAGGTACAGAGTCCTTCGCTGAACTGTTCAGCATTACTAGTTCCATAGCTTTTCCCACCCAGGGACTGCTTTGGGACGTCCCACGGTCTGTGTCCCCCAATGAGGCGAAGGAGAAAAGGAGATTTTTGTGTACTCACCGTAAAATCCTTTTCTCTTAGCCTCTAATTGGGGGACACAGCACCCACCCGATTGCCCTTGTGGGCCTTTTCTACAGTTCTTACATAGCTTCTTAGCTGTTACATGGTTAATATGTCTACACATGTTCGCCTATTATCACTTTAACTGTTGAATGGTTAAACTTGTGCCTGTTTGGTTACGGGCCTTGTAGTACTGTGAGCCTGTTTGGTTACAGGCCTTGTTATACCACTGTTGATCCGTTGACTATTCACGGTTTATGCATGGCCTGCTTAGTTACAGGCCTTGTTGTACTAATATTACTTTGTTTACTCTTACCTGGTTACACACGTGCCTGTTTAATTTCAGGCCCTGTTACACTGTTATTAACTTGGTAGCTATATCGGGTTGCCTGTGTGGTTACAGGCCCTGTTTTACTGTTATTATATGTTAACTCTCCTACTGCTTTAGCACAAAACTGGAGAAGCACTTCCTGCTCTAGGGGTGTATAACTGCAGAGGAGGAGTCACTTAACTCTTTTGCAGATTCTGCCTAGTGTCGCCTCCTAGTGGACAGCAGCATAACACCCACGGTCTGTGTCCCCCAATTAGAGGCTAAGAGAAAAGGATTTTACGGTGAGTACACAAAAATCTCCTTTTTTTGGGCCATTGACTCCCTTCAGCGGGCGGGAGTCGTCGTTCCGGTTCCTCAGGGCGAGCGATTTCACGGATTTTACTTGAGTCTGTTTATTGTGCCAAGGAAAGACGGATCTTCCCGTCGTGTTTTGGATTTAAAACATCTGAACAGATTTGTCCGAGTTCGACATTTTCGAATGGAATTCCTGCGTCCCGTCATCGCTTCCATGCGGCAGGGGGAGTTCCTCGCTTCCATCGATCTCAAGGACGCTTACTTGCATATTCTGATAGCCAAGTCTCACCAAAGGTTCTTGCGCTTCGCTGTGGGCGAGGATCATTACCAATTCGTTGCTCTTCCGTTAGGATTGGCAAATGCCCCGCAAGTTTTCACCAAGGTCATGGCGGCGGTCATGGCCGTGTTGCACGTCCGGGGGTGTCGGTTTTTCCGTACTTGGACGATGTTAATCAAGGGTCGGTCCTTCAGGGACTGCGAGGACAGTGTCCGCGACACGATGGACACTCTCTCGCGTCTGGGATGGATTCTCAATCTCCCAAAGTCTTCTCCGGTCCCGAGCCGCAGGGTTTCATTCCTGGGAATGATCCTGGACACGTCTCGGGGACTTGTCCTTCTTCCTCAAGACAAGGCTCAGTCTCTGCGCTGTGCAATTTGTTTACTCCTGCGTCCTGTTCCATATTCCCTTCGATTCGCAATGCGGGTCTTGGGGAAGATGGTGTCGCCAATGGAGGCAGTGCCTTTTGCTCAGTGGCATCTCCGTCCATTGCAGTTGGATCTCCTGGTGGCCTGGGATCGCAGCCCGTTCACTCTTCACTGGGTTTTCCAACCATCGGCGGCGACGAGGCTTTCTCTCCACTGGTGGCTGATGGCTGATTCCGTCGTCTCTCTCCAGAGGGAGGTCGTTTCCGCCAGTCCGGTGGGACGTGTTGTCCACCAACGCCAGTCTCCTCGCCTGGGGAGCGGTGTTTTGTCATCATACGGACCAGGGTCAATGGACTCGGGAGGAGTCTTCGCTACCCATCAATCTCCTAGAGATTCGGGCCATTTACTTGGCGCTGCAGAGTTTCCATCATCTCCTGAAGGGCCGCCACATTCGTATTCAGTCAGACAATGCCACGGCGGTGGCTTATGTCAATCATCAGGGCGGAACGCACAGCAAGTCAGCAATGCGGGAAGTGGAGCCGATTCTCCATTGGGCCGAGTCTTCGAAGGCGGTTCTGTCGGCAGTCCACATTCCGGGGATCGAGAATTGGGCGGCGGACTTTCTCACTCGTCAGGGTCTTGCGTCAGGAGAATGGGCTCTCCATCCGGATGTCTTCAATCAAATGTGCGATCGGTTCGGGATCCTGGATGTGGATCTCATGGCATCACGGAAGAACGCGCAAGTTCCTGCCGCCTTTGCCTGCTCCCGAGATTCCCGTGCTCTGGGATCAGACGCTCTAGTCCAGGACTGGACGCAGTTTCGTCTCCCATACGTCTTTTCGCCTCTGGCTCTCATTCCCAGGGTGGTGCAGAAAGTCAGAACGGAATGCGTTCTTGTACTTCTTGTGGCCCCAGACTGACCCAGGAGATCGTGGTACCCCGATCTCGTACAACTCGCCGCAGACGTTCCATGACGGCTGCCGAACCGGCCGGATCTTCTCTCCCAGGGCCCTTTTCATCACCAAAACTCAGGGGCGCTTCGTTTGATGGTCTGGCCCCTGAGACCCGATTTTTGACTCAGGCGGGTTTTTCGGAGGAGGTTGTACGCACTATGGCTTGCGCGAGAAAACCTGTTTCTGCTCGTGTTTACCACCGGACTTGGAAAGCCTTTTTCGTCTGGTGCGACTCGGGAGGTCTCCCGACCTTGTGTTTTTCCCTTCCTGCGGTTCTGGGTTTCCTGCAGGCTGGGTTGGACAAGGGGCTTTCCCTTGGTTCTCTTAGGGTACCTTTACACGCGGCAACTTTTCTAGGAATTTCACTGGCAACTTACTGGTTGCAGTGAAATCATGGACACATTGTTCCATTTGTACACAGCAACAAGATAGACAATAGAACAATGTGTCCATGATTTCACTGCAACCAGTAAGTTGCCAGTGAAATTCCTAGAAAAGTTGCCGCATACACATAAAAGGGTCCCCCTCAACTAAAGTGCTTCACCTAAAAACGTTAAACCTTACAAAATATCGCCACAGATCACATCTATATTGATATTTTTCAGTGAATCAGCACATTCAATATTTATGGCAAAAAAATAATCACTTTATTGATTAAAATTAATTCATATTAAAATATTTACTGTACACAACATGTCTAAAATGGGAAAACAGTCCCTATCATGCACAATATCATAGGGTAGGCTACAAAATACACAAATAGCAGCGATTACTCACAGGGGAACAGAAAACATACTTATAGCACCATCACACTTGCAATGTTCTCAATCCCTCTCCTATATCTAAAGAAAATTTCCTACAGACCAACGGTCATTAAATACACATAGATTAGATATTAGAGTATTTATGATACCTGGTGCAAAAATGATCCTGGTGATGAATCACTCCTTGAACTCCCGCTGCCACTGTGCTCCTGCCTCAATCCCACAGCCGACGTACGTTTCAAAGTTCTTTTCTTCAGGGCGTGCATTGTGCTATGTGGAAGTTTCCTATCTTATATAGTGTCCACTGCTTCATTATGAACTACACCTGTCAAAACTACTCCCCCTGTCCGTCACAGTCAAGTCTCCCCCTTTGCTTAATTATTTCCAGGTTACTGAGCCCCAGGTCCCTCCTTCTATTTCTTCCCCCATCTCTATCAACATTTAAACCTATCTTTACTGAGGACCACATTATTTCCGGGTTGAAACGCAGTCACATGACTATTTCATGTGTACTGCGTTGCCCGGGCGACGCTTAGTATCCCCCACCGCAGCGTCATCGGTAATCAGGCGCCCGCCGGAGTGCGCATGCGCTGTACGTCATTACGACGTAACCACGCCACGCGTCTCCATGGGAACCCGGGCCGGCGCTTCAATGCCAAAGAAGTATAAGCGGCGCGTGCGCCACCCCGAGCGGTCAGTAAAATGGTTTACATAGTGATGTCTATGAGACACAGGGGCATGAATCTTGTTAACAGGAGGTGCTCAACCAGCCTGTGCCTAATCAATGCGTTATGGATACCACTTATACCATAGTGTAAATGGATATAATCCTAAAGTAAATCCCACCTATACAAGGGTTTAAAGTGCTAGTACCTACTAAATAGCTATTTAAAGTGCCAGTGCATAATTTAAACAACAAGGTGATGGTGCTAATATGAATAACAATAAAATACAAATATGCAAAAAACAAATAGATCAATATAATGACTTTTAGAGTACAATTGTGCAAAAGTGTAAAAAGTAACAGTGTTTCAAAACACACATGTGCTTATATTATAATGAATAAAATGTGAACAATTAAAGTGCATCTGTTATTATTATTTATTATATACCCCATCCACACAATATTATACATCATACCCACATATAGTAGGGCATTCAAACCCATATTTTCTGGTCGTCATAATGGGAGACCCAGACAATGGGGTTTAGGGCTCTGCCCTCCGGAGGTCACACTAGGTACTACAAGTTTGTAGACACCGCCTCCTCCGCTTATAAACCCCCACCGTAGGAGACATCCTCAGTTTTAAACTTAGTGTGCTCGGAGGATCACGCTTTGCTTGCACTTCACTGCATTCTCACAGCTTACGTGATGGCGTATGAAGACAAGGTAAAATGGTCCCGCTCGGGACCCCCGACAGCCTCCCCGCTCACCCTCTGCGGAACACGCTGGTGGAGGTACCGGAGGGCTTTTAGCCTGGACACTTCAGTGTTCTCCCGGTACGCTGTCGCGCTCCTTTCCTTTCCATCCCTCCATGGAGGCTCTGGTAAGGGGGAGCCTGGAGCCTTGCACAGCTCCGCTCCGTCCGAGGCCTCCCTAAATGGTGCTTACAGACCGGACGGAGCCAGCCCAGTCCGAGGCCTCCCTAAATGGTGCTTACACTCCGGACTGGTGCTGTACCCCCGTCCGAGGCCTCCCTAAAGGTGCTTACAGACCGGACCGGCACTGAGGCACCTGGTGTGTCTCCTGCTGTGCCTGGGGGTAGTGTCTGGCATTTTGTGTCATGACACTCAGACCGCGCGGTTACCCTCGGGTCCGCGGTTCTGGCGGTGACCCTGTGCTGGGGTCACCCTGGCTGACCGCCCTGTGTATCACAGGGGCTGAGGCTATAGACTGCGGGTGTTTTATGTGTACATGCAGTCTGAGAGTGTGTGTGGTGATATTCACATTCTTTTCCCGCGCTGCGGGCTCCGGCACCTCCATTGCTGAGGCAGTCTGGAGGAGGAGGAGGCAGCCCTTATGGTGACATCACCGCTGGGCGTGTTGTGTGTTCTTCCCGCGTGTTCCTGGCTCCGCCCACATCTTCACTGTCGGCGGCCATCTTCTCCCTCACTTCCCGGCTGGGATCTGGCTGCAGCGCGTGTCTGCACTTACAAGGGAGACCGGAACTCGCGGAGGTCACACACACACACCGCTTCCTCCTACCGCTTATTGCGGTCGGTAAGCCACCGGGATTCCCGGTTTGTTTGTGAACTTTGGCTTATATTCCCCTCACTGTGGAGATGTCCTCAGTTGGGAAGCATGCTGCTAAGGCGGCAGTGGGCACCGTTACCTGCGCTACATGCAACGGGACACTGGTGGAGGGGTCCTGCAATAACTGCGGACGCCCAGAGGCCCGGTCTGCTACTACTGAGTCTGCAAATCCGGGATTATACCCTGAGGTTCAGGTGATCCCAGGGCCATGGGAAACGCAGAATAAGATCAATGAATCTCTGCTGTCCCAGATGTCCTCCATGTCGCAAACCCTGGAGGCACTGCATAGGAGACTGGAAAACCCAGCTACTCCTCCTAGTTACCCCCGGGTGTCTCTTACTTCTGCTGTAAGACCCCCTAAGCGAGCCCGTGAGGCTTCTCCTGAGCTCCAGACTCTCTCTGAGGAGGAGCGTTCCTCTGATGGTGAGGAAGATGATGGGGGTTCTACTCTTGGGTCTATGTCTGAACCTCCAGATGGGGTGGAGGATCTGGTGTCCTCCATCAATGAGACATTGCGTCTTGTCACTCCTCCTGAGGAGGTGACTGTACACCCCAAGGAGATCTATCAATGGCTGCGGCCAGAGGCTAGACCAAGTGGCTCCTTCATGGACCACACTAATTTCGGAAGGGTGATTAAAGCTCCCAGGTTACATCCTGGGCGGCGTTATGTCTGTAAAACTAAGGACAATCGCTTTCCCTTTCCCCAGGAGGCGCTCCAGGAATGGTCGCAGTCTCCCAAGGTGGATGCTTCCATGACTAGGATTGCTGCGCGCTCCTTGTTTTCTGCCTCTGATAGCTCCTCATTGAAGGATGCTACTGATAGACAGGTCGAGCAACTCGCCAAGTCTTCCTATGAGGCTGTGGGGTCTTCGTTTGCCCCTAATTTTGCCGCGGTCTGGACCCTACAAGCGATTACTATCTGTTTGGATGGTATCACTGATCTAGCTAGGTCCAATCCAGAGGTCCTGGCTCTCACTGAGAGAGCAAGGGCCTATGCGGACTATGCCAGGACGGCATCTTTGGAAACTGCCACTCGCTCTGCTGTGGCCTCGGCCAATGCAATTGCGATCCGCAGGCTGTTGTGGCTGCGTCTTTGGGACTCAGATGCCACATCTAAGAAGATTTTACAAAATCTTCCGTTCGCTGGTGACAGGCTTTTTGGCACCGAACTGGACAAATTGATAAAGGATTCTGCTGAGTCTAAGATCCCGCAGAATAAGCCTAAGCCACGGTACACCGTGAAAAGGACCCCTAAGCAGTGGTCCTTTCGCTCCGGTTCACAGTCATCAACGGCGTCCACTCGCTCAGACCGAGGGGGCAAGCCTGCGACTCAGTGGCGTTCCAAGAGTCGTCAGAAGAAGCCGGCGGGGGCAGCGGCTGCCACCCCCAAGCCCGCCTCGACATGACTCGCTCTCTCATCCTGCCTCCCCACAGGTGGGGGGCCGCCTGTCTCGCTTTCAGGACAAGTGGCTTCTTCACATTCAAGATCAGTGGGTTCGAGACGTAGTCTCAAGAGGTTACAGGATAGAGCTGACGTCACAACCAATACCCCGATTCCATCGGTCGGTTCCATCTCCAGAAAAGGCTCAGGCTTTTCACCTGGTGTTGGAGGGACTCCGCAGAGACGGAGTGGTGGTCCCTGTGCCCACGGAAGAGAGGTTCAGGGGTTTTTACTCCAACCTCTTTATTGTCCCAAAGAAGGACGGCTCTTTTCGCCCGGTTTTGGACCTCAAGTTGTTCAACCGTCACGTGTTGGTTCGGAAGTTCCGCATGGAATCCCTGCGCTCAGTGATCGCGGCTGTGTCACAGGGAGACTTCCTAGCGTCCATCGATATCAGGGACGCTTACCTTCACGTCCCCATTGCACCAGCTCATCAGCGCTGGTTGAGATTCGCAGTGGGGGAAGAGCACTTCCAATTTGTGGCACTGCCTTTCGGGCTAGCCTCAGCACCACGGGTGTTCACAAAGGTGATGGCCTCCATGATGGCTCTCCTGCATGCGCAGGGACACGCCGTCATACCCTATTTGGACGACCTATTGGTCAGGGCGCCATCGGAAGACCTTTGTCGGGTGAGCCTGGAGGTGACCATGAAGTCCCTGGAACGGTTCGGGTGGCTTATCAACATTCAAAAGTCGACCCTGGTTCCGACCCAGTCATTGACATATCTGGGCATGGACTTCCACACGGACTCGGCCCTGGTGTCCCTACCTCAAGCCAAGCAGCTTGCGATCCAATCAGGAGTGCAGAATGTCCTCCTGTCTCCACAGTCATCCCTACGGGTATTGATGAGACTGGTGGGTCGCATGGTAGCGGCGATAGAGGCGGTGCCGTTCGCACAGTTTCGCCTCCGTCCTCTCCAGCTGGAGATTCTTCGCAGATGGGACAAGAGGACGATCTCTCTGAATCGGCTGGTGACACTGTCACAACCAACCAGGGACTCTCTACAGTGGTGGCTCCAGCCACATCACCTGTCACGGGGCCGGTCCTTCCTAAAACCGTCATGGTTAGTGGTGACCACCGACGCCAGTCTGAAGGGCTGGGGGGCGGTGTTCTTGCACCACAGGGCTCAAGGCCTCTGGACTCAGTCGGAGTCGGCGTTGCAGATCAACGTGCTGGAGATCAAGGCGGTCTTTCTGGCGCTACTGGCGTTTCAGAAATTTCTGTCAGGACAGCCCATTCGGGTACAGTCCGACAATGCGACGGCCGTCGCCTACATAAATCATCAGGGAGGGACCAGAAGTGCTCAGGCCCTCGCCGAAGTCCACCGCATTCTACTCTGGGTGGAGGAAAACGGCTGCCTGATCTCCGCAGTTCACATCCCAGGGGTCGAGAACTGGGAGGCCGACTATCTGAGCCGACAGGGAATGGACGCCGGAGAGTGGTCCATACATCCAGACGTCTTCCGGGACATCTGCGGCAGGTGGGGCACTCCGGACGTGGATCTGATGGCCTCACGGCTGAATCATCAGGTGCCCCAATACATGGCGAGATCTTGGGATCCCCAGTCTCTGGGGGCGGACGCCCTGATCCTGAGCTGGTCCAGCTTTCAGCTGCCATATGTGTTTCCGCCTCTGGCTCTGATTCCCAGGGTCCTGTGGAAGATCAGGACAGAATGCAGAGTGGCCATTCTAGTGGCTCCAGATTGGCCCAGGAGGTCTTGGTACCCGGACCTGTGGCAACTGTCAGGCGGACACAGGTGGGCTCTTCCAGAACGCGCAGATCTACTCGCGCAAGGCCCATTCTTCCACCTCAATTCCAGGGCCCTCAGATTGACTGCATGGCTCTTGAGGCCTGGCTGCTGACATCCAGAGGTTTCTCTCCTACAGTGGTTGCCACTATGAATCGGGCAAGGAAACCTGTTTCCAGGAAGATATACCACAGAACGTGGAAAATCTTTTTTACCTGGTGTGCCTCTGGTGGCCGCTCACCGTGGCCATTGTCCATCCCGACATTGTTGGCTTTCCTACAGTCGGGGTTGGAGTTGGGATTATCCCTTGGCTCTCTGAAAGGTCAAGTATCAGCACTTTCAGTGTTGTTTGACAGGCGCTTGGCGCTCCTCCCGAAGGTACGTCAATTTCTGCAGGGGGTGTCTCGGGTGGTCCCGCCCTATAGACGACCTCTGGACCCTTGGGACCTAAACATGGTCCTGGCGACACTGCAGAAACCGCCGTTTGAGCCACTGAGAGACGTCTCTCTCTCTCGTCTGTCCCAGAAGGTGGTCTTTCTGGTGGCGATTACGTCTCTGAGACGGGTCTCAGAATTGGCTGCACTTTCGTGCAAGTCTCCCTTTCTGGTGGTTCACCAAGACAAGGTGGTGTTGCGCCCACGGCCGGAATTTCTGCCGAAGGTGGTTTCAACGTTTCACCTAAACCAGGAGATTGTTCTCCCATCATTTTGCCCCGCTCCCGTTCATCAGGTTGAGCGCGACCTCCATACTCTGGATCTCGTGAGAGCTGTACGCATTTATGTGTCCAGGACCGCCTCCTTTAGGAGTTCGGATTCCTTATTTGTCCTCACGATGGGTCGCTGTAAGGGGGCCGCGGCTTCGAAGTCGACCTTGGCCAGATGGATCAAGGCTCCCATTCAGGAGGCGTACCGGTCTTCTGGTTTGCCTCTCCCGGTGGGTTTGAAGGCACACTCTACGAGAGCTGTAGGTGCCTCCTGGGCCTTGCGACATCGAGCTTCTGCTCTACAGGTGTGTCAGGCGGCCACTTGGTCCAGCCTGCACACTTTCTCTAAGCACTATATGGTGCATGCCCATGCCTCTGCGGATGCGAGTTTGGGCAGGCGGGTTCTCCAGGCGGCGGTTGCCCACCTTTAGAGGGAACCATGTGTTATCCGTCTTGTTGAGGAACTCTTCCCGCCCTGGGGTATTGCTTTAGGACATCCCCATTGTCTGGGTCTCCCATTATGACGACCAGAAAAAAGAGAATTTTGTTTACGTACCGTAAATTCTTTTTTCTTTAGTCATCAATGGGAGACCCAGCACCCACCCAGTTGTTCCGTTGCATATTTTGCACTTGTTCTGTTCTCTGTTGAGACAGTGTTTACCGGGTTGTTGAACCGTCTGTGCACGGCATTCTTCCCGATGTTTCGGGTGTGGTTTAATTTCTCCTCGCAGCTTATGGACTAAACTGAGGATGTCTCCTACGGTGGGGGTTTATAAGCGGAGGAGGCGGTGTCTACAAACTTGTAGTACCTAGTGTGACCTCCGGAGGGCAGAGCCCTAAACCCCATTGTCTGGGTCTCCCATTGATGACTAAAGAAAAAAGAATTTACGGTACGTAAACAAAATTCTCTTTGTTGCTCCATAGTTCATATATGACCATCTCCCAAGTGTCACATAAACCTCACCCCCACCCACTATCTAAAACCAAACAATTTTATACAAAAAACATATAAACCCCCTTTCTATATACATATATATATATATATATATATATATATATATATATATATATATATATAGTATATAGATAGATATATATATATATATATATATATATATATATATATATATATATATAATATATATATACAGTTAGGGCCAGAAATATTTGGACAGTGACACAAGTTTTGTTATTTTAGCTGTTTACAAAAACATGTTCAGAAATACAATTATATATGTAATATGGGCTGAAAGTGCACACTCCCAGCTGCAATATGAGAGTTTCCACATCCAAATCGGAGAAAGGGTTTAGGAATCATAGCTCTGTAATGCATAGCCTCCTCTTTTTCAAGGGACCAAAGTAATTGGACAATGGACTCTAAGGGCTGCAATTAACTCTGAAGGCGTCTCCCTCGTTAACCTGTAAGCAATGAAGTAGTTAAAAGGTCAGGGGTGGATTCCAGGTGTGTGGTTTTCCATTTGGAAGCTGTTGCTGTGACCAGACAACATGCGGTCAAAGGAACTCTCAATTGAGGTGAAGCAGAACATCCTGAGGCTGAAAAAAAAGAAAAAATCCATCAGAGAGATAGCAGACATGCTTGGAGTAGCAAAATCAACAGTTGGGTACATTCTGAGAAAAAAGGAATTGACTGGTGAGCTTGGGAACTCTAAAAGGCCTGGGCGTCCACGGATGACAACAGTGGTGGATGATCGCCGCATACTTTATTTGGTGAAGAAGAACCCGTTCACAACATCAACTGAAGTCCAGAACACTCTCAGTGAAGTAGGTGTATCTGTCTCTAAGTCAACAGTAAAGAGAAGACTCCATGACAGTAAATACAAAGGGTTCACATCTAGATGCAAACCATTCATCAATTCCAAAAATAGACAGGCCAGAGTTAAATTTGCTGAAAAACACCTCAAGAAGCCAGCTCAGTTCTGGAAAAGTATTCTATGGACAGATGAGACAAAGATCAACCTGTACCAGAATGATGGGAAGAAAAAAGTTTGGAGAAGAAAGGGAACGGCACATGATCCTAGGCACACCACATCCTCTGTAAAACATGGTGGAGGCAACGTGATGGCATGGGCATGCATGGCTTTCAATGGCACTGGGTCACTTGTGTTTATTGATGACATAACAGCAGACAAGAGTAGCCGGATGAATTCTGAAGTGTACCGGGATATACTTTCAGCCCAGATTCAGCCAAATGCTGCAAAGTTGATTGGACGGCGCTTCATAGTACAGATGGACAATGACCCCAAGCATACAGCCAAAGCTACCCAGGAGTTCATGAGTGCAAAAAAGTGGAACATTCTGCAATGGCCAAGTCAATCACCAGATCTTAACCCAATTGAGCATGCATTTCACTTGCTCAAATCCAGACTTAAGGAAAGACCCACAAACAAGCAAGACCTGAAGGCTGCGGCTGTAAAGGCCTGGCAAAACATTAAGAAGGAGGAAACCCAGCGTTTGGTGATGTCCATGGGTTCCAGACTTAAGGCAGTGATTGCCTCCAAAGAATTCGCAACAAAATATTGAAAATAAAAATATTTTGTTTGGGTTATGTTTATTTGTCCAATTACTTTTGACCTCCTAAAATGTGGAGTGTTTGTAAAGAAATGTGTACAATTCCTACATTTTCTATCAGATATTTTTGTTCAACCCTTCAAATTAAACGTTACAATCTGCACTTGAATTCTGTTGTAGAGGTTTCATTTCAAATCCAATGTGGTGGCATGCAGAGCCCAACTCGCGAAAATTGTGTCACTGTCCAAATATTTCTGGCCCTAACTGTATATATATATATGTATGTATGCCCTTGTGGTTAATTACTTATTCCTTCAACCCATATTCTATATATGAACGAATTCTTGGGGTGACGTCATCCGTAAGCTTTTCTCCAAAAATCTTCACATATATCACCGGCATTTTTTCTTGACAGGAATTACGCAAATATGAAGTCAAAGCTGGACACATTGTACTAAAACAAAACTAAAAACGCAACAATTAACATCACAGATATACGTCCATATAAAAACCTCCACCTATACATCTGGGTCAAAAAACACCTATTCTAAAGGAAAGCACTAAACCCTAAATTCTCATTGAGTCCCTGTGGTGTGAGGGTTGCTGCATGTGAAGGTACCTTTAGGGGTCAGGTCTCTGGGACTTGAATCTGGTCCTGGACGTGCTTCAGAAGCCACCTTTCGAGCCTCTCCAGGAAGTCTCCTTGCGTCTTCTCTCTCAGAAGGTGGTGTTTCTTGTTGCGATCACCTCCATTCAGAGGGTTTCTGACTTGGCGGCGCTTTCCTGTAAGGCACCTTTTCTTACTTTTCATTAGGATAAGGTGGTGCTGCGGACGACGCCGTCCTTTCTTCCCAAGGTGGTTTCCTCTTTCCATTTGAATGAGGACATTGTCCTGCCATCTTTCTGCCCAGCTCCGGTGCACCGCATTGAAAAGGCGCTGCACACCATGGATCTCGTCCAGACTCTGTGACATTGTCTCTAGAACATCGCCTTTCAGGAAGACGGATTCTCTATTTGTCCTTCCGGAGGGACCCCGGAAAGGGTTGGCAGCTTCCAAGGCCACTCTCGCCCGGTGGATTAGGCTTACTATGCAGGAAGCTTATTCTTTCCGCAATTTGCCCATTCCATCGGGGTTGTGGGCTCACTCCACTCGCGCGGTGGGTGCCTCCTGGGCTTTTCGGCACCAGGCTTCGGCTGAGCAGGTGTGCAAGACTGCTACTTGGTCTAGCCTTCACACCTTTATAAAACACTATCGTGTTCATACTCAGGCTTCGGCAGATGCGAGTCTGGGTAGGCGCATCCTACAGGCGGCCGCTAGTCTGTACGCTGCATTTTTAAGTTGTGGATGTTTTTTTCCCACTCAGGGACTGCTTTAGGATGTCCCATCGTCCTGTGTCCCCCAATGAGGCGACAGAGAAAAGTAGAATTTTGTGTACTCACTGTAAATTCTCTTTCTTTTAGTCTCTAATTGGGGGACACAGCACCCTCCCTGTGGCCAGTTGGCCTTGTTGTATTGGTGTTCTCTGGTTTTTTGCCTGATCGGCTTGTATATTATTTTCTCCTCCTACTGCTTTAGCGCAAAACTGGCTGAACTGTGCCAGTCAGGGGGTTATATATTGCTGGCAGGAGCCACTGTGCTTCTTTTTTGTTTGCCTAGTGTCGCCTCCTAGAGGCAGAATAGCATAACCCATCGTCCTGTGTCCCCCAATTAGAGGCTAAGAGAAAGCGAATTTACGGTGAGTACACAAAATTCTACTTTTCCATGTCTTTGCATATGGAGAAACTTGTGAAGCAACTGGAGCAGGGTGGGGATGTCTCAGGACATATTTGATCTCTCCAAATAGTCCCCGGATGGCTTTTGAAAAAAAATTTTTGGGAAAAATAAAATAAAGTAGCAAATAGCTCTGCCCAATAAATAGAATAA
The DNA here is from genome assembly GCA_033576535.1 of Allobates femoralis. Taxonomy (NCBI): domain Eukaryota; kingdom Metazoa; phylum Chordata; class Amphibia; order Anura; family Aromobatidae; genus Allobates; species Allobates femoralis. The sequence continues at coordinate 221,585,385 of JARQOC010000004.1, read as the reverse complement.
ACAAGATTGTTGTAAATCAAAGTTCAGAAAGGCAGCCCAAATGTTTCTACATTCAGGAAATGCAAATACCATTGTAAAACACCTTGAAATACAGCTGTACATAGGGCAGCCCAGCCAGGTACGCTTATTCAAGAAAGTATTTATTATACTCCCATAGAACACTGAAAATACAGCATTCATAAAATAAAGTAGTGTCATGTCACATTCCTCTTTTCTTTTGATGTTCTTAATGCCATATAATATGTGTTTGATGTGAATATAATAAATGCCATTTCTTGGATAAGTGTTCCTGGCTGAACCATCCTATGTTTAGTTGTCTTTCAAGGTGATCTAGATCGTGAACATTTAAGGTGCTGTCACACTTGTCAATATCGCTGCTGCACGTGACGTTGCAGCGATATTGACGAGTGTGATAGGACGTATCAACCAGCGATAAATTGCTGGTTGATGGTCGCCAGGTTTTCAGACGACTGGACCGAAAACCTGGCGATGGTCGCCCGGTGTGCACACAGCATCGCTGCGTGTGACACTGGGAGACGCGATCAGGTAGCTCCCAGCGCCTCTCAGCAAGCGCTAGGAGGTGGTATCCAGGTTAAGCTGCGGGTAACTAGGCAGCACGCGCTGCCTAGATACCAGATGTATACCTTGGTTACCAGCCTTCTCTGCTCACCGGCTAGTATCCAAGGTTCCTAGCGGGTAGCTAGGGACCCTAGTTACCCGCTGTGTACCTTGGATACCAGCCGGTGAGCGGAGAAGGCTGGTAACTAAGGTATACATCGGGTATCTAGGCAGCGCGCGCTGCCTAGTTACCCGCAGTTTACCATAGATATCAGCCTGCAGACATCGTGATAACGATATTTAAATCATTTCCACGATGTCGCTGGTAAAATGATCGCTGGTGAGTCTGCCTGTGTGACAGCTCACCAGCGATCAGCCGTCAATGTTGCCAGCGATCAGATCGCTGACGACATTGACATTAGAACAAAGATCTTTATTGCGTGATATACACCGGGATTAATCTCTTCTTGTACTCAACATGTAAATTTGGTGCAGAGAAGGAATGCAGGAGTTTCTTTGGATGTGCAATAAAGATTGTGTATGTGGTAAAGTTCAATTTATAAATATTTTCTCTGAAATGCTGTAGCATTTTTGATGAAAGCATCCACAATAGCTTTGATTCGTTCTGTTTGTGATTCAGGAAGCATGAATATGAATCTAATGACCGTAGAGAACACATTTTGATTGATAGAACGCCTGCTAATATTCTTGGGTTTGCATGCCAACAAATAGTTTATATGGAGTTCGAGATGGGCAACTGTGCCAGCCAGTGAAGAATATTTCACTTTTATGGAAACCAAATCTTGATGACATCATTTGAGCCACACTTGGGGTTATTGTCCTGGTCGTCCTTTTGGTCCAATGATGCCCAAAACGTCAATGTACGGGTACTGTTACACGCAGAGATATCGCTGGGAGGTCTCTAAAAATCACGGGAGCGCACGCGCACAAATGACATTTTTTAGACATCGCTGGTGAGATGTCACACGGCGAGATATCGTGCATATTGCACCAACGATCCAGCGATACAGACATCGCTCGAAAGACCCAGCGAGCGATGTTGCCGATCGTGCCCACGCTGTCACACAGGAACTACATAAACAAATCCTACTGCAATGTAGGCGTAGTCTGAGACACAGGCTAGGAGCTAGGCGGGCCAGATTGTGTTTTACCGCACCCCTACATCTCCGATTGGTGGCTACAACTGCGTTTCCATTGGTCAGCTTTATCTGGCAAGATGGCGACTTCATGTGCGCTGTCGCCCCCTCAACCATTCTGTCATTCAAGTCTTTTTGTATTTCATGACGCCTGGGATTGGGGGGGAGGGTATTCATTGTATAGGATGGAAAGATAGTGTAAATAGTAACCTGGGCACAAGTAATAAAATTGGGGGTGGCATGGGGGGTGGGGTTAGAACAGTCAATCTAGTAGGAAGGAATAGAGGTAAACAGAGATGCATAAAGTGCATGTACACTAATGCCAGAAGCCTCACCAACAAAATGGAGGAATTAGAATTGATTTTGTTGGAAAATAATTATGACATGGTGGGGATTTCGGAGACTTGGCTGGACGAGAGCCATGACTGGGCTGTTAATTTACAGGGCTATTGTCTGTTCAGAAATGACCGTACAAATAGGCGAGGAGGAGGTGTATGTTTATACGTAAAATCATCCTTAAAACCCATCCTGCGTGATAATATAGGTGAATCTAATGGAAATGTAGAGTCCCTGTGGGTGGAGATAAGGGGAGGGGGAAAAAATAATAAATTACTGATAGGGGTTTGTTATAAGTCCCCAACAATAATGGAAGTGGAGGAGAATATCCTCATAAAGCAAATAGATGAAGCAGCGACTCAGGGAGAAGTTATTATTATGGGGGACTTCAACTACCCTGAAATACATTGGGGATCAGAAACCTGCAGTTCCAGCAAAGGTAATAAGTTTTTGAAAACTATGAGAGACAATTACCTTTCACAACTGGTTCAGGACCCAACAAGAAGGGGGGCACTGCTGGACCTAATATTAACCAACAGGCCGGACCGCATATCAAATACCGTATATACTCGCGTATAAGCCGAGTTTTTCAGCCCAAAATTTGGGCTGAAAAGTCCCCCCTCGGCTTATACGCGAGTATACAGAACCCCCGGAGGGCACCGCGGCACCTGGGACCCACGGAGATGCGGGTCCGGAGCCATACACCAAGCCAGGGCTGCTGTGACCTGGGAAACAGGAGTAGACGACTCCGAGAACCGGTGGAGTGAAGCAAGGAGCTACACGTGCAAACTAGATCAGCCGCCGCTGTGCACGCGATCCCCTGTGTCTGCGACTGCCTGAGCTGCACGTGGTGCTGGACCGAGGGAGCTGAGGAGCGATCCGGGCTCTCTGGCTGAGGTGAGGTGCGGGGGAGGAGAGGAGGTGAGAGCCGCCGCGGCAACTGGCAGAAGGGGGAATTGGTGTCACCGACCGCCGCATCACCGCGGGGAGCCGGAGGATCACGGAGACGAGCACCCGCCGAACCAGCTGACACTGAAAGTAGAACCCGCCTGCGCCTGCTGACACCGGCCGGGAGACCCGGGATCAGAGAGTGCAACGAGGTGTCCCTGAGCTCCGGTCGGAGGTGAGGTGAGGTGGGGGGTGCTACATCTCTATCCCCCAGCACTGCTACATCTCTATCCCCCAGCACTGCTACATCTCTATCCCCCAGCACTGCTACATCTCTATCCCCCAGCACTGCTACATCTCTATCCCCCAGCACTGCTACATCTGTATTCCCCAGCACTGCTACATCTGTATTCCCCAGCACTGCTACATCTCCATCCCCCAGCACTGCTACATCTCTATCCCCCAGCACTGCTACATCTCTATCCCCCAGCACTGCTACATCTCTATCCCCCAGCACTGCTACATCTCTATCCCCCAGCACTGCTACATCTGTATTCCCCAGCACTGCTACATATCTATCCAGCACTGTTACATCTCTATCCAGCACTGCTACATCTCTATCCCCCAGCACTGCTACATCTGTATTCCCCAGCACTGCTACATCTCTATCCCCCAGCACTGCTACATCTCTATCCCCCAGCACTGCTACATCTCTATCCCCCAGCACTGCTACATCTCTATCCAGCACTGCTACATCTCTATCCCCCAGCACTGCTACATCTCTATCCCCCAGCACTGCTACATCTGCTGTATACTACCTCTGAGGCTGCTGTATACTACCTCTGGGGCTGCTGTATACACCACTAGGGCTGCTGTATATACCTCTGGGGCTGTATATACCTCTGGGGCTGCTGTATACACCACTGGGGCTGCTGTATACACCTCTGTGGCTTCTGTATACTAACGACTGGGGCTGCTGCTGTATATACCACTGGGGCTGCTGTATACACCTCTGGGGCTGCTGTATACTAACCACTGGGGCTGCTGCTGTATATACCACTGGGGCTGCTGCTGTATACTACCACTGGGGCTGCTGCATATACCTCTGGGGCTGCTGTATACCACACTGCTGGGGGCTGTATACCTGTGCTGGGGTCCACCCTCGGCTTATACATGAGTCAATAGATTTTCCCAGGTTTTGGGGGCAAAAGTAGGGGGGTCGGCTTATACACGGGTCGGCTTATACACGAGTATATACGGTATACGGGTTGGAGGTCACTTGGGTAATAGTGATCATAACTTAATAGGCTTTCAAGTATCCTTTACTAAGACGTGTAGTAGAGGGGCTACAAGGACACTAAACTTCAGGAAGGCAAATTTCCAACGGTTGAGAGATGATCTTAGTGCAATAAACTGGGACGATGTCCTGAGACATAAAAGTACACAACACAAATGGGAGATGTTTATTAGCATCCTGAATAGGACCTGTGCACAATATATACCCTATGGGAATAAGCATGCTAGAAATAGGAGGAAACCACTATGGCTAAATAAAGCGGTAAGAGGTGCAATATGTGACAAAAAGAAAGCATTTAGGGAATTAAAGCAAGTAGGTAGTGATGAGGCATTAAATAAATACAGAAAATTAAATAACATTTGTAAAAAGCAAATCAAGGCAGCAAAGATTGAGACAGAGAGACTCATTGCCAGAGAAAGTAAAAAGAATCCCAAAATATTTTTTAACTACATAAATAGTAAGAAACTAAAAATTGATGGTGTTGGCCCCTTTAAAAATAGTCTGGGTCAAATGGTGGATGAGGATGAGGAAAAAGCCAATATGCTAAATTACTTTTTTTCAACAGTATTTACACAAGAAAATCCCATGACAGACAATATGATCAGTGATAACAAAAATTCTCAAATGTCACCTGCTTAACCCAAGAGGAAGTACGGCATCGTCTAAAAATCACTAAAATTGACAAATCCCCGGGCCCGGATGGGATACACCCCAGAGTGCTGCAGGAATTAAGTACTGTCATAGATAGACCATTATTTTTAATATTTAAAGATTCCATAATAACAGGGTCTGTACCACAGGACTGGCATATAGCAAATGTGGTGCCAATATTCAAAAAGGGGACAAAAACTGAACTTGGAAATTATAGGCCAGTAAGCTTAACCTCTACTGTGGGTAAAATCCTAGAGGGTTTTTCTAAGAGATGCTATACTGGAGTATCTGAAGAAAAATAACCTCATGACCCATTATCAACATGGTTTTACGAGGGACCGTTCCTGTCAAACTAATCTAATAAGCTACTATGAAGAAGTAAGTTCTGGACTGGACCAAGGAAATGCAGTGGATGTGGTGTATATGGACTTTTCAAAAGCTTTTGATACGGTGCCACACAAAAGGTTGATACATAAAATGAGGGCAATGGGGATAGGGGAAAATTTGTGTAAGTGGGTTAAGAACTGGATTAGTGATGGGAAACAAAGGGTGGTTATTAATGGAACACACTCAGAATGGGTCACAGTTAACAGTGGGGTACCACAGGGGTCAGTGTTGGGCCCGCTTCTATTTAATATATTTATTAATGACCTTGTAGGGGGCTTACAGAGTAGAATCTCAATATTTGCGGATGACACTAAACTCTGCAGGGTAATCAATACAGAGGAGGACAATTTTATATTACAGGAGGATTTATGTAAACTAGAAGCTTGGGCTACTAAATGGCAAATGAGCTTTAATGGGGATAAATGTAAAGTCATGCACTTGGGCAGAGGAAACAAAAGGTATAATTATGTGCTTAATTGTAAAACACTGGGCAAAACTGTCACTGAAAAAGACCTGGGTGTATGGGTAGATGACAAACTCACATTTAGTGGCCAGTGTCAGGCAGCTGCTGCAAAGGCAAATAAAATAATGGGATGCATTAAAAGAGGCATAGATGCTCATGAGGAGAACATAATTTTACCTCTATACAAGTCACTAGTGCGACCACACTTAGAATACTGTGTACAATTCTGGTCTCCGGTGTATAAGAAAGACATAGCTGAACTAGAGCGGGCCCAGAGAAGAGCGACAAAAGTCATTAGAGGACTAAGGGGTCGGCAATACCAAGACAGGTTATTAAACTTGGGGTTATTTAGCTTGGAAAAACGAAGGCTTAGGGGTGATCTTATAATAATGTATAAATATATGAGGGGACAGCACAGAGACCTTTCTAATGATCTCCTTACTCTTAGGCCTGAGACTGGGACAAGGGGGCATCCTCTATGTCTGGAGGAAAGAAGGTTTAATCATAATCACAGACGCAGATTCTTTACTGTAAGAGCAGTGAGACTATGGAACTGTCTGCCACATGATGTTGTAATGAGTGAGTCACTACTAACATTTAAGAAGGGCGTGGATGCCTTTCTTGAAAACTATAATATTACCGGTTATACATACTAGATTCTTTGATAGGGCGTTGATCCAGGGAACTAGTCTGATTGCCGTACCTGGAGTCAGGAAGGAATTTTTTCCCCCAATGTGGAGCTTAGTGTTGCCACATGGGTTTTTCTGGTCATCATAATGGGAGACCCAGACAATGGGGTTTAGGGCTCCGCCCTCCGGAGGTCACACTAGGTACTACAAGTTTGTAGACACCGCCTCCTCCGCTTATAAACCCCCACCGTAGGGAACATCCTCAGTTTTTAACTTAGTGTGCTCGGAGGATCACGCTTTGCTTGCACTTCACTGCATTCTCACAGCTTACGTGATGGCGTATGAAGACAAGGTAAATGGTCCCGGTCGGGACCCTCGACAGTCTCCCCGCTCACCCTTTGTGGAACACGCTGGTGGAGGTACCGGAGGGCTTTTTAGCCTGGACACTTGCTGTTCTCCCGGTACGCTGTCGAGCTCCTTCCTTTCCATCCCTCCATGGAGGCTCTGGAGAGGGGGAGCCTGGAGCCTTGCACAGCTCCGCTCCGTCCGAGGCCTCCCTAAATGGTGCTTACAGACCGGACGGAGCCAGCCCAGTCCGAGGCCTCCCTAAATGGTGCTTACACTCCGGACTGGTGCTGTACCCCGTCCGAGGCCTCCCTAAAGGTGCTTACAGACCGGACCGGCACTGAGGCACCTGGTGTGTCTCCTGTGTGCCTGGGGGTAGTGTCTGTCACTTGGTGTCATGACACTCAGACCGCGCGGTTACCCTCGGGTCCGCGGTTCTGTCGGTGTACCCTGTGCTGGGGTCACTCTGGCTGACCGCCCTGTGTGTCTCAGGGGCTGAGGCTGTAGACTGCTGATGTTTGTTTTGTGCATGCAGTCTGTGTGTGTATGTGTATTGTTACACACTCTTTTCCCGCGCTGCGGGCTCTGGCACCTCCATTACTGAGGCTGCCTGGAGGAGGAGGAAGCAGCTCTTACGGTGACATCACCGATGGGCGTGTTTTGTGTTCTCCCGCGTGTTCCTGGCCACGCCTATGACTTTACTGTCGGCGGCCATCTTCTCCCTCTCTTCCCGGCTGGGATCTGGCTGCAGCGTGTGTCTGCACTTTCCAGGGGAGACCGGAACTCGCGGAGGTCACACACGAACACCGCTTCCTCCTACCGCTTACTGCGGTCGGTAAGCCACCGGGATCTCCGGTTTGTTTGTTACAACTTGGCTTATTTCCCCCTACTGTGGCGATGTCCTCAGTAAGGAAGTATGCTGCTAAGGCGGCAGATGGCACCATTACCTGCGCTACATGCAACGGTTCACTGGTGGAGGGGTCCTGCAATAATTGCGGACGCCCAGAGACCCGGACAGTTACTGTTGAATCAGAATCTGCGGGTCTGTACCCTGAGGTTCGGGTGATCCCAGGGACATGGGAAGCGCAGAATAAGATAAATGAATCTCTGCTGTCCCAGATGTCCTCCATGTCGCAATCCCTGGAGGCACTTCATAGGAGGCTGGAAAACCCAGCTACTCCTGCCAGTTACCCCCGGGTGCTTCTTACTTCTTCTGTGAGACCCCCTAAGCGAGCTCGTGAGGCCTCTCCAGAGCTCCAAGCTCCCTCTGAGGAGGAGCGTTCCTCTGATGGTGAGGAAGATGATGGGGGTTCTACTCTCGGGTCTGTCTCTGAACCTCCAGATGGGGTGGAGGATCTGGTGTCCTCCATCAATGAGACATTACGTCTGGTCACTCCTCCTGAGGAGGTGACTGTTCACCCCAAGGAGGTCTATCAATGGCTGCGGCCGGAGGCGAGACCAAGTGGGTTCTTTATGGACCACACTAATTTTGGAAGGGTGATTAGAGCACCCAGGTTACATCCTGGGCGGCGTTATGTCCGTAAACCTAAGGACCTTCGCTTTCCCTTTCCTCAGGAGGTGCTTCTGGAATGGTCACAGTCCCCTAAGGTGGACGCTTCCATGACTAGGATTGCTGCACGCTCCTTGTTTTCTGCCTCTGATAGCTCCTCATTGAAGGATGCTACTGATAGACAGGTCGAGCAACTCGCCAAGTCTTCCTATGAGGCTGTGGGGTCTTCATTTGCCCCTAATTTTGCCACGGTCTGGACCCTACAAGCGATTACCTCCTGCTTGGATGGTATCTCTGATCTAGCTAGGGCCAGCCCAGAGGTCCTGGCACTCACCGACAGAGCAAGGGCTTATGCGGATTACGCCAGGACGGCAACTTTGGAAACTGCCACTCGCTCGGCTGTGGCTTCGGCCAATGCTATAGCGATCCGCAGGTTGCTGTGGCTGCGTCTTTGGGACTCAGATGCCACGTCTAAGAAGATTTTGCAAAATCTTCCGTTTGCTGGTGACAGGCTCTTCGGCACCGAGCTGGACAAGCTGATAAAGGATTCTGCTGAGTCTAAGATACCGCAGAATAAGCCTAAGCCACGGTATTCCGTGAAAAGGAACCCAAAACAGTGGTCCTTTCGCCCCAGCTCGCAGTCATCAGCGGCGTCCGCTCGCGCGGACCGTGGGGGCAAGCCCTCCACTCAGTGGCGCAACAAAAGTCGCCAAAAGAAGCCGGCAGGGGCTGCAGCTGCCACCCCTAAACCCGCTTCGGCATGACTCGCTCCTTCATCCTGTCTCCCCACAGGTGGGGGGCCGCCTGTCTCTTTTCCAGGACAGATGGCTTCTCCACGTTCAAGACCAGTGGGTCCGAGACGTAGTCTCAAAAGGCTACAGGATAGAGCTGACGTCACAGCCGGCACACCGATTCCATCGGTCTGTTCCATCCCTAGACAAAGCTCAGGCTTTTCATCTGGTGTTGGAGGGACTCCGCAGAGACGGAGTGGTGGTCCCAGTACCCACGGGAGAGAGGTTCAGGGGTTTTTACTACAACCTCTTTATTGTCCCAAAGAAGGACGGCTCTTTTCGTCCGGTTCTGGACCTCAAGTTGTTCAACCGCCACATGTTGGTTCGGAAGTTCCGTATGGAATCCCTGCGCTCCGTGATCGCGGCTGTGTCACAGGGAGACTTCCTGGCGTCCATAGATATCCGAGACGCCTACCTTCACGTGCCCATTGCACCGGCTCATCAGCGCTGGTTGAGATTCGCAGTGGGGGAAGAACACTTCCAATTTGTGGCACTGCCATTCGGGCTAGCCTCGGCACCGCGAGTGTTCACAAAGGTGATGGCCTCAATGATGGCTCTCCTGCATGTGCAGGGACACGCCGTCATTCCCTATTTGGACGACCTGCTGGTCAGGGCGCCATCGGAAGACCTTTGTCGGGTGAGCCTGGAGGTGACCATGAAGTCTCTGGAACAGTTCGGGTGGCTTCTCAACATTCCAAAGTCGACCCTGATTCCGACCCAGTCTTTGACATATCTGGGCATGGACTTCCACACGGACTCAGCCCTGGTGTCCCTACCTCAAGCCAAACAGCTTGCGATCCAATCAGGAGTGCAGAATGTTCTCCTGTCACCACAATCTTCCCTACGGGGGTTGATGAAGCTGGTGGGACGCATGGTAGCGGCGATAGAGGCGGTGCCTTTCGCACAGTTTCGCCTCCGTCCTCTCCAGTTGGAGATTCTTCGCCGATGGGACAAAAAGACGATTTCTCTGAATCGGCTGGTGACGCTGTCACAATCGACCAGGGACTCCCTACAGTGGTGGCTCCAGCCACTTCATCTGTCACGGGGCCGGTCCTTTCTAAAACCGTCATGGTTAGTGGTGACCACCGACGCCAGTCTGAAAGGCTGGGGTGCGGTGTTCTTGCACCACAGGGCTCAAGGCCTCTGGACTCAGTCGGAGTCGGCATTACAGATCAACGTGCTGGAGATCAAGGCGGTCTATCTGGCGCTCCTGGCGTTTCAGAAATTCCTGTCAGGACAACCCATTCGGGTTCAGTCCGACAATGCGACGGCCGTCGCCTACATAAATCATCAGGGAGGGACCAGAAGTGCTCAGGCCCTCGCCGAAGTCCACCGCATTCTAGCCTGGGTGGAGGAAAACGGCTGCCTGATCTCCGCAGTTCACATCCCAGGGGTCGAGAACTGGGAGGCCGACTACCTGAGCCGACAGGGGATGGACGCCGGAGAGTGGTCCCTGCATCCAGACGTCTTCCGGGACATCTGCAGCAAATGGGGCACTCCGGACGTGGATCTGATGGCCTCACGGCTGAATCATCAGGTACCCCAATACATGGCACGATCGTGGGATCCTCAGTCTCTGGGGGCGGATGCCCTGATCCTGAGTTGGTCCAGCTTCCAGCTGCCATATGTGTTCCCGCCTCTGGCTCTGATTCCCAGGGTTCTGTGGAAAATCAGGACAGAATGCAGAGTAGCCATTCTAGTGGCTCCAGATTGGCCCCGGAGGTCCTGGTACCCGGACCTCTGGCAACTGTCAGGCGGACACCGGTGGGCTCTTCCAGAACGCGCAGATCTACTCGCGCAGGGCCCATTCTTCCACCTCAATTCCAGGGCCCTCAGATTGACTGCATGGCTCTTGAGACCTGGTTGCTGACATCCAGGGGCTTCTCTCCTACGGTGGTTGCCACGATGAATCGGGCAAGGAAACCTGTCTCCAGGAAGATATACCACAGAACGTGGAAAATCTTTTTCTCCTGGTGTGCCTCTGGTGGACGCTCACCGTGGCCCTTGTCCATCCCGACATTGTTGGCCTTCCTACAGTCGGGTTTGGAGTTGGGATTATCCCTTGGCTCTCTGAAAGGTCAAGTATCAGCACTTTCAGTGCTGTTTGACAGGCGCTTGGCGCTCCTCCCGAAGGTTCGTCAATTTCTGCAGGGGGTGTCTCGGGTGGTTCCGCCTTACAGACGACCTCTGGACCCTTGGGACCTCAACATGGTCCTGGCGGCACTGCAGAAACCGCCGTTTGAGCCACTGAGAGACATCTCTCTCTCTCGTCTGTCCCAGAAGGTGGTTTTTCTGGTGGCAATTACGTCTCTGAGAAGGGTCTCAGAATTGGCTGCACTTTCGTGCAAGTCACCCTTTCTGGTGGTTCACCAAGACAAGGTGGTGTTGCGCCCGCGGCCTGAATTCTTGCCGAAGGTGGTTTCAACTTTCCACCTAAACCAGGAGATTGTTCTCCCATCATTTTGCCCCGCTCCCGTTCATCAGGTTGAGCGCGACCTCCATACTCTGGATCTCGTGAGAGCTGTACGCATTTATGTGTCCAGGACCGCCTCCTTTAGGAGTTCGGATTCCTTATTTGTCCTCACGATGGGTCGCTGTAAGGGGTCCGCGGCTTCGAAGTCGACCTTGGCCAGATGGATCAAGGCTCCCATTCAGGAGGCATACCGGTCTTCTGGTTTGCCTCTCCCGGTGGGTTTGAAGGCACACTCTACTAGAGCTGTAGGTGCCTCATGGGCCTTGCGACATCGAGCATCTGCTCTACAGGTGTGTCAGGCGGCCACCTGGTCCAGCCTGCACACTTTCTCAAAGCACTATATGGTGCATGCCCATGCCTCTGCGGACGCAAGTTTGGGCAGGCGGGTCCTCCAGGCGGCGGTTGCCCACCTTTAAGGGGGACCGTGTATTATCCGTCTTGTTGAGGAACTCTTCCCGCCCTGGGGTATTGCTTTAGGACATCCCCATTGTCTGGGTCTCCCATTATGATGACCAGAAAAAAGAGAATTTTGTTTACGTACCGTAAATTCTTTTTTCTTTAATCATCAATGGGAGACCCAGCACCCACCCAGTTGTTCCGTTGCATGTTTGCATTTGATCTGTTCTCTGTTGAGACAGTGTTTTCCGGGTTGTTCAAACCGTCTGTGCACGGTATTCTTCCCGATGTTTCGGGTGTGGTTCATTTTTCTCCTCGCAGCTTATGGACTAAACTGAGGATGTTCCCTACGGTGGGGGTTTATAAGCGGAGGAGGCGGTGTCTACAAACTTGTAGTACCTAGTGTGACCTCCGGAGGGCGGAGCCCTAAACCCCATTGTCTGGGTCTCCCATTGATGATTAAAGAAAAAAGAATTTACGGTACGTAAACAAAATTCTCTTTTTTTTTTGCCTTCCTCTGGATCAACATGTTAGGCTATGGGTTGAACTAGATGGACTTAGTTTTTAAGGTTGAAGGAAGACTATGTTACTATGTTACTATGCCTGTGCAAGCCATTGATGCGGTCACAATATGTCACACGGGAACGCTCGTGCTTGGCCTATGGTTGAGTGGTTTGTGGCCCTAAGCATGGGGATGATGTTGATGTGTTTGCATTGATATTAACTATGATGGCTGAGATGTATTTGCATCTGCCACTATGCATGTGTGTATGATGACGCCAATGTGTAGATGTACATACGCATACATTGGTATGTCTGAATGAAACTGTATCTGCTTGGTTATTTGTAAAAATGTGTGTATGTTATTTGCATATCTCAGGTTAATTCCTTTATGTTGATCTGGTTTTGGGAACAATGTGACTGACATACAGGAGCAAAGATGTCCTGAGAGTTTCCATATGTGTTTATTTAATGATATATGGGCCACATGTAGCGTCATACATGTGTGGCCTAGCAAATAAAGGAACATGACCACATTGAACAATAACCACATATCTGTAGAGGACATAAAAAAATCCATTTGGAAACACGCAGGGACGTAACCGCAAAGAATGAAGAATAACGACTTTAATGCATCTCCTTGTTTACATGTGTTTACTTGGATTTACCAGAATAAGAAATGCTAAGGAGTCTAATGATGTACGCACAGGAGATCAAATATGGCGGCCTTTGCCATTAACCAACACCAGCCAATCGGAACGCAGTACTGGCCACCAATCGGCACAGACAGGGCGCGGGAAACGCAACGCCAAGTCACGCCTGCGGGATTGTGTTCACGATCCCTGAAATCAAAAACTTGATCATTATCGCGGTGTCACACACAAATATGCAGCCGGTTTGCTGATCGCAGATCGCTTGATTTAGCAACATGTTCTCAAATCTGCGATCAGCGATCCAAAGATTTATCGCACCCATATCTCTGTTTTACACGCAACAACGTCATAACGATGTCGTTTAAGCAATGCAAAACCCATGACGTATCGGCGATATCTCTCAGGATATCTCTGCGTGTAACGGTACCATAATAGAGATGAGCGGACCCATAGGAGCTTTGGTTCCAAGGGTTCAGCCGGACTTTAACTTAAAGTTCTGTTCTGAAGCCGAATTTGACCTGAACCTCATTGGAAGTCACTGACTGTGCAGGTTGGTTTCCCGCCCACAATAACGCCAGCCATAAACAAAGCACTTCCAGGGAAGGTACTCACTATAATCGATGAGCTGATTTTACCCTCAGTCCGAGCTGTTCAATCACTGGAAGCGGCTCGCACTGGTCCGAGCACCGAGTGTGCCCAAGCACAGCGATGCTCACTCCAGTGGTTTTTAGCTTAACATATGCTTCCGTCTTCCTCTTCCAAACATACCGCAGATCCACAGGCAAAAGATAAAATTCCAGTTTTGTTTCAATGCTCAACAGAACAGATTCCCAAAATTGTGCCTTATTTATGTTGTTTTCAACTAATTGAACCCAACTTTTCTTACGCTTTGGGTCAGAAGTGGTATGACGACCCCCATACCAATTGGCTGAACATTGCTTTGGCTAATTGTTTGGCTGGCATCTCTCTCATACACAGGTGCTTGTTCTATCAAGTACTCCTGTGTTCTCTATGAAAAAGCAACGGGGGCTGTGACATGTTTGGAGAGGACGAATCCTTTACACTGATGGGTAGGTATTGATTTAGCTGCTGTAAGCTCTGTAATATTCAGATTCGATGGGGTACAGTTACTGATAGGGGTGGTTCCCCACTGTTTATTGCCCCATCCCCTGTTACTTTATGCATTTTAACTGCAGCTTGAATTTCTGATTACTCTCATGCTTAACTCTTCTCCTTCACTAACACGTGCTCTCTTTTTCTATCACTCTACTCTCTGTCCTTTTACTTCATATTGATTTCACCACAACAATTGTAGATTTTGGTCTTCGTGCAAAATAAAAAAAAACAGTGTTTTGCATTATACACGTGTGGTCCTTAGTGGTGTAACTAAGCTATACAGGCATGTATATACTCTATTCTTTTTTGGTTTCAAGTATTACATGTTGCTCAGCAGCTTATCACCGGGAGAACAATAGAATCAGCAGTCCAAATTTGGACAAACCTGATCAACATCGCCCCCAACCATCGGCTGGCCAGAGTCCTTTATACACATTAGTCATTCAACTCCATTGATAGCTGTGGGTTTGGCAATCTTATTTTAATGTGAATGGGGGCCTTAATTCTTCGAGTTCAGGCATGGAGACCTTCAGCATTTAGTGTTTGCTTTGACATGCTAAATCTTGCTACAGGTCTTTTGCAGTCATTTTATGATTCTCTACAACTTATTTAGGAGTCCAAGTCAGTGGAAACAGCCACTGATGGATTCCTATTTCTGCCATGTTCAAGTAGTGTAGCCAGTGTTCATTTAGAACTTGCGAACTTAAAGCTGTATCTCAAGGAACATTCAATGCCTTTGCCTTTTAACTATTTCACCTTGTCCCACTGTGGGACTATAGTGCATGAGACCAGTGACCAAAACTAAAAAATATTTAAGTATAAAAATATTCTGTCTGAAAAACTGAAGTGATCATACATTGTTCTCTAAGTATACACTGGCAAGCAAACTTAGACAACAATGTATGATTCCTTCATTTTTTCAGACAGAATAATCTATGGGCCATTTATATGGATGCACCTAAATAAAATGGGAATACTTGGTGATATCAACTTCCTGTTGGTGGCACATTAGTATATGGGAGGGGAATACTTTTCTATATGGGTGATGACCATGGTGGCCATTTTGAAGTTGGACATTTTGGATCCAACTTTATTTTTTTCAATGGGAAGAGGGTCATGTGACACATCAAACGTATTGAGAATTTTATAAGAAAAGCAATGGTGTGCTTGGTTTTAACATAACTTTATTCTTTCATGATATATTTATAAGTTTATGACCACTTATAAAATGGGTTCAAAGTGTTGCCCATTGTCTTGGATTGTCAATGCAACCCTCTTTTCCCACTCTTGACACACTGATAGCAACACCACAGAAGAAATGCTAGCACAGACTTCCAGTATCCGTTGTTTCAGATGCTGCACATCTCCTATCTTAACATCATAGACAATTGCCTTCAGATGAGTGATGAGGCAAACTTTTTTGTGAATGATGAAGTTAACAAACAAAACCACCGCTATTGGTCTGACACTAACCCACAATGGATAGATGTCTCCAAAACTGTTGGAACACAGAAATTGATGGTAAGGTGTGGTATATGAGGTACAAAGATAGTGGGGCCATTCTTCATCAATGGAAACCTCAATGCCACTGGATATCTGAAATTGCTACATGATTCCGATATCCAGTGGCATTGATGTTTCCATTGATGAGGAATGGCCACAGTTCTGTGACTGTTGTGGGTTTCTTAACCATAACTTTGTCGCAAAGGATTTTCCAGAGGTTTTCTATTGGGTTTAGACCCGGACTCTGGGCTGGACATTTCATTACTTCAATGTTTCCCGCTTCAGATGACTGCTTTACCTGTTTTGGTGTGTGACGAGGCATTGTTCTGCATGAACATTGCAGGCAGATTGAGTGCTGAACACTAGCATGGAATCATGTGTTTTTGAAGAAGGTTCTAATGCACACTTGCATTCACTCTGCAATGTAGCTGTATGAAAAGTCCAACCCCTGCAACTGAAAACATTCCCCAAACCATGACACTTCCTCCATCACCTTTCACTGACTTCTTTACACACTTTGGGTTCAGTCTTTCCCAAGTTTGTCAACAAACATAATGTTTCCATTACACCCAAATAAATTAAACTTGCTTTCATCTCTAAAATGAACTGTGGACCACTTCTGTGTCCACACAATGTGCTCCTCACCAAAGGTGAGTCTAGCCTTTTGATTCTTTCTGCTAATTAGAGGTCTTGGTCACTGCAGAGTGCGCTTTATTTCCTAATGCTTTTAAATTTTGTGACATTGTATGAAGAGACAGATTCTAACCCTGTTCAGTGCTGAACTGGCGAGCTATTCCAGCTGCAGCGTTGAAATGATTACCCATGGAGATTCTCTGCATTATCCTGTCCTGTCTTTCATTTGTGGTTTGAGGACGACTAGCCTTCTTGGGGGACTTGAAAGAGTTTGTGATGTTGTAAAGATCAAATATTCTAGAAATCACAGACTTAGAACAACCAACATCTGATGCAATGGCTGATACGGTGACCCCTTTGGCCTTCATCTGGACAACCTGCTGCCAGAGGGTTTCAGTCACGTTGTAACGGCACACCATTTTTGCAAAGTAAGTGCATTCTGAAAAGTTAGGCTGCCAGTTAAATAGGGTTTGTCAGAAAATTAAGGAAATTGGCACCATGTGCCAGATTAACACCAATAACTTGCAGGTATCTGAAAGTATTCTTTCATTTTGATCAGTGTTCTTTTTCATTTATCTCGTTTACATTTTTTTTTATATGTAATTTTTATTGAAAATTTTAACATCTTTTTACATAATCCTCCTGTGGCGTCTGTTATTCACTTCCATCCTGATGTCCTGTTATCACACATTGGCAGCAGCCATATTTGATAGCCTTTTCTTTTTTTTATTGCTGCAGTGAACAAGGGATTCTTTGCAGGAAGGCGACTTAATAGGCCCAGTCGTTCTGCAGGTGGTGATGCGTTGTCCAAGTTGCGACATTCTGGAGCAGCGTAGGGTACTTGGTTTTGAGTTCAACGCCTGTTATAGAACGATTTTACATCACTTCACGCTTTTGAAGCTTATTAGTCCTTGGTAAAAGACTTCTTAGGTGTGTCAGAACCTGACTTTCTACTGTGGTATCATTCCAGGAGGCAATGATATCATTAAACAATAATTATTATTTTTATTAATCTAGCGCCAACATATTCCGCAGCACTTTACAATTCAGAGGGTATACGATACAATAATATATAATAAAATACAGTACAATGTGAGACAATACAAATATAATAAAATACAGACCATATGAGAAAAAAAGTAAATAAATACATCACTGAGCCCATTAGGAGTGAGGTCCCTGCTCGCAAGCTTACAATCTATGAGGAAATAGGGGAGACACCAAAGGTAATAGTGACTAATGTTGTCATATATGGTCCAGCTATGAATATAATAAACTAGATGGTGGCCCGATTCTAACGCATTGGATATTCCAGAATATGTATGTACCGTAGTTTATTTATGAAGATTTAAGAATAATACAATGCGAAGCTGGGTTTAAATCCCGCGCCAATATCGCTGATTTGTCGTGTGGGGCTGGCGCGACCTATCAGCGACGCGGGATTTCTGTTACAGACAAACAGACAGAATTAGATGATTATATAGTAGATACCTGCAGCTTTGTCTGCGTGCAGCGGTGTCTGCGTGCAGCGGTGTGTACAGTAGTATCAGTGTTGTGCAGTGGTATCAATGTGCGGCGGTGTCGGAGTTCAGGAGTGTTGGTGTATAGCGGTGTCAGTGTACAGTAGTATCAGTGTTGTGCAGCAATGTTAGTGTGTGGTGGTGTCGGTGTTCAGCAATGCCGGTATTCGTCGGTGTGCAGCAGTGTAAGTGTACAGTAGTATCAGTGTTGTGCGGCGGTGTCGGTGTGCAGCAGTGTAAGTGTACAGTAGTATCAGTGTTGTGTGTCTGTGTGCAGCAGTGTCAGTGTTCAGTGGGGGCAGGATGGAGTGGGGCAGAATAGAGTGCAGGCTTCTATTCTCATCCCTGGCCGGATCCCCCCGTCGGTCCCCCTTTATTTTCACCTGTTCCTGGCGTTCAGTGGAGCGTTCATGTGACATGGCAGGCCCGCACTGTATACGGTGGCTCAGTGGTTAGCACTGTATGCTGTTGCTCAGTGGTTAGCACTGTATACGGTGGCTTAGTGGTTAGCACTGTATGGTGGCTCAGTGGTTAGCACTGTATGGTGACTCAGTGGTTAGCACTGTATATGGTGGCTCAGTGGTTAGCACTGTATGTTGTCTCAGTGGTTAGCACTGTATGGTGGTTCAGTGGTTAGCACTGTATGTAGTGGCTCAGTGGTTAGCACTGTACATAGTGGCTCAGTGATTAGCACTGTATATGGTGGCCAAAGCAGGGGTCAGCAGGGGGAGGTGGGAGGAGCAGGGGTCAGTGGGCACAGCAGGGTCAGTGGGCAGAGCGAGGGTCAGTGGGCACAGTGGGGGGGTCAGTGGGCACAGTGGGAGGGTCAGTGGGCGCAGCAGGGGAGAGGTCAGTGGGCACAGCAGGGGGTCAGTGGGCAGAGCTAGGGTCAGTGGGCACAGTGGGGGGGGGGGGCTCAGTGGGCACAGCGGGGGGGGGTCAGTGGGCACAGCAAAAGGGGTCAGTGGGCACAGCAGGAGGTTAGTGGGCACAGCGCGGGTTCAATGGTCATGGTCAGTGGGCACAGCGGGGGGTCAGTGGGCACAGCGGGGGGGTCAGTGGGCACAGCGGGGGGGTCAGTGGGCACAGTGGCGGAGTCAGTGGGCATGGTCAGTGGGCACAGCAGGGGGTTGGTGGGCACAGCCGGGGCTCAATGAGGGTCAGTGGGCAGAGTGGGGGTGAGTGGGCAGAGCAGGGGGTCAGTGGGTGTAGCAGGGGGCCAGTGGGTGGTGTTTGTGGGCACAGCAAGGGGGGTCAGTGGGCATGGTCAGTGGGCACAGCAGGGGGTTGGTGAGCACAAAAGGGGGTCAGTGGGGGTGTGTAGGCACAGCAGGGGGTCAGTGGGCACAGCAGGGGTTCAGTGGGCGGGGTCATTGGGCACAGCGGGGGTCATTGGGCACAGCGGGGGGTCAGTGGGCACAGCAGAGGGCTCAGTGGGCACAGCAGGGGGTCAGTGGGCGGGGTCATTGGGCACAGCAGAGGGCTCAGTGGGCACAGCAGAGGGCTCAGTGGGCACAGCAGAGGGTCAGTGGGCACAGCAGAGGATCAGTGGGCACAGTCAGTGGGCAGAGCGGGGGCTCAGTAGGCAGAGCAGGGGCTCAGTGGGCACAGCAGGGGCTCAGTGGGCACAGCGGGGGCTCTGGGCACAGCGGGGCCTCAGTGGATAGAGCAGGGTAGATCGGCAGAGGACCTTTAATGATGTCACGATCATGTGATCTGTGACTCCACCCATTGTGATGTCATCAAAAGTCTTGAAGCACTCATTTGTGCTTGCAGGTGCCGCGAGAACCAACAGGAAGAGTGGTAATGGCGGGGGGACAGCGGTGACAGGCGGGGGGAGTGATGGGACAGCGGGGGACCAGCGGTGACAGGCGTGGGGGATTGATCGGGCAGCGGGGGAGCAGCAGTGACAGGCGGGGGGGTGATCGGGCAGAGGGGGAGCAGCGGTAACAGACGGGGGGAGTGATCAGGCAGCGGGGGAGCAGCGGTGACCGGCGGGGGGAATTGGTGGGGCAGCGGTGACAGGCGGGGGGGGATTGATCGGGCATCGGGGGACAGCGGTGACAGGCGGGGGGGATTGATCGGGCAACGGCTTCGCCGCAGACCTCTGTGCGGCAGGTAGCCGCGGCTCAGTAACTGCTGCACAGAGGTCAGCGGCTGGCTCGCTGCGGACCTCCACGTGCGGCTCTTTTGCATACGCTGTGCTCATTGGTCGCCACGGCTAGTGGCGGCCATTGAGCGCTGGCGCGCAATTTCAGCCTCAGACGGTAGTGGCCACAAGGCAATTATACAGTAGATAAAGGATTCACATAATGCTGCATGAACCGTTCACCAGCCAGGATCTGTACAAATACAAATAAAGTGCTATAAAATGCATGGGGGTGTACAAAGATGATACAAGAGGCCAGATTTGGAGAAGGACAGAATGGGAATACTTACATAGGTGAGGTGGTAGGCTAGTCTAAAGAGATGTGTTTTTAAGGGCCATGTCACACACACAGATAATTGTGCAGATATTGTTGGCAGATCTCTGGTTGCAGTGAAATCATGGACACATTGTTCTATTTTGTGGCCGTGTACAAATGTAACTGTGTCCATGATTTCACTGCAACCAGAGATCTGCGAACAATATCTGCACAGATATCTGTGTGTGTGACGTGGCCCTAACACTCGCTGAAAGCTAGACATATTTTGAATTAATTGAATTGTTCTTGGTAATCCGTTCCAGAGAATTGGTGCAGCTCGTGAAAAGTCCTGTAGATGGGAGTGGGAGGTTGTACATCAGGGGTCTCAAACACGCGGCCCCCGGGCTGCATGCGGCCCGCAACGCTTCCCACTGCGACCCGGGGCACCATGAAAAGATAAGCATGCCCCGGGCCATTGTACATGGAGTGGCCGCGGTACCCGATTTATTGTGACTTCCGGGTACCGCTCAAAGAAGTGCCTTCGTGCCTGTACATTCATGCAAACAGGCGGCCGGTGGACCAATCAGAAGCCTCCTGTGACGTCAGCTGCAGGCGCTTTAGGTACCCGCTTTATTGTGAATTCCGGGTACCGCGGCGGCTCCATGGCCCGGGGCATCATTAAGGTGTGTATGAGTGAGAGTTAGAGAGAGAGAGTGTGTTTGTGTATATGTATGAGTATGTGTGTGAATATTTCTGAGTGTGTATATGTGTATGTATATTTGTACGTGAGTGTGTATATGTGTGTAAGTGTATGTGTGAGTGTGGTATATGTGTGAATGTATTCCCGCGCCACCTGGGCGGCACATCGCCGGCGGCTGGTGCTGGCGGCCGCCTGGTGCCGCCTAATGCCGGGTGCTAGCGGCCGCTGGGTGCTGGCGGCTGCCAGGTCCCGCTTAGTGCTGGCGGCCACTGGGTGCTGGCGGCTGCCGCCTGATGTTGGCGGCTGCTGGGTGCTGGCGGCTGCCAGGTGACGCTTAAAGCCGGGTGCCGGCTGCCACCTGGTGCTGGCGGCTGCCGGGTGCTAGCAGCTGGTGGATGCCACCTGGTGCCGCCTAATGCCGGGTGCTGGCGGCTACTGCCGGGTGCTGGCAGCTGCCGGGTGCCACCTAATGCCGGGTGCTGGCGGCTGCCGCTTGGTGCTGGCTGCTGGGTGCAGGCTGGTGCCACGTGCTGGCTGGTGCCTGCTGGCTGGTGCCGGCTAGCGGGAGACCGGGAGCTACAGAGGAAGAAGCTGCCGAGATGAGAAGAGTGGAGTCAGGTAAGGCACTGTTACAGCCGAAGATAGCTGCCTGGGGGGAGGGAACATGTGACCGCAGAAAGTGCCTAGGACAGCAGTAACTCCAAATATGGCCCTATGTAAGTGTGTCAATGTGTGAGTGTGTATGTGAGTGTGTATGTATATGTGTGAGTGTGTGTGTGAGCGAGAGAACAAAAAGAACAGAGACCAGGTTGTAGGGACATCTCTACAAAAAGGCGTTGGGATAGGGGACATTACTACAAGATGACAAGGGAGGGAACATTACTAAAAGATGGGGACATTACTACAAAATGAGGACCAGGATGGGAGACATTAATATAGGATAGGGACCAGGATGGGGCATTACTACACATATGGACCAGGGAGGAACATTACTAGAAAATGGAGACCAGGATGTGGACATTACTACAAGATGGGGATCAGGATGGGGACATTACAACATGATGAGGACCAGGATGGGAGTCATTATTATAGGATGGGGACCAGAATGGGGCATTACTACACGTATGGATCAGGGAGGAACATTACTTCAAGAAGGGGACATTATTGCCAGACGGGGACCAGGAAGGGGACATTAGTGCCAGACGGGGACCAGTATCGGGGACATTAATATACAATAGGGACCAGTATGGGGACATAACTAAAAGAAGGGGATCAGGATGGGGACACTACTACAAGAAGGCGACCAGGATGGAGACATTACTACAAGACGGGGACATTCCTACAAGATCATCAGGATTTGTACTTTACTAGATTGAGCAAAAAATTCTGGTATTGCTAAAATGTCAGTTAAGGTACCGTTACACGTCGCAACATTGCATGCAATTTCACAGGCAATTTGCTGGTTGCAGTGAAATCATGGACACATTGTTACATTTGTACACGGTCACAAAATAGAACAATGTGTCCATGATTTCATTGCAACCAGCAAATTGCCAATGAAATTGCATGCAATGTTGCGACGTGTAACGGTACCCTTAGTCCTACAAGCAATGCGGCCCCCCGATATCAATTTTTTTCTACGTGCGGCCCACCAACCCAGCCGAGTTTGAGACCCCTGTTGTAGATGTCAGTCTTGGGTCACTTGCGGAACGGAGGGCACATGTAGGGCGATAGACAGAGATTAGGGAGGAGATGTAGGGCGATGCAGAACTGTGGAGAGCTTTGTGGGTCAGAGTGATAATTTTATACTGTATTCTGTAGCGGATAGGCAGCCAGTGCAATGACTGGCACAGGATTGAGGCATCAGTGAAGTGCTTGGAGAGGAAAATAATCCTGGCTGCTGCATTCAGGATGGATTGGAGAGGAGAGCGTTTAGTAAGAGGGAGACCGATTAGTAGAGAATTGCAGTAATCCAGACGAGAATGAATAAGGGCAACAATTAGAGTTTTTGCAGAGTCATCAGTAAAAAAAGGTCAAATTCTAGAGATGTTTTTGAGGTGTAGGTGACATGAGCGAGTGACCAGATGTGGGGAGCAAAGGAGAGATCTGGGTCAAATATAACCCCAAGACAGCGGGCGTGCTGCTGAGGAGTAATGCTAGATCCACATTCAGAAACGGCAATATTAGGTTTTGGAAGATTAGTAGATGGAGGAAACACAAGAAGTTCAGTTTTTGACAAGTTCAGTTTAAAGTAGAGAGAAGACATGATGTTAGAGACAGCAGACAGACCATCACTGGTATTTTGTAATAATGTGGAGGTGATGTCAGGAGAAGAGGTGTATAACTGGGTGTCCTCAGCATAGAGATGGTACTGAAAACCAAATCTACTGATGGTTTGTGTAATAGGAGCAGTGTATAAAGAGAAGAGAAGGGGACCTAGGACTGAACCCTAAAGAACTAAAGAACTTACAACTGTTAGGGGAAGAGGAGCCAGCGAAAGATAGAGAAGGAGCGGTCAGAGAATTAGGAGGAGAACCAGAAGAGAGCGGTGTCCTTAACACCAATAGAGCAGAGCATAGAGAGATTAAAGGGGTTTTCCAACAAACAAAATTAATTTAAAAATTCTTTTTGATTAATAGATTTTTGAATAATTATTTCCACAACTGGATGTATTTAAAATAATCGTTCCTGTGCTGAGATTTTATAAAAGTGTCCCTCTATGTGAAGTTCAATTTTTGTTGCTGACCGTGCACGGAACACTGTCTGATCATACCACATCTCCTGGGCCGGGGAGGAAGTAAAAGAGTATAGAGATATTATAGCACGGGATCACAACTGATTCTTTTTTGTCAGGTAGAACATTTCCCTCCATGTTTGTAAAAAAAAATGTTTACCTCAAAGAATTATTTTTGATACAGCAGCAGCCCCATGGTATATACAGCAGCAGCCCCATGGTATATACAGCAGCAGCCCCATGGTATATACAGCAGCAGCCCCGAGGTATATACAGCAGCAGCCCCATGGTATATACAGCAGCAGCCCCATGGTATATACAGCAGCAGCCCCATGGTATATACAGCAGCAGCCCCGAGGTATACAGGCCCCCCCAGGCTATATACAGCAGCAGCCCGAGGTATGCAGGCCCCCCCAGGCTATATACAGCAGCAGCCCGAGGTATACAGGCCCCCCCAGGGTATATACAGCAGCAGCCCCATGGTATATACAGCAACAGCCCCATGGTATATACAGCAGCAGCCCCATGGTATATACAGCAGCAGCCCGAGGTATACAGGCCCCCCAGGCTATATACAGCAGCAGCCCGAGGTATACAGGCCCCCCAGGCTATATACAGCAGCAGCCCGAGGTATACAGGCCCCCCCTGGCTATATACAGCAGCAGCCCGAGGTATACAGGCCCCACCCAGGCTCGGGAAACCTGTAAAGGAAGATGATTATACTTATCGCTGTCCGGCTGCCGTCCCCGCTCTGCATCGCGATCCTCCATCTGCATCGCGATCCTCCATCTTCCGGCTTCCGACTTCCTGTGTTCTGCGCCGACAAGGACGTCATTCTCGGCGCCGACAGGAACCACGGAAGATGGAGGATCGCGATGCAGATGGAGGATCGCGATGCAGAGCGGGGACGGCAGCCGGACAGCGATAAGTATAATCATCTTCCTTTACAGGTTTCCCGAGCCTGGGGGGAACCTGTATACTGATGGGGGGGCCTGTATACCTCTGGGGGGGGGGGCGCCCGTATAGTGACTCGCGTATAAGCCGAGGGGGTAACTTTTCAGCCCAATTTGTGGGCTGAAAAACTCGGCTTATACGCGAGTATATACGGTAACTAAATAGAGACAGAAGGCAAAGTACCCGAATATCAACAGTTAGGTTGCTCATAGTAATATAGAGTGAAAGTAAATATTCTTACATTTTTTTGTACATTTACTGACTTAAATTTTGTCAGTTTATTAAAAATAAGTTCAATGCTATATTATTGGGGCATTATGATAGTACCTATAATTTGGAAGTACATGCTAATATAGAATGATGGGTGCTAGCTATTAGGATTGTATTATAAATGTTCTATAGGCACTTTATCAATCCTAAAATTTTGATTGCATATTTGCAATTCTCATACATATTGAGCCATTAATTCTTTTAATGCGCAATCTGCAAAATAAGCTAATACTGTTCTATCCTTAACCATCAGGCCACATAGACTCATAGTGCATCTGGCATATTTATCACTAGGTAAACTGCAGTGTTTCCTGACAGGCAGCAGAGTTGGTGTGCACTGTCAGTCCACTTTCTATGACCATATAGCAAAACCACTATTATTAGTTAAGCTGTTGTGTATTATACCAACAAATAACCAAGTTAGTGCGCACTCACCCTATCAGGATTATCATAGTTTTGGATGCAGCATATTTTCTCTGCTTCCAAAACGCTGCTTTGTACAGTGCAAGGACAGGGGATGGATTTATAAATTTCATGCCCACTGTGCTTCTTTGCTTCTTTTTTACGCGGCGTAATCTGACATGTGCAAGGCTTCCCGAGTCACAGCTTTCCAATATGTTCTTGAGGAGATGAGTGTTCTCAGCGGGAGAACACAGAATAAATATGCTGCACCTAGAATCCTGATCGTGGGTACGGATGCTGCGTTCGGCTGCAGAGTGCTAGCGTCTCTGCAAGAGGAATCACACTGTATCCAGAATTCAAGCAATCCTGATTGTGAGCACTTAAGTTTAGGGAATGTTATGCATTCCCCCTCTCAATAATCATTTACTAGATGCTGATAAATCAGCCAGCGTTCGAAAGATGAATTTCTGAAAACCATCTCGTACACTTAATTGCTCATAATAGTAAAATAAATAATGTTGAATTAACAGATAACATATTTGAAGAGCACACTGTGAGTGTATTCTAGGTTGCAATATGATGGTACATGCTGTCTAAGCAGTCAAGAGCATTTCGCATGTGGAGTGATATACCTTTACTGCAGAGCACTTGTATAGTCTACCAGTGTTGCACACTATATATATCTACTATATAGTTGTCTAAGGGATTTTTGCGTGTGTCTGTCGCCGAAATCGCGCGCCAGACACAGGCCGCTCTCTGGCGGGCGCCAATGAGCGCAGGCTATGCAAATTGGCGCAAGAATTCAAAGTTCGAATTTCACGCCAATATGCAGCCGGTGACAGTGGCGCGTTAGCGCCGCTGTCTCTGAAGCCCGGGAACAGGGGCACATTAGCCCCGCTGTTTGCTGGGCTATACAGGAAACCCGCTGCCCCCACCTCGCCTCTCCCCCCACCTTGTCTCCCCCCTCATCTCCCGCTATTCTCACCCGTCTGTACACAGGGCGGGCTGTGTGATGTCACATCAGCCCGCCCTGTGTACAGACGGGTGAGAACCGCAGGAAGCGAGGTGGCTACTGCCCCCCGCCTCCCACCCCACCTGCATCCATACTGCCCCCCCTCAGCTCCCGCTGTTCTCACCCGTCACTGCGGTCATGTGACAGGACGGGCTGATGTGACATCACACAGCACGCCCTGTCACATGACAACTAGAGAAGACGGCGGGTGAGAACAGCGGGAAGGCACCATCCTGCCCCCCCCCCCCCCCGCCAGCACCATCCTGCCCCCCCAAACCGGCTGCTCCTGCAGCTCCTTACTGCCCTGCTCGCTCCATCCTGCCCCGCTCGCCACCATCCTGCCCCCCTGCCTCCATCCTGCCCCCCTGCCTCCATCCTGCCCCGCCGCCACCATCCTGCCCCGCCGCCACCATCCTGCCCCGCCGCCACCATCCTGCCCTGATGCCACCATCCTGCCCCCCCGCCACCATCCTGCCCCCCCGCCACCATCCTGCCCCCCCGCCACCATCCTGCCCCCCCGTCACCATCCTGCCCCCCTGCCACCATCCTGCCCCCCTGCCACCATCCTGCCCCCCCCCCCGCCACCATCCTGCCCCCCGGCTCTATCCTGCACCCCCCCGGCTCCATTCTGCCCCCTTGCTCCATCCTGCCCCCTGACACAATCCTGCCTTCCCCCCCCCCCTTCCCTCCCCCCCCCGTCACCATCCTGCCCCCCTGCTCCATCCTGATCGGTTTCCCAGGCAACGACAGGTCCTAAAGGCCTGTAGGACCTAGAAGACGGAGGTGGAGCGAGCCGGCGGACAGGTGAGTATCCTCACTGAGGATTTTTTTACTTTTACTGTGGAGGAGCAGGGGGCCGCGGGGAGCAGAGTATCGCCATATACCATAGTGCTGCTATACATGTACTGTAATGTACTGCCATATACCATAGCGGCGCTGCTATACATGTACTGTAATGTACCGCCATATACTATAGTGCTGCTATACATGTACTGTAATGTACCGCCATATACCATAGCGCTGCTATACATTTACTATAATGTACCGCCATATACTATAGTGCTGCTATACATGTGCTGTAATGTACCACCATATACCATAGCACTGCTATATATATATGTAGTTCACTCACGTTGACTGAACAAGTTCTGTCAGTCAAAGCATGTCAACTACATACGTATTCTAGAATACCCGTTGCGTTAGAATCGGGCCTCCATCTAGTGTGTGTATATGTATATATGTGTGTGTATATATATATATATATATATATATATATATATATATATATATATATAATATATAATATATATATATATATATTATATATATATATATAATATATATATACACATGTATACATACCATATACACAGGGATTGGACAGAATAATGGAATCGCCTAACGTTTTGGCATCATAATCTTCGAACATGTCATAGACATGCAAACCGTGACATATGTTAATGTTTTGTAGTGTATTATTTGTGTTCAGTGATATGTGTATGTAAATTAACAGTTTGTTGTGCCGAATTGTAAGGACATTGATGAGAACCTGATACCAATGGCAGACCTTTCGGATTTTCAAAAAGGCCAAATTGTTGGTGCTCATATGGCAGGCGCTAGTGTAACAGGAAGTGTCCGAATGCTTGGCGTGTTAAGAGGTTCTGTCTCCAAAGTAATGACTGCGTTTGAAAGAGAAGGAAAAACATCCGCAGCAAAGCACAGGTCCGGCTGAAAGTCGAAGTTGACTGAGAGAGACCGTCGGACTCTAAAGCGAATTGTGAGACAGGATCGCAAGACCATGTCTCCGAAAATCACTGCTGAGCTCAATGAACACCTACAGAACCCAGTTTCCACGAAAACTGTTCTTCGGGAGCTGCACAAATCTGGATTCCACGGAAGAGCTGCAATTAGAAAACCGCTGCTCTCAATGAGAAATGTTTCCAAGCGTTTAGAATGGTGTAGAAACCTGTAGAATTGGTCCCTCGAGCAGTGGAAACATGATATTCTCAGACGAATCATCGTTTACCCCCATTTTCCGACCTGTACGTTTGAAGACAGCTGAAAGAAGTATTCCATCCAGACTGCCTTCTCCCAACCGTAAAACATGGTGGAGGTTCTGTGATATCTGGGGTGCTATTTTGTGGAGATCCGCTGGGCCAATGATATCACCTTGTATGAATCCATACCTCGGAGAATTGAGGCTGTAATCGCCGCAAAAGGTGGACATACACCATATTAAAATAACTTTTGTTGATTTTTCCAGGTGTTTCCATTATTTGTCCAACCCCTGTATATATATCAACAAAAATTAGCAGCACTACCAAAATCAATACGGGTGCAAAAAAAAAACCTGTTAAGGTAATGTCCAAACGTTAAGTAGATACATAACGCAAAAAAAACAGGCAGCACTGCAAAAATAAAGTGAAATACGTGGCTTTACTGATCCATAAGCAACGTTTCCTCAAATTTCTCTGCCTTTCTCAAGCAGTGGACAAGCATTAAGTGAACATTTAAATAATGTTTCCACAATACACATTCCATCAATTATGCAAATAATACATCATTAATAAGGTACTCATAAAAGCAAATACACTGGTATAAATGAACAGTCACCCAGCTGATATACTTCAGTTTCTAAAGTGCTCATGTGTTATAAGGTGCACAAGATATTATATAAAGAACTATACCATATTCATGTGGGGGTATTGAAAAACAGATTCATTTAAAAAAAAAACCTTACTGAAAAGCATTACTACAGACATAGCCGCCACCCTCACTGTTCTCATAACTTGCCATAACTTTTCCTATTTTTTTTCCATAAATATAGACATATGAGTGCCTTTTTTTGCTGTACTTTTGAATGAAATCATTTAATTTATCATATAGTGTACTGAAACTCGGAAAAAAAAACTTCGTGTGGTAAAATTGTAAAAAAACTAAATTTAAATACTTAAGTCCCAAAAAAAAGGTTGAGAAAAGTATTATAGCTTTACCTTTATTGGCTAACAAGAAAAATTATATTTGTAAGCTTTCAGAGCTCAAGGCTCCTTCATCAGACAATATCACAAATGAGTTACTGAGACATTTAAATACAAGATACAGTAGGAATAAGAAAACGGAGGTGTGTTAAGGAAATGAAAATGAAGTCTTTGTTAATGATGTAGATGACATGCAATGGTCATTTACACATCAGAGGATCTTCTTGTGGAAGTGTTAGTTGTGTCTAGGTAATGAGTCATGAATCCTGGTGTCAAATTAAATGTATTTAAATGTCTCAGTAACTCATTTGTGATATTGTCTGATGAAGGAGCCTTGAGCTCTGAAAGCTTACAAATATAATTTTTCTTGTTAGCCAATAAAGGTATCACTCCTATAATACTTTTCTCAACCTTTTTTTTGGGACTTAAGTATTTACATCGATTTTTCTGGCTAACACGGTACAACAATATTATTTTGTATTATACTCTAAAAAAAAAAAATATAAAAAGTGATCTTACATGATTGTTTTTTTTTTTTATTCATCATGTTCAGAGCTATTATACTGACATGTCAGTTATACGATATAGTGATCGGTATGAGTTTGTAGATGCCAGACATGTATAATTTTACTGTTATCTAAGTGAAAAAGTAAAAAAAATCTGACATTTTTAAAGGAAAAAAAAAATTGCACCTTTAGCGCCATTTTCCGTGATCCATATCGTTCTCATTTTTTAGGATCTGGGTCTGTGTGACATCTTATTTTTTTGCAATAGAGAGATCTATGGGTGTGCTCAACCAAATATGGTGGTGCTCTAGGGTAAATAGTCTGATATGCAAAAAATAGAGAGCCCTGGCACACACAACATTGGAGACGAGTCGATGCAAAAGATCCCTTTATTTCATATCAACCAATTCTCACGATCATTTCAAACAATATAGTTTTTCATCAAGGAAAGGGATCTGTAACAATCATTTGAAATATGACAGTCAGGGTACAGTGGTACAGGAAAACATACACTATTAGGACAGGATACAGTAGTACTGATACACTTTCTCAGTACAATGAACAGAAAAACAAAATTGTCAGCATATCAAAATCATATATGAGAAAGGAAACTATTTTTTGATAGCTGTAGTTTGATTACCTCAATGATAAAGAACAGAGCTCAATAGAGGCTGTACAGACGGCTCAAGAAGTGTGACAACAGGAAAAGTGCAAGAGAGAAATTTGTGTGGAAAATAGAAATAACACAAGTACTCTCTGAATTCATGTAATTAAAAAGTGAAGTGTGTCGGTCGGGGGGGGGGGGAAGGGAAGTACAAAGATACTACCTTATGACGTGATCTTTTGGAAAATGTGAGCAGAGTCACATGTCCTCTATGAGGTATAAAGACTTCTGATAGTAAGCAATGGTTGATTAAGTATGTATATACATCAAAACACCGGAATTATACATCTAAAATATATGCATAATCACCTGGATCAGATAGCTGTGATGGGGAGGATCAGTTCTGGTTAGACGTTATTCTAACACTACGTATACTATAGCAAGAAAAAGTTTCTTGTTAACACTAGAAGTCCCAGAGAGGGGTCATTTAATATTTCTACCTTTGGAACCCAGAGACTTGTCGAATGACCTGAAGGATTTTAGGCCACATTTACAAATGAAAGGATGCTAATTGGAGCCATCAGAGTTGTCAGTTTGGACTAAGGGTCATTTGACCCTCTTTCGGGACTTCAGGGGGAAGCTCGAAATTTCTGGGACTTCTAGTGTTAAGGGATAAAGGATTGTGAGACATGTAATATCTTACATTGCTATATTGTGTGTCAGGTATCAGAAATTAGATTATTATACCTGTGTCTCATCAAAGTTTTAATTCAGACTGTATGTTAGACCTCTCATTAGCTAGCTGGCCTAGTGAAACAGGGATAGCAAGTATTAGAGGACAACCATGTTAGATATATTCAGTATATACACACCTATGTTGCAAGGTCCTATGGTACTAGTATCTAGGGGTAAATGGAATCTGGGTGCGCCGTGTGACACCTACTGTATAAGAATGACAACATGAGGATCTGAATAGCTTAAGGAAGGCTTGTTGTCAGTCCTGTACATACTTGTGGTGTATTATTTTTGTTCATGCCCTGGGGCGTAGTAGTGTGCAGTGTGCTGGTGGTGCGCGCTGTGATAAGTAATGTATATAGATGCCATGCCCGCTTCCGGTATTTAAAATGCACGGAAGCGGCCTGTGGAACACAAGCCGTGCATACGCTGTGCGCAAATTACCTAGTGCGCACCGCCCATGCGCTGGGTGACGCTGAGGGGCAGTGTTTAAAAGATAAAAAGGCAAAGAGCGAACACAGCGGTGGCAAAGAAGAGGGAGGTGCCAGGACATATAGGGACTCTGGATGTTTGTCGATGTCTAGTGTTCTAGAAGAGAAGGAAAAAGAAAACGGGATTAGTACTTTTTCAATACATTTGATCACAATAATACTAGTACAGAGGTTTTACTTTGTTATATATGGAGAACCTGTATCAGGGGTCCTTACTTAGGACTGAGCTGTATTGTACATGTAAAAAGACATAGCAATGGACGATAGTAGCTTATGACATCCAAAATTTATGTAGTGATATTCTGACAACAGGTTTTGATACCAAAACACGAGAAGGCACAGTACAATATAGTGGAACAATTAAATAAAAGGTCATATCTGATATTATAGACTGATGTAGCATTCCCTATTTAAACCATGTTGTTCAAGTGTTTGTAGTGTATGTATCCAATACCCTTCCCTTATTTTTAGTCTTTGAACCCTATTGCCCCCGCGTCTGCCTACTGGAATATGCTCAAGGTCTTGGAAACATAGTTGTGAGATACTGTGTCCAAAGGATAAAAAATGCTGTGGAATAGGTAACCTCATTCATTGACAACGTATTGTTGACTTTTGTTTAGAAATGCGGTTTCTGATACGCTGGGTGGTTTATCCAACGTTCCCGAGACTGCAAGGGCACTTAATAAGCTAAACCATGTATGACATGTCACAAGTGATGTATAGCTTAATGGGATAATGTTTACCTATTCTGGGATGTGTGAAAAGGTTCCTTTAGTCACATGTGAGCCTTGGAGGCATTGTAAGGTCCCCTTCGTACCATGGAGAAGACAAATTGTTTTGCAGATGGAGAAAGTGGCCCTATGTCAGCATGTACAAGACTGTCACGAAGGTTGGGGGCTCTTTTGTGACAAATTAGGGGAGGTTGACTAAACTCCTGAATATTAGGGTAAGCTTGTCGTAAGAGTGGCTAGTGTTGTTTAATGAAACTACAAATCATGGTTTGGTAGGGGTGGTAGGTGTTAACAAATGCCATGCCTGGTTCCATTTTTTAGATAGAGGCCACTCTAGGAATGGGAGGATTTAAGAGGGATTCAGGGTAGTCTCTCAAGAAACCGTTCTCTCATTTCACTGTGACGTGATTCACGCATAGTTGGATCAGATATGATCCGAGTGACTCTCGTATATTGCGATCTTGGTAATAAACGTTTTACATGTTTTGGATGGTCACTACTGTACAGTAACATACTGTTCTTATCCGTTGGCTTGCGGTAAAGATCAGTGGATAGGTGACTATTGCGATTCAAAATTACTTTGGGATCCAGATAACTGATCTCATTCGCATCCTGATGCATGGTGAAAGTGAGGCCACCACACATCTGATTGAATAAGTTTTATACTGATCTCAAGGACTGGAGATCCCCTTGACAGATGAGGAATATGTCATCAATATATGGACGCCATACACTCACACATTTCTGAAAAAGAGGGTGGGGATTATACCAAGGGCTCCTCAAAATGCACCATAAATGTTAGTGTGGGGGGGTGCGATGTTTGAGCCCATCGCAGTCCCCCTACTCTGATAGAAAGAACTGGTTGCCAAACATGAAAAAATTTTCTGGTCATCATAATGGGAGACCCAGACAATGGGGTTTAGGGCACTGCCCTCCGGAGGTCACACTAGGTACTACAAGTTTGTAGACACCGCCCCCTCCGCTTATAAACCCCTACCGCAGGGAACATCCTCAGTTTTAAACTTAGTGTGCTCGGAGGATCACGCTTTGCTTGCACTTCACTGCATTCTCACTACTTACGTGATGGCGTCTGAAGACAAGGTAATAAGGTCCCAGTCGGGACCGGTGACAGCCTCCCCGCTCACCCTTAGTGGCACACGCTGGTGGAGGTACCGGAGGGCCTAGGGCCTGGACACCTGGTGTTCTCCCGGTACGCTGTTACATTCCTCTCCATCCCTCTCTGGGGGGCTCTGGTGAGTGGGAGATGGGAGCCTTGCACAGCTCCGCTCCGTCCGAGGCCTCCCTAAATGGTGCTTACAGACCGGACTGGAGCCAGCCCAGTCCGAGGCCTCCCTAAATGGTGCTTACACTCCGGACTGGGCTGAGCGGCCCAGTCTGAGGCCTCCCTAAATGGTGCTTACACTCCAGACTGGTGCTGCACCCCCGTCCGAGGCCTCCCTAAATGGTGCTTACAGACCGGACCGGCACTGAGGCACTCGGTGTCTCCTGTGTGCCTGGGGGTAGTGTCTGGCACTTTATGTGCTTCATGACACTCAGACCGCGCCTTACCCTCGGGTCCGCGGTTCTGCGGGTGTACCCTGTGCTGGGGTCACCCTGGCTGACCGCCCTGTGTGTCACAGGGGCTGAGGCTGTAGGCTGCGGATGTGTGACATGTAATTGCAGTCTGTGTACAATGTTTTTACACTGTTTCCCGCGCTGCGGGCTCCAGCTCCCTCATGAGAAGGATGCTTGGAGGATGGGATGCAGCCCGTGCGGTGACGTCACCGCGGGGCGTGTGTGTGTGTTTCCCGCGTGTCTTCGGCGCCGCCCACAGTTTCTCTGTCGGCGGCCATCTTTACCCTCACTTCCCGGCTGGGAACTGTATGCAGCGTGCGCCTGCACTCCAAGAGGGGAGACCGGAAGACAGCGCGGAGGTCACACACACACACCGCTCCCTCATACCGCTTTACAGCGGTCGGTAAGCCACCGGGATCCCCGGTTTTATTGTCTGCAATTGGGCTTATCTACCCCTACTGTGGCCATGTCCTCAGCTGGGAAGCGTGCTGCTAAGGCGGCCGAGACCACCGTTACATGTGCTACGTGCAATGGAACACTGGTGGAGGGGTCCTGCAATAACTGTGGACGCCCAGAGGCCCGGGCTGCAACTACTGGGTCAGCAACCCCGGTGCTGTACCCTGAGGTTCAGGTGATCTCAGGGCCTTGGGAGACTCAGAACAGGATCAATGAATCTCTGTTGTCTCAGCTGTCCTCCATGTCGCAATCCCTGGAGGCACTTAATAGGAGGCTGGATAGCCCAGCTACTCCTTCCAGTTACCCCCGGGTGTCTCCCTCTTCTGCTGTGAGACCC
Source organism: Allobates femoralis (assembly GCA_033576535.1). Taxonomy (NCBI): domain Eukaryota; kingdom Metazoa; phylum Chordata; class Amphibia; order Anura; family Aromobatidae; genus Allobates; species Allobates femoralis. The sequence goes on along the minus strand of JARQOC010000004.1, from coordinate 221,550,688 downwards.
CTTAAGCGGGCTCGTCGTGAGGCTTCACCCGAGCTCCAGACTCTCTCTGAGGAGGAGCGTTCCTCTGATGGTGAGGAAGATGATGGGGGTTCGACTTTCGGGTCTGTATCTGTGTCTGAACCACCAGATGGGGTGGAGGATCTGGTGTCCTCTATCAACGAGACCTTACGTCTCGTGACACCCCCTGAGGAGGTGACGGTGCACCCGAAGGAGGTCTATCAATGGCTGCGGCCGGAGGCTAGACCAAGTGGCTCCTTTATGGACCATACTAATTTTGGAAGGGTGATTAGAGCCCCCAGGTTACATCCTGGGCGGCGTTATGTCCGCAAACCCAAGGACAATCGCTTCCCCTTCCCCCAGGAGGTGCTTCAGGAGTGGTCGCAGTCCCCGAAGGTGGATGCTTCCATGACCAGGATTGCTGCACGCTCCCTTTTCTCTGCCTCTGATAGCTCCTCACTGAAGGATGCTACTGATAGACAGGTCGAGCAACTCGCCAAGTCTTCCTATGAGGCGGTGGGGTCGTCATTTGCCCCTAACTTTGCCACGGTCTGGACCTTACAAGCGATTACTACCTGCTTGGATGGTATCACTGACCTGGCAAGGTCCAGTCCAGAGGTCCTGGCACTTACCGAAAGGGCAAGGGCCTATGCGGACTACGCCAGAACGGCGACTCTGGAAACTGCTACTCGCTCAGCTGTGGCTTCGGCCAATGCTATAGCGATCCGCAGGTTGTTGTGGCTGCGTCTTTGGGACTCAGATGCCACATCTAAGAAGATTCTGCAGAATCTTCCTTTCGCTGGTGACAGGCTTTTTGGCACAGAGCTGGATAAGCTAATTAAGGATTCTGCTGAGTCTAAGATACCGCAGAATAAGCCTAAGCCACGGTATACCGTTAAAAGGAACCCAAAACAGTGGTCCTTTCGGTCCAGCTCACAGTCATCAGCACCGTCCGCTCGCACGGACCGAGGGGGCAAGCCTGCTACTCAGTGGCGCTCTAAGAGTCGTCCAAAGAAGCCGGCGGGGGCGGCAGCTGCCACCCCCAAACCCGCCTCTACATGACTCGCTCTCTCTTCCTGCCTCCCCACAGGTGGGGGGCCGCTTGTCTCGCTTTCAGGACAAGTGGCTGCTTCACGTTCAAGATCAGTGGGTTCGAGACGTGATCTCGCGAGGGTACAGGATAGAGCTGACGTCAAAACCGATATCCCGATTCCATCGGTCGGCCCCCTCCCCAGAAAAAGCTCAGGCCTTTTCTTTGGTGTTGGAGGGACTCCGCAGAGACGGAGTGGTGGTCCCGGTGCCTTCCAGGGAGAGGTTCAGGGGTTTTTACTCCAACCTCTTTATAGTCCCAAAGAAGGACGGATCCTTCCGCCCGGTTCTGGACCTGAAGTTGTTCAACCGCCACGTGCTGGTTCGGAAGTTCCGTATGGAATCACTGCGCTCAGTGATCGCGGCTGTGTCACAGGGAGACTTCCTAGCGTCCATAGATATCAGAGACGCTTACCTTCACGTGCCCATTGCACCGGCTCACCAGCGATGGTTGAGATTTGCAGTGGGGGAGGAACACTTCCAATTTGTGGCGCTGCCGTTCGGCTTGGCCTCGGCACCGCGGGTGTTCACAAAAGTGATGGCTTCCATGATGGCTCTCCTGCACATGCAGGGCCATGCCGTCATTCCCTATTTGGACGACCTGCTGGTCAGGGCGCCATCGGAACACCTCTGTCAAGCGAGCCTGGATGTGACCATGCGGTCTCTGGAACAATTCGGTTGGCTACTCAATGTTCAGAAGTCAACCCTGGTTCCGACCCAGTCCTTGACTTATTTGGGCATGGACTTCAACACGTCCTCAGCCCTGGTGTCTCTGCCACAATCCAAACAGGTGGCGATCCGATCGGGAGTTCAAGCGGTGCTCCTGTCACCACAATCATCCCTTCGTGGGTTGATGAAGCTGGTGGGTCGCATGGTGGCGGCGATAGAGGCGGTGCCGTTTGCACAATTTCGCCTCCGTCCTCTCCAGCTGGAGATCCTACGCAGGTGGGACAAAAGGACGATCTCACTGAATCGGCTGGTGACACTGTCACAACCGACCCGAGATTCCCTGCAGTGGTGGCTTCAACCACATCACTTGTCGCGGGGCCGGTCCTTCATAAAACCGTCTTGGTTAGTGGTGACCACCGACGCCAGTCTGAAGGGCTGGGGTGCGGTGTTCTTACACCACAGGGCCCAAGGCCTCTGGACTCTGTCGGAGTCGGCATTGCAGATCAACGTGCTGGAGATCAAGGCGATCTATCTAGCACTCCTGGCTTTTCAGAGATTCCTCTCAGGACAACCCATCCGGGTTCAGTCCGACAACGCGACGGCCGTCGCTTATATAAATCATCAAGGAGGAACCAGGAGTGCAGAGGCTCTGGCCGAAGTCCACCGCATCCTATCCTGGGCGGAGGACAACAACTGCCTGATCTCCGCAGTTCACATCCCAGGGGTCGAAAACTGGGAGGCCGACTATCTGAGCAGGCAGGGGATGGACGCCGGAGAGTGGGCCCTTCATCCAGACGTCTTTCGGGACATCTGCAGCAGATGGGGCACTCCGGACGTGGATCTGATGGCCTCACGGCTGAATCATCAGGTTCCGCAATACATGGCGAGGTCATGGGACCCCCAGTCGTTGGGAGCAGACGCCCTGATCTTGACTTGGTCCAGATTCAATCTACCATATGTGTTCCCTCCTCTGGCTCTGATTCCCAGGGTGCTGTGGAAAATCAGGACAGAATGCAGGGTAGCCATTCTAGTGGCTCCAGACTGGCCCAGGAGGTCCTGGTATCCGGACCTGTGGCAACTGTCAGGCGGACACAGGTGGGCTCTTCCAGAACGCGCAGATCTTCTCGCTCAAGGCCCATTCTTCCACCTCAATTCCAAGGCCCTCAGATTGACTGCATGGCTCTTGAGGCCTGGCTGCTGACATCCAGGGGGTTCTCCCCTACAGTGGTTGCCACTATGAATCGGGCTAGAAAACCAGTTTCCAGGAAGATGTACCACAGGACGTGGAAAATCTTTTTTACCTGGTGTGCCTCTGGGGGCCGGTCCCCGTGGCCCTTGTCCATCCCGACACTGTTGGCATTCCTACAGTCGGGTTTGGAGTTGGGATTATCCCTTGGCTCCTTAAAGGGTCAGGTCTCAGCACTTTCTGTGCTGTTTGACAGACGATTGGCGCTTCTCCCGAAGGTCCGTCAATTTCTGCAGGGGGTGTCGCGGATGGTTCCACCCTACAAAAGACCTCTGGATCCGTGGGACCTTAACATGGTCCTGGCGGCATTGCAAAAACCGCCATTTGAGCCTCTGAGGGAGGTTTCCCTTTCTCGTCTGTCCCAGAATGTGGCTTTTCTGGTGGCGATTACATCTCTGAGGAGGGTCTCAGAATTGGCTGCACTTTCGTGCAAGTCTCCCTTTCTGGTGGTTCACCAAGACAAGGTGGTGTTGCGTTCACGGCCGGAATTCTTGCCAAAGGTGGTTTCAACGTTTCACCTGAACCAGGAGATTGTTCTCCCGTCATTTTGCCCCGCTCCCGTTCATCAGGTTGAGCGCGACCTCCATACTCTGGATCTCGTGAGAGCTATACGCATTTATGTGTCCAGAACCGCCTCCTTTAGGAGTTCGGATTCTTTGTTTGTTCTTACGACAGGTCGCTGTAAGGGGTCCGCGGCTTCAAAGTCGACCTTAGCCAGGTGGATTAAGGCTTCCATTCAAGAGGCTTACCGGTCTTCTGGTTTGCCTCTCCCGGTGGGATTGAAGGCTCACTCGACCAGAGCCGTAGGTGCCTCATGGGCCTTGCGACATAGAGCATCTGCTCTACAGGTGTGTCAGGCGGCCACTTGGTCCAGCCTGCACACTTTCTCTAAGCACTATATGGTGCATGCCCATGCCTCTGCGGATGCAAATTTGGGCAGGCGGGTTCTACAGGCGGCGGTTGCCCACCTTTAAAAGGGAACCATGTTATCCGTCTTGTTGAGGAACTCTTCCCGCCCTGGGGTATTGCTTTAGGACATCCCCATTGTCTGGGTCTCCCATTATGATGACCAGAAAAAAGAGAATTTTGTTTACGTACCGTAAATTCTTTTTTCTTTAATCATCAATGGGAGACCCAGTACCCACCCAGTTGTTCCTTTGCATGTTTTGCATTGGCCCTGTTCTCTGTTGAGACAGTGTTTGCCGGGTTGTTGAACCGTTTGTGCACGGCATTCTTCCCGATGTTTCGGGTGTGGTTTATTTTCCTCCTCGCAGCTTGTAGACCAAACTGAGGATGTTCCCTGCGGTAGGGGTTTATAAGCGGAGGGGGCGGTGTCTACAAACTTGTAGTACCTAGTGTGACCTCCGGAGGGCAGTGCCCTAAACCCCATTGTCTGGGTCTCCCATTGATGATTAAAGAAAAAAGAATTTACGGTACGTAAACAAAATTCTCTTTTTTCCTCCAATACTGTCATGAATGGATGAATATTGATCATGATTTTAAGGTGCTGAAGAGTCAGCCAAATCCAGCTCCCCCATTTCTCCTCCCTTTTTGAGTTTGTGAGTAGTTTACATAGATCCAATTCCTGCATCCCCCAGCCCAAGCCATTTACGAACCCTAATAAATACCTGGGCTGAGGGGAGTAGAGATGTACACAGGTTTGAACCAGTTCTGTCTCTGCTAAAGATCCTTTGTTAAAACCTACAGTTTTCAATACCGAATTTAAGAAGATCTGTTCATGCCACTTCCACATAATTCATATTTTCAGGTTATTCACGGTTTGGCGCATTTAATGATATGTTTTGTACAGTTATACAACGTTCAGGAACCTGGGAATGGATTGCTGCCATTCTAAATATCACAAGAAGGTCATATTTGGTATCAATAGTCTCAGAATTAAATGACATTAATTATGAGTTATCTATCATGTCTGTAAACCCACCCCATCCCCAGATATGAAGAATGGGGATATATTAAGCCTGGTGAGAGAGGAGGTCTCAGAGTGATCCCTCCCTGCTGGGATGGTCCTCTGCGAGGGGGGGGTCACTGATCCCCCTGCTTTAATAAAAGCAAAGAAGACATTTTTGGGTTATTCCATCCTGGGCCGACATAGCTAACATCATACCAGCTGTCTGACGGAATCCTACCTTTTCAGGGGAGAGGCCCCCCCACAGAACTACGTGTACCTATGCGTGACTAGGTCTGGCAAGTTCTCTTTTATTCCTTTTATTTTTATAACTGTTATGCATACATGTAAATTGTCTCTTATGTAATATTCTGTAAATCTTTTTGTAAGCACTGCCCATCTTTTGTGGAGTAAAATATTATAATTTACTAGTCTCGATCTCCTTGTCCTATGAACAATCTCTCATGACCTCCCTGTTCGTTTTTTCGCTATCATACAGATTACCGATCCACCTGCAAGAGATCGGTGATGGCAGATACCGGTTTTGTATTTATGTGATATTGTGGCCTGAGGGTGACTGGATCGAGGTATATATACGTTCCTAGCAGGAACTGGTATATATACATCCTGTCACATCACGTGCCACAGTATACAACATAAATTAGAGCAGCTGGGCTCCTTTCTTATCCTCTGGCAATACCGGATTTGGCCAGCAGGCTAAGGGGGCGCCAGAGAGCTGCAGGTCCTGACTAAGGTAATCGTGACAATTGGTGGCAGCGGTGGGATCATAGGACATTAGTGATCTGGTTTGAGCAATCATTCTTCTCACTAAAAGCTTGCACAGTTCTTACGAGAATTCTGCACAAAAGTTTTGAAGATCGAACTTAGTGTTTATTAGATCTGAGACAATACTGTGTGTGTAGCAGTTACCCCTCCCCCCTCTTTGTTTTTCTATTCTATCTTTGATCTGAAAACCATGGTCTTGATTGGAGAGCACTTGTACACCCAGCTGAAAAAGAACGTCCTAATTGGAATATGTAGGACCAACGGCCTTGACCCTAATGGCAAAACAAGAGACCAAATGGTCGCAGAGCTGGTACAACTTGAAGCAGAGCAAGATCAGCACCAGAGTCCAGAGAATGGAGAGGCCCGCCAAAGCCTTATCAGTGTTGATGCACAGCGTCCGGCTGCAGAGGTCAGCCAAAGCATGGATGGTGCTGCTGCTGAGGGTTTACCTGTGGATGTATGCCAAGTCCTAGAAGGTGTTCCTGCAGAGGTCTCACCTGTAGACGCACGCTGCATCAGCGACCAGATCAGCATGAACCCCCTATCTGCAACTGGCCTTACAGCACTGTCCCGCTGAGGATTCCCAAGGACGCCTGCAGCTCATTCACCAATACCGGGAGGCTGCAGAGCGACGAGCGGAGGCTGAGAGAGCCGAGCGGCAGGCCCAAGCTCAGAGAGACCACGACCTGCGGATGGCCCAGCTGGAAAGGCAGTCATCCACCCCATTGAACTCTGAATCCACTAGATCAGCTACCTTCAAGCCCCGTCCAGGGCATTTCCCTGTGCTGGATGACAAAGGTGACCTGGACACTTTTCTGAGGGGCTTTGAAAAGACTTGCTTACAGTACCAGCTGCCACGTGACCAGTATGCCCCGTACCTAATCGCAGCGCTGAGAGAAAAAGCGCTAGAGGCGTATGTGGCTCTTCCTCGAGAACTAGATGGGGACTATGCGGTCATTAAGCAGGCCCTAATACAGAGGTTCCAGCTGACTCCTGAGGTGTACCACAGACAGTTCCGGAACTTCCAGCGTGGACCACACGACAGCTATAGTGATGTGGTCCATGGGCTCAGAACCAACTTTGAGCAGTGGATCCAAGGACTGGAAGTGACCACATTTGAGCAGATAAAGGATCTGATGGTGAAAGACCAGTTCCTACATCTTTGCCCCACTGAGGTGCGACAGTTCGTGATGGATCGGGAGCCACCAGATGCGAACAAAGCAGCGCAGATCGCAGACACGTACGAGGCCAATCGAAGACCAGAGGGACGGAAGCCGGTCGTCACCAACGGAAAAGGGGGTAAGCCGACGACCACCATCCCTGCCAGCCGGCCTTCCGGAGGCCTTGTCTCAGCTGCCAGCACTTGGCTGACAGCCGACGTTCGCAAATGTTTTACTTGTGGACAACCGGGACATGTGAGTGCCACGTGTCTGGAGAGGCAGAAGAAGAGCCCCTCATCTGAGAGGCCCCAGGGCCAAGTGCCGCTATTTATTTGGTGGGTGGTACGGGTGGGAGTTCCCGGGAGAACTTGCAGTCAGTCACTGTGGGTAACACCATCACTGTGGGGCTCAGGGACTCTGGCGCAGAACGAACTCTCATCCGCCCCGAATACGTGTATCCTCATGAACTTATCCCTGGAAAGACACTGACTGTCACCAGTATCGGGGGTGAGCGCCGATATTTGCCCATGGCCCGAGTTTATCTGGACTGGGGTGTGGGAAGAGGGTGGAGGGAGGTTGGGGTAACCAAGAATCTCCCTGCCAATGTGTTATTGGGAATAGATTTGGGGCGGTTGGTTGCACATTATGTTCCTGATAACCCTCCCAGGTATGACAGGTCAGGTAATGTCAGTGTTGATAATGTGAAGGGTAATGTCAATGTTGAAAACGTGAAGGGTAATGTCATTGGTGATGATGTGCAGGGAAAGGTCAATGTTGATAATGGGAATGGTAATAATGTTGATGATGATGTTGATGATGATGTTGATGATGGGCAGGGAAATGTCAATGTGTTGCCTGTTAATAAAGTGAATCCTGATGTTAGGGAACTCAGTCATATCACACCGCAGGGTGGTATTACTGAAGATCCCAGGGAGGTGGCAGGAATCAGCACTAAGGTAAATGGAGGCAGGCATGGCAACCACAAAGAGCGGTGGTTGTGTGCCACCTGCCAAGGTCACGACGGACTGTGACAGGGCGGGTGCTAGCTGCTCCATGACAAGTGTGGATCTGGAGGCATCACAGCGTGATGGACCTCATGGTGGAGGAGAACTCAGTGATGTCACGCCACGAGCTGGCATCGCCGAGGGTGTCCTCCACGGTGCAACATTGGTTGCTAAGGTTGATGGTGGCAGGCATGAGGACCCTGGGGAACATGGCCTCATGCAGCGTGCCAGTGTCCCGATGGACTGGGACACGGACGTGGGTAGCTGCCCCATGGTAAGTGCTGGTCCTGAGGCATCACATTGTGATGGGCCTCATGGTGGAGGAGGACTTAGCCATGCCACGCCACGAGCTGGCATCGCTGAGAGTCCCGTCCAGGTAGTAGACCTCGTTGCTAAGGGAGACGGAGGCGGGCATGGTAACCACAAGAGCGGTGGTTACATGCCACCTGCCAGTGTTACAACAGACTGTGACATGGCGGGTGCGAGCTGCTCCATCCTTAGCCGGGATCCCGAGGGATCATGAGAAGAGGGAAATGTGCTTTCTCCAACTGGGCACGAGGATGGGAACACAGAGCCCATAATCTGTCCAGTTGGTTGGAAAGCTGGGTTCACTACCTGCCAGGGCGATGGAGGAGCAGCCTCCATATCCTGTCAGAGTAGCGAAAGACCACCCTCCACAGTCGGCCTAGACATTGAGTAGATCGGGCCCATGGTTTATCCGACTGATTGGAAAACTGGCCTCCCTGCTGTTCAGGACCATGGGAAAGAGGTACCCCTGGCTTGTCCGGATGGGAGACTGGTACGCTTGGTCTGCCAGGGAGATGGAAGAGCAAACCCCCTCTCCTGTCAGAAGGGCGCAATGGCAGTCCCAAGAGCCTGTCAAGTTAAGGCACAGTCCTAGTCCACAGCTTGTCAGGGTGATGGGAAAGCTGGGTCGCTGGCCAGCCAGGCAACTGAGAGAGTGGCGTTATTTCCCGGGGAGATGGCCTTCCGAGGTGCTCTCGCCCGCAGACTGAGTACTGGGAATGCAGACACCGCACTGCATTCTGGGTCCTCAGCCTGTAGAGAAATAACCAGACCACCTGCCGACCCAGAACAGGTCCAAGATGGTTCCTGTGAGGTCGGGGCTTCCGCTCCCCTTCTGGCTACCTCTAGCCAGGGGATTCAGACGGTCACACCAGCAAATGACAGTCCTGAGGTGCTGGAAGGCCCCGCAGAGACCTGTCTCTGAACCAGAACCGAAGAAGGTCCTATGGGATCCAGGTAGAAGGAGAGAACACCAAATGACGCATGGCAGACAGCTCAGAGATCTCTCTTCCATAGCGTCATCAAAAAGGGGGAGGTGACATGAATGGATGAATATTGATCATGATTTTAAGGTGCTGAAGAGTCAGCCAAATCCAGCTCCCCCATCTCTCCTCCCTTTTTGAGTTCGTGAGTAGTTTACATAGATCCAATTCCTGCATCCCCCAGCCCAAGCCATTTACGACCCCTAATAAATACCTGGGCTGAGGGGAGTAGAGATGTACACAGGTTTGAACCAGTTCTGTCTCTGCTAAAGATCCTTTGTTAAAACCTACAGTTTTCAATACCGAATTTAAGAAGATCTGTTCATGCCACTTCCACATAATTCATATTTTCAGGTTATTCACGGTTTGGCGCATTTAATGATATGTTTTGTACAGTTATACAACGTTCAGGAACCTGGGAATGGATTGCTGCCATTCTAAATATCACAAGAAGGTCATATTTGGTATCAATAGTCTCAGAATTAAATGACATTAATTATGAGTTATCTATCATGTCTGTAAACCCACCCCATCCCCAGATATGAAGAATGGGGATTTATTAAGCCTGGTGAGAGAGAAGGTCTCAGAGTGATCCCTCCCCGCTCGGATGGTCCTCTGCGAGGGGGAAGTCACAGATCCCCCTGCTTTAATAAAAGCAAAGAAGACATTTTTGGGTTATTCCATCCTGGGCCGACATAGCTAGCATCATACCAGCTGTCTGACGGAATCCTACCTTTCAGGGGAGAGGTTCCCCCACAGAACTACGTGTACCTATGCGTGACTAGGTCTGGCAAGTTCTCTCTTATTCCTTTTATTTTTATAACTGTTATGCATACATGTAAATTGTCTCTTATGTAATATTCTGTAAATCTTTTTGTAAGCACTGCCCATCTTTTGTGGAGTAAAATATTATAATTTACTAGTCTCGATCTTCTTGTCCTATGAACGAGCTCTCACGACCTCCCTGTTCGTTTTTTCGCTATCATACAGGTTACCGATCCACCTGCAAGAGATCGGTGGTGGCAGATACCGGTTTTGTATTTATGTGATATTGTGGCCTGAGGGTGACTGGATCGAGGTATATATACGTTCCTAGCAGGAACTGGTGGTATATATACATCCTGTCACATCACGTGCCGCAGTATACAACATAAATTAGAGCAGCTGGGCTCCTTTCTTATCCTCTGGCAATACTGGATTTGGCCAGCAGGCTAAGGGGGCGCCAGAGAGCTGCAGGTCCTGACTAAGGTAATCGTGACAAATACTATTTGTAATGCTTCCAAGCAAAAGGATTTCTGATGGACAGAGATTGATTCATGCTTGTCAAGAAACCATGAAAGTGCGTATAAACCTTGCTCGTGGTTTATGCTCGTGTATAGGCTGTTGACGTCCATAGTGATTAAGACGCAACAGCCAGGTTGTAAAGACAATGTGTTCAGCAAGAAATAAAAGGATCTTTTGTATTGACTCTTGTCTCCCGCGTTGTGTGTGCCATGGCTTTCAATTTTTAGCTTATTTTTTGCGGCTTGAGCGGCTGTTTTTGCCAATACTATTTTTGGGTAGATGTGATGTTTTCATCGCCTGTTATTGCATTTTTTTTGCAATTTTGTGGTGACTGAAAAATGTAATTTTGGCTTTTGGATTTTTTTTCCCCGTTACACATTTTACAGATCTGATTAATTGATTTTATATTTTCCAAGATTGGGCATTTCTGAACACGGCAATACCAAATACAGTACCTTGTGAAAGTACTTGAACTTATCAACCTTTTGCCACATTTCAAGCTTCAAACATAAAGATATAAATTCTAATTTTTTTTGTGAAGAATCAACAAGTGGGACACAATCATGAAGTGGAATTAGATTTATTGGATATATTAAACTTTTTTAACAAATAAAAAACTGAAAAGTGGGGCGAGCAATATTATCCAGCCTTCTTGAATTGACACTTTGTAGCGCCACCTTTTGCTGCGATTACAGCTGCAAGTCGCTTGGGGTATGCCTCTATCAGTTTTGCACATCAAGAGACTGAAATTGTTGCCTATTCTTCCTTGCAAAACAGCTCGAGCTCAGTGAGGTTGGATGGAGAGCATTTGTAAACAGCAGTTTTCAGCTCTTTCCACAGATTCTCGATTGGATTCAGGTCTGGACTTTGGCTTGGTCATTCTAACACCTGGATACGTTTATTTTTTAACTATTCCATTGTAGATTTTGCTTTATGTTTGGGATCATTGTCTTGTTGGAAGATAAATCTCCGTCACAGTCTCAGGTCTTTTTCAGACTCCAACAGGTTTTCTTCCAGAATGGTCCTGTATTTGGCTCCGTCCATCTTCCCATCAATTTTAACCATCTTTCCTGTCCCTGCTGAAGAAAAGCAGGGCCAAACCATGATGCTGCCACCACCATGTTTGACAGTGGGGATGGTGTTTTGAGGGTGATGGGTTGTGTTGCTTTTACACCAAACATATCGTTTTGCATTGTGGCCAAAAAGTTCAATTTTGGTTTCATCTGACTAGAGCTCCTTATTCCACATGTTTGGTGTGTCTCCCAGGTGGCTTGTGGCAAACAAAACTTTTTATGGATATCTTTGAGAAATGGCTTTCTTCTGGCCACTCTTCCATAAAGGCCAGATTTGTGCAGTGTACGACTGATTGTTGTCCTATGGACAGACTTTCCCACCTCAGCTGTAGATCTCTGCAGATCATTCAGAGTGATCATTGGCCTTTTGGCTGCATCTCTGATCAGTCGTCTTCTTGTTCGAGATGCAAGTTTAGAGGGGCGGCCGGGTCTTGGTAGATTAGCAGTGGTCTGATACTCCTTCCATTTCAATATGATCGCTTGCACAGTGCTCCTTGAGATGTTTAAAACTTGGGAGATCTTTTTTTTGAACCATCAGTTTTATTAGTATTTCAGCCTTTACAAAAAAAAAAAAATAATATAGACAGTCATATTTACAAAATGATAACAGAGTATATAAGTAATGACAGCTTTGGTAAAACTCAAAAACAATATCAATTACTCACAAAAGAATAAACCCCTCCCTCCCCTCCCATTATGCCTTATTCGTAAAGATTCTTTTCTTTCATTATTCAATCATAATATCGGAAATTTATTAGCTCCTGAAATTATTAGCCAATATTAAATGCCACATCTCAAGCTTCCTAAAGTACCTTGTAGATCCTCAATAGCGTACCACTCCGTATTTTTATAAGGAATCATAAATCTTTCCATCTCTACTCTTGAGAAATTCTGTAGTATGAAAGGTTTCCACTTGTGGAAAAATGTTTTAGTTAATTTGGTGGGATTTTTTAGTGTCTCTAAAGATTCCAAGTCTAGCGTTTTCCTGAGAGTATTCTGTACCATTTCAATAGTGGGAACAGTCTCACGAATCCAGTGAAGTAGGAGAAGCCTCTTGGCCACTAAAGAGATTGTGTGGAATAGAGTATGTAACTGGTAATCCGAGGGAGAGTTAACCAAGTAGTGAAATAGCCATAACAATGGTTCACTTCTACTCTCGGCAGGATATAATCCTGAGGCTAGATCTCCTACTCTTTCCCAATATTTTCTTGACTCCGAACAAGACCATATTCCATGCTCGAGATCGGTTAAGGGAGTCTTGCATTTAGGGCAATGCGACAATCTCTCATTATTGGTCGAAGAGTGTGGGATATTGAAGCCCTTAATTATTCCGTGCATAAGTCTATATTGAGTATCCCTCCATTTCTCATTTATAATATTTTTTCTTATTGTACCCCATCCTGTCAATATATTTTGAGTAAGATCTGGATCTGCGAAGTGTCTTCTCCACAATGAAAATAATCTGAGTCCCCAGAGGTCGTAGGGTGAGCTGTAGCCTGTTATATACAGAGGATATAGACATATGCTCTCGTGCATTATTCACCATTTCCTCCCATTCACCTCCTTCTATTTCCCTAGAGACATCACGCAACCGGGACAAGAGATGTCGTTGTAGTTGTAAGCATTGTAGCCATTGAGATCTTGGCAAATTAAATTTATTTAAGATTTCTTCGCCATTTAGCCATCTCTTTTCCCCTATATGCATGAGGTCCCCCAGGGTTTTTATCCCTCTCTCCTTCCATGCCTTAAATAACAAATTTTCAGCTCCTTGTGGAAAGGAAGGAGCAGCCCAAGGGTTCAGGTGTTTAGATATCTGCCAGGAGAGCTTCATTTTTTTCCTTACTGCCTTCCAAGTCATTATTGTGTCTCTGTAAATAGATGTGCACTTAATTCTCATAGGTAAATCTTTCAATGAGGAGTGCAGCAGGGCCGACAGATCCCAGGGTCTCGAGAACTCCCCCTCCAGGCCCACATCAAGGAATTTGGAAGTGCAGTTTATCCAGTCTAGTACATTTCTCATGACACACGCTAGATTATAGCCCCTAATATCAGGAACCTTCAGTCCCCCCTCCTCTCTAGAGAGCATTAGAGTTGTAAGTTTAAGTCTCGCCCTCTTGCCTCCCCATAAGAATTTTGAAAATGCGGTATTGAATCTTTTGACATCTTTATGCTTGAGTAATAGTGAGACCGTCTGGAGGGGATAAAGAAGCCTCGCGAAACTAACCATTTTTATCAAGTGAGTTCGGCCCAACAGCGATAAGGGAAGATTTTTCCAATTGTCCAATTCCTTTTCTATTTTTTCTATGATTGATTGGTAAAAAATTTAATTTATATATCAAGTCAGGTGATCTAGCCAGCTGGACGCCTAAGTATTTCAAATTATTTTTTGCTACAGGTATTCCGTGTAATATTGTGGCTCTGTTGTGTGCTCCATTTTTAAGAAAGAGAATTTCGCATTTGTCTTTATTTAGTACAAATCCTGATAGATTACCTATTTTTACTATGGTGTCTAATATGTTTTTAAGATCTCTTTGGGGATGATTTACAAATAAGACGATATCATCAGCAAAAAGGGACAGTTTAACCTCTCTTCCTCCAACTTTCAGGCCTTCATAAATGTTCTGGGTTGTTAGGTATAATGCTAGTGGTTCAATCGCCAGGTTAAAGAGAAGTGGGGACAGCGGGCAACCCTGGCGAGTCCCTTTCATCAGTCCAAATGTTTGTGACAAGAATCCCGGGGTGCTAACACACGCTTTCGGGTTGTTATACAGGGATTTCAAAAACTGGCGGAAGGGGCCTACCAATCCTATAATGTCTAACACCCAATCCAGCCATGACCACCTCACATTGTCAAATGCTTTTTCAGCATCTAGGGTGATCATGGCTGGATCTTCCCCCTCCCTCTTCCCTCCATGTCTCGTTACATCTATCAGTAGCATTGCTTTTCTGATATTGGTAGTGGTCGATCGTCCCTTCACAAATCCTGATTGATGTGGTTGTATTAGTCTAGGAAGAATTGTTGCCAATCTGTCTGCTAATATTTTAGATAAAAGTTTCAAATCCTGATTTATTAAGGAGATGGGTCTATAGCTAGATGGGTCTGACGGGTCTTTGCCTGGTTTGAGAATCAGTTTAATATGGGCCATATTCATTCTTTCTGGGATCGGGGAGCCTTTCAATATAGAATTATATAGTCCCATCAGTGTAGGGGAGATCTGTTCCTTCAGAGATTTGAAAAAGGCTCCATTATAGCTGTCAGGTCCCGGCGCTTTTCCTGGCTTCAATGAATTGATTGCTATTTCTATTTCATTTTTTGAAATTGGACTATTTAGAAATTGTTTTTCATCTTCCGTCAACCAAGGCATTTTAATGGAGCTCAACCATGCTTTATCTGGCCCTACCTCTCTCTGTTTTTCACTATATAACGTTGCATAATGTTTACCTAATAGCTGTGATATTTTTTTGGGATCAGACCAGAGATTGCCTTGTTTATCTCTGATTGTTAATGTGGAGGGAGGTGATCGTCTGCCTCTCGCCAGTCTCGCCAGCAAACGTCCCGCTTTATCACCATATCTATTTAATTCTATTTCTAGATAATTTCTGTAAAGGTCTTCTCGTCTAGCTGCCCAACTATCAAATGTTTCCCTTGCTGTCATCCAATTCTCTCTATCTGAGGCATCCATGGTCCTTTGGGAGATCTTTTTATATCCAAATCCGGTTTTAAAGGGAACCTGTCAGCTAGTTTATGCTCTCCCAGTTATCGCTGTCTGTAGCTGCAGCTTTATAATACTAGTCTAATCATCCCTGTCTGAGCTCAGATTGTAATGCGAAAGGTGAAAATAAATTATTTATACATTTACATTTCCTTATGTAATGAGGCAGTCAGTCTCCAGCTTGGAGGATGGAGACTGTTTGGCATGTTAATAGTTAACATTTCAGCCTTATGTTAGAACATGTTGGGAGACCTGATGTGATGTCATAACCTTGTGACTACAATAGGCGGAGCTAAGTCCCTATAACATAATGAGTTTGCTTGCTTAGCTCCGCCCACTATAGTCATATTATGGTTACATCACACAGGTCCTTTTAGCCATGCAAGTTAATAGTGAGTTAACCATTATCCTGCCAGGCAGTCTCCCTCCTCCAAGGTGTAGACAAATGTAAGTGTATATATGCTTTTTTCACCTTTACCATTACACTATGAGCTCAGACAGGGATGATTAGAATATGGCTACGAAGCTGCAGGTACAGACAGTGATAGCTGGGTGGTATAAACCACCCGACAAGTTCCCTTTAAACTTCACCACAACAGTATCTCGGACCTGCCTGGTGTGTTCCTTGGTCTTCATGATGCTCTCTGCACTTGAAACAGAACCCTGAGACTATCACAGAGCAGGTGCATTTATACAGAGACTTGATTACACACAGGTGGATTTTATTTATCATTACCAGTCATTTAGGACAACATTGGATAATTCAGAGATCCTCAGTAAACTTCTGGAGTGAGTTTGCTGCACTGAAAGTAAAGGGGCCAAACAATATTGCACGCCCCATTTTTCAGTTTTTTTATTTGTTAGAAAAGTTTAAAATATATCCAATAAATTTCGTTCCACTTCACGATTGTGTCCCACTTGTTGTTGATTCTTCACAAAAAAATTTAAATTTCTATCTTTGTTTGAAGCCTGAAAAGTTCAAGGGGGCCAAACACTTTCACAACGCACTGTATGTGTCAATTTTTTTTTTTTAAATAGCTTTATTTTCAATGTGGCAAAAGGGGGGTGATTTGAACTAGCTTTTTATTTTTTCATTTTGTTTAAGCATTCTTTTTAACTTTTACCCGATTTTACATGGCCCCTTAGGGTGCTTAGCAAAAATGATCACTTTCTGCTGGTGACACAGCTTAGAGATCACCAGCAGGAAGTGATTCATGACAGCATCCGGGGTCATCAGTTGACCCCGGGCTTTCATAACAATGCATTGATACCTTGTGATCGCATAACAGGGCCTCCAATGCTGGTGGGGAACAGTGCGGTCCTCGCCGTGGTGCTTTGAACTGTGCTGTCAGTGATTGGCAGCGCGATCCAGAGGGTTAACAGTGCCGAACAGATCGCTGATCCTATCAGTGCTGTTAACTGCACATGTCAGCTGATCAGGTTAGATGACGTGTGGAGTATGATGCGAGCTCTGCATGTCATAGGGAGAGACATGGCCAAGGACAGCCAAGGGCGTGAAGGGGTTAATAGCCTCACTATTTTCAAACCTTGAAGCTGGTAAAATTAGGTTTTTGCCATCACAATTGAGAGCAGCATAATGTAGAAATAGAGAACCTGATTCCAGCGATGTGTCACTTACTGGGCTTCTTTCTGTCATTTAGATAAAATAAGTGTTTTTTCTGTTGCAGATTTAGCAGTCTGTGAGTATGCCAGACTACCTGGCAGCAGGCCAAGTAGACTGCTAATGATAATCTCCAGCTGATTAAACAGTGATTTTACCAAAACTACACTGAGCAGCCCAGTTAGTGACACATCGCTGGAATCATGATCTCTGGTCCTATATTATGCTATTCTCAGATTAGGTTGTAAAAACCTGGTGACAGGTTCCCTTTAAGGGTACCGTTACATGACGCAATATTGCATGCAATTTCACTGGCATTTTGCTGGTTGCTGTGAAATTATGGACACCTTGTTCCATTTGTACACGGCAAAAAAATAGAACAATGTGTCCATGATTTCACTGCAACCAGCAAATTGCCAGTGAAATTGCATGCAATATTGCCGCGTGTGACGGTACCCTAACATTTGCACAGCAACGTCCTTTTATATTGCTGTACGGTATGTTAATGCTTGATGGAATCCACCTGAAAGACGTTGTGTACACACACACCCTGATAAACTTCATATTAAAAAAAATATAGTTATATTCAGCAGAATCAACATAATCATTTGTCATTTTAAACTCAGAAGCCCTGAAATAAGATTTGTGATTGCATTCATTGTGCTAATTTGTTTTACTTACAGCACGTTACCTTTTTAAATGACTAGACGTTTGTCTCATGTGGCACTATTTTTTCAACTTGATAATATATGATGTGTGTGTATATAATAGTAGTAGTAATACACAGTTACTTCTTTTAGATTGCATTGAGTCAGGATGATCTCACCATCTTATTGGGTGTCCTTTTTGAGAACCTTGCTGAAACACCATCACTTCCAAGTGCACCTCCAACATCCGAAGCAGTTAGGAGAGTTATAAGAGAGACAAGTGTGCCCTCTCAACAAACAGGTACAGTAAAGAAATGACAAATTGTTTTATACTCCTCGTGAGCTGCACCAATTCTCTGAAAGTACTACAAAGAACAATTCAATTTTATTCCCACATTTTTAAGCGAGCCCTAAAAACGTATTTCTTAAGACTAGCCTATCGTCTTGCCTGACTTATTCCCATTCTGCCCTTTACAAAATTGTCCTTCAAATCTGGTCCCTTAAGGTACCTTTACACGCCGCAACTACGGTGTAGCAACTGAGAGGCAATCGGGATTTCCGTCGACGTTGCCTTGAAATTGCTACGAAATTGCAGCGTGTAATTTGGGAAAGTGATTGTGATTTTCGCAGTTGCTCCCGGTTGCGGTTTCAGAGCATTGTACAAAAACCAGAGGCAACCCTGAAGGTGAATTGCCCTGGTTTTGGCGTGTGAACGGGCGATAGGGATGGAATCTGCGTCGCTTAGTGATTTCCCAGAGGCGTGCCACAGCGTGCTGGATACCGCACCCCATCAGCGATGATTGGTGGGGGCTACTGTGTTTCTATTGGCTGTCCCTTCACAGGGCGCCATATTTGAAGAGCTGTCCAATCACACTACACAATTGCAATGGCGTCATGTATTAGCTAGCCTTCCTGAGCAGGCTGGCCAATCATGACGCTATTGCGTTGTCTAATCAGTGTAGTTGGGGCATAGAATACACAACTCTGTCACGCCTATGTTCTTGCTGCGCTTAACATGTACACCCACATTCCTTTGGGGATTGCGGCGTGTGAAGCGGTGTAGGGACACAACTGGATGTTTCCCACATTCTGTCTCAACTTCTGGGGAGCCGCGTTCACTTAGGTTGAGGGCGCAATTGCGGCGTCTAATGCGGCATCGGCATCAACCGTCAAAAACGTGCACGTTCGGTTGCCACTGATCGGTGCTAGTTGCAGCGTATAAAGGTACCTTTATATCATCTGGTTACACTTTCCATTCATTTAATAGGCTGGTGACCGGTTCAAGCAGCGTTATGTGAATGACGAGCACTTTTTGCCATTTACCTTTTGTGCCTCCCATATTTCCTCCTAGATTGTAAGCTTGCGAGCAGGGACCTCACTCCTCTTGGTATCTGTTGAATTTTTTGCTCCTCTGTATTGTCTCATATTGTCTGTACTTGTCCCTCTGAATTGTAAAGTGATGTGGAACATGTTGGCGATATGTTCATAAAAATAATCTATTATTATACTCAATTTGAAAATAAGCTGAATTTAAAAGTGTATTCTCATCTCTAAGATCCTATCACAATATTTAGTAGGTGGAATAATAATAATATTAGCAAATGCCTCCAATTAGAAATATAGTATAGTTCTCCTATGTCACTTACCTCATGTGCAGGGTATTACAGCTGCTTAGGTATCCATGGTTATGGTCACTGGCAATTGTTCCTATATGAGTGCTTGTAACCATGGATGCCCAAGCTGCTGCAATGCCCTTCACACAAGATAAGTGACATGGATAATCAGGAGAATTAGATTACATTCCTGATTGGAGTTATTTGATACTATTATTACACCTACTACATATTGAGCTGGGATCTTGGAGTTGAAAATACTCCTTTAAAGGGAGCCTATCAGGTCCCCCAAGCCCTCTAACCTAGCAGCAGGTGCATGTGTGGGCCAAACTTCCCTGCCCAACTATCCCTGTCTGGATTTTGAGTTGAGGATTAATGTTAAAAAAAAAACCCCAAACAAACAGACAACATTTATGATGCTCATTTTCTCTATGCTAATTAGGGCTTTGACTCAAGGTTGTGGAGTTGGAATGGTGCAGTCAGTATAAAATGGACAGACTCTGAATTGGATATTGAATAATGAACTGAATACATTAGTTCAATGCAATATATGCTGGATATTATTATGAATTATGTTCTATCCAAATATCTTGATTTATTGTATCATAATAATGATTAAAGCCTAATTTTCATGTTGTACTACAATAAATGTATCACTTAAAAATGAGCCATCTATGAGGGAGTTTGAGTCTGATTCAGTGAAATTGAGGAATCGGAGTCTGAGGTTTGGCTTACCGACCCCACAGCCCTGCTTTGTCTAGTCGAGGGGACGTTGCTACCCTAAATTAGCCTGCCCTCTTTTCATGATATCACGCCTCTGTGGGCGTGATAACATAATTTCCAGGAGCCGACATCAACGTTAGATCATGGAAATCTTGTCTCATTCCTACAACATCGCTGTGCCTCTGTGTCGGGTGTACAGGTCCCGGCTTCAGAGGCGCACTATGCATGATCAGGAGTCTTCTGCACTCCTGACTATGCACAGTGCAGCGCTAAAGCTGGGACCTGTACTCACAACACAGAGGCGCAGTGATGTTGTGGGAATGAGACACAAGATTTCCATGAGCTAAGGGTGACGTCAGCTCCTGGAGATTATCATAATAAATAAATAAAATCTTTATTTATATAGCACCAACATATTCCGCAGCGCTTTACAATATAGTGGGTAATAGATGAAAATACACAGTATAATGCAGTAGGAGAATACACAATACAGTAATTCCAGTAGAGAAAGAAAACAGTACAATAATAGGAAACAATACAATAAACATAAATTCAATTTAAAAAATATAATGGATAAAACAAAAAAATAAGGGTGACCCTGCTCCAGAGCTTACAATCTACAACGAGATAGAGGTTATACAAAGTACAGGGGCTTATCACACTAATGGTCCAGGCATCTTGAGAAAATGGGGGATAGAACTAAAGTTGCATGAATGGTCACCAGACAATCTGTGTAGACCTTTTGGGTTTGGTGGAATTTAAAGAAGAGTTATGTCGAGAGAGCTAGTGAATGGGCTATATACAGTACAAAGGAATTTTGTTAGGGGGCATGATAGGCCGCCTTGAAAAGATGTATTTTTAGTAAGCGTCTGAAGCCATGCAAGTTGTGGATGGTCCTGATTTCTTGGGGTAGAGCATTCCAGAGAATTGGTGCAGCTCGTGAGAAGTCTTGGAGCCGGGAGTGGGAGGATCCGATTAGTGCAGATGTTAGTCGAAGGTCATTTATAGAACGTAGAGAACGGGTGGGGTGATAGACAGAGATGAGGGAGGAGATGTATCCTGCAGTGTATAGGCAGCCAATTCAATGACTGGCACAGAGCAGAGGCATCTGAGTAACGATTGGCCAGGTAGGTGATCCTGGCTGTTGCATTAAGGATGGACTGTAGAGGGGAGAGTTTATAGAGGGGGAGGCCAATTAACAGAGAATTGCAATAATCAAGGCGGGAATAGATTAGGGCCACGGTGAGGGTTTTAGTTGTTTCCATGGTGAGAAAGGGGCGGACTCTAGAGATGTTCTTCAGGTGTAGCAACAAGAACGGACGAGAGATTGTATATAGGAGGTGAAGGATAGATCGGTGTCAAACGTGACACCCAGACAGCGAGCCTGCTGCCTAGGAGTTATTGTGGTACCGCACACTGAGAGAGAGATGTCAGATTTAGGGAGTTTAGTGGAGGGCGGCAGCAAAAGAAGTTCCGTTTTGGAGAGGTTGAGTTTTAAATAGAGAGCCGACATGATGTTAGAAACAGCAGCTAGACAGTCATTGGTGTACTTTAACACCGCAGGGGTAAGGTTAGGAGCTGAAGTGTATAATTGTATGTCGTCAGCATACAGATGGTACTGGAAGCCAAATCTGCTGATGGTGTGACCAATTGGGGCTGTGTAGACAGAGAAGAGAAGAGGTCCAAGGACTGAACCCTGAGGGACCCCAATAGTGAGAGGAAGCGGGGGGGAAGTAGAGCCAGCAAATGATACACTGAAAGAGCAGTCCGAAAGATAGGAAGAGAGCCAGGAGAGAGCGGTGTCCTTTATACCAATAGAGTGTAACATAGAGAGTAGGAGATGGTGGTCAACAGTGTCAAAGGCTGCAGAGAGATCTAGAAGGATAAGCAGAGAGTGGTCGCCATTACGTTTTGCTGTCAGTAGGTCATTGGTTACTTTGATGAGGGCAGTTTCTGTAGAGTGAAGGAGGCGGAAACCAGACTGTAATGGATCTAGAAGAGAGTGAGCGGAGAGGTAACGGGTGAGGCGAGAGTAGACCAGGCGCTCCAGGAGTTTAGAGATGAAAGGGAGGTTGGAGACTGGTCTGTAGTTATTTGTGCAGGATGTGTCGAGAGAAGCTTTCTTTAATAATGGAGTAATGATCGAGTGTTTGAAGGAGGAGGGGAAGATGCCAGAAGAGAGGGAGAGGTTGAAGATTTTGGTTAGGTGAGTGGTGACGACCGGACGGAGAGACTGGAGTAGGTGTGATGGGATGGGGTCAGTGGTGCATTTAGTGGGACGAGAAGAAGAGAGGAGCCTGGCAACCTCTTCTTCTGTAACTGGGTCAAATATGGAGAGTGAGCTGGAGGAGATGTGGAGAAGAACGGGAGTGTCAGCGCATGGAGGCTGGGAGCTGATTTCCTGGCGGATGTTGTCTATTTTCTCCATAAAGTAAGAGGCCAGATCATCAGCACAGAGGTTGGTGATGGGGGTCTGCACTTTAGGACTGAGGAGAGAGTGAAAGGTGTCAAAGAGTTTTTTTGGATTGTTAGATAGTGAGGAAATCAGGGTGGTGAAGTAGGTTTGTTTGGCAAGTTAAAGGGCGGAGTTGTAAGTTTTTAGAATGAATTTATAATGGATAAAGTCTTCTGGTGAGCGAGTTTTCCTCCATAGGCGTTCAGCACTTCTAGAGCATCGCTGGAGAAATCGAGTTTGTGATGTGAGCCAGGGCTGTTTTGTTCTATGTTTGGAGGTTCTGAGGGTGAGGGGCGCGATTTGGTCCAGGGTGCTTCTGAGAGTGTTATTATAGTGATTTACTGCCAGATCTGGACAGGAGAATGAGGAGATTGGGGACAGTGATGAAATGAGGGAGTCTGTGAGTGCATGAGGGTTAATGGCCTGTAGATTTCTGGATGTTTGATAGGTAGGGGTGGGCTGTGGTGAGTGAGGGTTAGTAAGTGAGAAGGAGAGAATGTTGTGGTCGGAGAGAAGAGGCGAGTTATCTAAGGAGGAGGTAGAGCAGAGCCGGGTAAAGATCAGGTCAAGGGTGTTGCCCTTGTGTGTCATAGAGGTTGAGAGCTGTGAAGAGGCCGAGCGACGTGGTTAGAGATAGGAGCTGGGATGCAGATGAGGAGATGGGGCTGTTTATGGGGATGTTAAAGTCTCCCAGAATGAGGGTTGGTAATTCTGAGGACATGAAGTGTATCAACCATGCAGAGAAATGGTCGAGGAACTGGGTAAGTGACCCTGGGGGGCGGTATACCACCGCTACTCTGAAGGGAAGGGGATGGAATAGCCTAATGGTGTGAACCTCAAAAGAGGTGAATGAGAGTGATGGGGCTGGAGGGATGACCTGGAAAGTACATTGTGGGGACAGGAGTAAGCCAACTCCACCCCCATGTCTATTCTCAGGTCTCGGGGAATGAGAGAAATGTAAGCCACCGTAAGAAATAGCAGCAGGGGAAGCAGTGTCTGAATCCTGCATCCAGGTTTCAGTGAGAGCCAGGAGGTTGAGAGAATTAGTGAGAAAGTAGTTATGAATGAAGGGAAGTTTGTTGCATACAGACCTTGGATTCCAGAGAGCACAATTAAAAAAGGGATATGAAGTTGTGTAGGTGATATTAATAAGGTTAGTGGGGTTTCTGTGTGAGGTGGGAGAGGGGTTGAAGTAAGCAGAGGGCGGACCAGGGTTGGGAGAGATATCACCTGAGAGGAGCAGCAGTAAAAAGAGAAAGAGCAGATAATTTTTAGAATTAGGACATGATTTATTATGACAAACTTTGGAATATGATGGGCTGAGAGTCTTTAGTACACTGTATATAGCATGGAGCTGTGCATAGAGTAGGGCAGGAGAGAGGGGCTGATGTGAATGAGTGGTGATGGAGGGGGGATAGGGTGATAAAAGTTGGTGGTGAGAGCACATAAGAAAACAAACAGTGAAATAAAAGACATGGTAAAGATTAATAGTGAATGAAGTTATATACACAGTGTTTGAGTGGCCTCTATGTCATTGCCTTCCAGTCGCACCACATGGATAGCAGAGATGAGTGGAGGACTGTGCAGTTGCACGTCCCACTGTTATTTTAAGTATTGAAGACATTAAAAACAGACATTGAAGTAAAGGACATAATTTAAAAAAAAAAAAAGAAAATTGTAAAGTAACAAAGACAGTTTGATGGGTTTTGCTGGTACCTTCTGGTTACTTCTGGGATATTTCTTAGGCTGCTTTCACATAACGATTTTCGGTCATCCGATTGTATCCGTTTCAAAACGGATACAATCGGATCCGAAATCAGACCCCATGTTCCCCTATGGGAATCGGATGGGATCGGATGTGCCACTATTGGCATCCGATTTTGGCACCATCCGATCCCATCCGATTTAATCACGGGCACAAAATCGTAGCCTGCTACGATTTTGTGTCCGTGACTCACATCGGACAGCCTGCTGATCCCAGGGTGTTCCGAGGGCCCACAGCATGGGAGCCTATGGACATCAGCCTGTGATGATGTAAGAGACCCGGTCAGCTGACGAGTCATGTGACCGGATCTGTGACATCATCACAGGTCCTTCAGTCCTGATGGTGCTGCAGCGTTGGAGCCGGTGACAGGTGATGTATCTTCCGGGAGGAGGTTTTTTTATTTATTTACACACAGGGAGAGGACAGGGGACAGGATAGGGATAGAGGAGGATAGAATAGCGGGGGCACAGCAAAGAATAGCGGGGCACAGCATATAGAATAGGAGAGGGCAGAATATGGTGGAGAAGAAGCAGGGAAAGACAGGGGACCGCAGGATCCACACGGATCCTGCATCGGATCGGATGGCTATTTGGCATCCGATTGCGTGGATCCGTGCCTGTCCGTGGGATCCCCCTTCAAAGTGGGATCCCACGGACAGGCACAAAAACGTTATGTGAAACCAGCCTTATGTGACACTTACAAATGTCACACTTTAATAATGTCATGTCTGACCTGCTCCATTCAACTTATACCATTCAAATGACCAAGAAATGAGTCCAGGTGAGAGAAGGGAGGAGGAGGGAGCAGGAGGACAGCTCACAGCAGGGAGTAATTAACACAATGCAGTTAACAGAACATTTGGCTAGCATTAAAGCTGCACAAAAAGACATGTTCAAATGGAAGGAGAATAATAGGTGTAAGAAGCAAAGACTTCTCAATATGCAAAAACTAAATTTGAAGTATGATACATGGAATTGTAATCAGGGAAATAGCAGCGTACCCATTAACACAGAGGGAGAGGAGTACATAGGATTCTAGGGTGCAGTGGGTATTCAGGGTTCGCAGTTCAGACGTACCCGTTAACATCATGCCCACAGAGGTGTGATAACACAAAAAGAGGGCAGACTAGTCTGGTGAAACAACGCCCCCTCGACTTGTTAAAGCCCTTATTGTCATAGGGAAAATGAGCGTTATGATTTTTTTTTCCACATTAATGCCTTCCTCAGAGTCCAGACAGAGATAGTTAGGCAGGGAATTTTGGCCCACACATGCACCTGCTGCTAGATTAGAAGGCTAAGGGGACCTGACAGGTTCCCTTTATTATTTGCAGAAAATAAGCTACAGTAATTATGAAAAAAGGATTGGACTTTTTCATCCTACTCCATGTTTTCTTTAAATATAGCAATTATACATGCACTGAGTGTTTAGAGTGTGACTCAGTAATTTAGTTTAGATTGCTTGTCTCCATGTGTTGTAAAGTTTAAACTTCAGATAGGTCTGCTGGTAAATATTTTTTTCCAGGTTATTTAGTTTCAGTGGTGTCTGGCAGCTACTTGTGTATTCTTCGATAGTGTTTCTTTTTTTATGATCTAGGCCAGGGGTAAGCAATTCATTTTCCCGAGGGGCCTATATGAGAGACCGTGACTGTTCTGGAGGGCCAAACCAATTAATTATGCTCAAAATAAATTTTAACACTCTGCTTCCCCAAAAATAAGTCAGTGTCTTATATTAATTTTTGCTCCCAAAGATGCGCTAGGTCTTATTTTCAGGGGATGTCTTATTTTTCCATGATCCCCAGTATCCCTTTGCAGCCCCCAGTATCCCTTTGCAGCCCCCAGTATCCCTTTGCAGCCCCCAGTATCCCTTTTGCAGCCCCCAGTATCCCCATGCAGCCTCACAGGCCCCCATTTAACGTCTCTGATTGGCCAGCGGTTTATGGACTCTGATTGGCTGGCAGCTCTCCCGTACATATACGCAGCTGAAGCAGAGAGCTCAGAGTGGTGTCATAATACATGCAGGAGCGGTCATGGGGATAAGTGCGACGGGTGTACTACAGTACATTAATACATACACACATACGCAGCTGCATGCACTGATATTCTGTGAGATAGGCATGCCTATGAAAAAATAACACTTTGCTAGGTCTTGTTTTCAGGGGAGGGCTTATATTTAGCAGGCTGAAAAAATCCCCACTAGGTCTTATTTTAGGGGGATGTCTTATTTTTGGGAAACATGATATTGTATCACTTAATATTTAGCAGAATTAAGTATGGCACCCCGCTATCTGCATACAGGCGTGGAAAGGCATGGCACGGCTTGTGGGACAGTTTCCAGCCCTCCAGCTGTCTTGATCTGGGTAACGGAACAGCCAAAAGGCTGGATGTGGACTGTGGATTGCACTCTGCCCAGGTTTGATGTCGGCCTTTGACTTTTATAGCCAGGCAAAGCTATTTGACACTTTACTACAAATTGCAATTACCTGGAAAAAAAACCTGAAAAGTGATGTGGAAAGATGGATATTTATATGAATATTCACAGAAAATTATTTGAATAAAACATTGTCAATTCAGATCAACCTTTGTATAAAGACTTACTTTATTTATCACTGATTATTCATCAGCATTTATTCTCACTGCACAATAAAATGTAACCGCTTTATTATTTTGTTGCAGAAACAACAGATTCCGAATCTACCCAGGATTCCAGCGATGAGACAATAGCTGTAACAATGAAGTTTGGCTTTAATTTTGAATCCCTCTCCATTGTACTCTACAATAATGATATTAGTAATGTGTGTACAACTTTTACTTTACCAACATCTATATATATTCTCATAATGGTGGTTTTAATTCATTGATGAAATAGATTGGAGGGACTTTTACCCACATTTCTGAGAAAATACAAATCCTCAGGACAGTTGTGGACAAAAGATTTGAGACTATATAATATTAACAAGATAACGAGCACACCTGTAATTGTAGTTGCTAGCAAGAAAAAAACATTATTGTATACGTGTAATCTGCTGCACACTACACGTTATAAAATATAAGTGTATAAGGTATAGCGTAATGGCTAAAAGTGTATAACGCTAGTACAAATTTGGATGAGGAAAATGCAGAAACTGCGAAGGATATACAATGGAAAAAATTAGAATTTTAGCTAATGTAATGCATTACGTATGAGCCCGATAACCAGCGTCAAGGTATTCTCATGTCTATCGGGTCCCTACCGTATGCCTCTGTCTGCGGTGTAAAAAAGCATGTGAGGATATAAGTACCTCTTGGTGCATTTAAAACCTGCGTGTATGGGTGTGGTTGGAGACTTAATAAAACAAGATAATGAGCAAGATGGTAAAATGGACTGGCTATCTGGTGGTGTAGTGTGCTCAGTCAAAAAAACGTAATAATATTAACACGAAGACGCGCACACCTGCACTAGCTTTATACACTTTTAGCCGTTATGCTATACCTTATATACTTATGTCTTATAATGCGTAGTGTGCAGCAGATTACACGTGTACAAAAGATTTGAGACTGACCCAAATTTTGGTTTTCGGAACGTTTTCTGCTTTGGTTTTTATTTTATTTATTTATTTTTTAGATCTCACAGTGAAATGTTTACATGGTTACAGACATACAATTATAAGCATTTCAATTTTGTAAACTTTATTGCCAAATACATCAAGTTTACACAAAGACAAAAATATTTTCAGTGCTGACACTTATTTTTCAAGACTTTTCTAAATAACCTATATTTGCTGAATATCAGCTTTTGAGCCAAATCCTGACTGATGACGACTAGTGATGAGCGAGCACTACCATGCCCGAATGCTCGCCACTTGTAACGAGCAATTGGACGCTCGGATGGGTGGGACTTGGGTACCCGAGTATAATGGAAGTCGATGGGGAACTTTTGAGTTTTTCTGGAAGTGTTCCTGGAGAAGTGGTAGAGTTCCCCCTTGACTTCTGTTATACTCGGGTACTCAAGCCGTGCCCATCCAAGTGTCCACCTGCTTATTACAAATACCGAGCACCCAAGCATGGTAGTGCTTACTAGTCACAAATGATAATACATTATTGTTTAACCAGTGCTTGGAATTATCAATCACTTTTCTGTTTTTGTTTGTCCACCCACATTTAGCGGATTAACCACAGGTTCTCAGTGGGATTAAGATTTGAGGAAGTAAATGTAATAGATTTCTGGATGATGCGGAGGTGTATTTATTTATTTATTTTATTAGGTGTCTTCTGACTGGCTTCATAATGAACACTTACGCCTGGGAGAACTGAGGCTTCATCTTCTGTCTTCTTCAGGAAAGATGAATGCAGATAGCTCAATGGACTTTTCTTTTAAACTGAAATCATGTACTCTTGATGATCTTAGGGAGGGAGTAACCAGGGCCACATCCAGGTCTGTCAGTTTCAGTTTGACATTTTTTGTGTTATTTTACAACCCTTTCTTCTCCTTTTATAAATGTAATCTTCATACTTCTTTTTTCAGTGGAATTCTTGTGTTGTGGAGTTGTGCACGTATGGATAGTAAAAGCCCCAATACATATATATATATATAAAAAAAAAAATATGAGCCAACAAATAGCCATTTATCAGCTGCGGGAAAAAAAACATTGGTTATGATCAGCTGAAAAATTCATCATACCTCATTGGTCTTTTGATTGGTAACAAATATTTGATGATAAGCCATTGATTAAAACAAACATTCATATAGCAAAGTGTGTAGACATTAGGGTCGAAATCATTCTATTTGACCGTGTTTTCCTTTGATGTGGTTCGGGACCTTAAGAATGTGTGTTTGTGTGGCCAAGAGTATATCCTTTTTATGATGTCTAATGTGGGCACATGAGGAGGTATAAGAACAAATTTGATTAGCATTTAAATGATTTTCCATTTACTTTATCGCTATGAATTTACTTAACAAAAAAACTTTTCTTGAGGCTCTAGATGCGTATAGAGCAGGGTTGGGCAGCTCCAGGCCTCGAGGGCCAAACAGTGCAGGTTTTTTGTATATCCCTAGCATTTGACAGTTGGTAATTTAATGTCCTGCACAGGTGATGATTCCAACTATCAAATGCTAAGGATATCCAGAAAACCTGGACTGTGTGCGGCCCTCGAGGCCTGGAGCTGTCCACCCCTGGTATAGAACATCAGCCTGACTGATCTATCATTTACTTTTTGCTAGAATGATTGACCAGAAAGATGCATCTTGCACACGCAGTATGATTGATATAAACTACAAGCAAGTAGGACAAGAGCGTTCCATCACGGCCATCTTGGAGAAACTCTATGTGTGCGCAAGTGTGGAATTCCTAATGACTGTAGGCGACTTCTTTATCCAGGCCATGCCTCAGAGTCCGGCCACAGAAAAACCTCTGCAGATCCATTCAAGGCCGTCCACTCCAACCAAGACAAAAGCAGTCCGAGGAGGTATGCGATAAATTTATTTTTCGGACTATAAGACATGCCAGACTATAAAACACAAGTTTGGACAACATAAAATGGGGAGGGGGGGAGGGAAATATTAACCCCTTCACCATTTTTTATTTTTCTGTCAATGTAGACGTATGAGGGCTTGTTTTTTTTTTGTTTTTTTTTGGGATGAGTTGTACTTTTAAATGACATGATTTATTCTACCATATAGTGTACTGAAAAACGGGGAAAAAATTGCAAGAGCGGTACAGATGCAAAAAAAAAAAAAAAAAAAAAGTACCATTACATGATTGTTTTTTGTTTTTTTTATTCATCATGTTCACTATATGGTAAAACTGAAATGTTTGTATGATGCCTCGGGCCAGTACGAGTTCATAGATACCAGACATGTATACTTTTATATAAGTGGTGAAAAAAAAATTCTGTAGTTTTTAAAGTTTTTAACCCCTTCATGATCCAGCCTACTTTGACCCTAAAGACCTTGGCATTTTTGTCAATTCAGACCAGTGTCCCTTTATGATGTAATAACTCTGGAACGCTTCAATGGATCCTAGCGATTCTGAGATTGTTTTTTTGTGACTTATTGGGCTTCATGTTAGTAGTAAATTTAGGTCGATAATTTTTGCTTTTATTTGTGAAAAAATTCAAAACTTTGGTAAAAAGTTAGAAAATTTCGCAATTTTCAAATTTTTATTTTGCTAAACCAGAGAGTTATGTAACACAAAATAGTTAATAAATAACATTCCCACATGTCTGCTTTACAACAGCACAATTTTGGAAAAAAAAAATTTCTGGGGTGGGACGTTATAAGGATTCAAATTTCATCAGCAATTTCTCATTTTTCCAGCAAAATTTACAAAACCATTTTTTTTTTTTTAGTGACCACATCACATTTGAAATCCCTTTGAGGGGTGTACATGACAGAAAACACCCAAAAGTGACACCATTTCAAAAACTGCACCCCTTAAGCTACTTAAAACTACATTCAAGAAGATTATTAACCCTTCAGGTGCTTCACAGGAACTAAAGCAACGTAGAAGGAAAAATGGATATTTTAATTTTTCTAACAAAAATGTTCTTTTAGCCTCAATTCTTTCATTTTCACATGGGCAACAGGATAAAATGGATCCTAAAATTTGTTAACCAATTTCTCCTGAGTACACAGATACCTCATATGTGGTCATAAACTACTGTTTGGGTGCACGGCAGGGCTCAGAAGGGAAGGAGCGCAATTTGACTTTTGGAGCTAATTTTCCATTCAAAAAGTGAAATGGCGCTCCTTCCCTTCTGAGCCCAAACAGTGGTTTATGACCACATATGAGGTATCAATGTACTCAGGAGAAATAGCCCACCAAATTTTAGGATGCATTTTATCCTGTTGCCCATGTGAAAATAAATAAAGTTAGGCTAAAAGAAAATTTTTGTGAAAGAAAAAAAAAAGTACTTTTTCATTATTATGGATCAATTTGTGAAACCTCTGGGTGTTCAAAGTGCTCACCACCCATCTAGATAAGTTCCTTAAGGAGTCTAGTTTCCAAAATGGTCACTTGTGGCGGAGCTCCAATGTTTAGGCACACAGGGGCTTTCCAAAGGTGACATGGTGTCCGCTAACAATTTGAATGGAAAATTAGCTCTAATTGTTAGCAGACACCATGTCGCGTTTGGAGAAACCCTGTGTGCCTAAACATTGGAGCTCCTCCACGAGTGACCCCATTTTGGAAACTAGACCCCAAGGGAACTTATTATATCTAGATGGGTGGTGAGCATTTTTTTTTTTTTTTTTTTTTTTAAACATGAAGTTTTATTGAAATTTTTGGAAGGTACATAACCAAAAAAATCAGGAGCATTACAATACATATCAACTCAACATACAAATAAAGAAGACTAACCAGGAGAGGGTAGGGGGGGTAGGGAGGGGGTAGAAGCTGCAGTAATATCGTACATAATTCAATAACAGAGGTGTTAGTATTAGAGCGCTCACTCTATATCTGGACCAGATTATGCCCAGAGGTCACCCACGGGTCCCACCACCTCAGAACCTTAGTTCTCCTTTTAATTGTGTGGGACAGGGTCAACTCATGCTGAAAGTGAGTGTTGAGGCGGACAAGTACATCCGCAGCAGTAGGAGTCACAGGGGATTTCCAGCAAGCCGCAATACATTGCCTCGCCGCAATCAACACATTAGTGTAGATGGGTCTTAAAGGGCCAGGAATGGCATTCAATCCAATACCCAGCAGTGCCATCTGTGGCAGGAGG
Organism: Allobates femoralis; assembly: GCA_033576535.1. Classification (NCBI taxonomy): domain Eukaryota; kingdom Metazoa; phylum Chordata; class Amphibia; order Anura; family Aromobatidae; genus Allobates; species Allobates femoralis. The sequence continues at coordinate 221,518,948 of JARQOC010000004.1, read as the reverse complement.
GGATTAGGGATTCCAGTAATTCCCAGTAATATACGTTCAACATCTCTCCAAAATTTACGTACACCCGGGCAGTACCACCAAACATGCGGGGAGTCTCCAATCACCGGGCACCCCTTCCAACAGTGGGGGTGTGCCCGAGTCGGAGATGAGATAAATCTGGCTATTCTCTCCGGGTGAGGTACCACTGCATCTGGGTCTTCCTAGATTGCTCCAAATGCGTTATACATGTGGAGTAACGGGCAGCATGAACTGCTGCCGCCCGCCAGTCCTCAAGTGAGGCAGAAAAGGACAAAAGACCCTCCCATTTAGACATATAGGGAAGTTTCACCTCCCCCTCAGGTTTCAGTAGGGCTCTGTACATTATGGAGGTTCCATGTCTAGCATGTGATCCATTTTTTATAAATATCTGCAAGGTTGAGTCAATAGAGGCAAGATCCGGGACAGGCCATTCCAGGGTGGTCAAAAAATGCCTAAGCTGGAGATATCTAAAGAAGGTGGAGTTAGGCAGACCCAATTCCAAAACCAGTGTCGAAAATTGTTCCAGACGCCCCGATGAATCCATAAGGTCTGATAGCTGCAACACACCCCGTTTTTTCCAATCCTGCAGATATAAGTTCTGAACAGAATGCTCAGCTGCAGTGAGGGAAATGTAACGGTATAAGAAGGGAAAAAAGGGTCTGCCCACCTGCGACCATATCCTAAGTAAATTTGTCATAGTTCTTAAACAGTTTGGGGTGATCTTGTGACTCAAAAGATTCATTTCTAATAGAAGCCGAGTGGACCCAGTCGGGGAGGATTCCAATTCTATCTGCATCCATCTAGATCTGAGAGAGTTAGACCACCAGTGTGCCGCTGCCTCCAGAGCCGCAGCTCTGGCATAAGCCGCAATGCTGGGAATCCCCATACCCCCTCTAGCATTAGGCAGGGAGAGGACCCTCCTAGCAATCCTAGGAGGTCTGCCACTCCAAATAAATTTGCTTAGCGCTGCTTGGACTGGGGCGAGGTACCTGGAGGGAATCTGCAAGGGAAGACACCGCAAAAGGTATAGGATCCGCGGGAGGACGGACATCTTAACTATCTGGATTCTGGCCATCCAAGAGAGCTGCATTCCAGAGAGTCTATCAAATTCCTGTTGAATCGTTGTTTGTAATTTATCCCAATTATGCTTTATTATCCCTGACAACCTGGAGATCCATACACCCAAATACATAAAACCTTCCTGAGCCCAGTGAAAGGGAAAGAGGTTTTGGAGAGATATTTGCTCTGTTTTGGGGAGGTGGAGGGGAATATAGACGACTTGGAGAGATTTAGCTTATAGTATGATGCTGATGAAAATTCTTCCAAAACCGAGAGGACATGGGGTAGGGAGGTATGCAAGTCAGTGCAAAAAAATACCACGTCATCGGCGTATAGACCAATTTTGTGTTCAAGATTCCCAACTGCCACCCCCCTAATTCCTGGGTGTGTACGAACTATAGAAGCTAATGGCTCCATTATGAGAGCAAATATAAGAGGGGAAAGTGGACAGCCCTGGCGGGTACCGTTTGATATGGTAAATCGGGAGGAAAGAAAGCCCGATGCACTAGCTGCCGCACAGGGATTAGAATAGAGGGCCCTAATAGCATCCCGAATCGGTCCCTGGAATCCAAACTTCAAGAGGACCCCGTCCAAGTATCCCCAGTGCACCCTGTCGAAGGCCTTCTCTGCGTCTAGAGACAAGAGTGCACTGGGGACCCTTTTCCGCTCGAGCAGATCCAGAAGATCCAGGAGTCTGCGCGTACCGTCAGAGGTCTGACGCTCTGGGACGAATCCAACCTGGTCCAGTTGAATCAAGGAGGGGAGGATAACCGAGAGACGGGAGGCTAACAATTTGGCATAGATTTTTAAATCACAATTAAGTAGTGATATGGGCCTAAAGTCTCCCGGAGTAGTGAGTGGTTTCCCCGGCTTGGGAATTGTGGTTATTAACGCCTCAAGACCTTCAGGCCGGATGGAACCCTCCCGCTGCCAAAAGGTAAATAATTTAAGAAGATAAGGGGTCAGTAACTCAGTAAAGGTGGTGTAATATGCATACGAGAACCCATCTGGGCCAGGAGAGGTGCGCTTTTTAATGGACTTGATGACCGAGACAATCTCTTTTTCAGTGATAGGGGCATTAAGAAAGGCCAACTGATCAGTGGAGAGAGTGGGAAGGTTAGCTTTAGAAAGGAATGATTGTATAGACTCAGTGGAAGGCTGGACAGTGTCCACCGACTCCCTCAGATTGTACAAGGTGCTGTAATAGTTGCCAAATTCCTCTGCTATCTGGACAGGATTACGAATAATGGAACCTGAATTATCATGTATACTAGTAATTTTGGCCTGTAATTCCCTTTTTTTTGATTCTCCTGGCCAGGAGGGCCCCGGCCCTGTCCCCCATGCTGTAGTATTTGGAGTTAGTTTTCCTTAGGTATTTCTCTGCCGTTACCAATAAGCATGCCCTCAGTGACCGTCTAGCCTCCGTTAACTCATCCTGCATGGATTTCTGAGGAGAGGTTCTATAAGCAAGGTCAAGGAGCTTAATCCTAGCCAGGAGAGCCGTAACCTTTGCCTCACGTTCCCGTTTAACTCGGGAGGCCAATTGGATTAGCACCCCCCTGAGGACCGATTTGTGGGCCAAAAAGAGAGTCTCCGGCCCAACCTCATCATTATCATTGGATAAGAAGTATTGCTCTATCTGCGTCCCTATATGCTGAGTATGAGAGGAGTTAGTTAAGAGATATTCATTCAGTCTCCAACGAGTGGGGGGCCGAATGGAAGCAGGGTCAGCTATCTCCAGTGAGATCTGTGCATGATCAGACCAAGAGATTGTCGCAATTTCTGCAGCTACACAGTGGGTTATCAAGGAGTCGTCTACTAGGAAATAGTCGAGCCTGCTTAATGTGCCATGGCGTGAAGACATGAATGTGTATTCTCGGTCGGTGGGATGGAGACAGCGCCAAATGTCGTGCAAATGGGACTGGGCAACAAGGGCCCCCAAATCACCCCGGAAAGTTGAGGGATTGGAACAGTCCAAGCGTCTCTCCATGGGCGCGTTGAGGTCCCCAGCCACCAACCTACATCCCCTAGCATGAGAGGCCAAGACCGAGAGGAAGTCTCTAAGAAAGGCACTTTGCCCCTTATTCGGGCCATACACAGAAGATAAAGTGTAGTATACATTATTATGAAGACCAATGACAATTATGTAACGGCCCTCAGGGTCAGCAATCTCAGTGATGAGAGAAAAGTCAACATTTTTGTGAATAAAAATGGCCACTCCTGCACGTTTACAGTCAGCAGAGGCAAAAAACTGGGTAGGGAAATCACGAGACGCCATTCTGCGGCAGTCCTCACGCAGCAGGTGCGTTTCTTGCAAAAACAGCACATCACTCCTGGATTTCTTCAGCTGACGCCACACCACGCTTCTTTTACCAGGGGAGTTCAGGCCATTTACGTTAATTGAAGAAAGTGTGAGAGTCATGGTGGGATCCAACAGAATCTATATGAAACCAGTGAGCTAGTAAAAGGCAGGACAAAGTCCATGGAGCACCCCGTGAGGATATCTGCAGCTACAGGGCAGAGGATGGGGAAGGAGAAAAAGGGGAATGGAAAGATAAAAGAACATATCAACAGTCCAATGTCCAGAACAGGCATGTCATCCCAATAAGGGAGGAAAAAAAGGAAAAAAAAATTATTCCTGAGTCTGAGTGCACGGCAAGAGCAGCACCCAACGGGGGTTACTCAGTTCTCGTCCAAACAGAGAAATTAGGAAAAGTGGCAAGAGCGCCAAGAATGGAAGGGGAAGGGGGGGATATAGATAATGGGAAGGGAAGAGTAGTCAGAGGAAAGGAGCAGGAAGAGAGCGAGCAGAAAAGGAGAAGGGGAATAGGGGAGGAGAAGAAGGGAAAAAAGGGTGAAAAGGAGGTGACTTCAGACTAAGGGGGGAAGAAGGGGAGCAAAGTAGAGTAGTAGAGGGAGTAGAGGGTTAACAGGGGGGTGGAGTGTATGTCAAAGTGGGGAGATAGGGGGGGAGAAAGGGGGAATTGTTCAGTGCTAGGAGGGAATGAGAATGAGAAATTCACCTACCTATTTAAAGGCAGAAAGAAAAAGGGAGAGAGGATGAGAGAGAAAAGAAGGCAGAAAGGAAGAGAAAAGGGCGAGAACAGAGAGACGGCCAGGAAAACACAGCCTAGAGCACATAGGTGCAGTGTGGAGAGAAAGGAACCTGTATTTGTCGAGTTATCAAACTGTAGACCACTCCGGATCGATGCGGCCTCCTGGCCTGGGTCTTGGAGAGGCGGCAGGAGCAGTGGATTGTGATGTAGATTCAGGCGGCCACAGTCCCCATCGAATTAGATTCTTCTCTGCGTGCGGAGGAATGAGACATGGAATCAGGGAGCCATTACGACGGATCAATAGCTTGGTGGGGAACCCCCAGCGATACTGTATTCCATGATCTCTCAGGATTTTGGTGTAAGGCCTGAATGCCCTCCTCAAAGCCAGGGTGCCTGGAGAAAGGTCCGGGTAGACTTCAAGAGAGGCCTATTGATCCTGGAGGTGCGGGCTCTGCCTGAGGACACGGAGGAAGTCCTCCTTTAGTTCGAAGTAATGGAGCCTGGCTAGCACATCTCTAGGACTGTCTTCAGGGACCGAGGGAGGCTTAGGGACCCTGTGAATTCTATCCACAACCAGGAGCTCCTGAGGGGTTTCAGGCATCACTGTTTTGATGAAGTCTTTGAGGTATGACCTTAGATCAGCCGCCGCCACCTGCTCTGGTATGCCTCTGAGCCTAATGTTGTTGCGGCGCGATCTATCTTCTAAATCTAAGGTCTTTGCGGATATTCTGTCTGTTCTGCTCTGGAGCCGGTCATAGGAGTCCAGTAGCTCATTGTGTGAGCGAACCACCTCCGCCATTTTTTGCTCCAATTTGTCAACTCGTGCGCCCAGCTCCGCAATCTCCCCCCGCACCTCCGCCACCATAGCCCTCATATCCTGCTGCAGGGAGGATCGGAGGCTCGCCAGGAGATCCGCCATCATACCTCTGGTGAGTGGGGCATCCATTAGTTCAGCGTCCCCCAGGTCTTCAGCCTGCACTGTGGTGCGGCGCGCAGCTCTCTGTGCACGAGGAGAGGAGGGAGGCACCATCTTGAGAGAGCTGTTACTGGCTAGGAAATAGTCGGTGACCCTCTTAGGGGATTGCCTCACAGGAGGTTTTGTTTTGCCCATCAGTTGCACAGGCAGTTCAGGAAGCTCCGTGCCGAATTTGAAGTGCCCAGGTTCCTTCACTTTCTTGTTATGGCTGCTTCTGTGCTCAGGCTGTGCAGAGCTCCTGAGTTACACAGCCAGCTCCATTGCTGCCAGGACACGCCCCCCCGGGTGGTGAGCATTTTGAACCCCCAGGTGCTTCACAAATTAATCTGTAATAATGAAAAAGTACTATTTTTCCACAACAATTTTCTTTTTCCATTTTTACAGAGTAATTTGTGAAGCACCTGGGGGTTCAAAATGCTCACCAGCCATCTAGACAAATTATTCCGTAAAATGAAAAAAGAAAATGTTTGTGGAAAATAAAGAAAGTACTTTTTCATTTTTACGGATGAATTTGTGAAGCACCTGAGGGTTCAAAGTGCTCACTATCCATCTAGATAAGTTCCTTGAGGGTTCTAGTTTCTAAAATGGGGTCACTTGTGGGGGAGCTCCAATGTTCAGGCACACAGGATATGGTTTCCGCTAACAATTGAAGCTAATTTTTCCATTGAAATTGTTAGCGGACACCATGTCGTGTATGGAGAACCCGTGTGCCACCAGCACAAGGGCAACTGGTAGAATTGGGGTACAGCACCAGAAAATGGCACCTCTAATGAATGCGCTATTTTCTGGGGTTGCTGTGGGTTGCAATTTGCAGTGTGGTGGCCCACGTTTGGGTCTCTCCACGCTGAGGATTCCAGCCCCCCAGCTGTCAAGTTGTACCTGGCTGGCAACCAAAAATACAACAAAGGCCTTTTTTTTTATAGCTCTAGAACTGGTTTTAGAAAAATAAAAATAACGTGGGGCTCCGCCATATTTTTGGTCCAGCCAGGCACAGCTAAATAGCTGAGGGCTGGAATCCCCAGCATGGAGAGGCCCAAGCGTTCTGGGCCCCCCATGCTGCGAATTGCAGCCCGCAGCCGCCCCAGAAAATGGCGCATTAATTGAAGCGCCATTTTCTGGCGCTGTACCCAGGCTCTTTCAGTTGCCCTGGTGCCGGTGACAAACTGGGTAATAAAGGGGCTAATGCCAGCTTTTTATTGGCAGCTGGCAGGCCAATGTAGACCCGGCCATTAGGAATCTCTAGTAGATAGTAAAAAAAAAAATACACCACACAGACAAAAATCCTTTTTTTATTTGAAAAAACAAACAAACAAAATTCGGACTCCATCTTTTATTATCAAGATCCGACGTAGTCCACAACGAAGGTTCCACAGCGCTCGATCGCCTCCGACGTAGTCCACAACAAAGGTCTCACGACGCTCGATCGCCTCTGCTCAATCCAGAGACATGCAGCAAGGGATCAAGTGTCCTCTTCTTACAGTCTCTGGGGTCAGAGTTAATGGTGCACTGTATGGCAATGATTGGTCATACAGTGCACCATGACTATGGTCCCAGAGACTACAACAAGAGGACACTTGATCCCTTGTTTCATCCATCCACAATTGCACTCATCATTCACGCATGCACCCATCCACGCATGCACACACACATCTATTCATGCACACATCCATCCACGCATGTATCCACGCATGCACACATCCATCCATGCACGTACGCATTCACACATCCACGCATGCACACATCCACGCATGCACATACATCTATCCATGCACACATCCCTCCATGCTCGCACACATCCCTCCATGCTCGCACACATCCACGCATGCCCACATCCACGCATGCACACAATCTATCCATGCACACATCCATCCATGCGCACATCCATCCATGCACACACACATCCATGCACTCATGCATTAACGCAACCACGCATGCACACATCCATGCATGCAACATCCATACATGCTCACATGCATGCACGCACATCCACCCATGCACCCATCCATCTACCCATGCATGCATCCATACACCCATGCATGCATGCAGCCACTCACCCATCCTTGCATGCATGCATGCACCCACTCACCCATCCTTCCATGCATGCACGCACCCACTCACCCATCCATCCACCCTTGCATGCATGGGTGGATGGATGGGTGAGTGGGTGCATGCATTAATTCATCAATCCATCCATGCACCCATGCGTGCATGCATGCACCCACTCATCCATCCATCCATCCATTTATTAATTCATTCATACTTACCTCATCCAGGAGGAGAAGCCCGGGAAAGGAGGAGGGGCCCAGACCGGATCTGGCCGGCGGGTGCACCGGTGGGTGCAGCCCGCCGGGAGGTGAGGGGAACGGCGGAATACGGGGCACAGGGGGAGGGTTGTCAGCTTCCTCAGCCCCCTCCGTTATCGCTCCCGGAGGGGGCTGAGGAAGCTAGCCCGCTGGCTGTAACAGTCATTTACCACCGGTGGGCATGCCGCTGACGGATGACTGTTACCACCGGGTGGGGAAATAGGAAAGGGATCGGTGGGGCCCTGGAGCGGGAGGGGGCTAGGAGGGGGGGCACCTGCCGTCATGCCCCTCCAGATCTGATTGGAGAACTCCAATCAGATCTGGAGGGGGTTACTCGCTCTGATTGGCAGTCTCAATTTCAACTGACAATCAGAGCGAGTTTAGCCACGGGGGGGCTAAGCCACCCCCCCTGGGCTAAAGTATAGGTGCTTGTGCTCCTGCAGCTCCGGTGACTTGTCACTGGCACTGTCACCGGAGCTGCAGGACCACATACAACCCATGACGTTATAGAGACGTCATGGGTCGGGAACGCACCTACTTTCATGACTTCTCTATAGGTCGGGAAGGGGTTAAAGGAAAAGAATTGCGCTTTTGGTGCCATTTTCCACGGCTTCTAGCATTCTCATTTGATTTTCTGGGGTTTGTGTCTGTGTGACAGCTTATTTTTTGCATCTTGAGCGGACGTTTTTAATAATATCATTTTTGGGTAGATGTGTTGTTTTGATTGACTGTTATTGTATTGTATTGTAATGTTGCAGCCTCAAAAAAAACTACTAATTTGGGGGTTTTTACTTTTTTTTGTTGCGCAGGTTAAATATTTAATTAATTGATTTTATATTTTGATAGATCAGGTATTTTAGGAACGCTCCAATACCAAAAATGTGTATTTATTTATTTTTTTAATAGTTTTATTTTGGTATTTTTAAAACTCTTTTTTTAATATATGTTACTCTGCCACATAGGTTGCATCAGAACTGCACAGTCCGATCGCTTCTGTTCACAAACCTGCTGTACACCATTTTAAAAGGATTCTAAGAAACTATACATCTGTTTTCCCTCCGAAAGCCTTATCTGATATTTAGGTCATAAATTGCACTCTTTAGGCTTCACCTTGACCATATACGGCTGGTTTCACACTACAGTTTCTTTTTTCAAATCAGGCAAGATCAGGTTTTTTAGCAAAAATACTTATGACTGTGTGATATTTCAGTTTTTCTTTTTTAATAATGTTGCGAAAATTTCTACATTTATGTTTTTTTCAGTCAAGATGGGGCGCAGAGTGTACATTAATCACAAAAAAATTTACCTTTTTGAATTGACCAAATGGCTGCAATGAAACAAAGAGTGAAAAATTAAGGAGTCTGAATACTTTTCATACACACTGTATATAATGTATAGCTGGATAATTTTTTTGATATGCAGCCATGGAACCTACCATCATTTAGTAATGTTAGAGACCCTCATTGAAGGTGCATATTTATACTCCATATAATTTTAAAAGACGCATCTATTACATGGACAAGAGTTAGTTGCGCCTTAGGCACAAATGGATATCTACATACAAAACAACCATATGTATTATGCAAAACAATTCAACATTTTATTATTAAAATCCAGATGATAGAGAGGGACAATACACAACAGAAAAAAGCAGCATCCAGTTGGTGGGCAAACACCAGAACCTGAGGTAGTTGTAACAGAAATACAGAGTACAGAGCACTACACCAAAGCACTATACACTGAACAGGGTTGTAGTATATAGTTACATAGTTTACGTACTAAACCATGCATAAATATGCATCATATCCTCACATATGTTCACATTTTATATGTATAAAAAGTGTATACAATACATAAAGCAACAACATCAAGATTATGATGTAGATCGGCGGCACCATAATCTACGGACTTCTATGGTAACATGTACCCTGTTTACTCTGATTGTTATGCACGATACTAAATGCACCATGGTAGCAATGAATCTATGCTTCTGCTTAGCATGTGTAGACTAACCTCTAATGTGCTGATCTACATCATAATCTTGATGTTGTTGCTATATGTATTGTATACACTTTTTATACATATCCAATGTGAACATATGTGAGGATATGATGCATATTTATGCATGGGTTTGTACATATACTATGTAACTATCTACTATATAATTGCCTAATGTTCTCTGTCTGTCACGGAAATCGCGCGTCCGCGCCAGGGCGCTCATTGGTGGCCGCCAGCGGCAGCCACCAATGAGCGAAGTGTATGGAAAACAGCCATGCGCATTCAAAATTCACGCCAATGTCCGGCCACGGCATTGTCGGGAGATCAGCGGGATCTCCCAACAGCGGCCACAGCGCGCGCGAGCCAGCAGGGAGATGACCGGCGTCAGCCACTGACCTCTGTGCAGCAGTAGCTCAGCCGCGGCGAGCCAGCAGTATTGCACCGCGTGGCATTCAAACTGCGCGCCAAGCCGCAGTACTTTTCTGATTGGTCGACCACGGCAACCAATGAGAGACGCGGCACTCAGACCAATCTGAGGAGCTGCGCGCGCCAAGGCGCCATATTTAAAATACTTTTAAAATAATTTTAAATATGGCGCCTTGGCGCGCGCCGTTCCTCTGATTGGTCGCCGCTGAATGCAGCGGCCAACCAGAATAGCGGCTCGCGCCATGACGCCATATTTGAAATACATTAAGCGCCGCACATTGTATTTCAAATATGGCGCCATGGCGAGCACCACTATTTTGATTGGTCGCTACTGAATGCGGCGGACAATCGGAATACTGTTAAAATAATTTTAAATATGGCGCCTTGGCGCGCGCCGCTCCTCTGGTCCACGCTGAACACTGCGACCATTCAGAGAAGCGGCATTCAAACCGCGTGCCGCTTGTCTTATTGGTCGCCGCGTTCAGCGCCGACCAATCAGAGGAGCGGCGCGCGCCAATGCGCCATATTTAAAATACACTGTGCGCCACTCAGTGTATATTAAATATGGCGCCTTGGCGCGTGCCGCTCCTCTGATTGGTCGCTGCGTTAAGCGGCAACCAATGAGAGAAGCTGCGCGCGGTTTGAATGACGCTTCTCTGGTCACTGCGTTCAGCGTCGACCAATCAATCACAGGAGTGGCGCGCGCCAAGGTGCCATATTTAAAATACACTGTGCGCCTTGGCACATAGATACATAGGTAGATGATAGATATCGTGTATTCATTGCATTATTCTTAAATCTTCATAAATAAACTACATACATATTCTAGAATATCCGATGCATTAGAATCGGACCACCATCTAGTATACTATAACCCTGTTCAGTGTATAGTGCTTTGATGTCCTGCTCTGTACTCTGTATTTCTGTTACAACAACTACCTCAGGTTCTAGTGTTTGCCCACCAACTGGATGCTGCTTTTTTGTGTTGTGTATTGTCCCTCTCTATCATCTGGATTTTAATAATAAAATGTTGAATTGTTTTGCATAAGACATATGGTCGTTTTGTATGTTGATATCCATCATTTAGTAATGTTGGTATTAAACTCTGCAATTTTTCCTTGCCAGGCAATTGTGGCAGTGAGATTCTGACACTAAGTAAATGGGTATAAAATGCTTACAGTATGCCTGTGGGACACAGTTTAAATGCCTCCTTCAAAGGGTATGATGATACTCTGGAGTAAAGGAGTTATAATGGGTATGCATGTCATAATTAACAATAACTATAAAAGGTTGAGTGTGTGGTATGAGATTGAAGTTAAATTTTGTCAAAGGCTGGAAAGACTTAATACCTACCATTAATCACTTTTTACTTCCAAAACTTTACCCTTTAGGGAAAACAAATGTGTGTGGATTATCACATAGTTTAGTTAACCATATCTAATCATTAAACCTCTCCAGTTCCATGATTTCTATACCTACAGTGCCATACTATGAATATCCAATAATCTATTCAGTTGTTACTATGCACCTTACAATGAGGCCCAGAATGATGTAGTATTAAAGTGGTTTACCCATGGGCGTCGCCTAGCGGGCAATGTAGGAAGACTCAAAGAGAGGAGCTCCCACCGAGCACGACACAATTATCCTGATTAACCCCGCTAGTTGGGCCTCTTATCCAGCTGGCTGAGCCTGCAAAGCTACCTGGAGTCAGTGGTCAGCGCCGGGAGTCCCCATGGTGCACCGATGCCTTGCCGCAGACAGCAAGATGTGGGAGCTGGCAGTGGAGGCCTCGCACAAGATGGTGCCGCACCAAGTGTAGCGGCGGTGTGGGAGAATGAGGCGTGCAGGAGGAGGATGTCGGTGGCTTCAAAGTTACAGCAGTTCGCACGGACGGACTGCATGGAGTCCAATAAGGTCGGTGGGGGAGAGGTACTTGACAGAGGCCGGTCTGAGGAGGAGGATGATGGATCAGAAGGGGAGGATGAAGTGCAGGATATAGCGGCCACAGGAGTGGAAGGGGTGGAGGGGACGCAGCAGGGGTCAGAGTCCCTGGAGGAACCCACCCTGAGAGACGTTTTATCACTGGTCCCCTCTGTTAAGCTCACTCTCAACACTGTAGCTGATCAAGTGCAAAAGATGCAGGGGCAAATTGTCAACATTAATATAGCACTGCAAAAATCAGATAAACGAGTGACTGCTGTGGAGAAGTTAGTTGGTGGAGCAGAGGATCAGATTACAAAGCTGCAGAAATCTGAACAAAAATATGGTCAGAAATTGGCTGATGTGATTGCAAAAAATGATTATCTTGAAAATCGTTCCAGGAGGAATAACCTCAGACTAGTGGGTATACCTGAGAAATCAGAGGGAAGAGACCCCACTGCCTTCATTGAATCCTGGCTGAGAGGAAAGATTGGTGACAATTCTCTAACAAAAGATTTTGAAGTATAAAGAGCCCACAGAGTTCCGATGCAGTAGAGACCACCAGGGTCTGAACCCCGCACTATGCTGGCCAGAATACTAAATTACAGGGATCATGATATTATCCTGAGGAAGGCGAGGGATGCAGAAGATTTGACGATTGATGGGCAAAGGATCGCTATTTACCCGAACTATTCCTTAACTGTACAAAAGCTCAGAATGCAGTTCTATGGAGTCAAGAAACGTATGCATGACCTGGGAGTGAAATACTCGATGCTATTTCCCGCTAAATTGAGAGTAACAGCTTTGGGCAAAGTTCAGTTTTTTATGACACCAGAGGAGGCAACCCAATGGCTGGACACTAATGCTAAGAGTCTGAGTTGGGGATGGGTGAGGAGACTTTTTTTGACTCGTGTTTCCCTGTGATAGAGGATAGAGGTTGAGAAGACGGAGACTCCACGGAGGGGGGAAGGGGGTGGAATTGGGTAGGGGTGGGAGTTGTTTGGTCTGATTGTAATGATTAGATGGTGGGGAGGGGCTGATTTGGTGTGGAAAATGTTCTACACAATACCTATATTGTTTAATTATTGTTGACCAGTTTGCTTGAATTACAGCAGTCAAATATGCTCTTTATGGCGGGAGGCGGGAGAAAGGTTGGAAAATGCACGAGTTAAGATGGGCAGCAGGCGCTGAGTTCTTGAGACCCACTTTCTTTGAGAGGAGCATATGGAAAAGGGGGGGGCTGGAGACTCCACCCAGCATGGCTACGCAATATTAATATGGGCCAACTAAATACAGATATTGGAGAATATTTTGCAATAAATGAGGGGAGCGCGGGTTCACATACTCTGTGGGACGCCATGAAAGCATATTTGAGGGGTCTTCTTATTAGAGAAATTAGTATATGTAAATCTAATATGAGACGACTAAAACAGGAGAAACTGGAGGCACTGGGCAGAGCAGAAGACGATATGGCCAGAAGGGGTACAAGGGAAGGCAGAAACCGGCTGAGAGATGCCCAGGAGTTAGTGGATAATTTTCAAATTGAAAAGGCAATAAAGAAGGAGTTTCGACAGTTAGCTTTTTATGAGGAGCGTGAAAAAGTTGGTCATATGTTGTTGGTGGTGGTGTCTGCCCAGAGGAGGGCTCCTTTTGTGCATTCTGTATATAATAGCGACTGGGTTCTGACCATGGATAACACTGGCATTGGTACAGTTTTCACTGAGCTTTACTGTAGGCTTTACTTCTCTGAGGCGGAGGCCAACTCCGACCGTACAATGGCCTTTTTAGAGGGCCTACGTCTAACCAGGTTGTCAGATACGGATAGGGATAGCCTGGAGGGTCCATTGACATGTGAGGAGTTGAGTGCTGCTCTAGTGTCTATGGCAGGGGTCTCAAACTCCAGGCCTCGAGGGCCGCACACAGTCCAGGTTTTCAGGATTTCCTTAGAGTTTGACAGTTGATAATTTGATTACCAACTGTCAAATGCCATGGATATCCTGAAAACCTGGACTGTGTGCGGCCCTCGAGGCCTGGAGTTTGAGACCCCTGGTCTATGACCAATGAGAAGGCACCAGGATTGGACGGACTCCCGATAGAGATATATAAAAATATGGAGGATGTGCTGATACCACAGCTCGGGGATGTCCTGGAGCATTCAAGGGAAAGGGGTGTGCTGCCCGCATCCATGAGGGAGGTGGTTATCATAGAAATGCCCAAGGAAGACAGAAGCAAGGCTCCCGGAATCCTACCGCCCTATTTCATTGCTGTTGACCGACGTCAAGCTTTTGGCGAAGGTGTTGGCGAACCGGCTGACAGGCGTTGTCACAAATTTAATACATCCGGACCAATCCAGTTTTATGTTTAGTAGGTCAACGGTTGTGAATTTGCGGAGACTGTATTTGAATATGCAGCTACCGTCAGACAATGCAGGCCAGAGGGTTATAGCGTCGCTGGATGCCCGTAAGGCCTTCGACAGCGTGAGGTGGGAGTATCTGTGGACGGTTATGGAGCACTTGGGTTTTGGTCCGCAGTTCCTTTCGTGGGTGCGGTTGCTGTACACCCAACCGACAGCAAGGGTTAGGGTGAATGGTATTCTATCACAATCTATAGCACTCAGTAGGGGAACCAGACAGGGGTGTCCGCTGTCCCCACTGCTGTTCGCATTGGCGATGGAGCCACTGGCCACCAGAATGCGAGATAACAAGGGAGTGGTGGGCTTCAAATTTGGGCGGATTGAGGAGAAGATAGCGCTCTACGCGGACGACATCCTGCTATTCTTAGAAGATTCGACCGCCTCTTTGAGCAGTGCTTTGAAGCTTATTGATCAGTTTGGATGTATATCTGGATTGAGAATCAATTGGCATAAATCTATACTGTTCTCTCTGGATGCTGAGATGTCGCCTGATGGGGAGACGGGGGGCCTAGCATTGGTGGATAAATTTAAATATTTGGGTATATGGATATCAGCACAGGCCAAGGATTTTCTTGATCTCATCCTGACTCCTGTCCTTGGGACCATTAAGGCAAAGATGAGGGCTTGGAACAAGCTGCATTTGTCAGTCATCGGCCGAATAAATCTAATAAAAATTATTTTAATTCCCAAATTGCTATATATACTGCAAAATGCCCCCATATGGATAACACAGGGGAAGTTTAGACTAATTCTTTATTCAGAAGCTTAATATGGGGAAAGAAACAGGCTCAACTACGGTTGGAGCTGCTGCAGTGACCTAAGGAGGAGGGCGGGTTGGCGCTGCCAAATCAGTACATTTATTATCTTGCAGCGCAGAGCCAGCATATTAGGGGATGGGCACAGAGTACAGGCTGCCCCTCTGTCCAAAGGGTACTGGAGAATTTGACGGGAAGGAGGCCACTGATATTGAGTTTGGAAGACGGCTCACTGGGGGTGATCGGGAGATCCTGCCCCACGATGCTCTTAATACAAAAAATCTGGGGGAAATTAAAACAAGTTAGAGGAGTGGGGCATTCCACTGTAGAACAATCTCCACTCTGGAACAATGACAATTTGCCGGAAATATGGGTGATAGGATGCTTGGCGGAGTGGCGTGAAAGGGGGATAGAGCTGGCCTACCAAATAATAGATAGACAGGGGCTGAAACCCTTTTCCCAACTGCAGGAGGAATTTGGGCTACATAGCAAAGGGATATATCAGTATTTACAGATGGCACATGCTTTGAACGCCCAAAATAAAAAAAGGGAAATGAGCGCACAACAGGATATTGTTTTGGAGTATGTGTGCGGAGGTGGGCCCACAAGAGGGGTGATCTCTACGACCTACAGGAATCTACTACATATGTTCCTGCTCCAGTATCCGACACGAGCGAAGTCTAGGTGGGAGGCTGAACTGGGATCCATATACGTTGAGAAGTGGAGCTCTATTCTGAAGTGGGTTCTGAACTTGTCTCTTGGTGAGCCAAGAATACTCTCACAGCTGTATTTATTGCACAGAGTTTACCAATCACCTGAATTTCTGTTTAGGATTGGTTTGAGACCCACCTCAGAATGCCCTAGATGTAGGACGGAAAAGGCAGGCATTTTCCATATGATGTGGTCATGCCCACGATTAGCTGCATACTGGATAATGGTGATCACCAAAGTGGAGGGGGCGTATAAATGTGCAATTCCACGTGAACCAGTGATTTGTTTATTGGGGTATGTAGATAAACTACTGGTGGACAACAAATTTAAAGTGATAATTGCTAGAATACTGTTTATAGCAAGGAAACTGATCGCTAAACACTGGATCAATGAGGATCCACCGTCCAGGAGGGAATTTTTGTTGCAGGTAAACAATATCTTAAGGCTGCAAAAGGGAATCTACTGCAAACGTGGGAAAATTGGCTTGTATGAAAAGTTGTGGTCACCATGGCTGGATTACGGCACGCTATAGGGTCTAATATATCTCGTCTCTTATTAACAAGACATTGAAGAGCGCAAATGCACAATGTACTACTACGATGTTTTATATATTACTGGGTATGATTATAACACTGCTTGCTGGATAGGAGGGGGGCTGAGGGGGGGGGGAGAGGGGTGTTCAGTTCTGAGGGATTGTTATATGTAAAGATGTGATGTTACTGAATTGTATATTCATTGGGGTTTTTCAATAAAAATATCTGATATTAAAAAAAAAAAAAAATAAATTAAAAAAGTGGCTTACCCATGAACAAAGTTTATTTTCACCGATAGATCTTGGAATAATCATAAGTTCATCAATTTGATGTGTTTTTAAAAAAATTGTTCCTGTACTGAGATAATCTTATAAAGATGCTCCTGCTATGTACTCTTTTACTCCTTCCCAATTTAGCATGTACTGGAACGCCCTATATTACTGGGAATTCCCACAAGTGGACGTATTGGCACGTCCTAGCAATTGTACTAGCTGTGTTCGCACAGTCGCTGCCAGGATCTCGACTTAAAGGGATCCTGTCACCTCCAGAACGCCTCCTAAGCTAGCAAAACCTGTCCCTGCAGCATCCCATCACTAATCTCACACTTCTTTTGTCTCCTAAAATCATCCTGTGAAAGTGAATAAAAACGTTTTAATACTCACTCATTAGTTATTATAATTAGTAGTGGCTATATTCTTTAGTCACCAGGGCAGGCTGTTTTGCAGCCTCGAGGATCCACCCTCTCTCTGTCTGTGTGCTCTGCTTGTGCAGGCTTTACCCTCCCCCCCTCTCTGTCACTCACAGAATGCAAATCATTAGTCCTGCCTTCAGCTGCACATCACAGCAGCACAGACAGAGACAGGGTGGATCCTCGAGGCTGCAAAACCGCCTGTCCTGGTGACTAAAGAATATAGCCCCTGCTAATTATAATCACTAATGAGTAAGTATTAAAACGTTTTTATGCACTTTCACAGGATGCTTTTAGGAGACAAAAGAAGTGTGAGATTAGTGATGGGATGCTGCAGGGACATGTTTTGCTAGCTTAGGAGGCGTTTTAGAGGTGACAGGATCCCTTTAAGGGATATTAGACCTCCGACTGCCACAATGAGGGCCAGTTCAGAAGCATCGCTCTGAGCAACAAAAGCAATCGGATGGCACAGGCATCAGGTCTCTTAAGGGAAAAATAAAATCAATAAATAAAAAGTGCAAAAAAAAGTTCAAATTAACCCCCTCGTGCTCATAACATACTGGCAGCCAATGTAAGCTTTACCATCTTCAGTCCATGTTCTCACTGGCATGCAGTCACACATGGCTGAACTGGAAAATAAAAGATCAGCATTCTCACTTGTCACTCACTGGATTTGATTTTCTACAATCTATTTTATTAGTATTTCCAAAGAGTACGATGCCAAATATGAGATTTATTACAGCATAATAATCATCTGAAGGAAAATGGGGTCTGACGGCAGTAAAGTGTGTGTTTTAGTAATAAATCCATATTACAAAATACCGTTTGGCTGTATTTATGCATTACATCTGGTAGCTCAGCATCACCTTCCAATCATTTAATGTCTTAGCGCTCTAACGAGCATTATTTTATTTATATATATATATACGGTATATATATATATATATATATATGCACATATACATGTAATCATTGTTATTATACTAGCAGTGCTGCTCCACTGGGTCTACACTGCCTTCGAAGAATAAAATAGTCACTTGCTTCATGGTCCTGTTAGAGGTCATCACTCACTCTGATTAGATAGTTACCAATTTAAAGGGGATATGAAGGCCACTTTACACACACCAAGTTATTTGTCCAACTTCTGACCAACTTGCTGGTTGCAGTGAAATCATGGACACATTGTTCCATTGTACACAGTCACAAAATGGAGCAATGTGTCCATGATTTCACTGCAACCAGCAAGTTGGTCAGAAGTTGGACAGATAAGTTGGTGGGTGTAAAGTGGCCCTTACAGATATGAACAACACCTAATGCATTGTAACTTTAGAATGGAACTTTTACAGATAAAGTATATCGGCGGCTGTGTTTACCGTAAGTGGTGATTATTGACACAATAGTCTGAGATGTGGGTGCTGGTTTTAGAAGAATCTGACCTGTCAGGATGCATTTTGCCTTTACAGTATGAAGCAGATGTTTCGCATTATGTGACTCATATTAATCAGCTATTTGGTTAGAGAAAAGCTTATATTCTCTCTCTCTCTTCCTCCTCATGTGACACTAGTCTGTCAGAATAGTAAACTTTAATTATTGACCCAGATACATCCCTGTAATAAACCTCCTGATGTCAAGCTCTGCCACAGATTTAATTAGATTTTCAATGGAACAGAACACCCGACTTCTTTCATAGTTTTGTGAAGCCTAGTAACCTTTTTCCATTCTGGTTTCACAACATACAGTAGGACAAAGCGCACACTAATAGAGCGGGTCACAGTAATGTCATTGCAATATCTTCTCTTAAGCTCAGTCTTATGAAAAAGTGTCATGAGCTTCAGAAAAGTTAATTGAGGGTTTTTGTTTTATGTCCTCATTTTAACCTAGTTAGGTCTAGTTTCACAAGAACAGTTGGTTTTATTTATGCTGAAAGATAAGTAATTCATTATTTTTTAATCTGTGAAGCAATCAGTTTGATAGCAAAATTAATATATGCAGTTGTCATACAGTCAAAAAGAACAAATTCTCTTTACTCTGGGTCATCTGTATAATGTAGTAATATAATAGCTGAACATAACTTTTTTTTTTTGGTATATAATAAAAACATTCATCATAATTGCTCACAAAAAGGTGTAAAATATCATCATTGGTAGATTGAAACATGCAGGGTTGCCAACCGACTAATCAATTTTTTCTGGTCAACTAGACAAAAATTCATACATTTGTTTACAGACATTTGCAATGCCCCTTAATACAGCCATGTTCCTTGATAAAACCAAGCTTCTTGAGAAGTCCAAAATAATATGGAGTATGAGCACATACTGAAAATTACACCCAAAAAGGATAGTAGAAGTGGTACTCTGTAGTGTATATAAACAGAATAATACAAATACTTAAAATTTCTCCCATCTCAGAAACCTTAGAAGAATCCGGCAACAACATCTTTGTTTTCATTAAAACAAGTTCTGTTGTTGAATCCTCTAAAATCATAAAAATGATAACCGGATTTTTTAGAATACTTGTGTTATGTTATATTTGTGTTTATATGTGAATTATAGATGTTTTGTGATAATTGCGCCAAAATGCAGAATCCTCCCTGATTTGATGACGTTTTTGACGTCACATGACTGGGAACACCCACTAATCATTGTAATGAATGTTGCTATATATAAGATTGATTTGGTGGGGTGGAGGTATCCCTGTTGAAGGTGCCAGGAGGGCACCGAAACGCGTAGGTGAATAAAGAAGGATTGGATTGAACATCGTTTACTCGTTTTCTTTGATGTGAGGTATCCTGGCAGCGCGGACTGTTGTACACCTTTTCACCCCAAGCTTCTTGTTGTCTCCTGGAATCCGGCGCTCCCTAACATTGGAGCCTATGGGGCCGGATCCGGGATCTGGATACCTGCGGCCTCACACCACTGTTGTTTCAGGACCGCGGCTAGCTCCCCGCAAGCCGTGGTCCTGATTCATCAGCAGCTTCAGCTGCGTGCGGCTGCACACCAGACCGGAGGGCATATTAGGGAGAGAGTTTTGTAAGAGGGAGACAAATTAGTAGAGAATTGCAGTAATCCAGGCGAGAATGAATAAGGGCAACAGTTAGAATTTTTGCAGAGTCAACAGTAAGAAAAGGTCTAATTCTAGAGATGTTTTTGAGGTTTAGGTGACATAAGCGAGCGAGAGACCGGATTTGGGGAGAGAAGGAGAGATCCGAGTCAAATATAACCCAAGAGAGGGGGCATGCTGTTGAGAAGTAACAATAGAACCACCTACAGAAATGGCAATATTAGGTTTTCGGAAGATTAGGAGAGGGAGGAAACACGAGAAGTTCAGTCTTTGACAGATTCAATTTAAGATTGAAAGAAGACATGATGTTAGAGATAGCAGACAGACAATCACTGGTATTTTGTATTTTGTAATAATGTGGAGGTGACGTCAGGAGAAGGTGTGTATAACTGGGTGTCCTCAGCATAGAGATGGTACTGAAAACCAAATCTACTGATGGTTTGTCTAATGGGGGCAATGTATAGAGAGAAGAGAAGAGGAACTAGGACTGAACCCTGAGGAATCCCAACCTTGAGGGGAAGAGGAGCCGGCGAAAGGTACAGAGAAGGAGCGGTCAGAGAGGTAGGAGGAGAACAGGAGAGAGCGGTGTCCTTAACCCCAATAGAGCAGACCATAGAGCGCAGGGGCTGGTGATCCACAGTTTCAGCAGAGAGATTGTAGAGGGTCAAAGAGAGAAGTGTCAGAGAGATAGCGGATCATACAGGAGTGGACCAAGCGTTCCAGGAGTTTAGAGATGAAGGGGAGATTAGAGACAGGTCTGTAGTTAGCAGCAGAGTTCTGGTCGAGAGATGTTATTTTTAATAATGGATGTATGCTAGCATGGTTGAAGGAGGAGGGGAAAACACCAGATGAGAGGGAAAGATTAAATATTTTAGTTAGGTGAGATGTGACAGCTGGAGAGAGGGATGGAAGGAGATGTGAGTAAATCTAGGCTTCTGCCGAAATACCTTCTTCTGTTCTGTATATTGATTACAAAGGATGAGCAGATCAGTAGTGTAGATGTAATTAATAATTACTGTAAATGTTCTAGTTTGATGTAGAAATAAAATTATAACTATGGATTAATGTTTGTGGTCAGAGAATGTTGGTGCCTAGAAATGCAAATATGTTCCCCTAGTCAATCACTTAATGGTTTAAATACCGCCTGACTGAAAGGAAATTACTAATACACAAGCAAAAATAGATCTTGGCTCGTATGATCTGCCTTTCCCAACTGTGATACGGAGAAGAACACTATGCTCATCTAGTAATTAGCAAGTGGAAGTGGCAGGTGAAGTGAGCTTGGCTTTGTGTTTATTAGGCTGGAAATTAAGCAATAACATGGATTTTTGTATATTTCATCATTTTACAATGTGCTTCTGTTCCAGTGTCTCTCTATGAGGCAAAGTTGTGGTAGGAAAAAAATAACCCTCCTTTAACCCCTTCATGACCCGGCAATGTTTCGTTTTTCATTTTAGTTTTTTGCTCCTCTGCTTCCAAGAGCCATAACCTTTTTATTTTTCCGTCAATATAGACATATGACTGCTTGTTTTTTACGGGACGAGTTGTACTTTCATATGCTATCATTTATTTTACCATATAGTGTACAGGGAAATTGCAAAAAAATTCTAAATGCAGTGAAATTGCAAAAAAAGTGCAATGACACGTTTGTTTTTTGGGCATTTTAGTCGCCACGTTCACTATACGGTAAAACCGACATGAAGCATTGATGCCTCGGATCGGTACGAGTTCGTAGACACCCAACATGTATACCTTTATTGGTATCTAGGTGCTGAAAAAAAATTCAGAAGTTTGAAAAAAAACAAAAACGGACTTTTTGCGCCATGTTCTGCGACCCGTAGCGTTCTCATTTTTCGGGATCTGGGGCTGTGTGACAGCTTATTTGTTGCGTCTTGAGCTAACGTTTCTAATGATACCATTTTTTGGGGGATCTGCAGTTTTGATCGCCTGTTATTGCATTTTAGAGCAATGTTGCGGTGACCAAAAAAACAGAATTTTGGCGTTTGGACCATTTTTACCGTTACGGAGTTCACAGCTCTCATTAACGGATTTAATTGGATGATAGATTGTCAATGGGGGAAAAGAGGGGTGATTTGAGCACATATATATATATATATATATGTATATGTGTATGTATGTATGTATATATATATATATATATATATATATATATATATATATATATATATATATACGGTATATTAATAATATTTATTTAACTTTTTTCATTGATTCTTATTTTTACACTGCCTCTTTAAGAGGCACCTTGCTGCACAGTCTGATCGCTTTTAGGAGATACAGATGAGCTGCAGCTCATCAGTATCTCCCAGAATCGCAGACCTGCTGTGGTTGGCAGCACCTGCCAACCACAGCAGGAAACTGTGCTCTGACAGCATCCGGGGTCTAGCCAGGACCCCGGGCTGTCACGTGAGCGCCAAAGATGCCGCAATACTATCGCGAGATCTCAGGAGCAGGCGGGGAACAGCGCGTTCCCTGCCGCGGCCGCCTTGGATCCAAGGGGTTAAATTTTGCAATTTTCAAATTTTTAATTTTTATTCTGTACCCACAGACTTGTGTGACACAAAATAGTTAATAACATTTCCTATATGTCTACTTTACATCAGCACAATTTTGGAAACAATTTTTTTTTGTTTGGCAGTTACAAGGGTTCAAAGTTCATCAGCAATTTCTCATTTTTTATCAAATTTGACAAAACCATTTTTTTTAGTGACCGCATTACATTTGAAGTCCCTTTGAGGGGTGTACATGACCGAAAACGCCCAAATGTGCCATCATTCCAAAAACTGCACCCCTCAAGCTACTCAATACTACATTCAAGAAGATTATTAAACCTTCAGGTGCTTCACAGAAACTGAAGCAACGTGGAAGGAGGAAATAAATTAACATTTTAATTTTTCCAACAAAAATGTTGTTTTAGCCTCAATTTTTGCATTTCCACAAAAGTAAAAGCACAAAAAGGACCCTAAAATTTGTTGTGAAACTTCTGCTGAATACGCTGATACCCCATATGTGGTAGAAAATCACTGTTTGGGCGCACGGCAGGGCTCGGAAGAGAAGGAGCGCCATTTGACTTTTTGAATGGAAAATAATCTACAATCGTTAGCGGACACCATGTTGCATATGGAGAGCCCCTGTGTGCCTAAACATTGGAGCTCCCCCACATGTGACCTCATTTTGGAAACTAGACCCCCAAGGAACTTATCTAGATGCATAGTGAACACTTTGAACCCCCAGGTCCTTCACACATTCATCCATAAAAATGAAAAAATATTTTTTTTTTCACAAAATGTTTTTAGCCTCAATTTTTTCTTTCACATGGGCAACAAGATAAAATGGATCCTAAAATTTGTTGCACAATTTCTCCTGAGTACACAGATACTTCATATGTGGTGGAAAACCACTGTTTGGATGCACAGTAGGGCTCTGAAGTGAGGGAGTGAAATTTTGGAACAAAGATTTTGATGGCATGGTCTGTGGGTGTAATGTCCTGTTTAAGGCCCAGTTACACACACAGATAATTGTGCAGAGATTGTTCGCAGATCTCTGGTTGCAATGAAATCATGGACACATTGTTCTTTTTGTACACGGCCACAAAATGGAACAATGTGTCCATGATTTCACTGCAACCAGAGATCTGCGAACAATCTCTGCACAATTATCTGTGTGTGTAACTGGGCCTTTAGATAGCCCCTGATTTGCCTAAACAGCAGAAACCCCCACAAGTGACAAAATTTTGAGTTCACTGCTATGAGGAGTCGTGGTGACAACACCACTCCCTTGTGGCAGTCTCTGACTGCCACCAGTGACGTCACTCATCAAGTCCCAGTGGTCAGTGTGATTGCAGACTCTTCAGGGAGAGGACGATTGTTGTCTCCCTACAGACTCTGGATGAAGGATCTTGGAGGGTCATGTGGGAGTAATAAAGATGGAGTTGAGATATGTTTGTTTTTTCTTCTAATAAAATTTTTTTTTCTCTGAGTGCTCTGTATTATTTACTATTTACTAGAGATTGCTAATGGTGGGGTCTAACATTAGCCTGACATTATGAATCTCTGGCTTTTAGTGCCAGCTGGCAATAAAAAAGCTGGAATTAACCCCTTTACTACCCAATTTGCCACCAGCACCAGGAAGAATCTGGGTACAACACCAGAATATGGCGCCTCTAATGAATATGCCATTTTCTGGGGTGGCTGTGGGCTGCAATTTGCAGCATGGGGGCACAGAATGTTTTGATCTATCCACGCTGTGTATTCCAGCCCCCAGCTGCCATGTTGTACCTGGCTGGCAACCAAAAATACAGCGAAGCCGGACATCAAATTTTTTTTTAATAGAAATTATTTTGGGGGGAAAAAAAAAACTGACGTGGATCTTCGTCACATTTTTGGTCCAGCCAGGTACAACTAGGCAGCTACGGACTGCCACCCACCCTCAGCTGCCATGTTGTATCTGGCTGGCAACCAAAAATACAGTGAAGCCTGGCATCAATTTTTTTTTTAAATAGAAATTATTTTGCGGCAAAAAAAAAAACTTGCGTGGATCTTCATCACATTTTTGGTTCAGCCAGTACAGCTAGGCAGCTGGGGGCTGGAATCCTCAGTATGGAGATGCCCAAGCATTCTGGGCCCCCCTTGCTGCGAATTGCAGCTTGCGACCACCCCACAAAATAGCGTATTCATTGAAGCGCCACTTTCTGGCATTGTACCCAAACTCTTTCAGTTGCCCTTGTGCCGATGGCAAACTGGGTAATAAAGGGATTAATGCCTGCTTTTTCATTGGCAGCTGGCACGAAGCCCAAGATTCATAATGTCGTGCCAATGTTAGACCTGGCCATTAGGAATCTCTAGTAAATGGTCAAAAAATATATCGCACCGAGAAAAATGTTTTATTAGAAAAAAAAAAACAAACGAAATTCAGGCTCCAAATTTATTTTACAATCCTACGTAGTCCACAACGATGGTCCCACAACGCTCGATCGCCTCTGCTACATCCAGAGATTGCAGCAAGGAATCAAGCATCCTCTTGTTGTAGTCTATGGGGTAACGGTGATTGTGCATTGTATGGCAATGATCTGCCATACAGTGCAACATCACTATGACCACAGATACTACAACAAAAGGACACTTGAGCACTTGAGACACTTGATCGCTTGTTGTAGTCTCTGGGGTCAGGCCACAGTGATAGTGCAATGTATTGCATTGAACTGTACAATGTCAAAGGTCGGGAAGTCACAGACGTTCATGATGTTGTACAATGTCAAAGGTCGTGAAGGGGTTAAAGGGAACCAACCAGCATGTTTTAGGACTATAAAGTGAAGTCAGTGCAGGCAGGCACTGGGATGCTGGGTGCAATCATACCTTTATTACAATGATTACATGTATGATTGCAGAGAAAACTGTTGTCAAACATCGGGAAAACAGTACATTAGCATAAGTGCAGCACAGCGTCACTATGAGGGGGTGAGTTTCTTTTATTGCTTCCCTGTTTGCTGTTAGCCAAACCCTCCCCTCTTTCCCTCCTTTCCTCCCCTCCTCCTCCCTCCCTGTCAGTGTATAGCAGGGACAGGACGTCTTACATCATGCAATGTCAAGCGTCCACAGTGCAGTGCAAATTAATTGGGACAAAGCAAAAACATATTTTTGAATATTTAATAATAAAATGTTAAAATGCACTGTTACATACTAATTTTAGTATGAAATATGTCCTCCTTTAGCAGATATGAGATTTTCAATGCGTTTTGGCATTGATTCTACCACGTTTTTGCATAAATTCTTCAATTTTTCATCATGGAACCACACTTATATGGCAATTTCTCTTACAGTCAGACTTGTATGTTTATTAAAAGTATTAATTCTAGACCTCTTCCATGGAGTAACATCCATTTTTACAGGCACGAGTCACACTGAGCGAAAAAGTACATTAAACCACTCCTCACAGAAACAAGCTCTCAACTGAAGCTGAGGGGGCAGCTAGCTGTTATTTTCTGACTAAAACCAGTCAAACCACATTTTGTTACTCAAGGTTGTACACTCATGCCTGTTTAAAGTTAAAACTGGTTTGAATCACTGACTGGTAACCAACTTACAATTTTACTTAAAAAAATGCTTTGTCCCAATTAATTTGCACAGCACTGTATGTGCACATCAATCCCTCCCGTTTTTATATTCGGCTTCTCACTGCTTCTCCTGTGATTAGAGGGGGCATAGACTTAGCCTGGTAACTAGAGGGCAGGAAATCACAGGAGAAGCAGTGAGAACTCAGAGACGAAAGCGGGAGGGAAGGATGGAGTGATGAGCACATAGGACGCATGACATTGCGCTATCACCGTGCACGATGTCAGACTTCCTGTCCCTGGTATATACTGACAGGGAGGGAGAGAGGGGAGAGGCTTTGGCTTAGAGCCCATAAAGGAAAAATAAAGAGACCCAACCCCCTCATAGTGACGCTGTGCTGCACTTATCAAACACTGAAAAACGGTGCAGTATATTAGCATAACCGTTTTCTCTGCAGTCAAACATGTAGTCATTGAAGAAAAGGTATGATTGCACCCAGTATCCCAGTGCCTGTATGACACTGGCTTCACTTCATAGTCCTAAATCCAGCTGGTTGGTGTCCTTTAAATGCATGATGTATTACATACAACCTTAAATGATTAAAGGGAACATGTTGGTAGTTTTGACTTATTCAACAAAGTGACTGACTAGCAAGATTAATCATAAGTGTACTACTGCCAGTTGCGCTCCTAGTATATTAGAGAAAATCAAGTTTTACCATTTTAACATGTATACTAATGTAAAGTCACATACACAGTGTGTACAAGGGAAGAAGTGTCCTGGACGTTTGGCTGTAAACCATCTACTCTGCTCTTGATTGATATTTCTAGAGGTATTGAGTATTCCCTAAATCCAACTAGTGCTTTGCAGTGAAATGCAGCTGTTAATGTGTCTACTTATGAAACAGTGTTAATAGTTTGATGTGACATAAGAGTTAGGTGCAGAGTTATTGACAATTTCCTTTTAAATGAAGATATTGAGAATAAAGTCTAGTAAAGCTATCAAGATAATCATTGGAAACAAAAGAATGTCAAAGTTAATTCCAACATACAGTCACAAACTCACCAGCTAAAATTAAAAATTGTAATGTGGCTTTGAGCTTTCTTCACAATTGTGCAGACTGTTGAGCTGATATCTCCCAGCATTCCCTGCTGGCTAAATGTCTGCAAAGAACTTAATTGAAATTTGTATTCTGGAAAGCATCAGCTTTTCCACATAAACTGCAGGAGTCCATTATAGAGAAAATTTAACTCTGCATTTTGGGATCTTTACCTCGCTTTTAATGTGTCTGTTAACATTTAAAATAGTATATAAATACATAAATCAATCTCAGTCAATGCCTTGTAACACAAATTTTGGGGAGACAATGAGAGAAAGAAGAGACAGGCTGAATGCCTAGACGGGTAATAGGGGAAGGAAGAGAATATCTCTTACTGTATCTTGCATAGCCCCTAACGTCCTGCTCACATCCTCCAGAGTCCAGACAGTACTATTCTGTGTGGCAGAAGGGACTGATCATTCTCGATATTTTGTGAGGGCTATAGTGAAAACCAATTAATGTTTTCTACAGCGGCAATACTTTCCCTGCAGATTTTTTCTTACTTCTTTCCGCCTCTATTAATTCAATTCCCAGTAAGTGTTTCATCTGGGATGTTATCATCACCATCGATGGAATGCTTGGTTTAAGCAATTTGCCCAGTAAAACACGTAGGGCTACAACTAAGAATGTGTGAATGTTTTTAGGGATCTTTGCTTTAACTCCTGTGGTCTCCGGGGGTGTTAACTGATGAAAGAGCATGGCTTGTGGTGTTTGTGGGAGTTGGATTCCCCAGCGTGATCTAACCTGTTCCCCCAACCTGTGTCCAGTACTTTTTAACTGCCCTGCATTCCCACACCCCGTGCCAGAGATTCGTTAAAGGCGTTCCGCACTTAGGGCATGCTGTAATCCTGTCAAGGAACCTAGGAGAGGATGGAATATTGAAACCATATAATGCTGTGTGCATGAGCTTAAAATAGGTCTCCCTCCATCTTTCGCAAATAATTTTTTGACCAGCTCCCCACCCTGTAGAATTATCTCTGCAATATCTTTATCCTAACTCCATTTCTTCCAAGTCTTAAACAGCTTGTTCTGCTTTAACTTCAGGAACTTATGTCTTACATTATTGTATATTGAGGATATGCTCGCATTCTGGATGTTCAGATCTACTCTCTTATCTACATTGTGTAGTCCCACTAAATTAAATAACCTGCGAAGTCTAGATAGGCAAAAAGAGTGGACTTGCATGACCTGCAGAAAGTGTCTGCTTTCTATATGGAATTTGTCCATGATTTCTTGTGGGCTCAGTCATCTTTAACCTCCGTATGCATCATATCCCCTGCTTTCCTCATGTTACCACCTGCCTGTGCTATTGCTTTTTTGATTTCCATTCCCTGGAGAAATTCCGGGTGACCAAATATTGGCATATGTTCAGAGATCTGGAAGGGAAGGCCAAATGCCTTCCTTACTATCTTCCAGCTTACGATGGTATCCCGAAGCTGTAGGGATGATTTTACATTTTACGGAAGTTTGGCCTGTTTTATATGTAAGAGAGTATTTAATTCCCGTGGCGCCGCTAACTGTCTTTCCATTTCGATATTAGAGTAGCAGTTACTCTATTATAAGCCAATCTATCATGTCTAAAAAGGCTTGCAATGTTGTAGGCTCTGACATTCGGAAAATTGATCCCACCTTCACTTCTACTTGGCATCAGTTATCCCAATGCAATTCTGGGCCTTTTACCTGCCCATATAAAATGGGTGACAGCTCTATTTATTGTTTTTAGATCTAGATGCTTGAGTATCAGGGGTAATGTCTGTAATGGGTATAGGAGTCTGGCAAAGCTGATCATTTTAATTAAATGGCATCTTCCCAGAAGAGACAGTGGCAGATTTTGCCATCTCCGAAGTTCCCCAATATTTTTTCGATCAGAGGTGTATAATTTAGGGAATATAGTTGTGCCGGACGCCTTCCTATCTTAATTCCCAGATAGGTGAGATGTGTGTTTGCAGTATGTAGTTCTAGGCCTAGTTTCCTCCATTGTTCCGCAAGCGGTTTTTCCCCCAATTCTAAGAGTTCGCTCTTGGTGATATTGACCTTATAGCCCAAGTATTCCCCATATTTCTGGATAAACTGAAAGATATTTCTTAATTGTTCCAGTGGCCGAGACAAGAACAAGATGACATCATCTGCAAATAATGCTATTTTAGTGTTGCTAGCGCCACCCTGATTCCCGCAAATAGATCCAAATTTTCCATATACCTAGCAAAGGGTTCTAATGCCAAGTTGAACAGCAATGGAGACATTGGGCATCCCTGCCTGGTCCCCTTATATAGGTGAAATGGCTCAGAGAGGAAGCCTGGCATGTGTATTCTAGCTGTCTGGTCTCTATACACCCCCTCCAGGTATATTCTAAAGTTGCCCTTAATGTTGAACGAGTCCAGAGTTGCCCCTAGCCAGTCCCAGCTATCATTATCAAAAGCTTTCTCTGCATCCAGAGCCAGCAAAGCCGGTCTCTCTCCCGACTGGCTGCGGCGACCCACCCCGTCCAACACAGTAACTTTGTTTTTCACCGCCACCCTGCCCTTAACAAATCCTACTTGTGCAGGGTTCACCAGTTGGGGTAATACTGCTGACAATCTATCCGCCATTATTTTTTACATAATCTTCTGGTCTACATCAATAAGGGAGAATTGGGTCTATAAGAGCAGGCCTCCAGGGGGTCTTTGCCTAGTTTGGGTATGACTTTAATATATTTTTCTTTAGCTCTTTCTGCTATGGCCCCTGTTAAGAGGATAGTGTTGTAATAATTTGTTAGCAGTGGAGAGATGTTCCCTGAGAGCCTTATAAAACTCCCCGCTAAATCCATTTTGGCCTGGTGCTTTCCCATTTTGGAGATGACTTATGGTTTGTCTCACGTCTCCTTCTGTTATTTCTGCATTAATTGCATCTTGTTGTTCTTGTGTTAGTTTTGGAAGAGTGATTTGCTGGAGGAATTTTATACCTTCTGCCAAATTAGTATATGAGGGTTTATATAATTCTTTGTAAAGGTTTTGCAGTATTTCATTGATTTTCCTAGGGTCGGAGGTTATAGTTCCCTGGCCGTCTCATAGTCTATCAATTGGATTTGCCTGCAGACGCCCTTTTTCCAGTCTTGCCAGCAATTTCCCCATTTTGTTCCCATATCTCAGCAATTCAACCTCATGTCTAGAGCGGTACATCTGTTCCTTCCTATCAATCCAGGTTTCAAACTCTTCTTTGGCCAGCTTCCATTTTCCCTGTTTTGATTTGTGGGGCTCTGCAGCAACTCTGTATATATATTCCTAAGTTTTGCACTACAATCTGAGTATTTTTCTGCTACTCTTTTCTTGAGTGAGGCCACAAACATAATTTTGCCTGTTAGCACTGCTTTCGCCGTATTTCAGTACAACGCGTGTTGGTTTGCATGTTCCTTGTTGTCCCGTTCATATTCCTCCCACCAGCCCCATAATTTGTCATTAAATCCCTCATCTTTTGTAAGATAAGATGGAAATTTCTACATGTAATGTGTTTCTTTTATCTGGTTATCTACCAGTTCCATAACCCACCTCAGAATGGTAAGATATGACCAGGTCGTAGATATCCCCTGACTTCATTCTATTTAACAGTCTCTCCGAGGTCAGTAGATAGTCTATCCTTGACCGGGATTGGTGCGCATGGGAGAAGTGGGTAAACTCTTTATCCAGTGCCAAACATCCCTCAATCCATTTAGTTCAAGAAAGGAGTGGACAAGAGTCTCTCTTTTTGGTGGAATCAGGCCCTGGCTCTTTCTGTCCTCCTCTCCATTGTGAATCCTGTTCAAGTCTCCCCCAGTAATTATCAGAGGTGAGTTGTCCAAGACAATCTTCCTCTCCAGGTCATCAAAGAAGACTCTGTTTGAGCAATTAGGTCCATATACATTGTAGATTGAATAGACTTCTCCTCCATGCTCGGTGACCCAAACCCATCTCCCCTGATAATCACACTCCTGGGACAGCAGATTAAATACCAAATTATGGTGGAACAGTATTGCTACCCCTGCGTTTCTACATTGAGCTGACGAGCCCACTACTTTCCCTACCTATAATTTGCTGAGCCTAAAAAAATTCTCTTCCTTCAAATGGGTTTCTTGAAGCAATACAATATCAGGCGAGTCCCTTTTCAGATGTGTCAGTATCTTTACTCTTTTATTCAGGGATCTTAGGCCTTTCACATTCCAGGAGATGACCTTCATAGTCCCTGTCACTACAGCCTATTACTTCTTGCTTTGTTTTCCTTATGGGGGTTCTAGTGATTAAAAGAAGATCCTCAGGTGGTTAGAGAAGGGTAGAAAAGAAAGAAAAAAGACTAAGGGCCGCTTCACACTGCACTGTGAGCCGGTCCGGTTATAGCCCCCCAGTCCTGTGTGCTGATCCAGTCCGCAGCTGTCTGGGTCCTCCCGGACAGAACCGGACCGGATCACGCCGCAGTGTGAAGCGGCCCTTAACAATATGAAAGGGGATACAGACTTAAACCTTAAAACAAATAAACACTGAGCTCTCAATACACTGTAGTGTATTTCTAGCTTCTTACACCACTAATAGCGTTGTGGACTTCGCTTTTTTTTTCTGAGTAAGTAAGGGCTACCAAAAAGAAATAAAAAAAAGAAAAACCTGTGGGAAGAAGCATATCCCACATCACACATTATAAATAATTGCCAAAATGCCATCTGCATCTTCTCCTCCGCCCTGATCCCCATACCTTTGCATAACTTTGCCTTCCACCCCTTTAGAACCTGTGTCCCTTTTCCAAATAAGGGGCAGATGGGCACTTCCCACCAAAGCCCATCTTCATTAAGGAGCAACATATATCAATTGGCAGTACTTAACACGTTACCAACAGCATCCAGTCACCTTGAGGAGACACTGTCCTGTTTGTAGAAATGTCGGGGGGAGGAGACCCATCAAGAGCAAGATGTATATGATGCAGTCCATTTCAATGGTGCTTCATCTGCGCTTCCAGATGCCCTCTGATACTTTGGTGTGGAGGGGAAGCTGTCTTCCTCACAAACTCTTCTTCGTTCGTTGCTTTTTGCGTTGCACAGTATTTTTCCATGTCTTTTTCTGCATTACTTGGCGATTGGTAGATAAGATTATCACCGTCATTTTGGAAAATCATCGGTGTCGCTGGGTATTGTAGTGCAAATCTTTTTCTTTACTTGATAGAGTGCTACTTATATTTTTACTAAGGGCTCTCCTACGTTTTGCCACCTCCGCAGAATAGTCTTCAAATAATAGGACTTTCATTCCTCTCAAAGTCACTGGCTGGGAACATCATCTATATGCTCTCATTATGTCAAACTTGTCATTATAGTCCAGTAATTTCATGATTACTTGACATGGTGTGGATGTCTAGTCATCAGATCCTTGATTGTGAGATCATAGATCTGGCCAAACTCTGTGAACCCTTTCGACCCTACAACTGTGATTAATTCCCAGGGCCATAGGTAGGTCTTTTTCGCAAAGTCTTTGTAGTTCAGCTGCAGGGACTGACTCGGAGAGCCCCACTATCCTTAGGTTGTTGCGCTTTGACCTATTTTCCAGGTCCTCGACCTTCTCAGACAGGCAGTTTGTTTCCTCAATTGTGTCTTTCAGCTGCGAGGAGAGCTTGTACGTTAGCACCCTCCAGTTGCGAGACCCTTCGCTCTAACTCCACTATCCGTTCTTTGTTTGCTCACTTCGTCTTGGAGATGCTAGAGAGCCTTCTTGATAGCCTTTTCCAGGTTCTTTTGGATGGCTTGCATGATGCTACTTGCCATGTCAGCCACCAGTTTGTTAGTCTATTGATATCAATCTTGAAAGATCTTTCCTGCTGCACTCATTTAGGTCTTCAATGTTCTCCTCGCTTAGGGTTTTCTGTTGTGAGTTTGTTGTGGGAGTGTCCTCTCCTGCCGGGCTTTGGTCCCCACTGCTTGTTTGCCGGGGGCCTTCCGGCTTTTGAGAGCTGCGTAACGCCTAACGATCCATTTGCTGAAGTGGTGACGTAAATGGAGTCAGCGTCTAGTCCCTCTGCCGTTGCCATTTGGCCTTTCTCCTGAGATTACCAGTTCTTATGTTTCTTGGCAGCTATGGAAATATGTTGTGCTGCAGTACGCAGTATGCACTTCCAGTTATTTTTTTTGTGTGCTTATCCGTGTCTCAGTTCACTATGGCGACCACCAGATGTCACCAGTTTTCCTTTTGAGCTGGCACCAAGAGAAATGACCAGTCGTATATGCTTAACCCCACTCACTGGGGCTCTGTGTCGTTTCTGGAGAGACTGTTTTCTCTCTGCTTTGTCTGATCGCAGCCCCACTTTTAATGGCCCCTTTTCAGGCCGGGAGTCACTGGGAAACCAGAGAGCAGAATCTGACCGGAACGGAGAGAAGGAGAGAAGTCCTGTAGAATCTGCCCTGACCTCTGATAAGTATATCCCTCGATGTTACCGTGGGGGAAAAGGGGGGTTTTATGTGTGGCTTGTAGGATTATACCTTTAGTCGTAGTGGGTTTTTGCCGTGTAAATAGCAGCTAGTGCATGCCTTGGGTGTACAAGTGTTTAGCAGGCTTCAGGACCCTCCAGGTCTCAGAAATGATCCGGGATAGAAGTGACTAACCTTTATAGGTGGTGTGGAGTGGGAGCTGGTGGGAGCCTGTCTTTCTCTTGTGTTCTTGTGGTGTGGGAGCCATGCTAAGTAGGTGTTATTACATCCCAGCCCAGACAACTGAAAGATGGTTATTAAATTCAACTTGGTCAAAGCAATACCCAAATAAATTTTTTATTAGAATTCAGGCTTTTGAACATTTGGTCATTGTAATTATTTTTTTCTGTTTTCTTTTAACAGTTTGTTGTGTAAATGGAATCTGGTAGCTGCTGTTTGCAATTATAATCTAAAGACTATAGGAGATAGGGGCTGAGACACAGATTTCAGCTGTGTCACCTATCTTAGGCTGTGTGCTGTTGTTTACGTACAATGATTATTTTATCAGCAGGGAATTATCACTGTCATGACGCAAGCTCATGAGCCTGCTAGCCTCCTCTGATAAGCAGTTTGCTGTCAATAGACAATGTACACACAGCTTTGGTGTGGGTGGGGTTAGCTTTCTGGACTCTGCTACATCTAAAAACTCTGTCTCACAAGTGCTACCCTCAGTAAACTAAATGACATTGTTGGAATCACTCCCTCTTTTCCTACATTATGCTGACCTCCGATGAGTTAGCAAGAGCCTGGTTACAGATTTCCTTGAAGAACCAAAAGCCTCTTATGTGACATTCGATATATATATTGATCTACCACGTTTATGTTGTTATCATTTAATGCTTTATTAAGTTTATTAAAAATGTCAAAATGTGCTAATGTATTCTTCCCTGTCTTTTATCTACATTTTTCTTCCTCTTTTAGAGCCTGCAACATCAAAAATTAATTTGACTGCATTGATCTTGGATCCTGAGATAGTGTTTGTAGCCAGTCTTGCAAAAGCAGATGCCCCTGCCTTAGCAGTGTCTTTTCAGGGCAAATTTACTCTGTCTGATATAAACGCTAAGAAGACGTTGAAGGCCGTGGTAAAAGAATTCAAAGTCCTGGCCTGTCCTTTTCTACGTCAGCTAAGAGGAAGCAACATAACTACGGTACAATTCTAAATCCATATTCTATAGCCTTGCATCACCCATCTAAAGCTCCTGCAGTAGTTGGTCTTAGAATGTATTTCTACTCCAGTAGTAATAATAATAATACGCATCTGTCACTTATAATGCCAATAATTCCACAGTGCTTTACCATTGTGGCTCTCAATCTAAATTCCCTTTTGGAGAAAACTGCAGTGCCTGGAGGAAATCCACACAAACACGGGGAGAACATACTAAATTCTTGCAGATGATGTCCTTGGTGGGATTTCAACCTAGAACCCCAGAACTACGAGACTGCAGTGTTAGCCGCTGAGCCACTGTGCTGCCCATTAAGTAACATTAATAGCTAGTTTATCCTGGTCTCCGTAAACCACACAAAAAAAGAGCAAGTCCTTTTGTTTCTAGCTCCATACTCAATCAATCTAAATGCAATCATTTTTACAAATCTGTAACTTCAGTATACAAAATTGGCTAAACTATAGAATTCACTGTTTTTATATCACAGACCTGATTAAAACATAAATCTGCTACTCCACTTAATTAAGAATTGTGCTTGTTTTGCTCTGGTGAACAGCATGAAGACCACACAGCTTACCATATTCTTGTTTTATTGCTAGAATATTTCTTTGTTATCTTATGGACAGAACTATGGTTGATGTACCAATTGTTCCCAGTGTCTTTGTGGCTCCAGTGTAGGGTCATTATTGCACATAGGAAGTCACCAGAGACATAAGTGGGACATGGTGTTCAGGGGACGTAATGGTTTAACACTGACATGTTGTAGAATATCTTGTTGTCAGTAGTCACCTATATTTAACATATTTGAAATGTGTATTGTACACAGGTAATACAGCCCTGTTCCCTGCATTTGGAAAACACAACATCCGTTACAGGTAGCCAGAATGGCAGCCTTAATGTTGAAGAAGTTATTATAAAGGTACGGTACATTAACATTTCAGTTTGAGTAAAACTTTTGTAATATATTATATTCTATGTAAACAAAATGCCAAGGCAAGAGGGTAGGTTTTGTAAATTCTCACTAGCATTGCTACATATGGAGGATAGGGTGTATATATACAGTCGTGGCTGAAAGTGTTGGCACCCTTGAAATTGTTCCAGAAAATTAAGTATTTCTCCCAGAAAGTTATTGCATTTACATGTGTTTTGTCATACACATGTTTATTTCATTTGTGTGTATTGGAACAGCACAAAAAAGAAACAGAGAAAAAAAGGCAAATAGGACTTACGTATACAAACAACTCCAACATACAGCAATAAGTGTTACAGATACTGAAAGAGCTGCCCAAGCCCAATGTCAGGATACTATTAGTATGGGACGCAAAAATTAACTGCACTAGGGCTTCAATTTTAAGCATACACTCCATAAGGCCCAAAAAATACTGCTAAGGCTTATTTTTGAGGAAACATAAAATATACTCCTATACATACACCTAATGTGCACCCACTGACACGTTAAAATGGCCCCAGGAACCGCCTGCAGCCGTTGGCGCACACACCACCGTCTGAGTAACTGCGCATGCGCACACCTGGAGCGCATGCTCACTTAGGGCCCTTTCACATCAGCGTTTTTGAAATTTGCGGCAGATGCGGTGAAAAAAACGCATCTGCCGCAATTGCCGCATAACCGATGCACTTGCGGCGCGGTTGCAGTAATCCCCATAGAAAGTATAGGGGGACTTGCGGCAGGTGCGGCAAGTGCGGTTTTGCACTTGCGGCAGCGAAAAAAACCGCGGTCAGCCGCGGATTTTTTCGCTGCCGCACCTGCCGCAAGTGCAAAACCGCACTTGCCGCACCTGCCGCAAGTCCCCCTATACTTTCTATGGGGATTACCGCAACCGCGCCGCAAGTGCATCGGTTATGCGGCAATTGCGGCAGATGCGGTTTTTTCACCGCATCTGCCCCAAATTTCAAAAAACGCTGATGTGAAAGGGCCCTTACTCAGGCGTCCACCATCTTTAGACGCTTGGGTGTCCAAAGATGAAGGTGGCCTGAGTAATTGCACATGTGCGCTCTGTGTATGAGTATGCACACTTACTCATGCCACCAGCATCTTTGGACCTTTAAGTATACAAAGATCACAGCATCATGACATACCACACTGTCTAGAGATCACACAGGGTGGCAGAGAGACCGCACAGGGTGGCAGAGATGGCACACACGGAGGAGCAAGCGCACAGGGGACAGAGACTGCATACAGGCGGAAAGAGAGGTTAAAGAGGGGGTATGGGCACACCACAGTACTAAATGTAAGGGGGGGTGCTCACCGTGCCTAGTGGGGGGCAACCCTAAAGGAGAGAAGACAAGGCACATAAAGGGAGCAACACCATAACAATAAGAACTAATGTAAAAATATAAAAAATGTTTATTAGTATACAAGGGCAGGGAAAATTAAAAACAATTAAAACCTTTGGGGGCCCCCAGGTCGATTGACAGCAAAACAGCAATAAATGGAATTACAATTACATAAACATGAAATACCCGGAATTGATGGTATATGGCCTCAAAGAATGAACAATATGGTGGTGGCATAAATTAGGCCATGCACAATGTCAGAAATTCCCGCAACGGTCTAAATAACTGTTAAAGTTATGCTCGTTTACGTACTCTTCTTTTAATGAACCAGCTCAAGGATAACGATATAATACAGATGTTACATTAAACATCATGTGAATAAATATAAGGTGCTCAGATACTTAGCAGCACAATATGCAAATTAAGTTGTGGATTACATCAAGCATACAGTTAGGGCCAGAAATATTTGGACAGTGACACAATTTTCGCGAGTTGGGCTCTGCATGCCACCACATTGGATTTGAAATGAAACCTCTACAACAGAATTCAAGTGCAGATTGTAACGTTTAATTTGAAGGGTTGAACAAAAATATCTGATAGAAAATGTAGGAATTGTACACATTTCTTTACAAACACTCCACATTTTAGGAGGTCAAAAGTAATTGGACAAATAAACATAACCCAAACAAAATATTTTTATTTTCAATATTTTGTTGCGAATCCTTTGGAGGCAATCACTGCCTTAAGTCTGGAACCCATGGACATCACCAAACGCTGGGTTTCCTCCTTCTTAATGCTTTGCCAGGCCTTTACAGCCGCAGCCTTCAGGTCTTGCTTGTTTGTGGGTCTTTCCGTCTTAAGTCTGGATTTGAGCAAGTGAAATGCATGCTCAATTGGGTTAAGATCTGGTGATTGACTTGGCCATTGCAGAATGTTCCACTTTTTTGCACTCATGAACTCCCGGGTAGCTTTGGCTGTATGCTTGGGGTCATTGTCCATCTGTACTATGAAGCGCCGTCCAATCAACTTTGCAGCATTTGGCTGAATCTGGGCTGAAAGTATATCCCGGTACACTTCAGAATTCATCCGGCTACTCTTGTCTGCTGTTATGTCATCAATAAACACAAGTGACCCAGTGCCATTGAAAGCCATGCATGCCCATGCCATCACGTTGCCTCCACCATGTTTTACAGAGGATGTGGTGTGCCTTGGATCATGTGCCGTTCCCTTTCTTCTCCAAACTTTTTTCTTCCCATCATTCTGGTACAGGTTGATCTTTGTCTCATCTGTCCATAGAATACTTTTCCAGAACTGAGCTGGCTTCTTGAGGTGTTTTTCAGCAAATTTAACTCTGGCCTGTCTATTTTTGGAATTGATGAATGGTTTGCATCTAGATGTGAACCCTTTGTATTTACTGTCATGGAGTCTTCTCTTTACTGTTGACTTAGAGACAGATACACCTACTTCACTGAGAGTGTTCTGGACTTCAGTTGATGTTGTGAACGGGTTCTTCTTCACCAAATAAAGTATGCGGCGATCATCCACCACTGTTGTCATCCGTGGACGCCCAGGCCTTTTACAGTTCCCAAGCTCACCAGTCAATTCCTTTTTTCTCAGTATGTGCCCAACTGTTGATTTTGCTACTCCAAGCATGTCTGCTATCTCTCTGATGGATTTTTTCTTTTTTTTCAGCCTCAGGATGTTCTGCTTCACCTCAATTGAGAGTTCCTTTGACCGCATGTTGTCTGGTCACAGCAACAGCTTCCAAATGCAAAACCACACACCTGGAATCCACCCCTGACCTTTTAACTACTTCATTGATTACAGGTTAACGAGGGAGACGCCTTCAGAGTTAATTGCAGCCCTTAGAGTCCATTGTCCAATTACTTTTGGTCCCTTGAAAAAGAGGAGGCTATGCATTACAGAGCTATGATTCCTAAACCCTTTCTCCGATTTGGATGCGGAAACTCTCATATTGCAGCTGGGAGTGTGCACTTTCAGCCCATATTATATATATAATTGTATTTCTGAACATGTTTTTGTAAACAGCTAAAATAACAAAACTTGTGTCACTGTCCAAATATTTCTGGCCCTAACTGTATATAAAGGGCAAGGATTATCACTACAATATCCAATCCTCAAGGAGATATACAGTTGTAACAATAATCCTTTATGTAATAAATTGTATATACCAGTGTGACCCTAAAACTGATGGATACCAGGTGGTAGCCAGCAAAAATACTAAGGATTTAGTTTTAGCAAATCTAAGGCACATTAGGTGGCTGCGGTTGCGCCATATACATAATACATAACAAGATCAGATTCTTACAACCCAATAAGCAAATGACACTATGGATAACATCAAGCATATATGGATGGCAAGGATTAACACTAGAATATGAAATCTCAGTAAAGAGGGTTAGATTGTGACAGGAATCCTATATATAATAAATAGTATACACCAGTACAGACCTGAGCTGGTAAACATTAAATGGTAGTCAGCAAGATTGACGTTATAGATAACATCAAGCATATATGAAAGGCAAGGATCAGCACTAGAATATCAAATCCCCATAGCGGTGTTAGATTTTGACAATAAACCTATCTACTCTATAATTGCCGTAGGCACTTCCGTGTCGGACCCCGAGTAGACCGTGGATATGTCACACTGTGACGTCACCACGGCGAAGCATTGGCCGCGTAGCGGCCAATGCGAGTCGCTGGCCTGCGCGAGCAATGGCCGCGAGGCCATTGCTCGCGCAGGCTGAGTACGAGCAATGGCCGCGAAGCGGCCATTGCGAGTCGCTGGCCGAAAATCGAACCAGAGGCTCGGCCTCAAAGTTAACGATTTACCGGTCTGGTAGCGCGAGCAATGGCCGCGAGGCCATTGCGAGTCGCTGCCTGAGCCGCGGCGCGCTTGCGGTAATCCCCATACAAAGTATAGGGGGACTTGCGGCAGGTGCGGCAGCGAGTCGCTGGCTGTTCTAGACACCCGATGCATTTGCATCGGGCTCACAGCTAGTATGTAATAAATAGTATACACCAGCACAGACCTAAGGCAGTAAATATTAAATGGTAGTCAGCAAGATTGCTATGTAATAAACCTCAGAGAATCCAAGGCACACTATACTGGTAACTGCAGTTATGCCGAGTACCGTATATATCATGAAAAATGGCAGCTAAACATGGGCCTAAATGCTTGTAACATGATAATCCTATATATAATAGTATACACCAGTACAGACCTGAGCTGGTAAACATTAAATGGTAGTCAGCAAGATTGACGCTATGGATAACATCAAGCACATATGGAAGGCAAGGATCAGCACTAGAATATCAAATCCCTATAGAGGTGTTAGATTGTGACAATAAACCTACATGTAATAAATAGTATACGCCAGTACAGACATGAGCCAGTAAATATCAAATGGTAGTCAGCAAGGTTGCTAAGGAATAAACCTCAGAGAATCCAAGGCACTCTATACTGATAACTGAGTCCTCAGTGGTTGATACCTTTTAATGGCTAACTGAAAAGATGGTAAACATGGCAAGCTTCGGGACACAGGGCTGACCACAGTGAAACTGATATTAGTCTGCTGATGTTAGTCTGCTCATTCTAAAAAGCAACTTCAAATCTCAAAAAGAGAGAAGAATTTGGGTATACGAAAGAAGAATTTGGGTATACGAATTGATAATGACCTTTGATACATTCAAAACAGGATTAAATACCTCACATGGATTAATTTGTTTTTATATAAAATGAAAGGGCATTTGGGGACATCACATCTCCAACAGACTAAAGTTAGAGGACAATGAACTTTTGACACTTTTTATGTGAACTCGCTCGCTTTGATTTATTGTTTTCCACAACTCACTGGAGAATTTTCAGGTCTCCACAGGCCACTACTCATAGAACAATAATACAATCAATCTGTTCCTCTTATCTTAGAATTTTGACTTTACTCCCAGCTCAGCTCTCCCCCTCCCCAGCCTGACTCTGCTTTACGTCACCTGTCGTATTTACTATAACATCTCACCCTGCTTATGTATATATGTTTGTGTCTTCAGAATTTGTGTCATTATCAGCCTGATGAAGGGGCCATAGTGTCCCGAAACCTTGCTATGTTTACCATCTTTTCAGTTAGCCATTAAAAGGTATCAACCACTGAGGACGCTCACATTCCAATATTTTTCTATCTACTGGCTAAGGGTGCCTTCACATTTGCGTTTGTTACGCAGCGCACTGAACACAGCCAAACGCTTGCGCACATGTGTTCCAATGTTTAACATGGGAACGCATGTGCCTGCATTTTGGCTGCGCCCTCCTCCACACTCAGAACGCAGCCCTGTTGCATTTTTTTGTGCATTCGCGGGCGCTTGTTTTATCTGCAGGCGCCCGCAAGCGCACAAAAAATACATGGATCTCAATGGATCCACAGTGTCCTCCGCATGACAGCGCAGGAGAATGCTGTGGATCTCATTGAAATCGCTCCCGGTGACCGCTGGTGATTACCGGCGGCCTCCGGGAGATCAGCTACAGTCGCCGCTGATCTCCCGCCGGTGTCAGCGGGGAGAAACAGCTGATCTGACAGCTGTTTAAATCTCCTGCGCTGACACCGAATAGGTGATGTCGGCGCGGGAGATTTGAAGCAGCAATCAGCTGTTTCTTATCTCCTGCACCGATGTCACCCTATTCGGTGTCAGTACAGGAGATTTAAACAGCTGTCAGATCAGCTGTTACTTCAAATCTCCCGTGCCGACACCGGCGGGAGAACAGCTGTGGCCAGGAGGAGGAGATCTCTGCCGCTGATCTCCTCCTCCCGGCCACTCCCAAGACAGCTGATTGGCTGCCCGGGCACCATACTAATAGGAACGCATGCGGAGATTCTCAGCTGCGTTCACATAAGTATGTGCTGCGTTGCACTGCATTTGCGTCTGCATGCCATATGCATGCAGACACAAATGCAAGTGTGAAGCCAGCCTAACACGGTACAAACATTTTTTGCATATACTGGTAACTGCAGTTGTGCCGAGTATATATCATGAAAAATGGCAGATAAACAGTGGCTGAAATGCTTGTAACAATATGACAGATTGTTCTGAAGTTAATCAATAGAAGCATAGTGCCAGGTGCCAGTAAATGTAATATAACAGACAGAGGCCAAATGAGTCAGTCCCCCAGAGTATCAGGGTCATAGAGGCAGCCATATGAAGCATAGTGAGCCATCAGGACCTGGGGGCGCCCAGGCCCCACGTGTATCACTGCTGGGGCGCAGCTTCGTCAGGAGAGCTTGGCACATTGTACAAGGAGGCGCATTAAATACCTGCCTAATCCGGTCAAAACCCGCGCCAGCAGTGCGTCGGTCATTCGGCGGGCCGGAACTACGTGTGTGGTCACGTGACCGTTGCCTGAGTGACTGGTAAACAAAACCTGATGACGACTTCTGGGAAAACCGGAAGTGAGTGTCAGCAGTAATGCTTGTTATGGAAAGAGGCAACAAAAGACATGCACAGCAGTTATTATGAAAATAACACTGAGAGCAATTGTCTAACAATGTTTTAAGAACTATAGTAGTAATCCAATTGGATTATGGAAATCATTGTATATTAAAGCTATCGAGTTCTGCAAAATGATGACAAATATCCCAGTGGCAGAATCCAGTGTGCCAGATGGATTTGTAAATACAGGGATGGTAACCAGGCATGGCATGTGCAAGCATAGAAAAAATAAATAAAATAGACACATTATACTAAGAGGCCGAATATCTGTTGATAGTACAAGAGGAGTACAAAAATGGGTTGAGTAGGAGAATGTGAAAAATCAAAAAATATATATGAAACTTATTGAAGACCTTATAATAGCAAAAACGTCAGAAAAAATCAAGGAGTAAGGCCAAATTATTTTGCAGTCACAAAACAAACTTTATTGACAACATGGGTCAGCTTTAAACAGAGATGTTACAGATAGCAAGCACACAAGCAGTAACCCCTCCAATATACATCACATAGGTGCAAGGAATCCAATCCAATATATCTCTAGGCCAAATAGCCCACCTAAAAATAACATTGCCACATGCCCCAAAATATATACCAAGTGGTAACAATCAAAATATAATCAAGGCAATGGACTGGGTCAAGATAACTACCTGCTTGTGGCTACCTCCCCTGACGCGCGTTTCGCGTTAGCTTTCTCCTAAGGGGGTCGTATAATAGCAAGTTGCGTGTCGTGCCAGGTAGTAAATTTAAGTATATTACAATATCAACGGCTCATTAGGTTAACGATGTGGCATATAACAATAGTCTCAAATACACCGGCGGCACATATCAATAGACGTGATATGAATAACGGTTATCCAACCCTACATCCTTCATGGGTGGCACCCGCAATTATAAAGAGTGCCATACCCAAGGGTGGAAGCAGGTGTGTTAGATAATGCAATGTTGCATTCCACTGTGACAGTGGTAGCAGCGCAACTTAAACCATATAGAGGGACAGATGACCAATATAAATCGGTTAAAATAAACTGAAGGCATGTGATACAGTACATGTAAGTCCCAATGAGTATATCCTACAAAATTTAGGGCACTCTGAACGTCACCTTCTACAGCTGCATAAAATACTTCCATGACAGTGACTTGCAAACACAATAATAGTTTATTAATATAGAATGGGACTATTAAGTTACCAATAGTGTACAGTATTGACTAGATACATTATAACTGAAAAGATCATATCAGCCGTACAGACATACAGTTGTGGCCAAAAGTATTGACACCCTTGCAATTCTGTCAGATAATACTCAGTTTCTTCCTGAAAATGAATGCAATCACAAATTCTTTGGTATTATTATCTTCATTTAATTTGTATTCAATGAAAAAAACACAAAAAGAATTGTCCTAAAGCCAAATTGGATATAATTCCACACCAAACATAAAAAGGGGTGGACAAAAGTATTGGCACTGTTAGAAAAATCATGTGATGCTTCTCTAATTTGTGCAATTAACAGCACCTGTAACTTACCTATGGCACCTAACAGGTGTTGGCAATAACTAAATCTCACTTGCAGCCAGTTGACATGGATTAAAGTTGACTCAACCTCTGTCCTGTGTCCTTGTGTGTACCACATTGAGCATGGAGAAAAGAAAGAAGACCAAAGAACTGTCTGAGGACTTGAGAAACCAAATTGTGAGGAAGCATGAGCAATCTCAAGGCTACAAGTCCATCTCCAAAGACCTGAATGTTCCTGTGTCTACCGTGCGCAGTGTCATCAAGAAGTTTAAAGCCCATGCACTGTGGCTAACCTCCCTAGATGTGGACGGAAAAGAAAAACTTGACGAGAGATTTCAACGCAAGATTGTGCGGATGGTGGATAAAGAACCTCGACTAACATCCAAACAAGTTCAAGCTGCCCTGCAGTCCAAGGGTACAAC
Organism: Allobates femoralis; assembly: GCA_033576535.1. Classification (NCBI taxonomy): domain Eukaryota; kingdom Metazoa; phylum Chordata; class Amphibia; order Anura; family Aromobatidae; genus Allobates; species Allobates femoralis. The sequence goes on along the minus strand of JARQOC010000004.1, from coordinate 221,474,522 downwards.
AGTGTCAACCTGTACTATCCGTCAGCATTTGAATGAAAAGGGACTGTATGGTAGGATACCCAGGAAGACCCCACTTCTTACCCCGAGACATAAAAAAGCCAGGCTGGAGTTTGCCAAAACTTACCTGAGAAAGCCTAAAACGTTTTGGAAGAATGTTCTCTGGTCAGATGAGACAAAAGTAGAGCTTTTTGGCAAAGGCATCAACATAGAGTTTACAGGAGAAAAAAAGAGGCATTCAAAGAAAAGAACACAGTCCCTACAGTCAAACATGGTGGAGGTTCCCTGATTTTTTTGGGTTGTTTTGCTGCCTCTGGCACTGTACTGCTTGACCGTGTGCATGGCATTATGAAGTCTGAAGACTACCAACAAATTTTGCAGCATAATGTAGGGCCCAGTGTGAGGAAGCTGGGTCTCCCTCAGAGGTCATGGGTCTTCCAGCAGGACAATGACCCAAAACACACTTCAAAAAGCACTAGAAAATGGTTTGAGAGAAAGCACTGGAGACTTCTAAGGTGGCCAGCAATGAGTCCAGACCTGAATACCATAGAACACCTGTGGAGAGATCTGAAAATGGCAGTTTGGAGAAGGCACCCTTCAAATATCAGGGACCTGGAGCAGTTTGCCAAACAAGAATGGTCTAAAATTCCAGCAGAGCATTGTAAGAAACTCATTGATGGTTACCGGAAGCGGTTGATCGCAGTTATTTTGGCTAACGGTTGTGCAACCAAGTATTAGGCTGAGGGTGCCAATGCTTTTGTCTGGCCCATTTTTGGAGTTTTATGTGAAATGATCAATGTTTTGCTTTTTGCTTCATTCTCTTTTGTGTTTTTTCATTGAAGACAAATTAAATGAAGAATTTGTGATTGCAATCATTTTCAGGAAGAAACTGAGTATTATCTGACAGAATTGCAGGGGTGTCAATACTTGTGGCCACAACTGTAGAAGATATATTTGAAAAGATATTAATAAGCACCAGGGAAGGGCAACCCATGACCGAGATGTCAAACATACCCCCATGGAGATTCAAATATATGGCACAGATACCAAATAATCCGCAGATGGTAAACATAGTACATTAAAAAGCTCCCCGTACTGTAAGGAATGGCATGGTGGCAGCCAGGCCGGTAAAAACATAATAAGGTTATTAGGTTTTGTTTACCAGTCACTCTGGCAACCGTCACGTGACCACACACATAGTTCCAGCCCACCGAACGACCGGGGCACAGCTGGTGCGGGTTTTGCCTGGATTAGGCAGGTATTTAATGTGCCTCCTTGTACAATGTGCCACCCTTCCCTGAAGAAGCTTCGCCCCAGCAGCGATACGCATGGGGCCAGATGGCTCTCTATTGTTCATATGGCTGCTTCCATGGCTTCTTTGGCTGTCTCTATGACCCCGATACTGTAGTGACTATGACTCATTTGACCACTGTCTGTTATATTACATTTATTGGTACCTGGCACTATGCTTCTATTGCTTCTATGCTTCTATGAGTAACATATTGTTACAAGCATTTCGGCCCATGTTTATCTGCCATTTTTCATGATATATACGGTACTCGGCATAACTGCAGTTACCAGTATTAGTGTGCCTTGGATTCTCTGAGGTTTATTCCTTAGCAATCTTGCTGACTACCATTTAATATTTACTGGCTTAGGTCTGTGCTGGTGTATACTATTTATTACATATAGGTTTATTGTCACAATCTAACACCCCTATGGGGATTTGATATTCTAGTACTGATCCTTGCCTTTCATATATGCTTGATGTTCTCTATAGCGTCAATCTTGCTGACTACCATTTAATGTTTACCAGCTCAGGTCTGTACTGGTGTATACTATTTATTATATATAGGATTACTTTCACAATCTAACCCTCTTTACTGGGATTTCATATTCTAGTGTTAATCCTTGCCATCCATATATGCTTGATGTTATCCATAGTGTCATTTGCTTATTGGGTTGTTAGAATCTGAGCTTGTTATGTATTATGTATATGGCGCAACCGCAGCCACCTAATGTGTCTTAGATTTGCTAAGGTTGAATCCCTAGTATTTTTGCTGTTTACTACCTCGCATCCACTATTTTTAGGTTCACACTGGTACATACAGTTTATTACTAAAGGATTATTGTTACAACTGTATATCGCCTCGATGATCCTTATATGCTTGATGAAATCCACAGTTTAATTTGCATATTGTGCTGTTAAGTATCTGAGCACCTTATAGTTATTCACATCATGTTTAATGTAACATCTGTATTATACCGTTATCCTTGAGCTGGTTCATTAACAGAAGGGTACGTAAACGAGCATAACTTTAACAGCTATGTACACCATTGCGAGAATTTCTGACATTGTGCATGGTCTAATTTATGCCACCACCATATTGTTCATTCTTTGAGGCTATATACCATCAATTCTGGGTATTTCATGTTTGTGGCATTGTAATTCCATTAATTGTTGTTTTGCAGTGAACCGACCTGGGCGCCCCCCAAGCTTTTAATTGTTTTTCACTTTCCCTGCACTTGTATATTAATAAAGATTTTTGCTGTTCTTAGGCCCCTTTCACATCAGCGGTAATCGCTGATCTCGGCAGTTGCGGTGAAAAAAACGCAACTGCCGCGATTACCGCATAACGGCCACACTTGCGGTTGCAATGTCTATGGGGCTTGCGGCAGGTGCGGCAAGTGCGGTACAGTTGCGGTTTCGGCACTTGCGGCAGATGCGGTTTTCTCGCGGCTGCATCTGCCGCAAGTGCCGAAACCGCACCTGCCGCCCACTTACCGCAAGCCCCATAGACATTGCATGGGGCTTGCCGCAAGTGAACCGCAAGTGCGGCCGTTATGCGGTAATCACGGCAGTTGCATTTTTTTCACTGCAACTGCCGCGATCAGCGATTACCGCTGATGTGAAAGGAGCCTAACATTGGTTCTTATTGTTACGGTGTTGCTCCCTTTATGTGCCTCGTCTTCTCTCCCCTTTTGCATACAGAGGAAAGACAGCTCAAAAGAGAGAGCACATGGGGGGAGAAGACAACATAAGGGGTGGGAGGACAGAGGGGACAAGACAGCAGAGGGGGAAGAGAGCGAGCGGACACGGGGGAGAGTGCATGGGGTAGATACAGAAGTACCCTTCTGATGGCAAGCTTATGACATGTAATAAGTATACACTGTCACTAAACATACCATCATGAGTCAATGAACGCATTATGGAGGATAAAGATTACAGTGTATCAGTTATTGTAGGTCTTTATGACCTTTTCCACACATTGTTGGATAATGATTTTACAATTTTTTGCACTAATCTCTTAGAACACCATCCTATATACACCATCATTTTTATTTCATTAATCCAATTTACTAAAAAAATGATAAAATCACCATAATACAGACTCTTGTTTGTCTATTGAAACTTTTACTCAAGTCATTGTTTTGTTACAAGACAGGTCTTATCTGTAATTTGGGCTGTGTCTGATTCCCTAATTTCTGCTATAATTGTGTATTTTTTACATTGTTGTTCTTTTTAGATTTCTCCAATCATATTAAACACTGTGCTGACCATTATGGCAGCTCTGAAACCAAAGCCCAAGGACAGTGAAGAGAAGAAGCAAGTAGTTGAACACAGGAATATATGGGACACAAAAACCACTGACAGCTGCCAAAGCTGGTTCCTAGGAGTGGATTCTGCCAATGAGGCAACAGAATGCTTTCAGAGCCCTGAGTGTCCGCTGAAGGAAGAAAACTTTGAGTTAAAAGTTAAAACGGTGCAAGTGACGCTGGAGTGTGGTCTGGGACATCTCACAGTGCCATTGCTGTTGGTGGAGTCTACATTTACAGGAGCTGTGAAAAATTGGACATCTTTCATGAGTGTGACTGCTGACACTACACTTGAGGTATTCTCATAAACAAAATTTTCAGAAGCAAGAACTGTAGACTGTGACTGCAAACTTGTGAATCCTCATATTGCACACGCTGTGTGCATTCTCCAGTGTCAGCTAGCAACAGCGGTCATGTGGCTATAAATATTCAAAAGGCAACCTTCCGGCTAGAATCTGACTAGATAGGTGCAGTCTCTCTCAATGCAAATAAATGTATTGAGTGAAGCTGTGTTAATCTAAACGGATTCTGGCCAGGGGTATGCATATTGCATACTTGTGGCCACGTGACTGCTGTTGCCAGCTGACACTGGAGAATGCGCACAGTGTGTGCAATATGAGGATTCACAAGTTTGTAGTTAAATAGTGTGATTGCAGATGCAGGCTTCTCATTATAAACTGGACAACCTCTTTAACACCTTCCCGACCCGTGACGCAGCATATGCGTCATGATATGATATGCGTGCCTAGATATGTGCGGATGTGTGTGTGCGTGAATGTGTGTGCGTGCGTGAATGTATGGATGTGTGTGGATGTGTGTGCGTGCGTGGATGTGTGTGTGCGTGCGTCGATGCTCTGCGTGGATGTGTGTGCGTGGATTTGTGTGCGTGGATGTGTGCATGCGTAGATGCATGCGTGGATGGATGGATGGATGTGTGGATGATGGGTGCGTGGGTGGATGGAGGGATGGATGGGTGCAACAAGGGATCAAGTGTCCTCTTGTTGTAGTCTCTGGGATCATAATCATGGTGCACTGTATGACAGATCATTGCCATACAGTGCACCATAACTCTGACCCCAAAGACTGTAGGAAGAGGACACCTGATCCCTTGCTGCAGTCTCTGGATTAAGCAGAGGCGATCGAGCGTCGTGGGACCTTCGTTGTGGACTACGTCGGAGGCGATCGAGCGTCGTGGGACCTTCTTTGTGGACTATGTCGGATCTTTATAATAAAGATGGAGTCTGAATTTTGTTTGTGTTTTTTTCAAATAAAAAGATTTTTCTCTGTGTGGTGTATTTTTTTTTTTTTTTACTACTTACTAGAGATTCCTAATGGCCGGATCTAACATTGGCCCGACATTATGAATCACAGGCTTAGTGCCAGCTGCCAATAAAAAGCTGGCATTAACCCCTTTATTACCCAGTTTCCCACTGGCACCAGGACAACTGGAAGAGCCTGGGTACAGCGCCAGAAAATGGCGCTTCCATGAATGTGCCATTTTCTGGGGCAGCTGCGGGCTGCAATTCGCCACTTGTGCCTCTCCATGCTGAGGATTCCAGCCCCCAGCTGCCTAGTTGTACCTGGCTGGGCTAAAAATATGGCGGAGCCCCACGTCATTTTTTTCTAGAATTAGTTCTAGAAATAAAAAAAAAAATGAGCTTTGCTGTATTTTTGGTTGACAGCCAGGTACAACTTGGCAGCTGGGGGGCTGGAATCCTCAGCGTGGAGAGACCCAAACATGGGCCCCCACACTGCAAATTGCAACCCACAGCCATCCCAGAAAATAGCACATTCATTAGAAGTGCCATTTTCTGGTGCTGTAACCCAACTCTACCAGTTGCCCTTGTGCTGCTGGCACATGGGTTCTCCATACAACATGGTGTCCGCTAACGGTTTCAATGGAAAAATTAGCTCCAATTGTTAGCGGAAACCATATCGTGTATGAAGATCCCCTCCCTGTGTGCCTGAACATTGGAGCTCCCCCACAAGGGTCCCCTTTTTAGAAACTAGAACCCCCAAGGATCATATCTAGATGCATAGTGAGCACTTTGAACCCCCAGGTGCTTCACAAATTGATCTGTAATAAGGAAAAAGTACTTTTTTATTTAAAACAAAAAAATTATTTTTTCATTTTTACGGATTAATTTGTGAAGCACCTGGGGGTTCAAAGTGCTCACTATGCATCTAGATAAGTTCCTTGGGGGGTTTAGTTTCCAAAATGGGGTCACTTATGGGGGAGCTCCAATGTTTAGGCACACAGGGGCTCTCCAAATGCGAAATGGTGTCCACTAACAATTTGAGCTAATGTTCCATTCAAATTGTTAGCGGACACCATGTCGCGTTTGGAGAGCCCCTGTGTGCCTAAACATTGGAGCTCCCGCACAAGTGACCCCATTTTGGAAACTAGACCCCCCAGGGAACTTATCTAGATGGGTGATGAGCACTTTGAACCCCCAGGTGCTTCATAAATTGATCCGTAATAATGAAAAAGTCCTTTTTTTCACAAAGATTTTATTTAGCCTTTTTTCATTTTCACATGGGCAAAAGGATAAAATGCATCCTAAAATGTGTTGGGCAATTTCTCCTGAGTATACAGATACCTCATATGTGGTCATAAACCATTGTTTGGGCGCACAGCAGGGCTCAGACGTGAAGGAGCGCCATTTCACTTTTTCAATGGAAAATTAGTTCCAAAAGTCAAATTGCGCTCCTTCCCTTCTGAGCTCTGCCGTGCACCCAAACAGTGGTTAATGACCACATGAGGTATCGGTGTACTCAGGAGAAATTGCCCAACAAATTTTAAGATCTATTTTATCCTGTTGCCCATGGGAAAATGAAAAAATTGAGGCGAAAATAACATTTTTGTTGGAAGGAAAAAATGGACATTTTAATTTTTCTATGTTGCTTTAAAGGGAACCAACCACCCCAAATGACCCCCCCGGACTGTTAATATGTGTCCCTACACCCAGCACACACATTTGGGGCAATCGTTTTTGCTAAAAAAAACTGTTTAGTAGATGCTAAGATATAGCTTTATGAAGTTTAATAAACTCTGACGAATGGGTGTTACCTAGCTTTGTCCTCGTGCAGTGTTCGTGCCTGTCAGCCTCCTCTCCCCTCCTCCCTTCAGTGAAGCCCTTCTGTGCAAGCCGAAAATGAAAGGGGGCGGGTCTCCGGCATGACGCGATTTAGCCCCGCCCCTTTCATGACGCGGCCAGGCTCTTAGAAGGTGAGATGGGCGTGCATAATTTATCAGGCAGCAGCAGACAGGCGGGGCATTTTCGGCTTGCACAGAAGTGCTTCACTGAAGGGAGGGGGGAGAGGAGGCTGACAGGCACAGGAACACTGCACTAGGTAACACCCAGTCGGCTGAATTTATTAAACTTCATAAAGCTATATCTTAGCTTCTACTAAACAGTTTTTTTTAGCAAAAACGATTGCCCCAAACGTGTGTGCTGGGTGTATGGACACATATTAACAGTCCGGGGGGGTCATTTGGGGTGGTTGGTTCCCTTTAATTCATGTGAAGCACCTGAAGGGTTAATAATCTTCTTGAATGTAGTTTTGAGTAGCTTGAGGGGTGCAGTTTTTGGAATAGTGTCACTTTTGGGTATTTTCTGTCATGTACACCCCTCAAAGGGACTTCAAATGTGACGTGGTCACTAAAAAAAATGGTTTTGTAAATTTTGCTGGAAAAATTAGAAATTGCTGATGAACGTTGAACCCTTATAACTTCCTAACAACAGCCCTCAGGGGGCGGGGCTAAACGGCCATTTCTGGGAGAGAAGAAAAAACTGTTTAATCTGGAGAATAGGGAGAAATAATTTCACGCGGTGGCAGATTAAACATGCAGGGGGTGTGAATCTGCCCTTGGCTCCAGCCTCTGGCCACCTCCTTAATGGCTGCAGCATGTAAGTTTTCTAAGTGTATTATCTCGGGGTACAGGGCTGCTCAAGTGCTGGGGGACCCCTTGTCTGGATGCTGCAGACATGCTGCATCCAGTGCTGTAAATAGATCACCATGCCAGGTTTGGTCACAGGTCCTCTTTAACCGACGTTACCTTGCGGAAAACGTCAGTTTGCACCATTCCATTAGTCATTTTTTTGATCCATATATCCAAGAAGCTCACCTCAGACAGATGACATGAGTGAGTCAGTCGAATATTTAGATTGTTCTCATTTATAAATCAGAGAAAGTTTCTAAGTTTGGGGACGGTTCCACTCCACAGCACTAGAATGTCGTCAATATACCTCAGCTAATGCTGCACATGGGAGGTGGCACTAATGCCACCATTAAACACCCCCCTCTCCCAAAACCCCAGAAAGAGGTTGGCGTAAGATGGGGCATAGGCCGCCCCCATTGCTGTACCGCGCTGCTGGACATAGAACACGTCCCCGAAAACAAAGTAGTTATGCCGCAAAATATATCCAAGAAGCTGGATGATCAAATCTTGCAGAGCCATATCAAGGTTAGTCATTCCGAGATAATACTTGACGGCATTAATCCCGTCATGATGGTCAATACAGGTGTACATGGTCTCCACGTCTATTGTCACCAGCCACACCGACTCATCCAAGGTTAGACCATCAAGCCGCCGTAGGACGTCTGCTGTGTCTCTGACATAGGAGGGCAGTGTCAACGAGTGGATGCAAGTAATGCTCAATAAATTTACAAGACATCTCACAAAGCCTTCCTATGCCAGAGACAATGGGACGTTCCGGCGAATTGATAGGCTTCTTATGTACCTTCGGTTAAAGGTAAAAGGTCGGTATCACTTGGAATGATACCTTTCTCGAGGGCCTGCTCCAGAATGTCCTGAAGTTCTGCGAGAATTTTATGGTGGGATTATAATGCAAACGTTTATAATACATTTTATCACGCAATTGTCTAAGTGCTTCCCTCTCATTGAGGGAAGTGGGCCAGATCACCACGTTCCCACTCTTAGCCGCAGGTTTGAAAACCACATCAGTCCAAGTCTTGAGTTCCGACAGGGCACCCCGTTGTCTGAATGTTAAATTATGTTTATGCCGTGTCACAGAACTCAAAGAACTCAAATCACTAGCAACTAACTTACTGAAAATCTCTACCTGTGGACAAATAGAAAAGAGTGGGAACGTGGTAGATCTTGGTATGGCAGATTGTGGAAAAGTAGTTTTAGTCAGTAAAAATGATTCCTCACCTAATTCCTCTAAGGTACTCAGGGCATTCCTTTCCAACTCCGTTAGTGGAGAGGTGTCATCAGCAACTTGACTCCTGAAATGCAACCTCTGAAGCATGATTTTTCTCAGAAAAAGATTAAAGTCCTTAATTACTGTGAACAAATTAAGAGGAATATTGGATACAAATGTTAAACCTTTCTGTAACACCTCTTTTTGAGCAGCTGTTAATTGATGGTCAGATAAATTAATATTAGCAAGCTCAATATCCTTACTTTTATTCACAAGTACTTCAGGCCCATTACCTTTTTCTGTCCAATTTTTGCAGCGGTGGCTCTAGTTGTAGGTTTATTATCCACCGTTGCCCCTGCATCTTCAAGAGAGGACAGGGATGAAACAGAGGTCGCAGGTGTCGGATTTGGCCCTGGGACAGGATCAGTCGGTGTCGGCTCCTTGTTTTTTTTGCCGTGTCCACCTCTCCATTTGTGAACTTGATTTGTACTATAATCCGAAACATCATGCTGATATTTCTTGGTCTATACTGACACCAACTCCTTCTCCCACTTCTGAAAATCCTTATCTAACTGTGATTGAACCTTGGTCAGATCAGCAGCAGAGAGCATCTGTGATAGCTTAGTCTCAAGCTCCTCAATCTCTGATTTGAGCCCCTCAATTTATTTTTCATTCAAATTGATCAAGATTCGCATATACTCCATCGAACAAGTGTTGGAGGCCTCCTCCCATTCTGCCTTAAAAGTATCGTCAGATACTTGGAAGGAGGGAAAAACCTGAATACGGAGACCTCTGAGGGTAAGGCCTCTATTGCTATATCGCTGCATAAAGGCCTTATTCCACCATATGTGCTTCATAGTATGTTTAATTTCCAACCTTTCATGGGCTCAGAAACTTGTGGAGTGTTTGATTTGTTTTCTTTAATGCCCTGGGACCAAGCACATGAACCACTTCAGCTTAGAGTTGAGCAAAAAGAGTTATGCTGTCTTGTCTTGGTGTGTAGCACTCTTTCTAAAGACACAGCTTTTCATGGCAATCATTTAAATAAATTCCTAGGACAAATTAAAAAATGAAGATTTTATTTAAGTGGAATAGAGTTGAGTAGGGTGCCCTGGTCTGGTGTCAAATCTTCTCCTCTGTAGCAGTTTTGCAGATAACATCCTCAGTGTGGGCATCCTGGATGCTTTTTGGGCTTAAAATTGTCTGCAACTTTGCATGAGTCTTAATCACTACTTGGACTACATTCAGACTGTGCGTTTTTGATTAGTTTATTGCAGTGCACTGCAAAAAATTAATCACTCAAATGACACCCCTGCAAAGTCTATGGGTTTTCATTTTTGCCATTCAGTCTGTGCTCTTCTAAAGTGATCTGTTTTTTCACTTTTGGAGAGCTCTGTTTTGGAAAATGACATGTCTATTTGTGCTGCGTTTTTCTCCAGTGTTTTTTCCATAGCAGCCCTTCAAAATGGGGGAAAAAATGCAGCAGTCAAAAATGGATCAAAAAAAGCTCCTGTTTTGCAACTAAAAATGCAGCAGAACAGAAGAGAAACCCCCCCCCACAGTTTTGTGGCTTGATGACGTCATGGCACAACACCATGACATCATGCTGGCCTAGCAAGTACAAGAGGAACAGAGGATGCAGGTTGCAGAAGTGAACATTGCCAGAAAGGGGCCTACTGGATGCCCGACAGCCCGCTTATTTCTACTTCACGATGTCTCAAACCTGGACAACCCCATTAATTTGCAATTGACTGTGAGCTGGTGGGAAGGGGACACCCATAGACAGCACAGCATACAGAGAAGGTTTCCTGCTTCTCATTCCTTTATTTCAGTGCACTGAGAGAAAGAGCAGCGGGATTGAGCTCAATTTACAGCAGTAGTCAACTGTGTTTTGACGATGAATCAAGCTGCAATGTGAAGAAAAAGATTTGTTAGACAGTTCACCATGATCCTTCTGTGTCTCCCTCTGTTTTGCTTCCTCTCCCTGCACCGCACTTCTACCCTCTCTATAGACTATAATGGGCTGTGTAATGTGACTACACAGTGTGTTTGTAATCCATCCTGTCTGAGCAAGACTGAGTTGAGCTATTTCTATTTCAGTGTCTATGATAAGTTCAGGAGCAAGAGGAGCAATCTGATTTCTCTGATAATATATTTTACACAGTTTATTATATTTGCCTGTACTATTGATTCGTGCAAAGTTTGAACGTACAGATCTCACCAATATACCAGATCTCTACAATATAATTTTTCCTGCCTTCCATTTTCATAGATTCATTATTATAATGAAATATTTGCTGTATGGGAACCACTTATTGAACGAGTAGACAATGGAAAACGCCGGTGGAATCTGAAGCTTGAGGTAGGATACTATGGACTTTTATGTCTTTTCTGTCAAATCTCCTGGATTTTTTCCAGTTGCTTACATTGGTTGTGAATTCTGTTCCTCTGGTAAGATGAAGAACAACCCGGTTCAGGAGAAAAGTCTTCTTCCTGGTGATGACTTTATAGTAATCCCAGAGCCTCAGTCTGCCATTACCATTTCTTCTAAGGACACCATGAACATTACAGTCTCTAAATGTACTCTGGGAGTCTTCAGCAATCTGTCAAAGGTATTTAAAGTGGATATAAAATATCTTTAAGCTGGAATGGAAGAAAGAATCTCTAGGTTTCTAACATTACTTTTTTTTTTTGTTAGGCTTTTTCTGAAGGTACTGCTTCAGCATTTGACTATTCTTCAAAGGACCGAGCCCCTTTAATAGTCAAAAATGCACTTGGTGTCCCCTTTATACTTCAGCATGGTGCAAATCTCCGGCTGTTTGGATCTTCACCTAATGAGCGTATACATAATGTGAATGAAGGGCAGTTTTTGGAACTTGAATTTTCATCTGTAGAGCCTCTGAACCGTGGGAGGTTATCAGCATTGCATCGTCAAGAAAGCAGCTTTTTTACACTTGACATAGGTAGTATTTATTTTTTTTTAAACCTTACTGGTATATACCGTATATACACGTGTATAAGCCGAGTTTTTCAGCCCAAAATTTGGGCTGAAAAGTCCCCCCCTCGGCTTATACACGGGTCTATACGGTAGGCTGCTGTGGTGGGGGCTGTGGAGGCTGGAGGAGGCGGGGGGAGGCTGCTGTATGAGCGGCCCCGTCACGTGGGGCCGCTCATTATATATGCACTGCTTCCCCCTGTCAATCAGCGGCAGGGGGAAGCAGTTCATATATGCCCCTCAAAAGCTGGCACTGTCCCCCCTTGTAAGGGCCCCCTCCCCCGCTGCTTATACATTACCATCCCGGTGTTCTGATCGGCGCCGCTCCTCAGTGCTTCTTCTTCATCCTCCCGTCCTCGCTGGCTGCATCCGGGATCTCCGGCCGTCGCAGGCATATGACGTCATCGCGCGACGGCCGGAGATCCCGGATGCAGCCAGCGAGGACGGGAGGATGAAGAAGAAGCACCGAGGAGCGGTGCCGATCAGAACACCGGGATGGTAATGTATAAGCAGCGGGGGGGCCCTTACAAGGGGGGACAGTGCCAGCTTTTGGGGGCTGTTGGTACCCCCAGGGGGCTGCTGGGTACCCCCTGGGGGCCGCTGTATAACCCCTGGGGGGTGCTGTATAACCCCTGGGGGCTGCTGTATAACCCCTGGGGGCTGCTGTATATACTGCTGAGGCCTGTATACCACTGGGGCTGCTGTATATACTACTGGGGCTGCTGTATATACCACTGGGGCTGCTGTATATACCACTGGGGCTGCTGTATATACTGGTGGGGTCTGTATATACCACTGGGGAGGCTGCTGTATACCACTGGGGTTGCTGTATATACTACTGGGGCCTGTATATGCCACTGGGGAGGCTGCTGTATACTACCATTGGGGGGCCTGTATACCACACTGCTGGGGGCTGTACACCTGTGCTGGGGTCCACCCTCGGCTTATACATGAGTCAATAGGTTTTCCCAGGTTTTGGGGGCAAAAGTAGGGGGGTCGGCTTATACACGGGTCGGCTTATACACGAGTATATACGATAATTCTTTTTTAGTTCGTTTCAATTTATCTCATGTCCATATTTTATATTATTTTCCAGTTCCGCATGGATACACTGGAGTATCAAATATCCCAGTTACTAAGCCAGCCAGACGCCTTTATAATGTGCGCAGTCCCTCACAAGAGAATTATGTCTCCATTGTTGTACAGATAGATGCAAGTGAGGGGAACAAAGTTCTTTTTGTTAGATCTCCACTTCAGGTTGGTGACAGGTTTTCTGGACATGTATTTTACTCTCTTCAATTTTGAATTTTCCTATTATATTTTAGAAAACAATTTGTAGAATTTTAAGTCTACATTTGACTACCTTCTATGAATGAATTGCTTTTCTTAGTTGTAAATTGAAAAAGGATGATCTTCCTAGTTTCCAGGCTTATAATTTTATAAGTCAACTCTGCTTGAAAAGCTACAAAAAAATCCATTTGTTTCTAAATAGACCCTGTCAAGTCATGCCAAGACTAACCATATAAAAACTCTGTTAATAATAGAAAGGTATAATCACCCTTTTGATGCAGAATTGCCTTTACACTTGCATGTGTGGATTACCAATATTTAACCTGTCAGCTCAGGATTCTGATCACTTGATTCAAAGTAGAAAAGAAGTATTGATTATTCCAATAAAAATAATTATTTTGCTTCAATCCGTAAAAACCATGGTCACAGATGAGGTACAGACGTTCATGCATTTCGACTTTTACAAGTCTTAGTCCTAACTTAGTTGTAACCGAGGTCACAGGAGCACATATTCTCTCTACAAGAGAATCGGATCGATTTATGTTAATGAGAGGCAGATCACACTCTAATCAGGATGTCAGCTTGGAGTGATCTGCTTCTCTCAAAGGATAGAATCATAGCACAGGTGAAGGGAAGATGGATAACAACATTTCTCCAAGTGTAGTCTGACGATTCCCACACACCCATAGACTTGAATGGGTGCCCACCATCTGATTTGCACTGACACTTCAAGGTATGATGCACTCTTTTTCTCATGCCGAAACAGCATGAGAAAAAAGCGCTGATCGTCACTGTACCTCTGATTTTACTTTGGACCGAGTGCTATCAGACAAAACATTGGTTAGCACTCATCCAAGTTATATGCTCACACGAGCTCTAAAAGCTGCAAAAATCAAAGCGCCAGAATTTGTTTGAGTTTTGTTTGTTTCTTATACTCCACAACTCTGCCAAAAATACAAATAACAACAAATCCAAACATCATATCTACTGCATATTGGTATCAATAAAAGTCATCCTGCCACTCTTGACCGATCTGGGAAAGTGGTGGAACAAACCAAATGTATATCTATTATATTTCTATATATTTTTCTCACTACTATACAAGTTTAATTGGAAAAGCAGAAGTGTATTCAGCAACTGAATCTTTTTAAAATCATCTTTTATTCAAAATCCATTAACCCCTTCCCGACCTATGACGTAGGAGGACGTGATGGGCCGGTAAGGGGCAGTGAGCTCACATCAAAGCCCCAAACATCTCAGCTGATCTCATCAGCTGAGATGTCAGGGTAACAGCGCCGATCGAATCCGGGATCCGATCGGCGCTGTTAACCCCTTGGATCCCGCTGTCAATCACTGATAGCGGGATCCAAGCGGCTGCGGCAGGGAAAGCACTGTTCCCCGCCTGCTCCAGAGATCCTGGCTAGACCCCAGATTCTGTCACAGCGCAGTTTCTCCCAGAAGCGATTGGACTGTACAGCAAGGTGCCTCTTAAAGAGGCAGTGTAAAAATAAGAATCAATGAAAAAATAAAGTTTTTAAAAACCTGTAAAAGAAAAAATATAAAAGTTCAAATCACCCCCCTTTACCCCAATCACAATAAAAGTATATTTAAAAATGATAACGCTACGGGTCGCAGAATATGGCGCAAAAAGCCTGTTTTTTTGTTTTTTTTTTCAAACTTCTGAATTTTTTTTCACCTCCTAGATACCAGTAAAGGTTGGGTGTCTACGAACTCGTACCGAAGCGAGGCATCACCCCGTCACGTCGGTTTTACCATATAGTGAACATGGCGACTAAACTACCCAAAAAACAAACATGTCATTGCACTTTTTTTGCAATTTCACTGCATTTAGAATGTTTTTGCAATTTCCCAGTACACTATACGGTAAAATAAATTATTGCATATGAAAGTACAACTCGTCCCGCAAAAAACAAGCCGTCATATGTCTGTATTGACGGAAAAATAAAAACGTTATGGCTCTTGGAAGCAGGGGAGCAAAAAACGAAAATGAAAAACAAAAAATTCCCGGGTCATGAAGGGGTTAAAAATGTGAGAAGGCATAGAGGTAAAAAAACTAAAATAGAAGGATAGAAATCCTACGACACACCAAGGTTAATAGGCATACGCGTTACGGGTCTAGTCCTTATTGATTTGTATGAAGTGCAAAACCACGTGCAAATAGAATCTTGTGTCATATCATGTATGTCATGTGAGGTGAGGAAACCTATCATAGAAAAGAAGAATAGAAAAAAAAATATGAAAAAAAAGACAAAACCCTAGAAAAAATTAATATAATTGAAATAATTTATATGCAATTATTTCTAATGATAGCTGAGGTCTTGCCTAATATTTAAACCAAGTGGTATCTGGTTTGTAACGAGAAGATAAACCCTGCTTCTCTATTTTCATCCTTCTGTGATCACCACCCCAGTCTTGGAGGATTAACTTGTTCAATTTCTTGGCTTTTGCAAGAGGAATGTTTCTCCAAGAAATGTTTAGTGGCTGCGAAACATTTAATAGTGAGTTTGTTTCTTGCATCGGATAATAAAAGGATCCTCACCTTCCTCACCCAGCATGACATCTTCAGCAGAAGCCAAGCTGGGTTCATGCCAAACCACTGCACTACTGATCACATCTACACCCTGCACAGCCTCGTCAAGACTCACGTCCACAGCAAAAAAGAGGGGAAAATATTTGCATGCTTCAAGAAGGCCTTTGACTCAGTGTGGCACCCCGGCCTGTTTCTAAAACACCTGGAAAGCGGAATAGGTGGCAGGACCTATGACGTCATCAAGAGCACCTACACGAGAACCATTGCAGCGTGAAGGTGAATGGGAAGAGGACAGCTTTCTTCTGGCCGGGCCGCAGGCTCAGACAGGGCTGCAGCCTGAGCCCAACTCTATTCAACATCTACATAAATGGACTGGCAGCAGCCCTGGAATCCTCCTCCATCACAGCCCTCAGTCTGTAGGACCGAGAGGTGAAGTTCCTGCTCTATGCAGATGTCCTCCTGCTACTGTCCCCAACAGAGAGAGGCCTCCAAGATAGCCTGGCAGTGCTGGAAACATTCAGCACCACCTGGCCGCTGCCCATCAACCAAAAGAAGACCAAAGTCATTGTTTTTCAGAAGAGGAACCAGAATAATACCCCTACTCACTCCCTCACATTAAATGTTTGCACAATGGAGAAGACCAACCGCTATACCTACCTTGGTCTGGAGCTAAGCCAAACCGGGAGGCTCAAGCAAGCAGCAGAGGCCCTGAAAGGAAAAGCGTGCTGAACCTTCTATGCCATCAGAAGACAACTGTACCACCTCAAACCACCGGTGAGAGTTTGGCTCAAGATATTCGAGAGTGTCATCACTCCTATACTGCTGTATGGTAGTGAGGTATGGGGCCCTGCGTCTTACCCAGACAAGACAAAGTGGAATTTCAGCCCAACCGAAGTCTTCCACCTCGAGTTCTGCAAATATCTACTCCAAGTACATTGCAGCACCTCAAACATAGCCTGTTGGGCAGAGTTGGGCCGATTCCCCTTATGGCTCACTATAAACAAGAGGACACTATCGCACCAGGTGCACATACAGAGCAGCAACCCCAGCTCCTACCATCATAAAGCCCTACTGAGCCAAAGCCCAGAGAAAGCCTTGAACCCTGGCAGCCAGTCCTGCCAAAGTCAGCTACACAACCTGACAAAAGCCGAAATAAAGAAAATCTCAGAGAGCTGCAAGATGCAATATATAGAAGGTTGGCAAAGTGAATTGGAGAACTCCCAGAAACTCACCATCTACCATTCACTGCGGGGGGACTATACTCTGACCCCATATCTGGAGAGGTACATCACCCCAAAGAAAGGCAGACCCTGAGTCTATAAAGACTAAGTGCCCACAGTTTAGAGGTGGAAACAGGGCGGCACCGACAGACATACAAGCCACGAGAGAACAGACTGTGCCAGCACTGCCAGCAGGGGGCACTGGAGGACAAGGTGCTCTTCCTGCTTCACTGCAACATATACTCAGCAGTGAGGGCCTCCCACTTCCAGAGACTTTCCACTCACAACCTGGACTTCCCATCCATGGATGAGGAGAGGAATCCCTGCATCCTACTGGGAGAAGAGGAATCAACAGTGGAGATCGCTGCCCAATACGTCACCATATGTCATAAACTGAGAGAAACTTAAAACCCCCAATTCCCTAAATTGTGCCCCCAACACTCCATTCCCACAATCCCCGATCCCCCTCCCCTATCACATTTATTTTTCTTGCTTTGACAACACTAAATTTATTTTGGTCCTGCCAATAAAGCATATTTGAGTTGAGTTGAGTTCCTGCATTTTCTGTTTTCGAGGGGACCTGTTGTACAACCAACTTCATGTAAGGAGCATGAATTTCAGGTGATGAGATATACTACGAATGCGATGTTACAATTAATATAATTATTAATATTATAGTTTTCTAAGGTGACTTTAGAACAAAAAGTTTTTAAAGGATCAGCATAATTTCAACATAAACATATAGTGTGGCCACAACGATAAAGACCTTTAATATGTAGCCGTGCAGTGCTGTGATTTGGTGTTTGGAAAGGAGAATAAGCTTGGAGAGAGATGGCTACCTAATGTGGGCATTGTGCGAGTGACATATGTTATGGGTTTGTTAAGAATGGTTTAAAGTTTCTTATTTTCATATAAAATAAGTAAATGTTTCAGAATATTTTTTTCTTCGAAGATTGAATTGCAGACTAAACGTGGAGATAAAAAAAATCCAATTTGTATCTCCATTATTTCTTTGGTTTTGTTTCAATTGTAAATAATCCATATTGTCTCCAATATTTTGGGCCCTAGTGAGCATCCAATCAGGGTATTTTCTATATTAATTTATTCTTTAGTTTGGAAAATTCTACATTTAATCAGTCTGGGGAGGTGGTGTTCCTTTTGATGGCAAGATGGTGCTAAAAGTGTAGCTTTCCTTTTTGTAGGGGTAATGTGTAGGGTATGTGAAGATGTTTTATGTTAAGTAATGTCCAAAAAATGAATGGTTGTACTTTGGATGTTAGAAATAAATGAAGGATTTATAGAAATATTATTCATGTACTTAACAAAATTTTGTGGCTATATCTTGACTGCCTTCCTATATCAGGAGGAAGTCGTACATGAATGACTTTTTTTGTCTCGTCTTGTCTTGTCTTGTCACATTTTTTATGGATTTAGAATAAAAGATGATTTTAAGAAGATTCTGGTTCTGGATACACTTTGCTTTTCCAATTGAATTTTTTCTGACGGCACTATCTGAATGTGCTGCATCGTTTCTTTGGTGTCAGGGTGAGCTGACATTTTTCTCCTTTGTGTGCAACTATACAAGTTTGGTATCGCCATATTTGTACTGAAGTCAAATTGCCAGGTATTTTTTTCCTGATCACAAATAATGTAAAAACAAACCACAAAACTATTTCCAAAATTGCATTTTTTGTTCTTTGAATTATCAAAATGACAAACTACTGCTTATCATGTAAAAAAAAAAAAAAAACCCTTATGCAGCTATTTCACCTGAAATCTAAAAAACATTATGGTTCTTGGAAGAAGGGGAGGAAAACCTTAAACACAAAAATGGAAAATCATCAGATTGCTGAGCGGTTACATAGTATGATCTTTCTACCCAATGTCACTTTAGCTACTTGGATACATTTCAGCTTCTCATCTCCCTCCACTTCTATATATTGGCATAAAAGTTTTTTCGTTTGAAAAAAAAATAAAATTGACTCACCTACTGTTGTTTTGTTTATTTACACAACATCACAGATCACAGGAAGTATCTGGCCAGCAAACTGATTTAAAGAAACCTCATTTGGCCTACTTTTCTTGATGATTACAGTTTAGTTTTGTTTAATTTTGCAGATCAAGAACCATTTCTCAGTTCCATTCACTGTGTATAAATTTGTGGCAAATGCAAAGTTATTAGAGTCTATTGGAGTTTGCAAACCAGATGAAGAGTTCCATGTTCCCTTGCATTCGTACAGGTAAATTTTAGATCAAGTATAATCCAAATTATTTTAGATTAAGTATATGACCTGTAGTAAACTGAATTTAGCAGGTAAAATACATCAGTGCTTTGGAATATCATATCTTCTAAAACATGTACATTAGCAGGAATCTGTCAGTAGGATCAACCCTTTTAAGCAGTCGAAATGGACATGTAGGTCATAGATAGTCGAATAAAATACCTTGATATCTGTGATCTAATGTTTTATTCCAGAAAGATCCACTTTTTCCTTAATTGTAAATGAGCATTTGAGATCTATTGACCGGACACAGATCTCCCTGAGAATCTGCCTCCAGAGCTTATTATAAGTATAAGGTGAATTACTAGCTCTGGAGGCAGATTTTGAGAGTGATCTGTGTCTGGCCCATCGATATCATCAGCTATGTTAATTATAGTGACCCTGAGTTATAACTGGGGTCTAGCCCCAAAACTTCTGATCCAAAAGAAGTCCTGGACCACAATGGTGTATTTAACAGGTTTGACTGGTGACAGCTTCAGTTTTACTCACATGTAGCATTTAGTATGTGGTTTAGCCACTGCAGTAACCGAAACATGACCTTTTCAATTGCAAGTTTTCCTATTTAATTAAAGAACATTTTCTCAAAAATTAGTAAACCATAGCTAAAAAAAGGCAAAACTCCCTGAACTAAGAGTCTTTTGCACTTTGTGCCTTCTTTTGCATATAATTACAGGTGTCAACTGTTCTTAAAGCCAGCTGGTGTACTTGCTGGGCAATTCAGTGAATCTACAACCTATATTATGTGGAAGGAAATGCTGCACAGGAGCAGGGAAGTTCAGTGCACACTTCAGTGTCCTTCCATGGAGACAAACTTTCTACCTCTAATTGTGAATTGCACAGCAGTACCTGATGAAATCAACTTTATCACCAGCCATGGAGAGAAGGACTGGGATCCAGCTTACATTATCCATCTTTACCCTTCATTGACCATTAAGAACCTTCTACCCTATTCATTACGATACCTTCTTGAGGTAACATTTTCAAAATTACTAAATGCTGGGTGATAACAGCAAGTAGAGTGATGACATTCTACTTTCTCAAATTGTTATTCTAAAGACATACTATATCATGTCACTCTTTAATTGGGGACAAAATATATTGATATCTACCGGTAATTATTTATCACATACTGTAAAATGTAGTCAATTCATTGGAACTGATTAAAGCTGGATTATTTAAGAAGCACTCCCATTTAATACGTATATATTTTTATTAAATGTGTGTATATGTCCATGTAATGTAGTGTGAGTATATTAACCCCTTAGTAACCACCAATACGCCTTAAAACTGACTTGAGATATAAGTGAATAGCATCCCTCGACAGGTGAAAATGCAGTCAGTACACTATAGCTGACGCTGCTGTATCATCCACGTATCAGTGATAACACAGACAATGGCTGTTTAACTCAATTGGCAAATCAAAGCCCAATAACAGTCTTAAGGCCCTGTCGCACATAACGAGATCGCTGTTGTGTCACAGATTTTGTGACGCAACAGCGATCCCGTTAGCGATCTCTTTATGAGTGACACGCTCCAACGATCTGGCCCCTGCTGTGAGATCGTTGATTGTTACACACTGGTCTGGATCATTTCTACGTCATTGTGTTGTGTTTGACAGGGACAATGACCAACGATCTCAATGCTACGCTGTGGAGT
Source organism: Allobates femoralis (assembly GCA_033576535.1). Lineage (NCBI taxonomy): Eukaryota > Metazoa > Chordata > Amphibia > Anura > Aromobatidae > Allobates > Allobates femoralis. The sequence goes on along the minus strand of JARQOC010000004.1, from coordinate 221,453,766 downwards.
GACAATTACCAACGACCTCGGTATAATGCTAGATCGCTAGTGTGTCAATTTTCACATCGCTGGTGAGATGCCTGTTTGCCATCTTACCAGCGATGTGAAAAACGACGCACCAGTGATCTCTGCACATCGTTATCGGGATCGCTGGTGCGTCTTTATGTGTGACTGGGCCTTTTGTCTGTCAGCTACACACGTGGTCAAAATTGTTGGTACCCCTCATTAATGAAAGAAACACCCACAATGGTCACAGAAATAACTTGATTCTGACAAAAGTAATAAGAAATAAAAAATCTATGAAAATGAACAAATGAAAGTCGGATATTGCTTTTAAACCCTGCTTACACAGAATTTTTAAAAAATTAAACTCATAAAATAGGCCTGGACAGAAATAATAGTATAAAGTATATCACAGGCACACCAAAAATGATTTTGAACCACACGTTTCGTGCAAAGAAACACAATTCTTTTGCACGAAACATGTGGTTCAAAATCATTTTAGGTGTGCCCATGATATACTTTATACTATTGACGCTTTTTTTCTGGAGCACCCACTACTGAGTACGTGAAGCCTTCCATCATCTGTTCATTGGACAGAAATAATGGTACACCTGAAAAAAATGTGAGAAAAGGGATATGTTAAATCAAGGTGTTTCCAGTAATTAGCATCATAGGTGTCTACAATCTTATCAGTCAGTGGGCCTGTATATAGGGCTACAGATACTCACTGTGCTGTTTGGTGACATGGTGATAACCATACTCAGCATGGATCAGAGGAAACGAAGGAAAGGGTTGTCTCAGGAGATTAGAAAGAAAATTATAGACAAGTATGTTAAAGGTAAAGGTTATAAGACCATCTGCAAGCAGCTTGATGTTCTTATTACTACAGTTGCACATATTATTTAGAAATGTAAGATTAATGGGACTGTAACCAACCTCCCTGGACATGGCCGCAGGAGGAACATTGATGACAAATCGGAGAGACGGATAATACGAATAGTAGCAAAAGAGCCCAGAAAAACTTCTAAAGAGATTAAAGGTGAACTTCAAGCTCAAGTAACATCAGTGTCAGATCGCACCATCTGTCATTGTTTGAGTCAAAGTAAACTTCATGGGAAACGACCAATGAGGACACATTGTTGAAAAAAGATCATAAAAAAGCTAGACTAAAATTTGCCAAACTACATGTTGACAAGCCACAAAGATTCTGGGAGTATGTCCTATGGACAGGTGAGACAAAAATTTTACTTTTTGGCAAGGCACATCAGTTCTATGTTCACACACAGAAAAATGAAGCATATCAAGAAAAGAACACTGTCCCTACTGTGAAACATGGAGGAGGCTCTGTTATGTTCTTGGGCTGCTTTGCTGCATCTGGGACAGCGTGTCTTGAATCTGTGCAGGGTACAATGAAATCTCAAGACGATCAAGAGATTCTAAAGAAAAATGTGCTGCCCAGTGTCAAAAAGCTTAGTCTCATGATGATCTAATGACCAAAAACACACCGCTAAAAACACCCAAGAATGGCTAAGAGGAAAACATTAGACTATTCTGAAGTGGCCTTCTATGAGCCCTGACCTAAAGCATCCTATTGAGCATCTTTGGAAAGAGCTGAAACATGCCATCTTGAAAAGACAGCCTTCAAACACGAGACAACTGGAGCAGTTTGCTCTTGAGGAGTAGGACAAAATACCTGTCAAGAAGTGCAAAATTCTCATTGACAGTTATAGGAGTTGTGTGATTGCCTCAAAAGGTTGTGCAACAAAATATTAATTTAAGGTTACCATCATGTCTGTCCAGGCCTATTTCATGAATTTAATTTTTTTAAATTCTGTAGAAGCAGGGTTGAAAAGCAATGTCTGACTTTCATTTGTTAATTTTCATAGATTTTTTATTTATTATTACTTTTGGCAGATTCAAGTTATTTCTGTGCCCATTGTGGGTTTTCTTTCATTAAACGAGGGGTACCAACAATTTTGACCACGTGTGTGTATAGTGACGTGTTCAGAAGTAAGCAACATTCACATGGTAAAAATAACATTTTTCTTTCCAGTCATTCTACTCTGCATTAATCCTGAAAAGCTGCTGAATGGTTAATAAACTACCTGACGGCAGTTTTGAGTATGTTGAGTGGCGCAGTTTTTAAAATGTTATCACTTTAGGGGGGTTTCCAATATATCGGTCCCCCAAAGTCACTTCAAAACTGAGTAGACTCCTAAAAAAAAAATAGGTTTTGTTAATTTCCTTTAAAACAAAAAAAATTACTGTTACAATTTTAAAGCATCTAACAGCCTAACAAAATAAATAAAATAAAAACATTTTACAGATGGTGCTGATGTTAAGCAGACATATGGAACATTTTATTTATTAACTATTTTGTGGTGTGAATATCTGGATTAGGCTGAAGTCACACTAGCGTGTGGCTTGTGTGACGATTGCATTGCACTGCACGGACTGGCCAAGGCTCTCTTCACCCTAGCGTGACTGCTGCATGGAAATACAGTTCAGGAGAGCTGGGGCCGGTCCGGCCATTTTGATGCGATCCTTGTATGAGTTGTATGGCAGTGGGACTTTTGCTGTAAAGGGATAATCAAAGTTTAAAAATTAATAATTTTAAATTATTTTTTTTTACACTTATGATATTTTTAAATAAACACAAAACATATTGACATAGATTTGCCATTCTCATAAACACATAACGTGTCACGAAAAAAGAATCTCAGAATCAGTGGGAAGTGTTGAAACATTGCAGAGTTTGTGTGACACACGTCAAATTTGAAAAATTTGGCCTGACGTCTAAGGGGTTAATATACTAACTTTCCACTGTTCTCTCCAGTGTCTGGGGCCTTTCTGCTCCACTTCTTTATGATTTGACCACTATTCAGACTTCCTGGGTCACACTGCGCTTTACATGACCTTGAAATGGGTCTTACAATGCAAGTCTATAGAGCATCAGAACGAGGTCGCACAGGCTTACATTGTAAAAGAGACTTCCTACTCATGCACACAGCATGGAGCAGAGCTATCAAACTCAGTTGAGTATATGGACCACACGTAAAAATTTTTTAATTTGGTAGGGGGGGGGGGCATTCTTTGCAAGTCAGTCAAATTTGTAAGTGAAAGTTAGGCTACGTTCACACATTTGCATATTTTGTTGCCCTTTTTTGCGCGCGCTTTTTGCCGCGATTTTCAGCCGCGCAAAAAAGCGCAACAAAATATGCAGGAGCTTTCACACACTGTGCTTTCTTTACCCCAGAAAGCGCAGGTGATGTCACAGAGGGGAGGAAGAATCCTGCTTCCTCCTCCCCTCTGAGACGTGTGACAGCCCCATTAGACTTCACAGTGTATTAATATACACTGTGAAATCTAAATTAAACAAAGCCAAATGTATGTAAAATAAAAAATAATTAAATACTTACCTTGCCGACGCCTTTTCCCTGGTGTCCGGTGGCGAGACCAGGCGATTGTGTGTCCTGCAAGAGCCTACCGTGATGTTAGAGGGGCGTTCCCGGCACTGATTGGCCACTCATGGTCATGTGATATGTATCACATGACCGTGAGCGGCCAATCAGCGCCGGGAACGCCCCTCTGACATCACGGCATGTCCTGGCAGAACATACATCGCCTGGCCTTGCCACCGGACATTGGGAAAAGGCGTCGGAGAGGTAAGTATTTCATTCTTTTTTTATTTTACATACATTTGGCTTTGTTTAATTTAGATTTTGCAGTGTATATTGATACACTGTGAAATCTAATGGGCGGTCACAGCTGTCACAGAGGGGAGGAGGAAGTAGTATTCTTCCTCCCCTCTGACGTCAGAGGGAGAAAACGCAGGAGCTCCTGCGTAAAGAATTGACATCTCAATTCTTTCCGCAACTGCGTTTTGTCCCAGAAAAAGCACTGTGTATTTTTACGCAGTGTCTGCACAGCAAAGTGAATTTCCCATTCACTTTGCTGGCAGATACAAAACACATTGCGTATTTTGAAAAGCGCGCGTAAAAAAGCGCGCCAAAATACGCAATGCGTGAATGTAGCCTTACACCGTTTTTTTTTTTATATATATATATATATATATATATATATATATATACCTTTTGATTAGTTTTTTTTATGCTTTTTATTTTATTTTTTGAAATTTCATTCATCGTATGGTTTATGGTAAAGTTTTATATCTTGGGTCATTACAGATATTGCGATAAGAAACGTGCATTTTGTTTGTTAATTTTCGTTTATGTATAAAACAGCATTTTTTGTGGTAAAAAAGTAATTTTTTAATTATTTTTATTTTACATTTTATCCCCTTTTTGAAAATACCATCTTACAATTAGCACCATTTAAAAGTTTTAGCCAACATTTTGCAGTAATATCCATATCCTGGCCCCAATCTTGTAGTAATAGCCCCATCTTGTAGTTATATCTCCCATTGTGATCCTCATCTTGTAGTAATGTCCCCTATCCTGGTCCTCTACTTGTAGTCGAGTCAGCAATCTTGATCTCCTTTTTCTAGTAATGCACTATCCTGATCCTCTTGTAGTAATGCACTGTCTTGGACCCCTTCTTGTAGTAATGTCCCCATCTTGGTCTCTTTCTTGTAGTAATTTCCTCATCCTGATCCCTTTCTTGTGGTAATGTCCCCATTCTGGTCCCCATATTGTGGTAATGTGCCCATCCTGGTCTCTCATCTTGTAATGATGACACACACACACCTTCTACTTACATGTCATCCGCCGACACCATAGACCCCTTGAGGATAGCGGCGCTGTCACCCACGCTTAACTTGAGTTGTATTGCCGGCGCATACAGAGACATGCTTTCTGCACATGTCCAATACTGGCTGATGCCCAATCAGAGGCTAGTCGTTGACATCAGCTGCTGTCCTTTGATTGGCTGCCATTGGTATAACTGAGCAGCGCTTGTCACTTGCGCCGCTGCCAATACAAGTGAAATAAAGCCCTTGGTGTTGGCGGCGCATGGACAGGACCTCGATCCTCAAGGTGCCTACAGTGCCTGTGGGCTGCATGAAGTGGCCTCAAAGACCGCCTACGGGCCGTATGTTTGAGCCCCCGGCATGAAGTGAGCCAACTAGTTGCTGTTGTGTTGATATGATTGAGAAGCAAAGCAGAATGGCACTGGACTCCGGAGAGAGCATTGGTTGGTTAGTATATTAATAGACTCGCACTGCAATAAATAAACACATTTTAATAAAAACAAAAATACTGTGTTTTTTGGACTGTGAGATGTACTTTTTTCCTTCAAATTTTGGAAGAAACCGAGGGGGGAAGGGTTCTTATTGTCCCGATATACATGGCTGTGTTGGAGTGGGTCACAGGAGGCAGGAGCAGGATAGCATCAGTGCTGTCTACAGCCTCCTGTTAATAGTGTGCCCAGTATTAAGGAAAATTAATGTTTACTGTTTCCCACACCCATAAACGCACCTAACCCTCTCTTCTGAACCTGTCACTAAGAGGTGGGTGGGATTATGGGCATGGGGAGCAGTAAATATTTATTCTCCTTAATAGCAGGCACACATGATCACCCAGCAGCCGGCTTCCTGTAGCGGCTGGGGCAATCTTTGTCAGATATTAAAGAAAATGAATATGCACTATTCCTCACACCCATAATCCTAAACTTGGCGAGCAGTGAATATTCTGACTACTGACTTAATTGTGTCTGAGCATGCATGTCAATGATTTTGTGTGCTGCGCCGCTTGCTCACTGAAGTCAGTTTCTGGCATCAGAGAAGGACACCACATACCGAAGGAGTGGAGGGATGGTGAGTAGAATCGTTTGGTTTTTTATGCATGTGGTATAATGGCGGGCCATATACACCAGGACGGGATCATGATGGGAGACATTTATACCAGGATAGGGATCATTTATGCCAGGGTAAGGCCATGGATAGGGGACATACAGTATGTAAGAAGTATGTGCACAGGATGGGGAACATTTATACCTGATAAGGGCCATATATACCATGATGATTTACATATTTACCAGGACGAACCGATGTTGGGGATCATATATACCAGGATGGGGGACATTCTAGTGCATCTCAATGAATTAGAATATCGTCAAAAAGTTAATTTATTTCAGAAATTCAACACAAAAAGTGATGCACATAATATATAGAGTCATTACAGAGTGATCTATTTCAAGTGATTTTTTTCTGTTAATGTTAATGAGTATGGCTTACAGCCAATGAAAACGCAAAGGTTATTATTTCAGAATATTAAAGTAGTGAGGATAAAGGGATAAAAATCATGCTGCCATATTCCACGATACATCAAAGGGTGAATATAATATTGATTTATTAGTCAGTGTTTCAGTACTCCTGAAACATGACGATATTACATTAATTTTTTATGACATTCTAATTCATTGAGATGCACTAGTATACACCAGGATGGGCCCAGGATAGGGGGACATATATACCAGGATGGGAAACATATATACCTGAAAGGAGCCCAGGATGGAGGACATTGGTACAGAATTAGAGGACATTACCACCATAACCGTGTCAGCAGCAAGTCCACTGCCCCCCCCATTGCATAATGAACAGATTTTCTGCTTCAATTTTTTTTCCTATCTACCGTATTTTCCGGCGTATAAGACGACTGGGCGTATAAGACGACCCCCAACTTTTCCACTTAAAATATGGAGTTTGGGATATACTCGCCATATAAGACTACCCCCTCTTCTACGGTATGATTCCCACTATGACCCCCACACAGTATAATGGACCCACATATAGAATAATGGCCCCTACATCTCTTCACACTGTATTATGGCCCCTACATCTCTTCACACTGTATTATGGCCCCCACACAGCCCTAAAATAGCCCTGCATAAAGTATAGAGGCTCCCTCATACCCCTTCAAGTATTATCATGCTCCCACAGAGCCCTCTAAGTATTATAATAGCTTCCATATAGTATAATTGTCTTCATAAATTATAATGCATCATCAAAGTCCTCCATATATTATAATGCACCCCGTAGTCCTCCATATAGTGCAATGCACTCCATAGTCCTCTAGATAATATAATGCACCCCATAGTTCTCCATATAGTGTAATGCACCCCCATAGTCCTCCATGTACTATAAACATGTACTCCATGTACTATAAAGAGTGTAATGTGACAGCGCTGGGGTGGGTGGGAAGGGTGAGTGACACAGAGTGGGGACATACCAGCTCCAGATGGGGCGGTTTAAGAGAGACAGAGATGGGGATGTGCCAATGTCAAGGGGAGGGGGTAGGTGACATGGAGAGGGTTGTGCCAGTAGTGGTGGGGGAGTACAGCCCCCATCAACCCCCAATATTACTCTTTAGCCACACACACACAGACATACACACAGTCAGACACAGACACACAGTAAGACACACACACAGTCAGACATACACACAGTCAGACACAGACATACAGTAAGACACACAGTCAGACATACACACAGTCAGACACACACACAGTAAAACACAGACACACAGTAAGACACACACAGTCAGACATACACACAGTCAGACACAGACACACAGTAAAACACAGACACACAGTAAGACACACACAGTCAGACATACAGTCAGACACACAGTAAAACACAGACACACAGTAAGACACACACACACAATCAGTCAGACACACACACACACAGTCAGACATACACACAGCCAGACATACACACTGTCACCAGACCCTGCCGGAGCTTACCGCTGCCACCACCGCTGCACGTAGCCGGGCACCGTAGTATCAGGCGGCTGCTGGCGTCTGATTGGCCCTGGCATTACCGTACATCCACACAGAGCGGCGCAGATTACCTCCTTACAGGAGATGTACGGTAATGCTGCGGCCAATCAGACACCAGCAGCCGCCTGATTGGCTGATGGCTTATTACCGTACATCTATGGAGCCCGGCAGCTAAGTACACGGCGGCGGTGGCAGCGGGAAGCTCCGGGGGACATGGACGGCAGAGGCAGGTGAGTATTCTTTGGTTTTTTTGTGCCTGCACTGCACCGCTCATTTTCGGGGGGTGGGGGCTTATATTAAGCAGCGTGGGCCCAATGCAGATGCTGGCAATTTTTTTCTCCACTAGTTACCCGGCGTATAAGACGACCCCCGACTTGGAAGAAGATTTTTAGGGGTTAAAAAGTCGTCTTATACGCCGGAAAATACGGTAGGTGCATCTTAAAGTCCAAACAATACGGTAACTCTATGTGCTTCTTTAAGTATGCATGTAAGATATAAACCACTTAGGTAACCTTTAAAGAGTGAGCCAAAAAATAGCATGAAAAAGTAACATTGAAACCATAATAAAACTTGCTTCTGCTTTAGTGAAAATCTAGATTACAATGCAGTTTTGTGCTGGAAGTGAGTGTTTGATTTCTAGAAAAATTTATTTTTACAGTAATTTTCACTATAATATCTGTGCATTAACCCAGACTTCACTTTTTGTTTCGCCATATTCCCTTCTATACAATAATGAACCATGGATCATAATTCTGCATAGTGACAGTTCATCCTACTTGTGCTGTAATAAGATTGTCACACGCTTTCTGTGTTTTCAGATATTTTTAAATGGTTTAATTCTACTACTTTAACGTATTTCAGGGGACAGCAGAAACTCGTATGTTGCCAGAGGGAAGCTCTTGTGATGTCCTGAATTCTCGTATCAGTGGTGAAATCATGGAGCTTACCCTAGTGAAATATCAGGGCAGAGACTGGAATGGCCATGTCAGGATCCATGATGGTCTTCCTGAATTTTTCCCTATATGTTTCTCGGCTGACACTTCTGAAGTTATGTCGGTGGATCTCTATGTTCATGTAAAACGGATTGGAAACCGCATGATACTCTCTGTTTTTAGCCCATATTGGATTATTAACAAGACATCGCGCATCTTACAGTACCGTGCAGAGGACATACATGTCAAACACCCATCAGACTACAGAGATGTGATACTTTTCTCTTTCAAGAAGAAGAACCTCTTCAGCAAAAACAAGGTGCTCCTGTTTGTTATATGTAACTTTTATATTCAGTTGTGTTGACTTTAAAATAAAAATTACCTTTTATAAGTTCTTATTGTGATCTACAGTGGATTTTAAAGTCTACACTCCCCAGTTAAAATTACATGCTTTTTTTTCCATGTAAAAAAATCATACCAAGATTAATTTCAGAATTTTAATCATCATTGTCATTCATAATCTACACAAATCCAGTGAGAAACAAACTGAAATAATTTTGTTAGGGAAATTAAAAACAGCAAAACTTAAACAATGTGGTTGTATAAGTATAAATACCCTCTTATAATTGGGGATGTGGTTGTGTTCAGAGTTAAGGCCCCGTTACACCTGACGATGTCCCGGCGATCCAACCAACAATTTGGATCGCTGGGACATCGTTATCTGATCGCTGGTGAGCTGTCAAACAGGCAGACTCACCAGCGATCAGAACCAGCGAGAATGCAGGTAACCAGGGTAAACAGCGGGTAACTAAGCGCCGCGCTCTGCTTAGTTACCCGATGTTTACCCGGGTTCCCATCTCCATCGCTTGCTGTGCGGTGCTGGGAGATCGTTCATCGTTGGTTTCCCGCTGTCACACGCGCCGATGCTGGCCGCCCAGCGGGAAGCAAATGATAAATTTATGGTCCAGGTCATTAACCAACGATGAACGACCTCATTGTTGGTCATTGGTAAATGTCACACGCAACGATGTTGTTTCGACATCGCTGCAACGTCACCAAACCAGTGATATCGTTAACGATATCGTAGTGTATGATGGGACCATTTAAACTCGTGGTAAATGGTAGTCAATACTCAGCTCTCACCATTTACAGTGATTCTAATTAACCCCATATAAAGTTTAGCTTTTCTCATAGGATTTTCCTAACATTTTGTTAGTTACATTCTTCAGCAAAAATCATGGTATGTAAACAGTTTACAACACAGCAATGGGATCTCATTTTGAAAGGAGACAGTGAGACTCTGAAACACACAGAAGCTCCTGGTGACAACACATAATTTCAATTATTTAACAACTCGTACATTTTCAAACAAAAAAGGCACCAAAAAAACATAATTTGTAAACATACGGTAAGTATTTTTGTTGCATTTTTTCCTGACTGCGTTGAAGTCTGTGCTTTTTACAGCATTTTTTCACCCATTAAGAATTTACATGCTGCAGATTTTTTTCTGCACCAAATTTGCAAGGAAATAATAAGCAATCTGTGTACAACACTTCAGAATTCTCTTTGACTCTGCTGCCTTCAGGTTAAGCATGCAGATTTGTCACAAAACTGCTCCAAAAACAAGCATGAAAAAATGCACTGTGTGTGTATATGACCTAAAGGACCTGCACCAGAAACGTCTGGCAGGTACTGGTTGTGTTCTGCTTTTGCCAACAATCCCACTTATTATTCATATGATTGGCCTATTGGGAAGGGTGGAAAGATCCCTTTCTTACAAAAAAAACAAACAAAAGCATGTGGGAGAATGTGTTATGATCTGATGACACCAACATTAAACTTTTTGGCCAAAATACAAAAGGTATGTTTGGTGCAATGCCAACTCTGCACATAACCAAAAGAACACAATTAAACACAATGAAGCATAGTGGAGACAGCATTATCTTTTGGGGCTGTTTAACTAGGGCTTTAGTCAAGATGGAGATTTATGAACAGTTCCAAATATCTTGTCAATTTTGCAACAAATCCTTCAGACATCTGCTAAATGGCTTAATTTGAAGAGGAATTTTACCATTCAGCACGACCACAACCCTGAACATGCCTCTAAATCAACAAGAATAGCTTCGCCAGAAAAAGATCAAAGTTTTGGAATAGTTTTGCCAGGGCCCAAACTTGAATCCTATTGAAATTTGACAATTGACCTAAATTGGGCTGGAAACAAAAGATGCTATCTAAATCTGTTAGATTGTGAGGGTGTCATGTATTGACTGCCTGCAGTCAATTGATGTTGCTGCTGTAGTTTAAACTAGCTTTTTTTTTTTTTGCCTCCGTCACTGTGGCTCTGCAGGTGGAGGTTGCTGAATGTTTGGTGGAAGTGACTAATAGCTCAGGTGAGCTGAGGGGGTATGTCTGAGCCTTCTACCCTCTACCCCATGGCCATAAATACTTCAGCTTCCTTCCACTAGATGTCGCTGATTCAGCTCATTCCTGATCTGAGACCTTTGGTGTGCAGGCGTTCTTTGGATCTGCTGCAGTCCTCTTCATTTGAAGTTGCTGGGTGTTCCTGGTCTCTGGGTGGAGGTAGGGACTTTGTGCCTAGGGCTTTCTAAAGAGCTTAGGAGAAAGGATGGCGACTCAGACCACCTCACCTTCAGAGGTACCTCCAAGAATAGGGTGAGTCAGGGACCCCCTAGTACCAGGGAGAGATTAGCCTCCCTGGAATCTCTTCGCTCGCCTTCCTTACTATCCAGTTCCTGATTCCCTCTCCCCAGTAATTGTGACAGAGGGTAATTGAAAAGGAGTGGGCAGAGATTGCCAATTCTAGATGTGCCATGCTGATAGACTCCTATCCAAAAAGACTGAATGCTATCATACATTCGAAGGTTACTTCAACATAGCATTAAGGGTGCCCTTATTAATGCAACCACAATATTGTAGTTCTTTGTTTTCTTTTTCCACCTGAAAAGTTTAATTTTTTAAATTGTTCAGATTATAGGTGACTTTAAAAGGGTTGGCCACCAATAATAATAATCTTTATATACCGCCAACAAATTCCGCAGAGCTTTACAATTCAGAGGTTCGTACAAAAACAGTCAAAAGTAACAGTTATAAAAAATACAATAATTAAAGCAAAAATAATGATGACCCTGCTCATAAGAGCTTACAATCTACAATGAGGTAGGGGGTGACACAAAGTACAGGTGCTTATTTACAATGGTGGTCCAGTCACCTGGAAGAAATGAGGAATAAATAAAAGCTGCATGAGCTAGATACCACCCAATCTTTGTAGTGCTTTTTGGTTTGGTGGAGTTTGACGGAAAGTTATGTTCAGAGAAATAGTGACTGGGCTGTTGTATAAAGGACTTAGATTAGGGAGCATGATAGGCTGCTCTAAAAAGATGTGTTTGTAAGGGCCACGTCACACACACAGATATTTGTGCAGATATTGTTCGCAGATCTCTGGTTGCAGTGAAAACATGGACAGATTGCCCCATTTTGTGGCTGTGTACAAATGTAACAATTGAGTCCATGATTTCACTGCAACCAGAGATCTGCAAACAATATCTGCACAGATATCTGTGTGTGTGACGTGGCCCTATGGAGCATTCTTATATCACACATGTCCATTTTTTTTTATTACTTTATTGATGAAAAAAATCAACAGTTTGTAAAAAAAAAAAAAATATATCTATATATATATATATATATATATATATATATATATATATATTTATTTTATTTTGGGTAGATTTAAATCCAAAAATAAAAATAAGTGGAACACACCATCCATAAAAGAACAACCTTTATTGATTCATATCAAAGGTTCATGCAAGAAGGCAGGAGAGCAGATGACAGAGTGGGCGTACAGACGAGCCGTTTTGCGTAACAAACACACTTCAAAGGTCTCCACCTCAAGTTTTTTTTTTCTCCTAATTTGAGATCAGCATAATTTAGAGACCTGAACCTTAAGTCTAGTGATGTACCACTTACTGGACTGCTTACTGTAGTTTTGATAAAATCAATGCTTGATATGCAGTAGATTAATTTTAGAAGAATTGAAAATCTTTTACCATGTAGCCCTCCATAGTCATGAGCTCTGTATAACCCTCCACTCCACCTGCCATCACCACTGTTTTAACAGAAAGCTGCAAATCATTGCTGTGGCTGGGGTTACACAGCTCAAAATTCTAAAATGCTAGAGAAGTGCCTAGATCTGCAGTAGGCAAAACAGTGATTTTATCAAAACTACGACAAGCAGCCCAGCATGTGATATATCACTGGTACCAGGGTCTTTACCCAAATATCATGCTGCTCACAGATAGGATAGCAAACACCTGCTGACATATTCTGTTTTAAGGATTTTGGTCCAATTTTGCTACTGATGACATCCTGATACAGTAGGCTATATACTGTGACTTTAAAATTTTTAAGAAATGGTTTCTCTAGTGTTAAATATGGCCTCTCACTAATTTGAGCATGTTAAATTTAGTCATATCATTCAATAATCGCTGCAGAGCTGAATAAAACATATTTTTTAATTTGTTCTCTCTGTTGCAAAAATATTAGCTTGCACAGGTTTAATTTTAATTTATTTTAAGTCAGTTGTTTTTTTCCAGAGATTTGTCAGGGGTCATGTACCTCTTCCCCTGCATAAAGTTGACCAATCTTAAGAAGGCAGCTTCATGCAGGGAAAAGACAACTCACCCTTGTCCCCTACTGTGTAGAGAAACTGCAGAGCAAATTTATGTATTATTGCAAACCCTTCTGGATCATCACATGGTGCTGTCAGCTGTCAGCTATCACCCTTTATCCACACTGATTGAGAGGAGATCTGGAAGTGTTTGTAATGATATGGAACACAGCTCTGTTGTATCTCTACACAGTAGCTACAGAGAGGGTGAGTTCTTTTTTTTACCTGCTTGATATTGCCTTCTTATGATTGGTCTCCGTAGGGATGTACTTCTTCCCCTGCATGAGGTTGACCAATCTGGTAATACCAGGTTGAATTTTAATATAAATTAGAATATAAACTTTACAAGCTAATATCTCCGCATTGGAGAAGTGAAATTTAAAGATAAAACTTCATTTTAATCAGTTCTTCAGCCACTGTTCCATGCTGTGATCAGTGTAAATAATGAATTAATAGTGATCGGTCCTCTTTAAATAGAATTATACTTATTTTTTTTTCTTTTTCTTTTTTCAATGGTCACGTTTTTAAAAGTAACTTTTGCACAAACGTATTTCATCAATGATAAAGTGAAAATGTTGCTGTTGGTTCCCAAGTGGAAACATTTTTTAAAGTATAATAATATTCATCCATCCTGAAAACTAAATTTAGTTTGGGAAAAATGTAATGTTGTACTCATAGATTTATTTACCTTTTATAGATCCAGCTATGCATTTCCACCAGCTCATGGTCATCTGGATTTTCTCTAGATACAGTCGGAAGTTATGGTTGTGTTAAGTGTCCTGCGGGTAAAATGGAATATTTGGTAAGCTTGCATAACGGTAGAAGAAAGTGTTTGCCTGACCTAATGTTGATGTCAAGTTTAGTTTTTAGTTTGCAAAGTTGATTTCAAGAGCTTGTTATTGATAGTCAGTCAGATTTTTTTCTTTGTTGTGTCATTTTGTAAAAGTGAAGTAGTGATATTTATACATTTTACTGTGCTTTACGTTCTTTTGTTTCCTATTATTAAGGTTGGCGCAAACATTAAAATGAGTAGTTTTAATCTGACACGGATTGTTACATTGACACCATTCTACACCCTTGTCAACAAGTGTGGACTGGAGCTTGAGGTGGGAGAAATTGAAGCAGACGGGTCTTTACCAGATCTGAAGTGGCATTACGTTGCATCCTCGGAGGTATCCTGATTATTTCACATATTATCTACCATTGCAACCCCATCTATAAATTGTGCATTCCATTAAAGGGGAACTCCAGTGAGAGAGAACTTTTTAGTACAGTTCCTGCCCTACTACATGACGAAGCAGAGCTGTACACTGCAGTTCTAAGATCTATAGATCTCTTATAAATCGATAAAATCATACCTGCTCCTCTGCTTTAGCCCCCACCTCAGGGAACTGAAATCTCTGTCTGAGAGCTTCATGTAGAAGCAAAAAGCAGATGGTGTGGCAGGGGTGTGGGAGGAGGTGTAACAGGGGTGTGGGAGGGGGTGTGGTAGGAGGTGTCTAAGGTGTGGCAGGCGGTGTGGATGCTGTGAGCTGCAAGATCAGCCTATATTCACACCTCCTCACATTTCTGAATGGGAAGGGGGCATGGCAGGGGGCGTGACCGCCGACCCCATGCTCCACACATACACTCCAGCCCCTGATATGCCATCCTATGTGACAGCACAACACTGCAAATAAACACAGCATGAATGCTGAGAAGAATGCAAAAATAAAAATGGAAGAGCTGACATCCTGCAGATCTGAAGACATGCTTTGTAGGTTCATATCTGCAAGGGAAAATAAGCAGCAGCGTGACCATGACATTGTAGGAATCTGTCACTTTCCTGGTACTAAGAAATGCTGCATTTTTGCATTTTTTTCGGCTGCATAACTGCATGGATAAATTGCCACAAAGTGAAGCTTGTGAACACACATTTGTAGTGCATGTTGCAGTTCTTTACACATGGACCTGAGGTGTCACATAATCTAAAACTGCTGGGTACAAGGCCCTAACATGAGCAGAAAGTGCCTTCACATGGATTAATAAACTGAATAAACCATAGTACTGTACATGTATTCCTACATTTAGATTGATATCATGTAAGACCATCTATAATTCGGAACATTGAAATAGCAATTTTCTTTAGCTGTTAATAGATATTACGTGATAATACAGGTGTGTACTATAACGTGTGTAACAGATGCTGCAGACTGTGGATGCCTTGCTGTGCCTGTTACTGAGAAGTGATGATGATGATCCATTGGAAAGATGCAGGGACAGGAATCTACCATGTTTGTATGGAGAAGAGACCATGCAGAGCTGAATCGATCAATGTAATGATTTGTCTCTGCTGGT
The DNA here is from genome assembly GCA_033576535.1 of Allobates femoralis. Taxonomy (NCBI): domain Eukaryota; kingdom Metazoa; phylum Chordata; class Amphibia; order Anura; family Aromobatidae; genus Allobates; species Allobates femoralis. Next base: position 221,438,073 of record JARQOC010000004.1, on the reverse strand, counting down.
ATCTTCACATTAACAGTACACATTATGCATCATCATACAGCAGAGGATCACAGCGTGTATCTGTATCTGCTTGGTGACATGATTGCTATTTGAAACCTGGACCCTCTGTTCCATAGGATGTTATATCAGGGGCTGGAGTGTATGAGTGTGAACATGGGATCGGCGGTCACGCCCCCTGCCATGCCTCCTTCCCATACAGAAATGTGAGGGATTTGTGAATGTAGGCTGATTTTGCAGCCCCCAGCATCCACACCTCCTGCCACAACCCTGCCACACCTCCTGCCACACCCCTAACACCTCTGCCACACCTCTTGCCACATCTCCTGCTTTTTGCTTCTACATGAAGCTCTCAGACAGAGATTTCGGTTCACTGAGTTGGGGACTAGCGCAGAGGAGCAGGTATGATTTTATCAATTTATAAGAGATCTATAGATCCTAGAACTGCAGTGTACGGCTCTGCTTCATTATGTAGGAGGGCAGGAACTGTACTAAAATGTTTTCTCTCACTGGAGTTCCCCTTTAAGCATGTAGTTCTCTAGTCTGCTCAGATACCAGATTTCACCACTGAGCACAAGAATTATTTAAAGTAAGTGCTATATAATAATAAACATCATAAGGCGCCTAGAGTGTACATGTTGGGTAGTTCTGTTTTAGGATGCCATGTGCTCATTTTATTCTTCTGCTTAGAGCAGTAGCGTTTAAAAGATGAAAAAAAAGCTATGTGATTGAAAACTTTTTTATGATTCATTAGTTTCATATTGATTTAGTTTATTAGTATGGAAACAATAGAAATCCAGAGCATGTAATATAAGATGAGATGGTTTCGCTATGGAACCTATCGGTACACTTGTAGTGATTTATGCTTCTGTTACATGTTTACTGTAGTGTGTGCCATTCTGGCCAGAAAATGTCTCTGGGAAGTTGTGTGTCCGTGTAATCGGCTGTGCAGGAACATCCAAACCCTTTTTCTTCAATAAACAGGATAACGGCACTTTACTGGTTATTGACAGCATGGTAAGTTGAGTATGGAGTATATACAGGTACAAAATGCACTACATGGCCAAAAATATTGAGACCCCTCACCATTATTAGAATATGGATTTTAATATGGTATTAAGCAAGACTCATGATGCATAGGCTCTAAACATTGGTTCGATATCATCATATTATCTGTTGATGTTCATTACTAAACCATAAATAGTAGTAATTTAATTACTACCAGCATTCATCATATTTTCCATACATACCGTACATATATCTACTTTGTTGTTTGCATTTTAGACAATTCAACTGCTATGGCTGCTTTCACATAGCGATTTTCTTCCATCCGTGGCTGTCCAATGTAAATCGGACAGCCACAGATCCGATTTGGCCTAATTGTCATCTGGTTTTGTGGGATATGATTTGTGTCCGATTTTTTGCTGTATCCAAAATTGGAGACTGCTCCGCTTTTGGGCACAGAAAAAAATCTGATCCCACAAAATCAGATGGCAATTAGGCCAAATCCGATCCGATCTGTGGCCTTTAACATTGGGGTCTATGAGCACGAGTCCGGGGAAACAGCTGATCGTTCCTCGGGCCTGATTTTAGTGTACTGAGCATGCTCAGTACACTAAAATTTGCTTCCAATCCGTATAATATACATTGCAGAAGTGAAATTAAGTAAAAGAAAGAGTTAAAAATAAAAAAATCTGTATGCTCACCTATCCGGGATCCACCGGTGCCTCCCAGCAAGGTCCAGGTGCTTATAGGACGTGCCGTGATGTCACAACCCGGCAGCGTCATTGAGTTGCATGACCGCAGTTACCGCGGTAACTGCGGTCATGTGACCCAATCAGCTGATCGGATTGTGACATCACGGCAGGTCCTATAAGCACCCGGACCTTGCTGGGAGGCAGCAGTGGATCCCGGATAGGTGAGCATGCAGATTTTTTATTTTTAACTCTTTATTTTTACTAAATTTCACTTCCACAATGTTAAATATACATTGCGGAAGTGAAAGTGCCCCGCTGTGTCCGGATCCGAGATAATCACCCCCTGTGGTGTCCTCTCCTGTCTGTGGGGTCCTACAAAGTAGGATCCCACGGACAGGAACAAAAACGTTATGTGAAAACAGCCTAGTGCACAGTTTTACTTGCACCTATTTTTTTTTGCTTTTAGTAACCTAAATCATTAATAATATAGTGGAATGAATATATAATCTCACACGTTCTAGAATCTCCCGACGCAATAGAATCAGTTTCCCGTCTAGTTGTACATAAGAGTTATAGAGTCATACAAGATGATGGAATTTCACATATTTAACTTTTTTTGTTGGAAAATAGCTGCATTCATACTTGGCACATTTGCTATTTTTTCTTCTTAACCCCTTCACCACCCGGTGATTTTTTTTGTTTTTAGTTTTAAACTCCCCTGCTTCCAAACGCCATAGCTTTTTTTATTTTTCCGTCAATATAGACATATGACAGGTTGTTTTTTGTGGGACAAGTTGAACTTTCAGATGCAATCATTCATTTTACCATATAGTGTAAAGGGAAATGGGAAAAAAATTCCAAGTGCAGTGAAATTGCAAAAAAAAAAAGTGCAATTACACGTTTGGTTTTTTGGTTTTTTAGTCGCCATTTTCACTATATGGTAAAACTTATGTGACGGAGTGATGCCTCAGGTCGGTACGAGTTCGCAGATACCAAACATGTATACTTTTACTTGTATCTAAGTAGTGAAAAAAAAAAAGAATCACACTTTTTGCTCCATGTTCTGCGACCCGTAGCGTTCTCTTTTTTCAGGATCTGGGGCTATGTGATTGCTTATTTTTTGTGTCTTGAGCTGACGTTTCTAATTATCCCATTTTTGAATGGATGCACAGTTTTGATCGCCCGTTATTGCATTTTATAGCAATGTTGCGGTGACAAAAAAAAATGTAATTTTGGCGTTTGGACCTTTTTTTCCGTTACGCAGTTTACAGCTCTCTTTAATTGATTTTATATCTTTATAGATCGGGCGTTTCTGAACGCGACAATGCAAAATGTGTATTTTTTTAGTTTCAACAAAATTTTATTGTGAAATAAGAAAAGTAACAGCGTACAAACAATTGTTAATCAATGCAATGTGAGAAAAATAGTAAATAAAGCAAGTAAAACAAATAAAACAGGATTCAGGTTCATATAGCAAGCCGTTGTTACATACTTTATAATTTGGTGTTAATGCTAAAAGAGGAGAAAGTGCAAAAAAATAAAATAAAGAAGAGAAAAAACTTATCTTGAGTAGGGGGGAGAGGCATGTTTGTAATTGTTCAACAGGGGTTAGCTTTTGGGGGGTAATTCTATGGGTTGGCGTGTGGGTGTCTACGGGTTGTTATCTCATTGGTCCGGTCACGGGGTGTTCCACTTTCTTTATAGAGCTTCGTGTTATTGTGTGTTTTACGTTGATAGTGACATTACTCTGTGAAGGTCATGGTCTTCGTTTTTGGTTATCCAGGGTTTCCATATAGCCCTGAAGAGGTCCATGGTGTAATTTCTTATTGCCTCTATTTTCTCGAAGAGCATTATGGAGTGGATACGGCGCTTTACTTGTTCTAGTGATAACAAGTTTGTGTTCCATTGTTTGGCTATGGGGTTTTTGGTGACCATGGTTATATAAGTGAGTAGCCGATATGTTTTGTTACTTGCATTAGGCGGTTTGTCCCCAAACAGTAATACTAATGGAGTGAGTGAGAGTTTGTTAAGTAGAGTGAAGTTGATTAACTTTGATGTCATTACAAAGGGATTTTTACGATGGGGCATGTCCACCATGTGTGGAGTGTGTCCCCTACTGTGTCACAGCCTTTGAAGCATCTGTCAGACTTGGAGCTGTATATGTTGTGTAAAAAGCTGGGGACACGGTGCGTCCTGTGGAAAAGCTTAAAGGATGTTTCCGTTAGTGATACCAGATGGCTTCCCTTCATGATGCTTTCGTTACATCTGTACCATCTTTCTGGTGTAAGTGTGATTCCCAGATCTATTTTTTTATTGCTCCATAGCTTTTAGCTTACGACTATCCTTTGGGTGGTTGAGCGTAGTGTATATTTGAGATATTAATCCTTTGTCCAGGGGGTCATGCATACATTTGAGTTCAAATGCCGTCGCTTTTGGGTGTGCTATATTTATGTATATGTGCTCTAGCCTGAAGGTCTCTGTGGGTGGGATTTTATATCTATTAATAATTGCGTGCTTGGGCATAAGTGTCGAGTGGTTAAGGAGTTGTTGTAGTCTGCGTACATTATTTTGTTCCCACCATGTGTGGTTTTTGGAGGAGACCCCGGGTTGAAACATTGGGTTGTTAAATAGCTCCAATAGTGGTGACTGGTGGGATAAAAGGGAGTATTGGAATCTTATGGATCTCCATAGTTGTAGGGTGTGGAGGGTGTATGGCGAGTACGTGTTTAGGTTTTTTGGTAGAGTCCCCGTGGCCCAGAGGAGACCCTCAAGGTGTATGGAGCTAGTTTTGAGTTCTCTATGTGGATCCATAGGGGAGTGTTCTGCTCTGCATGTATTGTTGTCATTTGTGCCATTTCTGCTGCTCTGTAATAATATATGAAATTTGGTAGCGATACGCCTCATGTTGCTTTGTGTTTATGTCAAGTCTACGTGTATATGCATGGTCTCTTATGATTCCATCTGAATCGGTTAATTTGGGAGTGGATTGTTTTGAATATGGACTTTGGTATTGCTAGTGAGCAGAAGAGATATAGAAATTGTGGTAGTGTGACCATCTTTATCATATGGACTCTCTCTAAAAAGGAGAGGGTTGGGGTTGACCATTTGTTTAGATTCTGTTCTAGTTTTTGCAATATGGGGCTATAGTTTTATTTATTTAGGGTGTTTTATGTGATGTCAAGTTGATTCCGAGATAGTGGATGTAGTGCTCTTTGTGTGTAAATTTAAAGTTGGACAGAATTAGGTTTCGGTTATTGGCTGGTTTGTTAATAAACATTATTTCTGATTTATCCACCTTTACTTTCAGTCTTGAAATCTCCTCAAATTGTTTGAGGATGGCTATCAAGTTTGGAAGCGATATGTGGGGGTTCATTAGGGTCAGTAGTAGGTCGTCTTTGAAGAGGCTTACTTTATAGGTGTGTTTCCTTAATTTTGGGCCTGTGATATCTGGATGGGATCGTATCTTTTGGGCTAGGGGCTCCATGATCATAGCAAATAAGGCCGGTGATAGGGGGCATCCCTGTCTCGTGCCTCTTTTTATGAGTATTGGTTCCGGGGAGGTGGTTGGGAGTTTTAGGTACAAGACCGGGTTGTTGTAGAGGAGTTTAAGGGAGTTTATCAATTGTTGAGGCAGCCCCAACCAGTTCAGAACTTGGAACAGGTATGGCCAGGCTACTAAGTCGAAGGTCTTTTATATGTCTAAGGCCAGTACAGTTAGGGGTGACTTTGGTTTGTTGGCATTGTGTATTATATTGAGGTTCCTACGTATGTTGTCTGGTGCGTGTCTCGATTGTATGAAACCCACCTGGTCTTTGTGTATAAGGTTAGGGAGGCATTTATTCTGTTAGTTAATATGGCCGTGAAGATTTTAAGGTCAATATTTAATAGGGAGATGGGCCTGTAGTTTTTGGTGAGTAGTCGGTCTTTTTTTGGTTTTGGGATGACAGCGATATGTGCGGTGTAAAATTCTTGGGGCATGGTTTGTCCTGAGAGTAGGTTGTCACAATATGCGTGTATGTGGTTCGTTAGTGTGTCCTGGAATTTTTTGTAGTATAGTGCGGTCAGTCCGTCCGGGCCTGGTGCTTTACCTGTTTTTAGTTGTTTGATGGTGGTCAGTATCTCCTATTCTGATATCGGTGAGTGTAGTTTTGCGCGTAGTTTGGGGTTAGGGATGGTAGTGGTATAGTGGCTAGGAATTCGTCAATTTTGGGATTGGTGGAGTGTGGGTTGTCATTATATAAATTTTGGTAGAATCTATGGAATCTAAGGAGTGGTGTGTAAAGTGTGTTTCCTGTAGTAGTATTATATCCGGTGTATGTTTTGAGTAGTTTATGAACGTGCGTTTTCTTTTAAACGCGGATTTGAGTCCTCTGACATTGTGTGATAGTACCTTATACAGTCACAATATAGGGGGGCATGTTAGCTGTTGTGTGGGGTCAGTCTCCGTGTAGTGTGGTGGTGATCAGTTTGGGTATTAATTTGGGGGGGAGTTAACCTTGGTTGCGGGGGGGGGGGGCTGGGTTAGTGGGCATGGTAGGTGACTAATTTGGGGAGAGATAACTTTTGGAGTTGTGGGGGGTGGGCTTTGGGGGTGGGCAGGTGGACATAGCAGATACAATCGAGGTGGTATTCGGTGGTTTTTGGGACCCGAGTGTTCAGGTCTCTTGAGGTTAGGACCATGGGTAACGTCGGGCCAATTTGGGGTATCAGATTTAGTCTAGAGGCACTGTGTTCTCTGTTTGTGCCAGGGGAAGGGTTGGGGATTTGTTTTCTTTTTCAGGAATCATCTGGTAGTAGTTCGGGTTGAGCGTTTGGTGTGTGGGAAGAGGGGGAGGGTGTTTTATTTCGTGACCTAAGTGTTTTAGTTACCTTGATCGTGGTTTCTGGGGGATTGGTGCCCAGGGTGTTTCGTGTGGTGAACTTCTTTGCACCTCCTACTAGGTCTTGGTTGTTGTGGTAGGGCGTTGGTGTCAATCGGAGGAATACCTGCCCTTTCTAGGGCTTGTCAGCCTTCTTCCATTCTTGGGGAGTAGGTTGTGTTACAGTCATATGAAAGTTTGGGCACCCCTCTTAATCTTACTCTTTTTTTTTTTTTTTTTTTTGTTAAAAAATTGTTTTTTATGCAACAGCTATTACAGTGTGATATATGTAATAACTGATAGACACAGTGATATTTCAGGATCGAAATGAGGTTTATTGTACTAACCGAAAATGTGAAATATGCATTATTTCAAAAATTGACAGATGTAAAAGTATGGGCACCTCAACAGAAAAGTGACATTAATATTTAGTAGATCTATCTTTTGCAAAAATAACAGCCTCTAGTCGCTTCCTGTAGCTGTTAATGAGTTCCTGGATCCTGGATGAAGGTATTTTTGACCATTCCTCTTTACATAACAATTCCAATTCAGTTAAGTTTGATAGTCGCCGAGCATGGACAGCCTGCTTCAAAACATCCCACAGATGTTCAATGATATTCAGGTCTGGGGACTGGGATGGCCATTCCAGAACATTGTAATTGTTCTTCTGCATGAATGCCTGAGTAGATTTGGAGCTGTTTTTTGGATCATTGTCTTGCTGAAAGATCCATCCCCGGCGTAACTTCAACTTTGACACTGATTCTTGAACATTATTCTCAAGAATCTGCTGATACTGAGTGGAATCCATGCGACCCTCAACTTTAACAAGACTCCCGGTGCCGTCGTTGGCCACACAGCCCCAAAGCATGATGGACCCTCCCCCAAATTTGACAGTGGGTAGCAAGTGTTTTTCTTGGAATGCTGTGTTTTTGTGGCGCTATTTATAACGCCTTGTTGTATGACCAAACAACTCAATCTTTGTTTCATTAGTCCACAGGATCTTCTTCCAAAATGAAACTGGCTTGTCCAAATGTGCTTTTGCATACCTCAGGCGACTCTGTTTGTGGCGTGCATGCAGAAACGGCTTCTTTCGCATCACTCTCCCATACAGCTTCTCCTTTTGCAGTGTGCGCTGTATTGTTGACCGATGCACATTGACACCATCTGCAGCAAGATGATGCTGTAGGTCTTTGGAGGTGGTCTGTGGATTGTTCTTGACTGTTCTCACCATTCTTCTTCTCTGCCTTTCTGATATTTTTGTTGGCCTGCCACTTCTGGCCTTTACTAGAACTGTCCCTGTGGTCTTACATTTCCTTACTATGTTCCTCACAGTGGAAACTGACAGGTTAAATCTCTGAGACAACTTTTTGTATCCTTCCCCTGAACAACTATGTTGAAAAATCTTTTACTTCAGATCATTTGAGAGCTGTTTTGAGGAGCCCTCGATGCCACTCCTAAGAGAAGATGCAACTAGGAGAACAACTTGCAAGTGGACACCTGAAATAGCTTTCCACATGATTGGATACACCAGGCTATGAAATACAAAGCTCAATGAGGCAGGGGTGAACCTAGCCATTGTGCTGCCTGAGGCGAACTGCAAAACGGCGCCCCCCCCCCCCCAGTAAGTTTTTTTTCAATCAGTAGAAATAAATCTAGTTTGCACACACTTATACCGTGTTTCCCCGAAAGTAAGGCCCCCCCGATTGTAAGGCCGCCTAGGGGTAAAGGGGGGGCCTGCTAATGTAAGGCCTCCCCCGATTATAAGGCCTTACAACCGAGGGGGCCAATGTAAGGCCCCTAGCGGAGAGGGGGGGGAGCAGGAGCGGGTCGCACGTCACGTGCGCCCGCTCATTACATATGCACTGCATCCCCCTGTCAATCAGCGACAGGGGGAGCAGTGCATTATACTGTATATATGGGCCCCCTCCTGCTGGCACACTACCCCCTGTTCTGAGGCCCCCACCGCTGCTGCTGCGGACATCTTACCCTCCAGGGTCTTCTTGCAGCAGCCAGCGCGTCCGTCCTCTGTCCTCGGCTGTCTCCCGGATCATGTGACCCGTCGCAGCGCATGACGTCATCGCGACTGCGACCGGCCGGTCACATGATCCGGGAGACAGCCGAGGACAGAGGACCGACGCGCTGGCTGCTGCAAGAAGACCCTGGAGGGTAAGATGTCTGCAGCAGCAGCAGCGGTGGGGGCCTCAGAACAGGGGGGTAGTGTGCCAGCAGGAGGGGGCCCATATATACCGTATAATGCACTGCTCCCCCTATCGCTGATTGACAGGGGGATGCAGTGCATATGTAATGAGCGGGCGCACGTGACGTGTGACCCGCTCCCGCAGTGTCCCAGCAGGAGGGGGCCTGTAGGCCACACTGCTGGGGCACCCAATGTAAGACCCCCCCCCCGAAAGTAAGACCGGGGGCCCTTTTGGCCCCCCAAAAAATGTAAGACAGGGTCTTACTTTCAGGGAAACACGGTATCTACCCTGTAAAATGAAATGAGGACAATAGTGGATATTTTAATTTAGAGAAATAAAAAAAAAGTTGTTCAAACGCATGTATGTCAGCGCCATCACACACATACAAGAACCACACAGACGAATCCAGAACAAGGGTCATTAATGGCAATGGCAGGATTGGCTCAACCATACAGACCCACAGTGATGGCGGCAGAGCCGTGGTCCTGTAGGCAGATACAGTCCTTCAACCTGATGCGTGCTGAGCATGTGAGCCAGTGTCAAATGCGGGAATACAAGCTTTGACATATATGTACTTCAAAAGGTAGTGAAGGGGTTAAATTACACTATATATACATGTATACAGCACACATATACTGGACAACACATGCTCAGTACATACACATCATACACTCACACAGGCACACACATTATACATGTCTTAGCTATATAACAGATACTCAGCAGGTACACATCATGTACACAGCACCACGCATGCTGGAAAAGTGTATATACACACACTTCACTATACTCAAAAGATATCTAAAACACACACACACACAAAGTTCACAAACAGACACAAAGGTCACACACAGACACGCAACTCACACAGACACGTAACACACACAGACACACAAAGATCACACACAGACATGCAGCTCACACAGACACACAACTCGGACACAGTTCACAGACACACAACTCACACACAGCTCACACAGACACGTAACTCACAGACACGCAACTCACAGACACAACACACAGTTCACACACACACACATGTAACTCACACAGACACACAACTACAACAGATACGCAACTGACAGACACGCAACTCACACACCGACACGCAACTCACACACAAAGCTCACACACAGTTCACACACAGACACGCAACTCACACACAGCTCACACAGACACAACTCACGCACACACAGCTCACACACTCACAACTCCCACACACAGACACGTAGCTCACAGATACGCAACTCACACACAGACACAACTCACGCATACAGCTCACACACAGACAACTCACACACAGCTCACATAGACACAACTCACACACAGACACGTAACTCACACACACATACAACTCACACACACACAGACATACACATAGACACAACTCACAACCAGTTCTCACACACAACTCACAGCTCACACACAGACACAACTCACACACACAGCTGCCACACACACAGAGACATAACTCATACAGATACGCAACTCATACAACTCACACACAGCTCACACATACAATTCACACACAGACATGCATCTCTCACACAACTCACATACACAACACAGCTCACTCATAGATTATACAGATAACTCACAGACACAATCCTCTGTGCTGGCTGTACATGTGCACCTTCACATGCTCCCAGCCCCTGGCTCCCAACCTCCCTCCCTCACTCGCTGCCATGCACCAGATCTCTCACATTGTGACCCGGAGCTGCTTATCTTTAGTATCTTCCAGCACAGGAGGCTCCTCTCTTATCTTTGCTCTCACTTCGTCCCGAGCCGTGCAGGTTTAGGAGAACATGAGCACCCCTTGCAGATGCCATTGCCGCCCCCTCCTTCACCAGCAGGTGGCGCCGCCTGACTCAGGCCACTCACATTGCCTCATCATTGATACGGCCCTGCAATGAGGTTACCAAACCAATTTAGTGCTTCAGTAAGTCAGTAAGAAGTAGTTAGGAGTATTCAAATCATAAAAATCAGAAGGGTGCCCATACTTTGGCATCTGTCAAATTTTGAAATAATGCATATTTCACATTTTCGGTTAGTACAATAAACCTCATTTCAATCCTGAAATATTACTGTGTCCATCAGTTATTACATATATCACACTGAAATAGCTGTTGCAAAAAAACAATTTTAAACAAAAAAGAAAGAGTAAGATTAAGAGGGGTGCCCAAACTTTTTCATATGACTGTATTGTAGTTGAAGATCAGGGCGTGTGGGAAGCCCCGCTTGTATTTGATGTGCGCCTTTAGTGGTGCTATTGTGGTTCCCTTCATTGCTTTCCTTCTCATTAAGGTCGCTGGGCAGATGTCAGGGAATAGGGAAACTGTGAATGGTAGTCCTGGTAGTGTAGGTTTGTTGCGTGCGGCTGCAAGAATCGGGTCTCTTGATTGTTCATGATGTAGTTTAAGAACCACGTCTCTTGGCGATGTGTGTGATCTGGGTTTTCCTAGAGCTCTGTGAATTCTGGTTATCTGGAGGGTATCAGGGTCTGCTTGGGGGAGTAGAGATTTGAAGAGTTTGGAGAATGTCACTTGTAGATTAGTTTCATTTTCTGGGAGGCCTTTGACTCTTATGTTCTCTCTCCTTGATCGGTTTTCCATATCTTCGCACTTCAGTTCCAGTTATTCAATTCTGGCGTCTTGTTCTAGGAGTAGCTTCTTGTCGGTTTCTATAGCATCAGCTGTGTCGTCCATTCTTCTTTCTAGATTGCCAGTGTGTTGAGTGATGTCTTGGATTTGGTGTGTGAAGTTGTCAACAGCGGCTGAGAGCTCAGTTCCGAAGGTCTTCTTGATGGATGCCAGGAGTTCCTCCATAGCAATTGGGGGTGCATTCTGTGGAGAGCTGGGTCCAGTTTGCTGGGGGCTGTTAATAGGATCACCCAGTCTTGATGGGTTTGCTTGGGCGGTTGTCATTTTGTGGGCAGTGGGTTTGGTGCGTTGTGGTAATAGTTGTGATGTTGGCTTTGGGTTAGATTCTTTTATTGTGGTTCGCTTTGTACTCATTATTTTAGGGTCTGAAAGTTTTTGGTTGGGCGGTGTAACTATAGTGGGGGGATTGCCTGGGAGGGTAAGCTCCATGTCTAGGCAGTGGATACTAGTAGCCCCATGTGGCACGTTAGGTTGCTCTGAGGTTAAGTTGTGAACCGATTCAGTAGGTATCTGCGCTTGGGTCTGGCGGGTGAGTGAGGGCCCGATCGGCAGTGTATATGTCAGTCCTGACCGGGTCCCGACCAGGGCTCAATTTCCCTGGAGGAGTTACGGGTATGGCTGCTTGTTTGTGCGTTTTTCTGTTCACTTGTATTGTGGGTATAGTAAGTTCCTGGTGGCCCACCCCTGGGAAATCAAGGTAGGCTACAGTATGTGCGTGTGTACCAATAGGTGGCTGTGTTCAGTAGTAGCTTGTAGAATTGCCTGCTGTTGCTTCACACTAACTGTGGTAGGTTTGGTACTGGGTGAGTGGTGTTACTGTAGACAGTGACGCTCGCGGTAGCAGAAGTGTACAGAATATCACTCTATGGCTAAAATATTGACCCTTACAATGTGTCGTAAAGAATTCTACTATGTGGTTAAAGCAGTGTCAATTATCACAGCTGCAGGGTGCTGCCCAGTGGCTAAACAGCAATAGATGTGGTAACAGTAGTGTAAAGAGTGTCGCTTTATCGTTAGACCAGCAACGTTTGCGGTAGCCGCAGCGTGTAGACTATTACTCCACAGCTACAGTAGTAACCGTTATGATAATAGTAGCGTGTAGAATGTTACCCTGTAGCTAATACAGTAACAGCCGCGGTAGTGCAAGCGTGTTCCTATATAGCCTAAACAGCAATAGTTACTAGAAACAATGGCATAAAGAATCTTTGCCTAAGGCTGAGGTAGCAACAGTTATACTATGTGTCGCATAAAAACTAAATAAAAAGTATTACTCTATAGAGTTATACTTTTGTTCTCGCCGTTGCTCTCTTGTCCGCCCGAGGTGTTTAACTTCCCGCCGGCACCTTGGCAACGGAGGAGGTTTCAGCTTAGCGTCCCGCTCGCTCTGTGGCAACGTTAATTGCTCGTCGATTTTAGCTGTTTATACAGGGAGCTCCATTCAGCTCAAGCTCCAGGCCCCGCCCCCATGTGTATTTTTTATACTTCTTTAATACTTTTATTTTGAATGGGGGGAAAAGAGGGTGATTTGAACTTTTATGGGGGTTTTTTATTTTTTCATTCATTCTTTATTTTACACTGGCACATAAACTGTGTTCCAAATTATTATGCAAATTGGTTTTAAGTGTCATAGGGTTTTTTTTTTTTTTAATGAAACCCATTGATGGGATTGTGTCTCAGAGTTCTTTCGATCACTGAAATCAATCTCAGATACCTGTGATAATTAGATTGGCAGTGAGCCCAATAAAAGGAAAACTGGATGTTGCACAATATTACGCAGGCCACAGTTTTCAAGTAACATGGGAAAGAAAAAGGATCTCTCTGCTGCCAAAAACAACAAATAGTGCACTGCCTTGACCAAGGGATGAAAACATTATATATTTACGAAAACTTGAGCGTGATCATCGTACTGTGAACAGATTTGTGGCTGACTCTGAGCACAGACGTGGTCGTGCAGATAAAGGCAGAATGAGGAAGGTTTCTGCCAGGCAAGTTCATCGGATTAAGAGAGCAGCTGCTAAAAAAGCCTTACAAACCAGCAAACAGATATTTGAAGCTGCTGGTGCCTCTGGAGTCCCTCGAACCTCAAGGTGTAGGATCCTTCAAAGGCTTGCTGTGGTGCATAAACCTACTATTCGGCCACCCCTAAACAGTGCTCACAAGCAGAAATGGTTGCAGTGGGCCTAGACATACATGAAAACTAATTTTCAACCAGTCTTGTTTACTGATGAGTGCCGAGCAACCCTGGAAGGTCCAGATGGATGGAGTAGTGGATGGTTGGTGGATGGCCACCATGTTCCAACAAAGCTGCGATGTTAGCAAGGAAACGGAGGAGTCATGTTTTGGGTTGGAATCATGGGGAAACAGCTGGTAGGCTCCTTTAAGGTTCCTGAAGGCGTGAAAATGATGTCTGCAAAGTATATAGAGTTTCTGACTGAGAACTTTCTTCCATGGTACAAAAAGCAGAAATGTGCCTTCAGGAGCAAAATCATCTTCATGCATGACAATGCACCATCTCATGCTGCAAAGAATACCTGTGTGTCATTGGCTGCTATGGGCATAAAAGGAGATAAACTCATGGTGTGGCCACCATCTTCCCCTGACCTCAACCCTATAGAGAACATTTGGATTATAATCAAACAAAAGATCTATGAGGGTGGGAGGCAGTTTCACGTCAAAACAGCAGCTCTGGGAGGCTATTCTTACATCATGCAAAAAAATACAAACAGAAACTCTCCAGAAACTCACAAGTTCAATGGATGCAAGAATTGTGAAGGTGAGATCAAAGAAGGATTCCTATGTTAACATGTAACTTGGCCTGTTAGGATGTTTTGGAGTTAAATAGCTTTTTATTTCAGTGAATCTGACCTCCTAATGCTGCAAATTCAACAAATGAGCATTTTCAGTTCTTTCAAACATATCAGATGTTTAGAAACTCTACTGTGCCTAATAATTTGGAACAGTACATTTAGAGTTTTTTAAATTTTGAAGATTATACTGTTATCATTGGGAGGTTTCTTCAATAAAATTCGATGTATACTGTAACGGGTGATGTCTGTTATTACACTGACTGTCATTTGCACTGACAATTTAGGAGAATCAGAAAAAAAGAACATTTGCATAATAATTTGGAACACAGTGTAGGGAGGAACAATGCTGCACAGTCTGATCGCTTGTGATAGATACCGATGAGCTGCAGCACATCGGGACCTGTCACAAATGCATACTGTGAGTGGTTGGTAGCGCTAGCTAACCACTCACAGGAAGTGGATGAATGATAGCCGGGGTCCTGGCGAGACCCCGGAAGTTATCATGTGAGCACTGGAGATCTCGCAATATTATTGCGGGATCTTCGGTGCAGGCGGGGAACAGCGTGGTTTTAGGTCCCCCTGTCATTGAATGACAGCGGGATCCAAGGGGTTAACAGCACTGATCAGATCCTGGATCCGATTGGTATGGAAGCCCAACATCTCAGCTGATGAGATCAACTGAGATGTCGGGTGTTTGATATGAGCGCCGCACTGGAGCTCACGTCAAACATCGGGATCTGACCCATGACGTTGTACAACAGGTTGGGAAGGGGTTATTATTATTTTTCTTACTTCTTATATTATGCAAATAGGTAGATGTTGAATTGAAAATGTATAATTTGAGTCAATAACTTCTACTTGTACTAAAACGTTGTGTCTTAAATGCCCTGACTTTCAAAATCAATATAATTAGATTGACCAATTTTTAAGTTGCCACTGCTAATTATTACCAGTAGAAATGAAAACTTGTAAAGTGTAGTTTTATGCATTTCATTGAAAACATAGATATCAGCGTACCCTTGTATACTCAGTTGTACTTTATTTTTTTACACATATCCTGTGTTTATATATATATATATATATATATATATATAATTAACGACTATCTGTTGTTATTATTCAGAGTACAGGTCTCCTGGTGGATATCAGTATCTCAGATCACTCAATAGTGATTAAGTTTTCGGATTACTATGAAGGAGCTGCACCTGCACTGATCATGAACCACACATCTCGATGTAAACTAACGTATAGCCAGAGGTAAGACCAGAAAATGTCATACGTTGTTAATAAAATCCATGTAATAAATTCTGTCTAATGGGGGTTCACGCACACTGTTTTTATAGTAACAGTTACACAAAACAGTTATTGAATTGTCCATATTTTGTAAAAAAAAAAAATGTAAAAAAAAACCACAAAAATGGGTTATATCAGTACACCTATATAGTTTTTCTTTAATTCTTCACTTCTAAGTTTACATTTATTTTTGTTACAATAATAAAAAGAGCCATTTTAAACTACCTATTATTACAATATTGAATACATTACAGTGGCATAGAAGAGGATACGGTGCTTTTACCTGGAGAAGCAAAACTGTTTGCATGGTCGGATCCAACAGGCACAAAAAAACTGATGTGGACATATAGCCAGAACAAAGGGGAGCTTGACCTGTTAAAGGTAAATTAGTTAATATGAGGGTATACACATGAGTTCTTGCTGTTTACCTCTTTCTTGCGTCAATGACCTTTTTCATATGGATTTTTACAAGACTAGAAAATTAAATATATTCACAGGATGACTGCAGCTGTCTCACTTTGCTTTTATTACCATCTATGATGATTTGTTCCTAAACTTTTGTATGGTAGTCTATAGTAATTAGTTTTGATTTACCGTAATCGAGCAGATAAAAGAAAATGGTTATGCACTAAAGGTGTGGAGAGGCCAGGCAGCAATTTATATGCTTGAAAATTGAATGTGGGGTAGAGCCAATTACCCCTGCAACCTGCCATGTGGTGCACAAGCAACATATAGGAATAGTCCATGAATATCCAAAATTTGATACAGAAATTGCTACACTCGCCTGTAAAAGCACCAGCTGGGCACGAAACTGCCATAATACACTCTGCTTCTACCGGTATTCTGCATACAGCCTGCCTCCTTTTAATTTATTGAAATAAATGACTCTCTTCTTTTATTGCAACCGGTGAGTGCCACCAGTTCTGTCTCAAATTTTGCCTGTTTTGATTAACATGTACATGTATGTTTAGTTATATGCTACCGTAGAAATGATGAACTGCAGTATGACTTTTGCTTAATTTTAAATTTGTAAGTATCATTTGCTATTTGTTTTAGATGATTTAGGCTTGTTTCACATTAGTGTTTTTGAACGCAGTGTATCCTGCATAGTTCTTTTTTAAAATCTGCAAGCGTATTGCACACCTATCTCTAACATGGTGTAACCAGGTGTACGCAGGGACCTGCGTTGGCATCAGTTTGTCTGCATATGTGTCCCTGTGCCTGGTTTCTTGGCGCCCGGCGAAATGCAACATGTTGCATTTTTTGATGACTGAAAAAATCGCAAGCATGCGCACAAGTGCATAAAAACAACACATTATTCTCTATGGGTGCGCATTGGAGCACATTGGCTTGCGCATGGCTGCGTTCGATGCACATGCGTATGACACACA
The DNA here is from genome assembly GCA_033576535.1 of Allobates femoralis. Lineage (NCBI taxonomy): Eukaryota > Metazoa > Chordata > Amphibia > Anura > Aromobatidae > Allobates > Allobates femoralis. The sequence continues at coordinate 221,421,171 of JARQOC010000004.1, read as the reverse complement.
GCGCATGCCCAGGAAGCGATTTCCCTTAAGACACGCCCTTTGGGAGTGGCTTGTCTTGAAAATTCAAGAGAACACTCCTGGAAATATTGAGCGCATGCGCCAAAAAATGCCAAAACGCATACAAATGCATGCGCTGCATTTTTATTTTATGTCTTGCGTACGCTCATGCTGATGAAAAACACTGCATAAGCAGCATTCACAGCGTTCACAAACGCTAATGTGAAAGTAGCCTAAGATTTGATTTGTTTTTGATTAGATGTATACATGTATGGTTCATGAGAAATCCTTTTGTAGTAATTCTGTTTTTTGAATGAGACAAGTTCTGAGATTTACTTTATTTTAGGTGAGGACATCTCTTCAGAGTTAATTACTGAAGTTTTTTTTTCAGGATGAAAGTGGTCAGTTTGCTTACAATCATGAAATTCAGACTCACTGGGTGTCATTTCTTGATGGCCGCCAGAGGGTATTGCTTTTCACTGAAGATGTGGCTTTGGTGACAAAGGCACGCCAAGCTGAAGAAATGGAGCAACCAGATCAAGAAATAACTATATCCATTCACAGTTTGGGGCTTTCTCTGATTAACAATGAGAACAAACAAGAAATTTCTTACATAGGAATCACAAGGTAAACATTTCATATACTTGTCATCTAATTATTGTTAGAACTAATAGAAAAACAAATAATCACTGGTGCTCACTTTACACCACCCATATAATATGACCTTGATATATATTCATTAGCTTATCTTGTTATCTTTGTAGGTGTTAGCGCAGTTGCTTTTTTCATCATTTTATTGTTAGAACTAGTTGAAACATTGTTAGTGGTGGCCACTGACTAAATCCCTAATGGTACCTTTACACGCCGCGACGGCAGGCTGGATACATCCCGCTACAGGCTACAAATGTAGCTTGTAGCGCCAATGTAGCCCGTCGTAGCGGCGTCTGAAGACGTGACGCTACAGCCGGCAACAGATACATCTGTTTCCTAGCTCTGCTCAAAAACTGATGGCTACAACGCCGATGGTAGCGAGCTGTATCGGTGTGTAAAGAGGCAACGGAAGGGAACTCGGGACAGCCTGCAATGTAGCTAAGGCGTGACCCTGGCTCCGTGTTACCGCGCCCCATGTGCGATCATTGGTGGAAGCTGCTGCCTGACGATTGGTAGTCGCTGCATAGGGAGGCATATTTAAAGGAGCTGACGAGTCACACTACACACTCGCTCGAGCGTGCTGTATTACTCAGCCTCCTGCGTTGCCTGCCCAATCAGGATGTTATTGCTTTGTCCTATCAGCGTACGGACGGCTCGTAATCCACAATTGTGACACGCCTATGTGCTGTCCCTGCTGCACCAGGTACGCCCATAGTAGCTGGTTGTAGCGGTGTGTAAATGAGCTACAGCTGGCTACTTGAGACACCCGGCGATGTAGCTAGCTATAGATGTAGCGTGGCGTAGCGAACCTTGTGGCGGCGTGTAAAGAGGGTGCGTTGACCGTTTGTAACCGTTTGAGCATGCTCGTGCACGTGAAGTAGCGGGATGTATCCAGCCTGCCGTCGCGGCGTGTAAAGGTACCATAAGTGCTTTATTACACTGTGTTCCTCTTCATTTATAGTGGTCTATCAGGGCTTAGTTCCAAACCCCCCAGCAAAATGGGATTCAGACACATGTGCTGACAGGGCCGTATAATGGTGCAGATGGAGTCACCGTGTGCTCTGTTATGCATATTTTTCAGGTGTGTACACCTACTGAATGTGTACACCCAAATGTTGTACACTATATCTCGGTGTTCACCTCCAGTAGGCAAGTATGTCCTAGAATGATGAACAACAGAGCACACGATGACTCTGCACCATTATAGTCAAAGGCCCTGTTGACTCATACATCTGAATCCCATTTTACAGGGGGTGGAGGGGGTTGTTTGGACGTAAGCCTTAATGATAACATTAATGGTGAAGAACGCAGTGTGAAAGGGCCCTTAAGTGTTTTTATTGCAGTCCATTGACCAAGAACTAAGCATACATTTTACTTGTTACCTTGGCTCTTTTCTCTAGTTTGTTAGGGTCTACATATTCCTGTGTTCATTAAAGTAAATCTGTTGGGAAAAATAACATGAAGCAGAAAGCTCTTATCGGTAATCTTTTAGCAGGCTTTTGCTATTTAATTTGAGAGCAGAATAATATAGGGCAAGAAAGCCTGTTTTCAGTGATGTATTTCTTATTAGGCTGTGTTAAAGTTTCAGTACAATCAGGGTTTTATCAGCAGGAGATTATCAATGCTTTATTAGTTCTCATGTGCATGGCAGTCAGGTTAATTCATGCAATTCTGCCTCCACCATTGATTGACAGCTTGTTGTCTATTTACAGTGTACACAGGAACCTGTTAATTAGGGGTGTGTGTGGGATTATAGAGAGACAAGAATTCTTTTAACACTTCACCAAGCACTCCATTAAGTGATACATCACTGGAATCAGGCTCTTTTGCAATATATTATGCTGCTGTCAGGTTACATGAGAAAAACATGCTGATTCCCTTTAAATTACAGAACTGGAATGATATGGGTAGTGCTGAAGACTTGCTCTTTGAGATATTGCGTCATAAGTAGTCTACTTTTAGGGGCAAAATGATTTATCAAGTCACCTCTTAAAAGGAATTGTGGTGTATATTGTATTCTGTTCTTAAAATGCAATGTAAAGTAGGTTGCCTGTACTAGCCACAAGATAAGACTAAAGGGGGTGTCACACGCGTCAATATCGCCTGCACGATCTCTGCTGCGAGTGACGTTGCAGCGATATTGATGCGTGTGACATACTGAATCAACCAGCGATAAATCGCTGGTTGATGATCGCCAGGTTTTAGAATCTATCCTAAAACCTGGCGATTGTCGCCCGGTGGACACGCAGCATCGCTGCGTGTGACACCGGGAGTAGCGATATTCCAGCTCCCAGCGCCTCTCACAAGCGCTGGGAGCTGGTATCCAAGGTACACTGCGGGTATCTAGGCAGCGCGCGCTGCCTAGATACCCGACGTGTACCTTAGTTACCAGCCTCCTCCGCTCACCGGGTGGTATCTAAGGTACACAGCGGGTAACTAGGGACCCTAGTTACCCGCTGTGTACCACCTCGGATGACCCTCATACACTGTTAATATGTGCCCCTGCAGCCTAGTAAACCATTTGCAGCACTGCTTTTGTGTGAAAAGTGGCTGCAGTAGGAGTGAGATAATGATTTTATACACTTACATGCCTGCGTACTTCTGGGCGTCTCCCTGTGTGTGCTGGGACTTGTGGGCTGTGCTCATCATGCCTGCTCTCCCCCTCCCTTATGCACGCCCCCTCTCAGCCTGCTATACTGTGTGAGGCTGATCTCGTCATAAAGGGGCGGGGCTAAATCGCGGCATCCCTGTAGCCCCGCCCCTTTATGACGCAATCAGCCTCACATCACTATAGCAGGCTGAGAGGGGGCGTGCATAAGGGAGGGGGAGAGCAGCATGATGAGCACAGCTCACAAGTCCCAGCACACACAGGGAGACGCCCAGAAGTACACAGGCATGTAAGTGTATAAAATCATTATCTCACTTCTACTGCAGCCACTTTTCACACAACAACAGTGCTGCAAATGGTTTACTAGGCTGCAGGGGCACATATTAACAGTGTATGAGGGTCATCCGAGGTGGTACACAGCGGGTAACTAGGGACCCTAGTTACCCGCTGTGTACCTTAGATACCACCCGGTGAGCGGAGGAGGCTGGTAACTAAGGTACACGTCGGGTATCTAGGCAGCGCGCGCTGCCTAGATACCTGCAGTTTACCTTGGAGACCAGGCTGCTCCCGCTTCCAGCAGGCTGGCAGCGGGAGCAGGACATCGTGGAAACGATATTTAAATCGTTTCCATGATGTCTCTGGTCAATTGATCGCTGGTGAGTCTGTCTGTGTGACAGCTCACCAGCGATCAGCCGTCAATGTCGTCAGCGATCATCTCACTGACGACATTGACGCGTGTGACACCCCCTTAAGGATCCATGATCACATAAGAAGCTTGAATAACCCTGAGTCTAGTAACTCTTAATGTTTCCAGACATTTGCTTAGGGAACGTGAAGGTACCCTCACATGCCGCCATATATTCGGCGACATGGCTGGCAATTCCTAATTATGGCGATGTGGAAACCACATCGCATGTGCGTAGTGGCGTGTGACTGGGCGAGAAATCGCTAGTGGAGCGTCGCCTGTTTTCCCTGCACTGCAGTGAAATCAGGTGATATCCACCAGGCGATCTCCGCGCTTTGTGGCGTGTGACAGGGCAATAGCGACATACACAGCGATCCTGAAATAAATCCCGTAGGCGAGCTTGGATGTTTTTTTTTCTCACCACATCTGCGGCAATTGGTGGGTGGTACTGCGTTCCGATTGGCTGGCCATGTCCAAGGCGCCTTATTTGATGACCTGTGCTTTCACACAAGACTGACCAATGGGAACGCAGTTCCGTCCACCAATCGCAGTGATAGGGGCGCGGTGAAACACACTCGAGTATGCCCACATCGCTGCTACGATTGTGGCGTGTGATGCGGCGATGTGTGAAGGGAAGATCGCTTACTGTCTTCTGCAGGCGATTTCGTGCGCGCTCACGTCAAATTGCCAGCGATATGGCAGCCATATGGCGGCGTGTGACGGTACCTTGACAGTGATCTGAAGAATTTCCAGTTTTTATGTTGAAAGAGTTAAGTCAGAGGGGGAGATCACAGAAGAGCTTAATTGGGAAGCCTACTGCATACTCATATTAAATAAATTGTATCCTCAAGTTTTGAATAAACAGACTGATTTAATCATGCATTGTTAGTTAGGACATAGACTATGATACTATGAGGACTTTAATTTTGTTCCATGACCAATTTTTTGTCTTTTGAAGAATATAAATTATTTTTTTTAATTAAGCTATATATCGTGTGTATAGGTGAACATCTATGAAAGCTTTATACCATGCCAAGATCCCATTTTATCTTCGGTTATGATTAAAGGGGTTATCCGGGATTGATTAAAAAAAATTGTGCCTAAGCACTATCAGGCAGATAGCTGCCACCTACCCACCTTTTGTGCGCGACACTGTTCATCGTCGTTCACCCCCACTACAAAGCGGTCGCAGACCACTTCTGCTGGGAACAGCATGGCAGGGTTAACAGAGAGGAGGCTTTTCCGCTGTGCTCTGTGGAAGGGGCGCGAAGGGGCGTGACAGTTGACATCATGCTAATTGACCGCCAGCTCCCTGCTACCTGATTCAGGTAGCAGGGAGCTGGCTATCAGCGTTACGTTGGCTATGATGCCCATCTACAGAGGGGAGAAGCCGCCCCTCTGTGGACATAACGTCAGCAGAAGCTGAAAAATCACTGACAGGTGCGGTCTGTGCCCGCTTCGTGTCCATAGTGAACGGTGCCGGGCACAACAAGCAGGTAGGTGACAGCTACCTGCTAAATTAGTCCTTAGGCACATTTTTTTTTTTTTTTTGATAGATCCTTGACTTTGACTTTGAAACGAGTCACCTTCATTGTACTTTTCTCTGGGACTATTTCTCTGATGATTATACAACTTTTTGTGACATTGTTTTTTTTACTGGACAAAATAAGTTTTTTTTTCCATTTTATCAAGGTGCTTAATAGACTGCTATTTTCAGATTTATTTATATGCGCATTTAGGGTTGTCAAAGACAAGTCCAGCAATACACTTAACTAAACAGTTCCTCTGTTACTGAAAAATAATCATTTGAATTGAATGTAAATGAGGCTGAAGATCTATTTGTAGAGTTGAAGCCTCTGTCACTCCAGCTCTATTCCCTGTCCTGAGCCACCTTCTTCAGCCTGACTGACAGCCTCAAGCCTGTGTAACGTCAGTGGGTGGAGGCAGCGCTTGGTGGGGAATGCAGCTTGGAGTGACAGAGGCTTCATGTCTACAAATGATTCTTCAGCCTCATTTCCATTCATTCAAATACTGATTTTTCAGGAACAGATTGGCCATTTAAAGGTATTTCTGTGCTTGTTTCTAAAAGAGCTACAATGCATATACAATAGTGTTTGGGATGTGAAAATTCTCCTTAGGTAGTAATATATTTTCCTGAAAATTATTTAACTGGTTGCTTTTTTTGCTTGCAGCTCAGGTATTATCTGGGAGCTTATGCCAAAACAGAAGTGGAAGCCCTTTAACCAAAAGCAGATTCTACAGCTAGAACAAGCCTATGAGAATTATCTCACTGGGCAACAATGCAGATGGATAAAATTAGATGGCAACTTTGAGGTGTGTAGGAGTTATTTGTGTGATAGGAATTTAATAAAGTGAAATGTTGGCAATGTTTTTTTCTTTAGATATTTAGTATAATCTGTGTTAAAAATGAAAAAAAAAATAGGAAACGTGCAAATTTTTGCACAGTTTTTTTTAATTTTTTTATTCTACTTCCCTGTTGTTTCATGAAATAACCCACGTAAATAGCCAACGATCAACAGATACCAACCTTTTCTTTTGAAGTGTCTTATGAGCGTGTACAGCAGGCATTGAGGAGGGAGGGGGAGCAGGGTAATTGGTGGATTCTACATTATCAGTGTATGGAGGTGTTACCTGATATTGTAAACCTGCATCTGCTGATAAGTACATTTTTGTAAACTGTTTCTCGAAGGACCGGAAAGCCAGTGTAAAAATGTCAATAATTTTTTTTTTCATTGAAGATTGTGAAATGAATAAAACAAATAGCTAAAAAAAATTAAAAATATATGTAACACAAAATCCTGATTTACACAATAGGAATATTATATGATAATATCTGATGATCGTTTCTTTTTAAGGCCCATTGTTTTTAATCTGGTCTTAATCACATGTAGGTCAGCTTCAGTGGTATGGAAATGCGCTCACCAATGAAATGCAAAATCAGGAGAAGCTTTCTGTCTGGTATCCACATAGAACTGAAACAGTCTCCACATCAAAGAAGTTTACGGGCTCAGTTATACTGGCTACAGGTGATGTAACATTCTAGAGAAAATGGATGCAAATACTGAATTCCACTTGTCAGCACAGAATGACTGTTAAAACCAAGTTCAGAGGTTCGTGCATCATGGTGGGGCCATATATTTAAATTCACCTTCCCACTTGTTTGTTTTCCTTCAATCTCCAACCTTCTCTCTGGCTTCAGAGAGCCAGTGAAGGGGAAGATAGATGGAAAACAGGCAGGTGGGAAGGTGTATTTAAAGGGAACCTGTCAAATCATCCTACCCCCTGACCTACTACTACCTGTCCCTGCACCTTCCTAGCTGCTCCCTAACCATGGTTATGTGCTACGGCCCCGGCTACGGGCGCATGTGCAGTGCGCATATTGAAGCTAGCTTGTACCATGTGATCAGCCCCCACAATGCACCGGATCGGATATGACGTTCCGGCCGGTGCATCATAGGAGCAGAAGAGGGTGAGAAATTTAGGAGGAGGAGATCAAGAACAAATGATGACGCCCAGCAGGGCGTACGGTGATGAAGCGAGGAGGGGAGCATGGAGCCTGGAGCACGCCTTTCCAGTCTCCTGACTGAGCGACTGCTTGTAAGTTATAACTTATTTTTCACCATCTTTATAGGGCGCATTTAGAGCAGACAGGGATGTTTTAGGGAGCAGCTAGGAAGGTGCAGGGACAGATAGTGATAGGTCAGGGGGGTAGAATGACCTGACAGGTTCCCTTTAAATGACTGACCACGCTATGATGTGTGAGCGCCTGTACTTGGTTTGGACAGTTATTCTGTGCTGACAGAGTTCCATTAACAAAATGTGACTCTTATATTTGTAATATTTTGTACAATTAATCTTTAACTTATATTGAACCATAAACATACTAAATGGTATTTTGCTTGATTGTAATTGCTTCTATATTCTGTTTTGTATAAATAAAACCTGTTGCCTAAAAGGTAGATGATCAAAAGAACAGTATTTTGGATCATTGTTGAATAGTACTTACTAAAAATGCAATGAATCAGAAAGTAATACCTTCAATTTATGCTCAAATTAAAAAATCCATCTTGCAGGAGACCACTGTTATTTGAAATAGGCTTCCACTGGATCCATTATGGTCATACAGGTCCAGTTAATTAATTCAATTCCTCATTAGCAATGTTGAATAATCTGGAATTGCTTAGCTGGATCTCTTCTGTGTGATTGCTCTAATAATCCTTAAGATACAAACACTATAAAAATAATCAGTCACACTTTGCTGTTAGGGTGCGTGCACACGATCAGTGTACACAGTGTTTTCAACTCAGCTTGCCGCTGCATCCAAAACGCTGCTTAGTACAGTATAAGCATAGTGGCTGGGATTTCAAGAAATCCCATGCCCACTATGCTTAACCCGACAGCAGCATTCTATTAACTGCGGTGCGGGTTGCCGGCATTCCGCTCCTCCGCACCATGTTTATTTCATGCTGCTGAGTCCGAAGAGGCTGCCATTGGGTGCACGGAGGGAGAAGCCACCCTGCTCCCACCGCACATGGTGAGTACAGGGTCGCTGCGGCCTCCCGCGGGTTCACTCAGGTCCGGAGGAGCTGCATCCAATATGAGCCATAGCCTGAGGCTGAGGGCACACGGTCATGCATCAAACACGGAGCATGTTTGATGCATGACAGTGATGCGAGTGTAGTGCCTGTTTTGTGTGAGTGTGGTGGGAGTGTGCATGGCTGTATGCATGTGAGTGTGCTGCAAGTGTGCTCCGTGAGTGCGTGCGTGGTGTGTGTCCGTGTGATGCTGTCCAGTGTCCTGAACCAAACTTCAGGACCACGGACAGCATTTACCGGTGAAAGCTGCGGAGTTTGACTTTGCTGGTTTCTTGGTACAGTAACAAATCATCTTTCACCGCTGTGACAGCAGCGATGAAAGATGATTATGGAAAAACCCAGCTGCTGGGCATATTTTGTAATTCCCGGGGTTTAGCTGCATATTAACCCCATCTGCAGCCTCTTTGCGGCATGCCAGGCTGGCCTCTGTGCTCTGGAGTTCTCCAAGGTCTTGTATGCTAATAGCATACATTAGCAGCGGCTGTGCTTCTGAAGTCAGGAGCTTTTTGATGTTATGTACACTAATAGTGTACACTAATAGCGTACAGGACCTCGGAGAACTCCTGAGCACAGAAGGCGGCAGGCATTTACTATAAATTAATGAAACCTGACAATTACCGGCTTTGTTTTAAACCTAATATTAACCCCTGGACACCCAGTGTGTGGTGTCAGCATTAACCCCTGGACACCCAGTGTGTGGTGTCAGCATGTGTCCAGGGAGTGTGCGCACCACACAAACTTCGGATTAACCTTGCATAAACCACCTTATTAGCCGCATCTGCAGCCTCTGTGCTGACATGCCGCACAGAGGCTGCAGATGGGGTTTATATGCAGCTAAACCCTGGAATTACATGCCCAGCAGCTGGGTTTTTCATAATCATCTTTCACTGTGGCTGTCACAGCAGTGAAAGATGATTTGTTACTGTACCGGGAAACCAGCAAATTCAAACTCCGCAGCTTTGACAGCCGCGGAGTTTGAAGCAATTTCTAAAGCACACGCGTGCGACTATCGCACCGTGTGCTGTATGGGTGCGAGTTTGACTCGCACCCATATACTTTGCATTGCCACTCGCACGAGGAAATTGCGTGCAATCACAGCATGCTGTGATTTAACTCGCAGTTCTCTCGCAATGCGAGTGTAATACGAGGAACTCGCGCTAATGGGATCAGTATCATTTAATGATACTGGTCTGAGTGCAATGTAAGTCTCCCTCGCATTGCACTCGCTCGAGGCACACGCATAGTGTGCCTTCAGCCTAAAGGCCGCTTCACACGCTAGGGTATCGTTAACACGTCACGGGTTTGTGATCATTCAAACGATATCGTTAGTGCGTTGTTGCATGTAAACGAAAGATGTAGAAAGAAGAAATCGTTAGAACATTCATCCAAAATTTGAGATCTGGACCTCAAATCTATCGTTTGTCGTCCAATTAACATCCTGGGAAGCAGCAACATCGTTCAGTGTGACACCTTTTTAAACGATGTCATTCATAATTCACCTATTCCTGCCGCTTTGTAAAGTCGTTCAAACATTCTTCTCCAAATAGCTGGCGCGTTGCCAAATTTAAGATCATTAGCTATATATCCTTGCGTGTGACATCGAACTAACGATGTCTGAAGGATCGCGGTCACGTGATATAGCTAACGATCTCGTTCACCTATATCCTAGCATGTGAAGCGGCCCTTGAGGCCGCTTTACATGTCGCAACATTGCATGCAATTACTCTTGCAACTTACTGGTTGCAGTGAAATCATGGACACATTGTTCCATTTTGTTGCTGTGTATAAATGGAACAATGTGTCCATGATTTCACTGCAACCAGTAAGTTGCAAGTGAAATTGCATGCAATGTTGCGACGTGTAAAGCGGCCCTTAGGGCCGCTTTACACACGCAGATATCTGTGACCAACTTCTGAACAGATCTCTGGTTGCAGTGAAATCATGGACACATTGTTACATTTGTACACAGCCACAAAATAGAACAATGTGTCCATGATTTCACTGGATTTCACTGCAACCAGAGATCTGTTCAGAAGTTGGTCACAGATATCTGTGTGTGTAAAGCTGCCCTAAGGGTCATCTCCCGGCTGCTCGCAGCGGAATTATCCCGACCGACGCTAGCTCGCTTGCTCATTGTGACATGCCACAGCGACCAGGCCCCCACTGTGAGATTGCTGATTGTGTCAGAATGGCCTGGACCATTTTTTGATTGTTGGGAACCCCGCTGGGCAGCATGCATCGATGAGTTTCACGGGGACAACGACCAACGACCTCAATACTACACCCTAGAGTGACAGGGTCCCAACAACTGCCATATCGTTGCTGCATCGCTGGTGAGATCTGACTGTTTGACATCTCACCAGCAATCACATAGTGACGCTCCAGCGATCCCTACCAGGTCGTATCGTTGTCTGGATTGCTGGAGCGTCGCCAAGTGTGACGGTACCTTACTAATCACTCATTGCATTATTCTTAAATATTCATAAATAAACTACATACATATGTACATCTAGTCATGTTATATTGATGAGCACTCCCTGCAATCATAATTATTACATCTCAGAGATTTAGAGAGCAACGTTGTTTTTCTTGTCAGGTGGATAATCAGCTTCCTGGTTCCATGTTTCCTGCCGTCTTCCATCCAGTTGCACCTCCCAAATCCATTGCTTTAGACTCTGGTAAAAAATCTTTAATGAACTTGGCTTTAAAAAATAGTGTCTTTACATGCACCATCATGTCACTGTCACAATATGTTAGGCTCTGTTCACTGGTTTCTGAAAATCCTCAGACTGAATCCAAATTGCATAGGCTGGTTTCACACTACGATTTTTGCAAATCCGACGCTGTCCGATAGAAATCGGACAGCATCGGATCCGATTTTGGCCCTATGTCTTCCTGTGGGGATCGGACCGATTTGGATGTGCACTAAATGCCATCCGAATTGCGTCCGATCCGATTTTGTCCGATTTCATTCCGGTGCAAAAATCGGAAACTGCTCCGATTTTTGCATCCGAATCAAAAATTGGATAGAATCGGATCTGACAGATCGGATGGCAATTATGCCAAATCCGATCCGATCCGATTCCATTACCATGGGGCCCTATGGAGCAGGGTCCGAGGAAACATCTGATGTCTCCTCGGACCCAATTTTAGTGTACTGAGCATGCTCAGTACACTAAAATTGCTCCAACCCTTCTAATTACACTTTTGCAATGTATAATATACATTGCAGAAGTGTAATTAAGTAAAAGAAAGAGTTAAAAATAAAAAAATCATTATGCTCACCTATCCTCTATCCAACGCTGCCTCCCACAGCAAGGTCCTTGTGCTTACAGGACCTGTGATGATGTCAGAGGGCATCATCGTGTCACATGACCGCAGTTACCGTGGTAACTGCGGTCATGTGACCTGATGACGCTCTGTGACATCATCATAGGTCCTGCAAGCACACGGACCTTGCTGGGAGGCAGCGTTGGATAGAGGATAGGTGAGCATAATGATTTTTTATTTTTAACTCTTTCTTATATTTCACTTCTGCAATGTATATTATACATTGCAGAAGTGAAAGTGCCCTGCTGTGTCCGGATCCGTGATAATCACGGACCCGAACACAGAAAAAGCATCCGGAGGGCCCCTCCGATGCTTTCCTTTCCTGTCCGTGGGATCCTACAAAAAGTAGGATCCCACGGACAGGTAAAAAAATCGTAGTGTGAAAGTATCCTTACCTGCGTATTTGGCTGCAGATTTCACCCTACTCCACTTACTCAGCATTAAATAGGGTGAAAACCAATGTGAAAATCCACGTAATAATTAGCATGCCGCAAATCTGAAATATACAGTATGCGTTTAGTAGACTAATCTTCTCAACATGTGACTAGTATTTTAAAAAACCCATTTGCTTATATTATACTGCACATTGCTACGGAATCCACAATGTTTGAATTAGGCTTAAAGCATAATTTTTTGTTTGTTAGTTCTTTTTGTTTGATTTTGTTATTTTGTGAAAAACTGTTCCACCAGAACCTTAATTTACAAACTCGCTATAAAAGTATGTGACTAATAATAGTTATTTATTGCATAATTCAAGAATATTCAAAAGACATATATTGTAGATCAATAGTATATGTGGTGTACAGCCTGCTTGGACATTGGAAAGCCTTAAAGGGGTTTTCTGGGATAAAAAAAAAAATTGTACCCAAGCACTAACAGACAGTTGTGTCCGGTGCTAGTCCCCACTGTTCACCCCCTGCATAGAGCGGTGATAGACTACTCCTGCTGGGGATAGCATGACAGGGTAAACAGAGCAGAGCAGAAGAGCAGAGGCGGCTTTTCCACTTTGCTCTGCGGAAGTGGGTGCATAGCCGATGTCACGCTGATTGACCGGCTCCTTGTGACCTGATTAGGAGAGCTGGCTGTCAATCAGCGTGATGTCACCTATGCGCCCATCTACCGAGAGGAGAACCCATCCCCTATGTAGTTGTGAAGTTAGGGGAAGCTGAAAAATTGCTGACAGGAGCGGTCTCAAACCGCTCCTGTGTTGGCGGTGAACAGTGCCAGGTACAACAGGTAGGTAGGTGGCAGGTACTTGCTTGTTGGTGCTTAGGCACAATGTTTTTTTTATCCCGAATATCCTGTTTAAGCTGCCCATAGACATTAGATGGCTATCAGCCAAACGATGGTTCAGCTGACAACCATCTCGGCCGACTTCTATACCATACACAGGTGTGCTCACTTGGTCAAGCACTCCTATGCTGTCTATGTGTAAGATGATTTATGCGACAGCCGGCAGCTTATCTCTAAGAGGACAATGCAATTGGCTGTCCAAATTTGGACATGCGTGATCCACTGACATCCTAAAAATTAGATGGCTGGCGCTGCCATACTGATTAAACAATCGGTCCAACCTGTCGATATCTGGGTTGGTGGGGTTAGGGGATTTAACCATCATTAATGTAGCTTGTATGGAGGTCTTTATTATTTGACCTGTTAGGAACTTTTTTATTCAGGGCGGAGTAAACATTTATGTCTTATATTCTATTTCCATTAATATTCATGGCACTGGTAAACTCAGTTATTCGTATGTGTTCTTAAAGGGTCGACTTTCTTTTGATTCTTTTTGTCTTGGCAGAACCAAAGCCATTTATTGATATCAGCATCATCACAAGATTTAATGAATTTAGCAAAGTCATGCAGTTTAAGTAAGTACATAATCAAGAAAAACTTAGTAAAGTGGTTTTACAATAGTGACATGTTTTTTTAATTGCATAGTATTTTGTGTTACAAGTCATTTTTCAGCTTTCTTCTTTATTCGGATATTTTTCTGTAAAGGTACTTCATGGTTCTCATCCAGTGTATGGCTCTGAAGGTTGACCAAGGCTTTCTGGCAGCAATCATTGAGTTGTTCACACCTTCCAGCCTTCCAGAAGTTGAGAAGCAACGTGTAAGTCATCAAAATATCATGTATTTTTACTGCATTTACAACTTTTATGTTTTTGCTTTATATTTTTAATTATTTTGTTATTTGTGCAACATTGAAATCGGTAACTCATTTTTTAACGACATCATTGAGTGTAGATAGAATTTCAGAAAACAGAAACTCTATTCTGCATCCATAGGGCCCCACGCTCCCAGGGTACGCTAATTGAGTCTTTTGCCATATACCAGGCAGGTATTCATGGGTAATACCTATTTTTGTCTCTGTATTCACTATATTATGCTTGAAGGGAAGCCCTCGTAAATACAGTATGGATACTATCTGTCATGTCTTGCACTCTTGCTTGCATCCACAGTCAGGTATGCAGTAGCTTTCCAACATGGAAAATTCACAATATAACATGACCCGCTTTGTGATTGAGATTTTTCATTTAATTGCACTGTGGTGGAAGACCACAGTGTAAACGGAGTAAGTCAATACACATTGTTAATTTTAACTCTAAATTTCACACTTTGCTATATAATTAAGAGGCCAGGGCACTCAGTAATGTCTTTTTTGGTTCAATCTCTGTTTATTTAAGGAAAAGATTAAGTACATACAGGTGGCGTGTTATGGTTAGACGACCCCATGGAGGGCCAAACGGGGAAAACCCGGGACAACACCCCGATGACCTTATCTGTACTATGACATCGCCAACCCTCTCTCAAGAATAAAGATGCATTCTCCCCTCACCCCTAAGGGCAGGGGCGAGGTAGGGAAGTTTAGCTGTTAGAGCGGGCAATGGTAAAAATTGAAAGGAAAAAGGAAAGAACTTTAGGGTAAGAGAGAAAACGTAAGAGGACTAGAAAATAATAGTGCCATAGAAGGGGAGCAGAGGGGGCAATGGGGAATGGGGAAAGGGGGGGGTGGGCGCACACTGCCTCCGGCACCCCTCTCCACTCCAAGGTACCCAATAATTTGCTCTATTACAGCAAAATGTCTCCAAAATTTGGAAAAATATTGGAATCTGAGTGTCCTCAGTTTACCTTTTGGGGAATCCGTAAAGAAGATCCACTCCATCCATACCCTGGAGAGTTTTTCTAAAATTTCTGTAATTTTTGTGTACCATTAAATTATAGGAGGCACTTGGGAAGACTTCCAATATCTTGTAATCACAGAGCAGGCCGCAGTCATACAAAAATGAAGTATGTCTTTCTTGTGGAATTTAATCGACTGGGGAAATGGATAGCAAAACTATCTCCGGGCTGCCCGCTACCTGTCTACCTGTTATCAGGTTATAGTTGGTTAATACCCGAGACCAGAATTTCTGGATCTCCATACAACTCCACCAAATATGGAGCATCGTGCCTCTTGCCTTACCGCAACGCCAGCATGTCTCAGGAGCCGGAGGGAAAATAGCGTGTAGGTTAGTTGGGTATAAATACCACTGGCTATAATTTTATTGTTTTTTTTACTGGGCAGCACAAGTGTTGGCCATTTTTAGCGTAAAAAGAAAGAATATTTCCCAATTGGTTTCAGGGATTTCATGACTCAAAACTCTTTCCCACATTCTTTGAAAGTGGCGCTTACCCTTACCCTTCGTTTCCATAATAATACGGTACAAAGCAGAAATTCTGTGACTCGGAGGAGAGTCACGCAGGAAGTCACTTTACAGCTTAGTTGGGTCTGTCCTGACCTGGCAGCCGAATTCCACCGAGGACAAGAAGGACCTAAGTTGTGCAAATTCCAAACCGCTAAGAGGCGTGGTTGGGAATTTCGACTGGAACTCCTCAAATATAGGAATCCATCCGTGGAGGAGCGTTTGGCCTACTCGGGTATTTTCCACACTCGGCCAACCCAGAAAGGACAGCCTATTTTGGCCCGGAAGGAAGGCCGGGTTAGAAAATAGAGGCATAAGCAGGCTAAGTTGAGTAGAGGAGGATTGCATTTTTGTAAAGGAACGGCAGACTTTCATTGTGTCACCAGTCATGTCTGGTAACTGACCTACTTTGTTAACATCAGCAGGGGGGAACCATAGTAGGTATTTCAGCGGTGTATGCAGACCGTCTTGTTCAACAGTCACCCACTGCCTGTCAGCATTAAAAAAGTGCCAGTCTAACGCTCTGGATATCGAGGATGCCAAAAAATAAGCCCTCAGATCAGGAAGTCCCACCCCTCCAGAAGATTTTGGTAAAGTAAGGATGTCTATACCTATCCTGGGACGAATTCCTCCCCAAATAAATTTGACCATATACGATTTTAGTTTCGTAAAAAATTCTATGCTGGGAGAAATAGGTACGATCTGAGAAATATATGATAGGCGGGGTAACACATCCATCCTGATTACATTCATTTGGCTGAACCAAGACAGCTTGAGGTGTCTGTAACATAGTAACAAAGCCTTAGAATTAGCTAATACATGCTGGTAGTTCAAGCAGAAAAGTTTGGATAGGTCCGAGGGTACGAACACCTCCAGGTGTTTTATAGCCTCTGCTTTCCACTTAAAGGGAAAGTTTGTAGTCATGCACAAAACATCCTGCTGTGATAGAGAGATATTCAATGCTTCAGACTTTGAGCAATTGACCTTAAAATTGCTGAAGTAGCCAAATTTGTCGAATTCTTTTAGAATGGTTGGTATCGATATCCAGGGTTGGGAGATGTACATTAAGATCGTCCGCGAAAAGGGCCGTTTTTTGTTTGGTGTGTCCTATCTCAATCCCATGAATGTCCTTGTTGTTCCTAATGGCGACAGCCAAATGTTCCATTACAATAATGTAAAGGAGAAGAGACAGAGGGCACCCCTGCCTAATGCCATTCTTAATTGCAAATGGAGAGGACAGGACCCCACCGATCCTCACTCTAGCTGTGGGACATGAGTACAGGGAAATAATTCTGTGCATAAACCTAGAACCTATACCAAGCTGGGCCAGCGCATCCCTCATAAACCCCCAGTGGACTCTGTCAAAGGCCTTCTCAGTATCTACAGAGATCAGGCCAAGTGGGACCGAGTTTGCCTTCGCTTTAGCTATCAAGAGCAAAGTATGGATGGTGTTGTTCCTCGCCTCTCGGCCTATGACAAAGCCCACCTGGTCCGCATGAATTACTGTGGGAAGGAGTGGTGCTAATCGCTCAGCCAATATTTTGGAAAACTGTTTTATATCCATATTCAGTAACGAAATTGGCCTATAATTCGAAACAGAAGATGTATCCTTCCCTGTCTTAGGTATAATGCGAATATGCACCTCTAGAGATTGCGGCACGAAATTCAAACCGTTGTGGACGGCGTTGAAAGAAGAAAGCATTTGAGGAATCAATTGGCGCCTAAGAGCTTTATAAAAATTTGGCGTAAACCCATCAGGGCCAGGGCACTTATAGGTTGGAGAGGACTGGATGGCAGTCTACAGTTCTGCCTCAGAAATGTCTTCCTCCAGAGCTGCCACAACTCGGTCATCAAACATTGGGACCGCCGTCTGACTGATGTATTGTTTGATTTTGTCCGTCATCTCCGAAGAGGGAAAGTCTGAGAACTCTCCCTTTATGTTGTACAGGTCAGTATAATAGACTCTAAATGCTTCCAATATCTGTTGGGTTATACAGTGCCTACAAGTAGTCTTCAACCCCCTGCAGATTTAGGTGGTTTGATAAGATGCAAATAAGTTAGAGCCTTCAAACTGCAAACGAGAGTAGCATTTATTAACAGAAGCATAAATCTTACAAACCAAAAAGTTATGTTGCTCAGTTGAATTTTAATAAATTTTAAACATAAAAGTGTGGGTCAATTATTATTCAACCCCTAGGTTTAATATTATGTGGAATAACCCTTGTTTGCAATTACAGCTAATAATCGTCTTTTATAAGACCTGATCAGGCCTGCACAGGTCTCTGGAGTTATCTTGGCCCACTCCTCCATGCAGATCTTCTCCAAGTTATCTAGGTTCTTTGGGTGTCTCATGTGGACTTTAATCTTGAGCTCCTTCCACAAGTTTTCAATTGGGTTAAGGTCAGGAGACTGACTAGGCCACTCCATCACCTTGATTTTTTTCCCTCTTGAACCAGGCCTCGGTTTTCTTGGCTGTGTGCTTTGGGTCGTTGTCTTGTTGGAAGATGAAATTACGACCCATCTTAAGATCCTTGATGGAGGAGCGGAGGTTCTTGGCCAAAATATCCAGGTAGGCCGTGCTATCCATCTTCCCATGGATGCGGACCAGATAGCCAGGCCCCTTAGCTGAGAAACAGCCCCACAGCATGATGCTGCCACCACCATGCTTGACTGTAGGGATGGTATTCTTGGGGTCGTATGCAGTGCCATCCAGTCTCCAAACATCACGTGTGTGGTTTGCACCAAAGATCTCGATCTTGGTCTCATCAGACCATAGAACCTTGAACCAGTCTGTCTCAGAGTCCTCCAAGTGATCATGAGCAAACTGTAGACGAGCCTTGACATGACGCTTTGAAAGTAAAGGTACCTTACGGGCTCGTCTGGAACGGAGACCATTGCGGTGGAGTACGTTACTTATGGCATTGACTGAAACCAATGTCCCCACTGCCATGAGATCTTCCCGGAGCTCCTTCCTTGTTGTCCTTGGGTTAGCCTTGACTCTTCGGACAAGCCTGGCCTCGGCACGGGAGGACACTTTCAAAGGCTGTCCAGGCCGTGGAAGGCTAACAGTAGTTCCATAAGCCTTCCACTTCCGGATGATGCTCCCAACAGTGGAGACAGGTAGGCCCAACTCCTTGGAAAGGGTTTTGTACCCCTTGCCAGCCTTGTGACCCTCCACGATCTTGTCTCTGATGGCCTTGGAATGCTCTTTTGTCTTTCCCATGTTGACCATGTATGAGTGCTGTTCACAAGTTTGGGGAGGGTCTTAAATAGTCAGAAAAGGCTGGCAAAAGAGATAATTAATCCACACATGTGAAGCTCATTGTTCTTTGTGCCTGAACTACTTCTTAATACTTTAGGGGGACCAAACAGAATGCTGGTGGTTTGAGGGGTTGAATAATAAATGACCCTCTGAATTAACTTTTAACGCTTTAAAAAAAAAAAAAAATTAAAAAATCTTTTTGGCTGCAGTGCATTTCCCACTCCCAGGCTGATCTACAGTCCAAATGTCACAATGCCAAGTTAATTCCGCATGTGTCAACCAGCTAAATCTGCAGGGGGTTGAAGACTACTTGTAGGCACTGTATGTGTCCCTGCCTGTTTTTGTCTTGACGTAGGAAACGAATCTCTGATTCAGTCGCGGGTGAAGTAAATGGGCGAGAGGACGCCCACATTTGTATGAAGTTGAATAATAGTAACTTCTAGTCTTTTCAGTGTATCTCACATATTTTTGATCTAAAAGCTTCTTAAGCTTCTGCCTCTTCAATGTTAGGTCCGTTAAAGTCGCATTAGATAGAGACTGTTTGTGATTGGTCTCCAGTGAGTGAATCTGGGAGTGAAGGTAATTTATTTCCGCCGTCTTAGCTTTTTTCAGTCTAGAGCCGTGTTTGATGAATATGCCTCTTAGGATACATTTTAGGGCCTCCCTACTTTACTGGCTGTGGGGTGGGGTGTCATGCTTGATTTAGGGAAAAAGAGCATATCCACTCTCACTTCAGCCATACAAGTCTCGTCCTTCAAAAGATTGCCATTAAGTCTCCAAGTCCACTTTCTGCTAGTCGAGTCTGGTAGAGTCATAGATAGATAAATCGGCGCATGATCTGACAATAAAATATTACCTATGCTAGCTGACGGGCTCCACGACAAGACTTGGTGGCTAGTCAGAAAGAGGTCAATCCTGCTGTACATGTTATGTAGCGGGGAGTGATATGTGAAATCTCTCCCGTGAGGGTTCAAGATCCTCCAAATGTCCATTAGTTGGAGATTGTGGAGATAAATTTTCAGGGACCTAAGCCTCTTAATCGGTGTAGAGCTCTTACCTGAGGTAGAGTTGGCTACCAGATCTAGGGTGAAATTGAGGTCTCCTCCAATAATCGTGGTGCCCTCCGCAAACTCCACCATACGAGCCAAGAACTCTCTGCATATCTTGGTTTGAAATCTGTTGGGCAAATACCAATTGACAATGATCAACAGGGAGCCTGCAATGCATATTTTAAGGAACACATAACGATCTTGTAAAAGTAAGATCTGAGACCCTTGTATGTGCGCTGTGAAGAGAACCTGGGATCTTTTCTGGGGAGTGTTGAAGCCTCGTACATTGAGAGAGCAAATCTTTAGTGTTGCCATGCCGAGAAGGGAGGCCAGGAGAGAGGGACGGGAGCGAGGGAAGAGCAGGGGGGAGGGTGTCGAGATTCATGGTATAGAAATGGGAGGAAGTCAAAGGAAAAGAACATGAAGAAATATGAGAGAAGAAGAAAAGAAAAAGACAGAGCAAGAGATTGTAGAGGAGGGTCCAGGATTATCCGGAAAAGTGAATTTGGAGTAGTCTATTCGACAGTTCCACACCTGCCAGCAGAGTATGGATCCCCAGCAGTGTGTGACCTTTCCACCCAAGGAATCCCCCCCTCCCCACTGCCAAAGAGCCCCGAAGAAGCATAGAAAATTTCACAACAGGAAGGTAATAGAACACATTAATAACAAAAGCATAACATAGTGCAAAAGCCCGTCCCTGTGTTGGGCAGCAAGATGCATCAGGCCAGCAGCCCATTTTGTAGTTGGTCTCTAGGGATCTCAATATAACAAAAACCTTCTACTAGTAGTATTAAGGACGAAAATAGAGTAGAGAGCCGGCGCTCAAAATGAGGAAAAGCCAACTCCCGGGCAACGCCACTAAGAGCCCCGGGGGATAAAACTAAGTGCCACAACAGCTCGGGGCCAAAAACCTGTCTGGTTGCACTAGATGGCATCAGCCCTCTCCGTGAAGTTTGTCTCACTGCCTCTCACCACCCCTATGTCTGGATGGGTCTCTTCCTCTCTTTTTTCTGTGTGGCCGCTGTTCCAAAGAGCCACAAGCCCTCTCTTAAAGCCTGGCCACTCGTCCATAGAGATGGTGATGGGAGGCAACCCCAAGGCACAGGTGAACGCTGGGACATCTCTTGGATGTGTGACAAACAAGGCCTCCTCTTGACATACATTAAGACGAAAGGGGAACCCTCAGAAGTACAGAATATCTCTATTCTGGAGTTCTTTCAGTAGGGGGTGCAATGCTCTATGTTTCTGGAGGGTGCACCACGATAAGTCGACCATAAGCTGGGTCGGAGACTCCTGATATTTAATCGGGTCCACCATGCGATCTTTATTAATAATGGACTTCTTCACTTGGTATTTATGTATTTTGCTAATTACGTCTCTGGGCCTAGCCCCCTCAGCTGGTGGCGGACCCAGGGAGCTATATGCGCGATCAAACTCTAAGGCTGCTTCCACACTGCAGTTTTTTCACTGATCAGTGTTTATCAGATTTGTGTGCCAAAACCAGGAGTCTCCAAAACTCAGAACAGGTGTCAATCTTTCAATTATAGTTTTTCTCTGCAAGTTCCTCTCCTGATTTCTCTCTGTGTTTTGGCACACAAATCTGATGGACACTGATCAGTGAAAAAACTGCAGTGTGGAAGCAGCCTTAAACCGAATACTCAGGGACGTTTCGTATTGAATTAATAAAAGTTGAAATAAAATGCTACATAAAATGCCATACAATTCACCGGGACCAACCGATTCGGGGACGCCCCTTATTCTAATGTTATTGCGCTTTTCTCAGTTTTCTAGGTCCTCCATCGTGTCCAATAGCTGTTCATATTGACAGGCTTGACTAGAAACTGTTTGTTCCAATTCATTTAATCTCCTTTATAAATCATCTGTGGAGGATTCATTGGAAGCCACCCTCCCGGTCAGTTTTTCTACTCTTTAAGGACTGTGGTCTCAGCCTTGACATCAGTTTATTTTATTTTTTTATTTTTTTTTTTTTGATCAGATATGTTTTTATTGACCAAAGAACTGTTACAGTACAGATCATCAATCAACACCACAATAAACTTCATTTTAAACCCCACAAAGGAACATATAAACCCCCCACCCCCCAAAGAAGCCCCCCCCCCCGTCAGTCCATGGATGGGTATGCTACATGCGCAGCTGCGCAAGGTAAAAAAAAGGAAAGAGAGAAACAGACATAACAAAACTATTATATGAACATTATCACATCAT
Organism: Allobates femoralis; assembly: GCA_033576535.1. Lineage (NCBI taxonomy): Eukaryota > Metazoa > Chordata > Amphibia > Anura > Aromobatidae > Allobates > Allobates femoralis. The sequence continues at coordinate 221,399,064 of JARQOC010000004.1, read as the reverse complement.
TTTTATCATTCAGAGATCTAGCAGGACTAGGGCAAGCAGTCACTGTGGTCAATACCATAAAGCTCATTATGACACATTAGTCCCAAATTGCAACCACGGGTCCCACAGTTTCTCAAACATTTGAAAAGCATTTCTTCTCTTATATATTCCTTCCTCCATCTTGATTATATAAGCCACCTGTTGTAAATATTCCTTCCTAGAAGGAGGCTCGGCCCTGATCCACGCCCTCGCTATCACCTTTCTTGCCATGAAAAGCAGTCTCGCCACCGCTATTTTCCGCACATTCATCACACCTATCTCTTCCACATAACCTAACACACATACGGTCGGAGTCCTGGGAATCACACAATCATACCTTCCCTCGATCAAAGTCAACACTACCATCCAGAAAGCTTGCAGTCTCGGGCATTCCCACATCATATGCAACACTCCCGCTCCCTCATGCGTACATCGTGGACACTCTGATGTGTCCCTTACCCCAATCTTGTAAAGAAAGTCTGGTGACCTATACACTCTATGTACCAAGTAGAGCTGCGACATCCTACCCGGCTCACTCAGAGAGAGCTTGGGGCCATAATCCAATATGGTGTCCCACACCTCATCATTCATTACCCCAATTTCTTCTTCCCACTTGGCCCTGGCGCGTATAGGATGTCGAAGCAAAAAGGTATGTAACAAATCATTGTATATAGTAGAAATCACCCCTCTAGTGCCTCCTTCCATACAGATATAGTCCATCACGATATCCTTGCATATCCCAAGATCACTCAATCTTTTCTGCCGTCTGTAGGCATGTAGAATTCTAATATACAGAAACCTGTCTGTTTCAGGAATCCCGAACTCCTGTTTCAACGATTCAAAGGGCTTCAAAATCTTATTATCAACAAGTTGCCACAGACATTCCAAACCAGCTTTCGCCCATGATCTTTGACCTCCCAATTTATAGAATTCTTCTAAGTATTTATTCCTCCAAACAGGGGTGAATTTAGTGAACCCTGTCACCTCTCTGTCTCTTTATCCGGGACCATACCTTCTGAACCAGACACATAGTGGGGAACCCTCCCCCCAAATGTCCCAGCTCCCCTGCCTCCAAGCTCTGCACCAGTGGAGATCTTCCCGTCAAAGTCTCTAAGATCCCTTTCATCGAACTTCCATGCCCCCGTGACACCCAACCTCTAAGATGCTGACTCTGAGACGCCAAAAAATATACCCATGGGTTGGGCAGAGCAATTCCTCCCTCCGATTTCGGCCGTTGTAGAATCTCCAATTTTATTCTGGGTTGCCCCCTGCCCCACCTTGACAGCAGATTACATGCGAGATATATATCCCTCCATCTCCTCTCTGGTTGGTATGGACTGTATGCTGAGTCTGAGATCATCCCAAACGTCTGTATCAGGAGGATTATGGGAGGAATCACGACCTTTTGAGGGGGAGAGTCTGTCACTCATACTCAAGTGTGCCTCTGTAGGGTGAGATGGCTGGGGGAGCTTGTGCTTGTAATGTGGGCCTGCACATTGCCAGCTGGAATGACCCAGGGGGTCTCACGGTGGACCTGATCTGTTTCTGTGTGTAACTTTGGCTGAGGGTTAAAGTGTCCACTTCCCCCTCTCCCACTGCCCTGTGCAATGCGGCCCAATGTATAGTACTGGGAGTCCCAGGCAATGCCCACCATGGAGGTCAGTAAGCGGTGCTCGCCTGCATGCTCACCAGTCGGCACAGGCGGCTCAAGTGGTGCCGTGGATACTGGGATAGTGAGCTGCGCCACCATTCTGACGGGCACTGCCTCTATGCTGACGGGGGGAGGAGTGAGTGTTACCGGACCGCATAGCCTTGTTCCTTCCCTGGGCTGTGATCCAGGCTCGGAGGTGTAGTAACGGGAATCTTCCACATCTGCTACTCCCCGCATTTCACCTGCCGCAGCGCTCCCATCTGTGTGTGCCACCATTGCTCTGCCCTCCGACTCCACGAGGTGTCTTGCTGTGCTCCACAGGAATCGGGAGATGCCTGTAGCAGGGGACACCGAGGCTTTTCAGGAAAGTGAGGATCTGCTGCTCCTCCTCTTTGCTGGCATGAAAAGGTGATCAGGGCTGTTGGAAGCTGATTAAATGGGCTCAATGGGGACAAGGGAGCAGGAGCTCAGAGATCAGCATCCTCTCCCCGCCATGGCCAGGCCACACCTCGTCAATAATGTATTTTTTTATATATAGAGTTTAATATATACTTTCAATGTAGTTTTGATTTAACTGTAGTTATGCTATGCGATTATTAGTGATTTATGCTGTTACATGTGAATTGTGTAATATGTAATAATCATAAAAGTCTGTATGTGTTATGTTAAAATGCAGACAAAGCTAATTCAGAAAGATCTAGATGCTTTAAACACAGAACTGATGGAATCTTCCATGACGGACATCACCACCCCGAGCTTCTTTGAACACTTCCACATATCTCCTGTGAAGGTAAGCCGTTGAATATTTACATTTTTGTGTTGTTGCTGTTTCAAGATTTCTCCTTCAAATTAAAAATAAATCCTTTGCTTCTTTTCTTTCTGTCGTGTATTCAATAATTTCTTGTTAACAGTAGTAATTCAGAAAGATAGGCGACAAACAAATGGTCACTGATTAGTTTCCACAGAGGTTGTCACCCAGTTTTCTGGTTGAATCCTAAAATTGCCTAATTTTACAATGATTTATCCACACCTGTGTTTTAAAGCAAAGCCAATTGCTTTTCTCTGAACTTACACGAAGAACATATTTAATAACTTTAATAACGTTTTAATTAAATGGCTAATCTCTTTTCTATAAACTGCATACATCAATTGTACAACTGAATAAAGGAAGCTGTATTGAAATACGGTATGCTTCTTTCTTGATTTGTGAGCCACTTCTTCCCTGCCTCCCTCCTCAACTCGCCATCCTCTGTGAAAACTACTCCAATCTGTCTTGATCAAATCAAGTCAGACTACTGGCACAGTGAGGGGTCGCATCATTATAGTCTACGGAGAAAGTACCCTGTACAGTGAGACACAGGCAGATTGTGCTGCAGCTTTCAGCAAATGCATTTCATTCTAGAGCAGTGTACACAGCGCAGTACTGCTTGAAAATGTCTTTCATGCTGCTGCTGCTACTACTGTACAAGTGCTACAGAGAAAAGGAAGCAGGAATCTCTGTTTCTGTCAAATGTGTTTTGGAAACATCATAACTAAGTCTTTTCCCACAAGCTGAGAAAATTGAAAACTGGCGATGAAAACTGATTAAAAGCATATATGTAGATTATGTAATTACCGTAGTAGAAATAGTGTTGTTTCTCATGTATAAACATATGACTGCTTATTACGCATTAAAGTATTGTCCACTACTCGGACAACCCCCTATGAATTTTGAGTGTTTGCCCCATTAGAATAAAAAAAAGCTTGAACTCACCTCTGGCTCTATTCCAGCAGTGTTGAAATTACTCATGAGGTTGTTACAATGAGTACGGAAAGTATTCAGACCCCTTTACATTTTTCACTATTTGTTTCATTGCAGCCATTTGGTAAATTCAAAAAAGTTCCTTTTTTTTTCTCATTAATGTACAATATGCACCCCATCTTGACTGTAGAAAAAAAACAGAAATTTAGAAATTTTTGCAAATGTATTAAAAAGGAAAAACTGAAATATCACGTGGTCATAAGTATTCAGACCCTTTGCTCAGTATCGAGTAGAAGCACTTTTGTGAGCTCAAACACTCATATTTAAGTCACATGCTGTCCATATCCTTGTGATCCTCCTTGAGATCAGGCCCGGACTGACCATTGGGAGAGGCGGGACTTTTCCCGATGGGCCGGTAGTTCTCAAGTGGGCGGGGCCACAGCACCTGCTCCTCGGGCCACAGTTTGGCTTTAAATTACTTTGCAGCCACCACCTGCCAGAATAGCAGGGACTGGGGAGCATCAGCGGCTGGGCTGCCAAGCTGATAGCAAGACATCAGAGGAGAGCAGCAGCGGCCGGCAGAGCATGACTACTCTGCTCTGACAGCTTTTAGGGCCCGAGGAGATTGACAGGAGAAGGGGCGGGAGGAGAGGTGAGAGGGTGGGCCATGCCCCCTCATCTCATCTGTGAGCCCTATCTCCAGTCAGTCAATCTCTCTGGCCCCACCTCCTCATCTCTACTGCAGGCCCCGGAAGTTGTTACACACCGCGGGAGCCAGCAAAATGTGCAAAATCAGCTGCAGCAGCTGCTGGTGGTCATGAGTAGTGTGTGTGTGTGTGTGCCTCTCTCTCTTCTCTCTTACTGTGTGTGTGGCTGACTATTGTCAGTATGTGGCTGTGGCTGGCTGTGTATCTGGGGCTGCATGACTGTGTCTGTGTGTGACAGACTGTGTCTGTGTGGCTGTGTCTAGCTGTGTGGCTGCTGACTATGTGTCTGTGTGTGGCTGGGGCTGTATGGCTGTAGCTGACTGTGTGACAGGGCTGCGTGGCTGTGGCAGGCTGTGTAGCTGACTGTGGCTGTGTATGGCTGGGGCTGCGTAGCTGACTGTGTCTGTGTGTGGCTGGGACTGCGTGGCTGTAGCTGACTGTGTGGCTGTGGCTGTGTGGCTGTAGCTGACTGTGTGTGGCTGGGGCTGCGTGGCTGTAGCTGACTTTGTGGCTGGGGCTGCATGGCTGTAGCTGATTGTGTGGCTGAGGCTTCATGGCTGACTATGTGTCTGTGTGTGGCTGGGGCTGCGTGGCTGTAGCTGACTGTGTGGCTGGGGCTGCATGACTGACTATGTGTCTGTGTGTGGCTGAGGCTGCGTGGCTGTAGCTGACTGTGTAGCTGGGGCTGCGTGGCTGTAGCTGACTGTATGTGGCTGGGGCTGCGTGGCTGTAGCTGACTGTGTGTAGCTGGGGCTGCGTGGCTGTAGCTGACTGTGTGTGGCTGGGGCTGCGTGGCTGTAGCTGACTGTGCATGGCTGGGGCTGCGTGGCTGTAGCTGACTGTGCGTGGCTGGGGCTGCGTGGCTGTAGCTGACTGTGTGTGGCTGTAGCTGACTGTGTGTGGCTGGGGCTGCCTGGCTGTAGCTGACTGTGTGGCTGGGGCTGCAAGGCTGTAGCTGACTGTGTGGCTGGGGCTGGCTGTGCGGCTGACTGTGTGTCTGACTATGTATCTGTGTTTGGCTGAGGCTGTATGGCTGTGGCTGACTGTGTGCCTGGCTGTGTGGCTGACTGTGTCTGTGTGTGGCTGGGGCTGTGTTCCTGGCTGTGTGGCTGACTGTGTCTGTGTGTGGCTGGGGCTGCTTGGCTGTGTGTGGCTAACTGTGTGGTTGACTGTATGGCTATGTGTTTGTGGCTGGTTGGCTGTGTGGCTGGCTGTGGCTGGCTGCACCTGTGTGTGGCTGTTTGTGTGTGGCTGATGGCTGTCTATGTGGCTGTTTGTGGCTGTATGTCTGTTTGTGTGGCTGTCTGTCTGTGTGTGTGGCTGGCTGTTTGTGTGTGGCTGTATATGTGTGGCTGGCGGTGGCTGTCTATGTGGCTAGCTCTGTGTGGCTGGCTGTGTGTGTGTGGCTGGCTGTGTGTGTGTGTGTGGCTGGCTGTGTGTGTGGCTGGCTGTGTGTGTGGCTGGCTGTGTGTGTGTGTGGCTGCTTTGTGTGTGTGGCTGGTTGTGTCCATGTGGCTCTGTGTGTAGCTGGCTGTGCCTGTGTGTGGCTGGCTTTGGCTGTGTGTGTGGCTGGCTATGTGGCTGTTTGTGGCTGTATGTGGCTGGCTGGCTGTCTGTGTGTGTGGCTGGCTGTGTGGCTGTCTATGTGGCTGGCTGTTTGTATGTGGCTGTCTATGTGGCTAGCTGTGTGCGGCTGTCTGGCTGTGGCTGGTTGTGTGTTTGGCTGGTTGTGTCTGTGTGGCTGGCTGACTGTGGCTCTGTGGCTGGCTGTGGCTGACTGACTGTGGCTCTGTGTGTGGCTGACTGTGGCTCTGTGTGTGGCTGACTGTGGCTCTGTGGCTGGCTGACTGACTGTGGCTGGCTGTGTGTGGCTGACTGTGGCTCTGTGTGTGGCTGATTGTGGCTCTGTGGCTGACTGGCTGTGGCTGAATGACTGTGGCTCTGTGTGTGGCTGGCTGTGGCTCTGTGTGTGGTTGTCTATGTGGCTGGCTGTTTGGCTGTGGTTGGCTGTTTGGCTGTGGCTGGCTGTGTCTGTGTGTCTGACCACTGGGACCCCACAATCCTGAGAAACAGAGCTTTGAAGAGCACCATGTAAATGGAGCTGTGCCTGATTATTCCCTCTGCTGCACCATTCACATGTGGCTATTCAAATAACTTATTTAAGAAAGTGGTGAGGGCAATGACAATGTAAAAGCAAAATTTACGTATTGGGGCTCACGGGTGATATAGTGTGTGGGCTGGTGGGGCTTGTTTTCCAGGGCTGCTTTTTGGTCCCAGTCCGGCCCTGCTTGAGATGGTTCTATTCCTTCGCAGGAGTCCAGCTGTGTTTAATTAAACTGATATAACTTGATTTAGGAAGGTACACACCTGTCTATATAAGACCCCACAGTGCATGTCAGACCAAATGAGAATCATGAATTCAAAGGAACTGCTCAAGGAGCTCAGAGACAGAATTGTGGGAAGTCACAGATCTGGCCAAGGTTACAAAGTAATGTCTGCAGTTCTCAAGGTTCCTAAGAGCACAGTGGCTTCAATACTTAAATAGACGTTTGAGACCACCAGAAGTCTTCCTAGACCTGGCTGTTCAGCTAAACTGTGCAATTGTTGAGCCTTGCTGAGAGAGGTAAAGAACCCCAAGATCACTGTGCCTGAGCTCCAGAGATGCAGTAGAGAGATGGGAGAAAGTTCCACAAAGTCAACTATCACTGCAGCTCTCAACCAGTCTTTATGGCAGAGTGGTCCGACGGAAGTTTCTCCTCGGTGCAAGACATATGAAAGCCTGCATAGAGTTTGCTACAAAACGCATGAAGGACTGCCAGACTATGAAAAATAAGAGTCTCTGGTCTGATAAGACTAGGATAGAACTTTTTGGTGATAATTCTAATCAGTATGTGTGGAGAAAACCAGGCACTGTTCATCACCTGGTGGTGGCAAGCATCATGCTATGGGGGTGGTTTTCAGCTGCAGGGACAGGACGACTAGTTGCAATTGAATGTGGCCAAGTACAGAGATATTCTGGATGAAAACCTCTTCCATAGTGTTCTGGACCTCAGACTTGGCCGAAGGTTCACTTTCCAACAAGAATGACCCTAAGCACACAGCTAAAATAACAAAGGAGTGGCTTCAGAACAACTCTGTGACCATTTTTGACAGGCCCAGCCAGAATCCTGACCTAAACCCAGTTGAGCATCTCTGGAGAGACGTGAAAATGGCTGTTCACCAACATTCACCATCCAACCTGATGGTACTGGAGAGGATCTACAAGGAAGAATGGCAGAGGATCCCCAAATCCAGGTGTGAAAAACTTGTTGCATCATTCCCAAGAAGACTTATGGCTGTACCAGTTCAAAAGGTGCTTCTACTCAATACTGAGCAATGTGTTTGAATGCTTATGACCATGTGATATTTCACTTTTTCTCTTTTACTAACTTTGCAAAAATGTCTTCATTTCTGTTTTTTTTCCAGTCAAGATGGGGTGCAGTGTGTACATTAATGAGAAAAAAGAATGAACTTTTTTGAATTTACCAAATGGCTGCAATGAAATAAAGAGTGAAAAATGTCTGAATACTTTACGTATCCACTGTACATCTTGCAACCCCTCCGCCCAATCACTGCTGGCTTTACTGTCCCACCTTTGGGTGCATCAAACTTCAATAGGAACTGAGGTTAAGCTGCAGCTCTGACTTCTTCTTGATATCCAACTTGTTGGAAGAGGGAAGCCAGCACTGATTTGGCACAGGGCTCACATGATGTAATTACCTCACGTGAGCCCCCAGGAGATTGAGTGCCAACACTGCTGGAATAGTGCAAGCACAACAGGTATCATTATTTTTATTTTAATAGAGTCAAACACTCAGAATCAGAAGGTGTTGTCCAAATATTGTAAATCCTCTTTAATGATTTGTTTTCTGTGTACAACTCTTAATTTGTTTATAGTTACATTTGAGCCTCTCGTTGGGATCTGGAGGGGAACAATCAAACAAAGAAGGAAATGAAATTGTTGCCATCAGCTCAGTCAACCTCCTTTTAAAGAGCATCGGAGCTACACTTACTGATGTGGATGATCTCGTTTTCAAGTAAATTTCCATTTTTGTTCATTAAATCAGGTGGAAGGTGGGCACATGTTAATTATTACGGTATTTACAATAATATTATCTGGTAGAAAAAGACAGAGGCTGCTTTTAGGCCAATTTTACAAAAGCTTATTATTACAGGTCAAATTTTGTCCCATGTTAAGACGGAGTAATATAAGTGCAAAAATTGTCACGTGAAACTAGCCTTTATTTAGTATTTAAGTTTTATTATTTTTAAAGTTAAAGAATATATTCAACAAAACCACCCAAAAAAAAATCCACTCCAACTTCCAAAAATATTAAGCTTTGATATTTGAGTCTTTTGGGTTGATTGAGAACATACGGTAGTTGTTGATCAATAATAAAAATAATCCCCTACAATACAACTTGCCTAATAATTCTGCACACAGTGTATAATGAGATATTAACATAAAGGGGTTAATTATAATGATCCATTAACATAAAGAGGTGTATTATAATGATATATTAACATAAAGGAGTGTATTATAATGATCCGTTCACAAAAAGGGGTGATGATGAACTTAACTGCATAGGGACCATGTATTGTTTTTGCACTGGGTTCAATTTTGTGTTTGTCCGTCCCTGCCCTGCAGACTGTGTGTTCTGAATGTGCGAGGTCAAAAATAACATAAAGCAACAGGTGATCTGTATATTTGAGATACAAAACATTATTGCCAAAGAATGGACGGTAATAAAACAGAAAGGCTAAATAAGATGTTTAATTTTTTACAAAGTGCTGAGGACTCCAATGTTCATGAGCAGGGCTGTGGAGTCAAAGTCGGTATCCATTTTGATGGAGTTGGTATAAAATGGACTGATTCCAATTCCTAAAATATATAATAAGTTGGGTACAGTAATTCAATGCAGTATGTACTGAATATTATTATAAGTTATTATGATGACAAAAATAAGGAAATCTGACCTGCACTACCCTCTCCGTGTTCCAAGTTAACTGAACTGGAATAAAAGAGCGCTGTGTCAGGCAGCCGGCCACCACTCTGGTGTTCGCCGCTTCTGAAGAGACTTCACACACTAAAGATTCACAAGAGAATAAAAGGAAGCTGCTCTCATTACTGGTAGATTATTTCAAGGTTTATTTCACTCAGGGATCAGGCAGGCATATGTGGTAGGATGAGAGCTACAGGGCTACATTCTAGATAAATTATTATGTTCTATCTAAATATCTTGATTATTGTATCATAACAATGATTAACATAATTGATTAACATGTTCACATTGTACTGCAATAAATTTATCACTTAAATATGAGCCATGTATGAGGGATTCTGAGTCAGGGAAATTGCGGAGTCGGAGATTTGGCTTAACAACTCCACAGCCCTGGTCATGAGTGTATGAGAACTCAGAGCAGCAACCATAAATGCAATTACAAAAAGATTAATAATAATCCCTAACTGAGGTCAGTGTTGTGCCGCATCATAAACTGCTTCATCAGAAAGAGTAGACATGTTATCCAGACTTCTGGCACTAGATGGCACTCCAGCCAATCAACTAAACAGTTAATATGCCTTCCACAAAGCAGAAATTCTGAACTCAGTGTTTTCCTTTTATTAGGCTGGTTTCACACCTGCGGTGCATCCAGATCAGGCTCAAAAAGGGTGCATCTGCATGCGGTCCTGCGTGTGGAAGCGCCAGATGCCTGATCCGGAGTTCGGGAGGAGAGAGTGAGAGGGAGAGAGACTGAGATTCTGTATTAAGACGTTCATGGTATTTCTGCATCACCAGGGCAGGAATACCCTAGAGGTTTATAGAAGTCCTATATGAAGCCTGGTTATTTTCATCTGCCCGAGAGCTCAGGTCACATGGTATAATGCAGGCACCAGATCCCATCCTGTGGTGTTATGCTGTATGCACACTGCGAGGAATCTGGCGCCTGCGCAAACAGGATGCCTGCGCCTGTTCCCTTCTCTCCCAGATTCCCAGCCCCGCAGTCTGCATGCAGCAGCCCGAGAGCTGAGGGAAGTGTGCAGGTGCTGACGCCACTCCGAAGAAAGAGAGGAGGAGGGTCCCGGACAACAGAGGAGGAGGGGTAAAATCAGCAAGGCGTTTAGTTCCAGGGAGGGGAGCATACCTCCCGGACCTAAGCTAATTTAAAGTGCTTATTTTGGTGTCCCGGGGGAGTAGGGAGATAAGGGCCACCTTCACAAAATGCAGCAAAGGTGCTACTGAAGGTGGCTCTTTTAGTTTAATAGGCCTTGGGGGAGGAGGGGGGGTCAGGTTCCCTATAAATAAATACAGACTTTCACATACTGGTATAGGAGATGAAAGTTGGTGCTCTGAAAGTTCTATGAAGAACTGTAATGACATTTCAGGAGAACTGGCACAGAATGTCAGTCTCTGCCTCAAGCTTCGCCTTTGTCCTCCTCACCCTATTGAAATCTTAAGAACAAACTGTCATCTCAGTACTTGGAAGGTCTATCTTCAGCGAAAATAGATTTTACCCATGAACTGAGTGTGAAAGTTCAATCCTGGAGGAGAAAGAAGCAGATTTCTCTAAGGCTGCATTCACACACATTATATTTGTGAGGATGCACTTTTGGTGCAAAACTGCACCGAGAGCGCATCCTCACAGAACGCAGCGTTCTGTGTGTGAACAGGCCTGCGCTTATACCCTGCGCTTTATACTTTCTCGCTGCACTCCCTCGGTGACGGCCAGTGTTTTCTGAGCCCCCGGGGCCCGCAGTGAGCGGTGGGCTCTAGGATCCTGCAGCACCATGTGACCGGTGACGTCACTCATGATTCTGTTTAAGGTCCTACTCTAGGTCATTCGGTGCTGGTGTGAGGACCGATCACTCTGGGAGCTCAAGCTAGGTAAGTTAAAAGCGTGCTTAAAAAAGTACAAACAATTCATTTGTTCATTCTTTTTAAGGATGCGCTTTGCAGCACAAAGCTCATCTGCAAAAAGATGACACGTGAACAGAGCTGCATTCACGGCATTTATGCAGACGCAGTGCTAAAAAGCACTGTGCTTAATAGTGCTGCGTAAATGCAAAAAAATACGCTGTGTGTGAACGCAGTCGAAGACTTCCTTCACACTGCATAATTTGTTATCTGTGTCTATCTGTTTTAAAGCACATAGCCAGGGATCTGTTTTGGCCTCCCATATATCTCTATGGGCATGGATTGGTCCTATATGGTCATCCGTGTGTTTCAGTTTTGTCACAGATCCATTTGTGTCAATTTTTTTCATGTACCCAGAATCGGAGACTGTTGTGATTTTGGGTTGCCTTGAAAATCACTGACACATACGGACAGACAGTGATCCATAGCTGTCTTTTAAATAACATGAATGTCTATGGAACACAGATTCGTACGGATCTGTGAAATAAAATGCTTCCATAAAACTGATCCATTTAGCTGTACGGAGCATGCTCAGAAGCAAGGTACAGCTACTCCCACCCCTATCTCTGGTAACTGATGATGGATCTATGAAAAAAACTGTCTGTAGACATCAGTTGACATCCGTTTGAGCAGATCAGTGCCTGTTTGTGTGATCCTTGAAATTCAAGTATCCACACAGATGTGAACATTTTGCAGTTGAAGGCAGCCTAAGATATATTACAACATTGCATATTTTTATGTGTACTATTTTTTTTATGACATCAAAATTAAAATGAGAATTACTCTTTAACATGTTGAAAGTGATGAGTTTTCCAGTGCTGTAGCTTCCTGTTATTGTAAGTAGATTAGCGACTTGGATATACTGTATGTGACAACCTCCTTTTTTGTCTATAGACTGGCCTGCTTTGAAGTAAAATATAAGTTCTACAAGCGAGATCAACTTATGAAACTTGTTATGAGACACTACAGTGAGCAGGTGAGATATTCACACTATAAGACACATGTATACATCACAAGTTACTATTTATATATGGTCAGCATATTGCGCAACATTTACATTTGTCAGCATATTGCGCAACATTTACATTTCAGAGGATACATGTACAGGTAAATTTTTATGCTTATGTAATACAAACTAATTTTTTTAAAGGGACACTGTCGGGTCATTTTTCAGTATGATACTAATATTACCCTTGAATAGTGTCTGGGCAGACCTTTTAAAAACATGTAAAACCATTATTGTGCACTTTCTAGTTTCCATGTTATCAGCATCTTCATACCCTGCAAGGAGCTGGTGCATTAGTCCTCTCCATTATATTTTCAACCGAATAGTCTGGCTGCTGTATGTGTTATTTAAATATCCACACCCACCAAGCTTTTGTTCACTCCCTCCCCTCTGTGCTCTGGGCTGGGAGGAGAGAGGTGTTTTGGGCTGCAGCCTGTAAGATTTCTATATGTATATATGAACGTTGGTTTTCCTGCAGACATGTAATGTGTTTATCTGCTGAGCAAATGATCAAATGTTATTATAAGCACACAGAAATATCTCAGACTGCACACACTGCACATGTCTCATACACGCAATTACATGAAGAGCTGCAGCTAAACTCATCCCTCCTCCCCCCTCCCTTCTCTGTCTGCAGTGAATGAGTCACACAACAGTCAGATCAGAGAGGAGGCAGGACAGTGTCATGAAGCATGAATATTTAATCATAGAGTGGGGGGGGCAGCAGAGAAATCACTGTGAGTGAGAGAGGGAATTAATCTTTTATTTTACCCTTTACAGAAGATAGGAGGGGAGTATAAATAATAGAAATACATGAATAGGGAGAGCTTAGAGAAAGAAACTAGAAAATAAGAGCAGTTACATATGGATTTTTAGCCTGACAGTTTTCCTTTAAACAATAGGAGGGAGCACTTACATTCTATCAGGAAATATGCTGACATAAAATGTAAAAAGTGCCCAGTCATAATTGTTAAAAGACCTGGTGTTCTACTTAGGCTGGCTTCACATTGCTGGTCTGATCCGATCCGTGGCTGTCAGGGTGAACCGGACAGCCCCGGACTGGATATTGGCCCTATAGTATCCTATGGGGCCAGATAGAAGCCAGATGACAGCTCTCTGCCATCCGGTTTCTATCTGTCCGGGACAATTTGGGAGAATTCAGAATTCTCTCAGGCCGGGTTCACATCACGATTTTGAGGCATCCGAGTGTATCCGTTTTAAACCGGATACACTCGGATCCCATGTAACCCTATGGGAATCGGATCAGATCAGATGTGTGCCTTTTGGCATCCGATTCTTGCACCTTCCGATTCTGTCCGATTTAGTCACAGACACAAAATCATAGCATGCTGCGATTTCCTTGTCATCCAAAATCTGGGAGACCCTGACATTGGGTGTTATATGCTGCCCCCTGGAGGTCACACCAATTATAGGAGAGATTTTCTCCTCCTTCTCCTCTGCAGCATATACGCCCCCTGCAGGAATACTGTCAGTTTGTAATTTGGTGTCTTGGAGGCACATCTCCACACTGAAGCTCCTGCTACAGATGAAGCTTAGGGGACCATCGAGGTCCCCCGGCATGGGCCTTTGGCCCCATATGCCGTGCTCCCTCACCATACCCTTTCAAAGGGCCTTTGGTGAGGTGGGAGCCGACTGAGGGGTTCACAGTTCTCTGTTCCCCTGGCCTTTACACAGTCACTGTGTGGCCCACTGTGACGGAGTTCAACTCCTTCCAGTCACAAGCGACTGATGCAGGCTCAACCAGGTACCGAGCTGGCCCCCATCTTCTCCCCTTCGGGGGACTCAGGTATGTGCCGGGGACGGGGCACACATGGGGGCCCCCGCATCTGCGGCAGCGATCCGGGTCCAATGACCGGCCTTGCTGGTAGCCCAGACCGCGATCCCCTCCCTGCCTGTTTCGCACAGCAGGGGGACGGGACACAGGGCTCATGGTATGGGGCACGCTTCCCGACATCAGCGGTGTTTTTTCACAACTACCGCGCCGGACCCCTCACGCAGGCCGGCCGCGGCATTCTACTTTAGTCCCCGGCTTCACCTGAGGCCTAGGCCGCGATTCCGCCCCCTGCATGTCTATCAACAGCAGGGGGGCGGGCTTTGCTCTCACTCCTGCACACTGGGTTCAGTCACTGGCCTCTCCCCCTTCTGTGTACATGTATGGGGCCACAGTTCCCGCTTTTTTGTGGGTCCTCCCCTTCTTCTGACTCCCCTCTCTCTCTCTGCGGGGGCCATTTTGGCCTTATTCTGTGCAGACCCTGCAGCATATCTCATAACTGCTGCCCTGGGAGACTCAGACTTGGGGACCTGGACTCACTTCCTTTGGATGAGCGGTAAGCCACACCATTTGGTGTGGATTCTTTTCTGTGGCACCCCCCTTCAGTTACACTGTCTTTGGTAGCAAGTACACAGGATTGGGTCAGACTATGTGTGCTTCTAAGAGCAAAGGGTAAGTCCCACAGGGCTCCGAAATTGTATGCAACTTGTACAGTATGCAAAGTCACGTTGCCTGGGCAGAGTGTCAATCCCCTCTGCACTGCCTGTGAGCAGAATGGGTCCCTGGATATCCTCGGAACCCAGTCCCAGGTGGATGCCCCTAACCCCTCTGGGGATCAGGGGTCCGCTCCCCCGGTCTTAACACCGGCTCCTTAGTGGACTGACGTTTTATCTCAGTCATTGTCCGATTCAGTGGCCCTGGCAGTATCACGAGTTATGTCGCAATCTGTAGCCTCCATGACTAGATCCATCATTCAGGCCATTAACCAGGACCCTGACCAGGACATGGACGGTTCCTCTTCGGTCCCGGGTCCTTCTCTTTTGGTGAGACGTAATAGGCCCAATCCGTCTCGGGAAGGTCCCAGTTCCAAGAAACGCCACCGAGACCTTTCTCCCTCCTCGCCCAGATCCCAGTCAAGGGAGCCTCTGGAGGAGGGTGAGGAAGAGGACTCTTCGGCCTCTGGCTCAGAGTCAGAACGGACGGCCTCTGAATCTGTCCCTGAAGGGGACACTTTGGCAGACAACATTGTCTCCATTATCAATAACATCCTAGACCTGCCTGCTCCTGACACACAGTCTGAGCAGCGAGCCAAGGTCTCGCTCAGGGATCCTAAGAGACCTGCCAGTATCTTCTCTGATCATCCTGACTTTACGGACACGGTGCAGAAGCCCAAGGCATGCCCGTCAAAACGTTTCCTGCCAAAAACCACGGATCCCAAGTATCCGTTTGCCCCGGCAGTACTATCTAGCTGGTCTCAACCCCCTAAGGTTGACCCGGCCGTAGCCAGATTGGCTACCAGAACCACGATTTCCATCGCCGACAGCTCCTCTTTGAAAGACTCGGCAGACCGTCAGATTGAACTTTTAACCAAGTCAATCTATGACGCAATTGGCGCTGCTTTTCCTCCCGCCTTTGCAGCTGCCTGGTCCCTTAAGGCACTCTCTGCATTTACAGACGCAGTTCATTCCATGACCTATGACAAAGTTCCTGAGGCGTCTCTCCTCCTAGAACAAATGGCCATGGTATCGAAATATGCCCTCAACGCTGTGCTTGACGCAGCCGGACGTTCAGCAGTGGCAGCCGACAATTTCCTCGCCATTCGGAGAATCCTCTGGCTCCGGGACTGGAAAGGTGACGCTTCTTCCAAGAAGCATCTTACGGGGATTCCCTGTACCGGGGATCGTCTCTTCGGGGAACGTTTGGACGAACTTATCAAAGACACAACAGGAGGCAAAAGTACACTCCTGCCCAAACAAAAAGGAAGCAAACCTGCGCAGCAAAAATCTGCCAGGTTCCGTTCCTTTCGTTCATTTCGTTCCCCTGGCTGGTCCTCCAGACAATCCTCTACCAACAGGACATTTCGCTCCGACAAGTCCCAGCCCGCCCGAGGCCAGGGTTCCCCCTGGCGTTCTCGCCAGCAAAAGTCCTCTAGTCAGAAGCCGTCCAAGACGGCCTCTGCATGACTCGCACGGATCCAGCTCCGCACCCCAAGTCGGGGGCAGATTGTCCCAGTTCCGGGACATTTGGCTTTCCGACGTCCTAGACCAATGGGTGCGAGATATTGTCTCTCACGGCTACTTCATAGAACTAAACTCAGTTCCTCCAAGCCGTTTCTTCATGACATCACCCCCTCCCGCCAAGATCCACGCCTTTCACCAAGCGCTGGAGGCTCTGAAGCGGGAAGGAGTCATCGTCCCGGTTCCCGAAAGGGAACGGTTTCAGGGATTTTACTCAAATCTCTTCATTGTGCCCAAGAAGGACGGGTCCGTTCGCCCCGTTCTGGACCTAAAGCTCCTCAACAAGCACGTCAAAGTGAGGCACTTTCGCATGGAATCTCTGCGTTCTGTGATAGCCTCAATGTCTCAAGGGGAATTGTTAGCATCCATAGACATAAAGGATGCATTCCTACACATCCCAATCGCCCCAGCTCACTAACGGTTCCTGCGCTTAGCGATTGGGGACGACCATTTCCAATTCGTGGCCCTTCCCTTCGGCTTGGCCACCGCTCCACAAATATTCACCAAAGTGATGGCGTCAGTAGTCTCCATACTTCACTCTCAGGGGCTGTTGGTCATCCCTTATCTGGACGACCTCCTGGTCAAGGCACCCTCGCATCAGGAATGCCGGCAAGCTGTTTCCACGACTCTGTCGACTCTCAAGAGGTTTGGCTGGATTGTCAACCTCCCGAAGTCGGTCCTCGTTCCCACCCAGAGCCTCGTGTATCTGGGCATGCAATTCGACACTCGAGCAGCTCTAGTGTGACTGCCTCACGAAAAGACCGTCTCACTCCAAGCGGGAGTTCGTTCCATCCTCCCTCCTCGCTCGTACTCCATCAGGCATCTGATGCAGATCCTGGGTAAAATGGTGGCTTCAATAGAAGCAGTCCCATTCGCTCAACTCCATCTGCGTCCCCTTTAGCTGGAGATCCTTCGTGTCTGGGACAAGAATCCAAGGACCTTGGACCACAAGATCTCCCTGTCCCCCGAAACGAGGGAATCTTTACAGTGGTGGCTGGCATATCCGTCCCTGTCTCAGGGTCGATACCTTCTCCCGCCGTCATGGTCGGTGGTCACCACGGACGCCAGTCTCTCTGGCTGGGGAGCGGTGTTCCTTCACCACAGGGCTCAAGGTACATGGTCTCCGGTGGAGTCCTCTCTTCCCATCAACATTCTAGAAATCAGGGCGGCTTATCTGGCGCTTCTGGCGTTTCAGTCTCTCCTGAGCGGCCGCCATGTGAGGATCCAATCAGACAATGCGACGGCCGTTGCTTATATCAATCATCAAGGAGGCACTCGCAGCACCCTGGCGTTGCTGGAGGTCCAGAAGATCCTATCCTGGGCGGAGGCCACAGGCTCCGCCATCTCCGCGGTCCACATTCCGGGTGTGGACAACTGGGAAGTGGACTACCTCAGCCGTCAAGGCATGGACCCGGGCGAATGGTCTCTCAACCCGGAAGTGTTCCAAGCCATTTGCATGCGGTGAGGGACTCTGGATGTCGACTTGATGGCGTCATTCCTCAACAACAAGGTTCCGGCTTTCATAGCCGGGCTCACGACCACAGGGCTCTGGCGGCGGACGCACTGGTCCAGGATTGGTCTCAGTTTCGCCTGCCATACGTGTTTCCACCTGTGGCCCTGTTACCTCGGGTGCTCTGCAAGATTCAGGCGGAATGTCACCGTGTCATTCTAATCGCGCCCAATTGGCCCCGGAGAGCCTGGTTCCCGGAACTAATCCAACTCCCCGACGGCGAACCTTGGAGTCTTCCAGATCATCCAGACCTTCTCTCTCAAGGTCCATTCTTCCGCCACAATTCTGTGGCACTCAGGTTGACTGTTTGGCCCTTGAATCCTGGGTCCTGACACAATCGGGTCTTCCCCGGGAAGTTCAGGACACCATGAAACAGGCTCGTAAGCCTGCCTCGCTGAAGATTTATCACCGGACATGGAGAATTTTTCTCTCCTGGTGTTCTGCGAAAGGCCACTCCCCGTGGCCCTTCTCCTTGCCGACATTGCTCTTGTTTCTTCAGTCGGGTCTAGACACTGGTCCTGCCCTGAGCTCTTTGAAAGGACAGATTTCAGCTCTTTCTGTCCTTTATTCAAAAAAGGCTGGCTAGGCTTACACAGGTTCGCACATTTATGCAAGGGGTGGCCCACATTGTCCCACCCTACAAGCGTCCTCTAGAACTGTGGGTTCTCAATTTGGTTCTCTCGGCCCTTCAGAAGCCTCCATTTGAAGCTCTCACAGATATTCCCTTGTCCACCCTTTCACAAAAGGTAGCATTTTTGGTGGCTATCACCTCGCTTCGGCGGATGTCAGATTTGGCGGCACTGTCATGCAAGTCTCCATTCTTGGTGGTACATTAGGACAAAGTTGTCCTGCGTCCCGTGCCTTCCTTTCTCCCAAAGGTGGTCTCTCCTTTCCACCTCAACCAGGATATCTCTCTCCCGTCTTTTTGTCCAAACCCGGTTCACAGGTTTGAAAAGGCCCTCCACAACTTGGACTTGGTCAGGGCTCTGAGAGTGTATTTGTCTCGCACGGCTCCTCTGCGTCAGACTGACTCTCTCTTTATTCTCACGGCCGGACGAGGCAAGGGCTCTTCCGCCTCCAAGGCCACAATTGCCCGTTGGATCAGGACGGCCATATTAGAGGCCTATTTGGCCTCGCACACGTCGCCCCCGGCGGGTCTCAAGGCGAATTCCACCAGGGCCGTGGGTGCTTCTTGGGCTTTGCGGCACCAAGCCTCAGCCCAACAGGTGTGTCAGGCAGCCACTTGGTCAAGCCTACACACATTTTCTAAGCATTACCAGGTACATGTTCATGCCTCAGCGGAAGCAGGTCTGGGCAGACGCGTTCTCCAGGCGGCTGTGGCCCACCTGTAAATGTCTGAGTTGCCTTTTAGGGTGCAGTGATTTTTTCCCACCCAGGGACTGCTTTTGGACGTCCCAATGTCAGGGTCTCCCAGATTTTGGACGACAAGGAAAAATATAATTTTGTTTACTTACCGTAAATTCTTTTTCCTTTAGTCCTCAAATCTGGGAGACCCAGCACCCACCCTTTTGCCCTACGGGCATACCTGCGTCTCTTGTACAGCACATAGTCTCACTGTTGGCCATTGTTCTGGCCTTATACTTTTCCTGTTCGGCCCAGTTGGCCGGGATTTGTTTTACAGTGCAATGTTTTCCTCCTACTGCTTATATACCAAACTGACAGTATTCCTGCAGGGGGTGTATATGCTGCAGAGGAGAAGGAGGAGAAAATCTCTCCTATAATTGGTGTGACCTCCAGGAGGCAGCATATAACACCCAATGTCAGGGTCTCCCAGATTTGAGGACTAAAGGAAAAAGAATTTACGGTAAGTAAACAAAATTCTCTTTTTTGTGTCCGAGACTGAAATCGGACAGAATCGGATCCGAGCCGATCTGACCCCCAATAGCATAGGAGCCTATGGACATCGGATCCGAGTTGATTTCGGATCCTATGTTGGCTCCGTAGTGATGTGCTGAGCATGGCCAGAAGCACTGTTCTCCCTCCTCCATCCTCTCTCCCCCGCTTATCAATTGTGATTGCTGCTTATCTCTCTTGTCCCCTCTCTTATTACCTATCCTATCCCGTGTCTTCAGCCCTCCTTTGTCTTCCTGGATGTTACAAATAATACTACTCCTCACAGAGGATACATCACCTCTCCGGGGGCTGCAGCGTTGCGACCATCTTCTGCCTGCAAGGACCTCTCATTAGGTTAGCTGATCGCCGCAGTGACCTAATGAGAGGTCCTTGCAGGCAGAAGAAGATGGTCGCAACGCTGGAGCCCCCGGAGAGGTGATGTATCCTCTGTGAGGAGTATTATTATTTTTAACATACAGGAGGACAAAGGAGGGCTGAAGACACGGGATGGGATAGTTAATAAGAGAGGGGACAGGAGAGATGAGAGGCGGTCACAATTGATAAGCGGGGGAGGGAAAACTGTAAAGATGCAGGGAGAGACAGGGACCAGAGGATCCAAACGGATCCTGCATAGACTGGGATTGGATGGCTATTTGCCATCCGAGTGCAGGGATCCGTGGGTGTCCGTGGGGATCCTGCTGAGACTTGGTTCCTCACGGACAGCCACAAATTGTGATGTGAACCTGGCCTCACGGACACAAAAATGTTGCTTGCAATGTTTTTGTGTTCAAGAGGAGAATATCTCCTCTAATTGCCGTATCCCGGATTCTCCCGGATCCGGGGCAATCCGGCGCTCCCTAACATGGGAGCCTATGGGGCTGGATTGCCCCGATTTGGGAGGAACCGGACACCTGCGGCTGCACGCCGCTGCTGTTTCAGGACTGCGGCTAGCTCCGTGTGAGCCACGGTCCTGATTCATCAGCAGCGGCAGCACACCGGACCGGAGGGAGTATTAGCCCTCCGGTTCTGTGTGCTGATCCGATTCGGGGCTGTCCGGTTCACCCTGACCGCCACGGATCAGATCAGACCCGCAGTGTGAAGCCAGCCTTAAAGGTTTTCTTTCAGCAGGTTATTGCAATGTAATCTGACTGCAACATGAGGTGGGAACAGAGAACCCAATCTCAGCAATTTATCACTTTGTTTATTGGGTTAAGCTATTGTAGTTTCTCTGCTGCAGATGTAGCAGAACTAAAAATGCTGAGCCCTCTCTAATGGTGGGTTTACACGCTTCAATATCGTTCCGATATCGCAACTCAATGGCGCGGGAGCGCGCAGTTAGTGCACGTTTCTCCCGCATCGCATTGGATGTTTACACGCTGCGATATTGGAATACAATGTCCGTGCGATGTCTACGCCCCCCAACCCAGGAACGATCCTTTAACATGGAGTGAATGGGTGACGTTTCAAATCGCATCGTAGTTGGGCGTTTACACAGCACGATCCGGCTCCAATCTCCCTTCAATATCGGGGCATTGAATAGCACGCTCATTCAATCCCCGATATCGCATTGACATCGTTCCTGCATCGTATTGGACGTTCACACCATACAACGCAGGAACGATATCGGCTCCAACGATTGAATCACGTGACTTTTCATTGAAATCGTACTAAGATATCGCAACGTGTAAACCCGCCATTACTCCCCCCTCCCCACTGATTATGAGCTTTCTGTCAATATACAATAGCAGCTTCCTTTGTACAATTAGGGGTTTGATTGGACTATTAGGCACAGCAACAGCTAGTTCTCTAGTGATAATCTCTTGCTGATCAAACAGATAAAACATTGATTTAATCGAAAACAAAGTGCTACAATCATGGTCTCTGCTTCTACGTCATGCTGCTCTGAGATTACTTAATAAACCAAAAGAGACAGCAATCAAAGAGGTGCACGCTGAGGTTATGAGTACTAAAAATAAAAGTTAATATGTCAAGAACCAAATAATATGTGTAAACAAAAATTTGAAGGCTGAAAGACACTTGGGGGTCTAATTAAACCTATAGAAAAACCTGTATAGCCAAAGTGAGTTTGAATAATTTAATGTAATTTATCAATAGCAATAGCAAAAACATTAAAATATATACAAAAAAAGATACTGGTGTGTGATGATAGAAAAGACAGCAAGAAAATAAATAGTATGAATAAAACAGATTTCAGTTTTTAAGGGTACATAGAACACATGGGCAATCAAAAAGACTTGGTAATCGTGATGCTTAATGCAGATACAGCCAATTAGGGTGATATACATAAATACAACTACAAAAGCAAACAAGATGTGGAAGTAGTTGAAAAATGTTCATACCCTTGTGTGATCTCCTGCTGGACTGGCATCAAGCCCTGATGTGCCTTTTGGCATGAGCCTTCATCAGAGGGTCTGACAAAGACTCACGCTGAAACACCCGTTGGGGCTTGGCACGAGCAGAGATGAACCATGAATGGTTTTTTAATTCGATTCGATTTGTCGAATTGGGTGTGTGTTCATTGAATGTTCATCGAACACTCTCGGACACCATGCATACACATATAAAGCACATATAAAACATCTTCTAACTTAGGACCGGCGGGGGAAGCTGCTCCAGGGAGTGGGGAGCAAATGACCCAGGCGGGGAAGTCGGTAGTGAGAGGAATTCACCGCCAGCTTTCCTGCTCTGTGCTGAACTCCCTGATGCCCCCTCCCCACTCCCTGGAGCTGCTCCCTCGCCCGGTCCTAACTTAGGATCGGGTGCAGAGGCGGCTTGGGGAGCTGGGAGCGAATGACCTGGGCGGGGAAGCCACCGGCGGTGAGAAGACTTCACAACCGGCTTTCCTGCTCTGTGCTGCGCTCCCTGATGCCCCCTCCCTGCTCCCTGGAGCTGCTCCCCCACAGGGGGAGTGATGAGGGTGCATCAGGGAGCAGGGAACGCAGCACAGAGCACGAAAGCTGGCGGTGAAGTTTTCTCACTGCTGGCTTTCCTGCCAGTTATTTCAAATGATTAGCTGATGCAGATCAGCTGCTCATTTGAAGTAGCCGCAGTGCTGTGAGGGTTCATGTGAGTTCATGCAGCATGAACTCACGTGAACTTTCCCACGGACACCCAGCGCACAGCTCAGCTACATCTCTGGTAGAGGTTCTCTATCAGAGATGTAGCCGAGCTAAAGAAGAAAACTGGATTGGACTACGTCAGACGGAAGATAATTTTTTAATAAAGATGGAGTCTAAGTGTTGTTTTGTTATTTTTTCTAATAAAGAATTTATTCTCTGTGTTGTGTTTATTGTTTTTTTTTTTTTTTTTTAACTTTACTAGAAATTCATGGCGGTCATGTCTAATATTGGCGTGACCCCATGAATTTCGGGCTTAGGGCCAGCTGATAATACAAAGCTGGCCCTAATTCCTTTATTACCCAATGAGCCACTGCACCAGGGCCCTGGATGAGCTGGTTACAGCGCCAGAGGATGGCGCTTCAATGAACGCGCCATTTTCTGGGGTGGCTGCGGGCTGCAATTCGAGTGGGGGGGCCCCAGAAAGCTTGGCCTCCCTGCGCTGTGGATTCCAGCCCCCAGCTGCATAGTTGTACCTGGCTGGACACAGAAATAGCGCAGAGCCCCACACATTGCAGCCCGCAGCCACCCCAGAAAATGGCGTGTTCATAGAAGCGCCATCCTCTGGCGCTGTACCCAGCTCATCCAGGGCCCTGGTGAGATGGCTCACTGGGTGATAAAAGGGTTAGGGCCATCTTTGTATTATCAGCTGGCCCTAAGCCCGAAATTCATGGGGTCACACCAGTAGTAGACATGACCGCCATGAATTTTTAGTAAAGTTTAAAAAAAAAAATCACAGAGAAAACATTCTTTATTAGAAAAAATAACAAAACAACACTTAGACTCCATCCTTATTAAAAAATTATCTTCCGTCTAACGTAGTGCAATCCAGTTTTCTTCTTTAGCTCAGCTACATCTCTGGTAGAGAACGGCTGGATGGCCGTGGGAAAGTTCATGTGACTTCATGCTGCATGAACTCACATGAACCTTGACAGCACCGCGGCTACTTCAAATGAACAGATAATCTGTGTCAGCTGATCATTTGAAATAACTGGCGGGAAAGCCAGCGGTGAGAAGACTTCACTGCCGGCCTTCCTGCTCTGTGCAGCACCCCCCACTCCCTGATGCCTCCTCATTGCTCCCCCTGCAGGGGGAGAAGCTCCAGGGAGCGGGGAGGGGGCATCAGGGAGCGGGGAGCACAGCACAGAGCAGGAAAGCCGGCGGTGAAGTCTTCTCACCGCCGCTGGCCTCCCCGCCCGGGTGCTTAGCTCCCCGCTCCCTGGTGCTGCGCTCCCCGCCCGGTCCTAACTCAGGATCAGGATGGGAGGCGGTGGGGGGAGCAGAGGATCATGATGGGAGTCTGCAGGTGGCAGAGGATCGGGCTGAATGATTGTTTAAAAGCCGGCGGCTCTTTACTGCCAACTTTTAAACAATCATGCCCCTGTTTCAGCCTTTTCCTCTGCTCCCAGACCAATTTATAGGGTCCTTTTGGTGAACGAACTGTTATCGAATATAACCTCAAACTTCCGAATTTGAAGCTAATTGTTCACATTCGTCGAATGACTCGAACACCGCCCAAAACAGGTCGAATTTGAGATTGGTGAACATTTCGAATCGAACACCGCTCATCTCTAGGCACAAGTCCAGCTGGAGCTTAACGTTTACTTCCACATCGTATTTGCTTTTGCAGTTGTATTTTTGTATTTCCACACTTACCTGTCAGCAATTGCATCACGTTTACCAAATCTTTATCATTGTCCATGTACCTGTCTTAGGAGGCCGTCACACGCATCAATTTAATGCACGATATTGCTTAAGCGATCTGCGTTTTGATCGCTTAAGCGATATCGTTTGTGCATCGCGGCGTGCAATCAAGCAATTTTACAATGTAAAATCGCTTAATCGTTAGATCGCAGATATGAGAGCCGGAGCTCATATCAAGCGATAAACGCTTGATCAATCTGCCTCATCGTGGTGTGTGACACCACGATGAACAATCTCCCAGCGGCAGAGCCTATGCTGGGAGATGGTATCTATGGTAAATGTCAGGTTACTAAGCGCCGCGCGGCGCCTAGTAACCCGATGTGTACCATAGTTACCAGCGATCTCGCTGGTCCACAACGCTGGTGAGTCTGTCTGTGTGACAGCTCACCAGCGATGTGAATGATATTGTTAGAGATCGCGCGTGCACGTGATCGCTAACAATATCGCTATCGATATTGAAGCGTGTGACGGCCGCCTTATGGCCACTTTACACACACCAACTTATCTGTCCAACTTCTGAACAACTTGCTGGTTGCAGTGAAATCATGGACACATTGTTCCATTTGTACACAGCCACAAAATGGAGCAATGTGTCCATGATTTCACTGCAACCAGTAAGTTGTTCAGAAGTTGGACAGATAAGTTGGTGTGTGTAAAGTGGCCCTTATTCACCCTATTTATTCTCCTGCTGGATTTTGTTGCCCCCTAGTGTCTCCTTCATTATAACACACCTGGCTTTTTTTTTTTTAATACATCTCAATAGTTTTGTTATTTGTATGAATAAATACAATTAAATTATTCATGCTTATGCTGGCTGTGCACAATTTTCTTAGATTACTAAGTAAAAGCCTGCTGACAGATTCTGACATATGTTTTGGATAATTTGTTTACTGTTTGCATTTAGGTGTTACATGCTCATTCATTGACAGATTTTTTTTTCGATTTGTTTTCCTGTAGTTCCTAAAGCAACTCTATGTGCTTGTCTTGGGCCTAGATGTTTTAGGAAACCCTTTTGGCCTTATAAGAGGGCTGTCAGAAGGAGTAGAGGCTTTCTTCTATGAACCTTTCCAAGTGAGTTCACTGAGTTATAAAAAGAAGAATCTATATTTTCATCTGACAGATGATTTATGTGATTTAGTTGAAAGTCATCTAAATAAATTCTGAGTATATTCTTCAGCCATTTTTTAGCACTGAATGTAATTTATCTTTTTTGAAGGGGGCAGTGCAGGGGCCTGAGGAGTTTGCAGAAGGCTTAGTAATTGGTGTGAAAAGCCTTCTTGGGCACACGGTTGGTGAGTATTCTCCTTTAGTTTGAAAAGACGGCATGGTAATATGATCGTAAAACGTACAAATTTTCTGCTGTTTGCTGTAAAACAATCACATTAAACACATCTACAATGAAATACCTCAACACACAAATAATTCACTAATATAACAAATAACAAGTGGTTTCTCCAAATGTATCACAACATTTGAATTCACTGGCTACTGCAGTCTTAGAATTTGTACTTACCGGTATCCAGACATCTGCTATATTCCTCAGTATTTTGGATCAGATTTGCAGCAGTACTGCAGTCAAGTGGTGTAACTTAAACTTCATAGACCCCAATGCAAAAGCTCCAATGGGCCTCCAATTATTGCGAATCATGATTAGCAATAATCTTTTTCTATAGGCCAAAGGGACTTTTGGGGCTCTAGGCTCCAGTGTCCGGATGCGATTGCAACCCCTGCACCTGTTGTAGTTATGCCCCTGCCTGTGTCCGTTTCTTTTATATGTTCACTCAGTTTTTTTTCTGTTAACAAGAAGGTTTCTCCTTCATCTCATTGGGGGACACAGGACCATGGGTGTTATGCTGCTGTCCACTAGGAGGCGACACTAGGCAGAATCTGCAAAAGAGTTAAGTGGCTCCTCCTCTGCAGTATACACCCCCTGGAGCATGCATTGCCTCACCAGTTTTTGCTTAGTGTCGTTAGGAGGAACACCTAAATTTTTTTTTTTTTTTTTTTTTTTTTTTTTTTTTTTTTTAAATTTTTAACTTTTTCATTTTTTCTTTCAAGATGAAGAAAAGTGGGTCTCTGCAGAGACTCCCGACATGCTCCTTCCTTGGCCCCCCACTTTTGGGGGCGCCTGGTTGAAGTTGAGAGGTCAACCCACATGCCGCTACTTCCTCGGCATCCTACAGTTGGGGTGCTGGGTTGAAGTTGAGAGGATGGTCCTCCTTCCCTATTTCCCCACTGTTGGGGACTTTGGGTTGAGGTCGAGGCTGGACAGGAGCCCTGGACGGCAGCATCCCTCCCTAATCACCCTTCGGGCTTTTAGGTTGAGACACCACAGGTAGGGCGTACAGGACAGCTGTACTGCATGTCTGCTGCAGCACAATCCAGAAGCCTCAGCCAGGCTGAGGACTTCTGTGGGGCACACACTGCGGCACATTCCAGGGCGGCAGCACACCATGCCGGGAGCCCCAGCCCTGCTGCGTGCTCCTCACGGGGACGGCGAGGCCATCATGCAGGCATTACAGCCACCTGTGACCCAGGAGCACAGACGCCCTGTGTCCCTGTAGCCCAGCGCCTGCCCTGTAAGCCTGCACCTCCATATACAGCGGGATCCCAGAAGACCCAGTCCTGGGTTCTCCTGCCGGGGCCGCCACCGCAATGGCGCCACACTGCCCTAGGGGTCCAGGTCCGTTCCGGTCCCGCCCCGGACCTCCGTGCCGGCCGGGCACCATTTCCAGCAGTGAGAGGTTACTAGAGGCCGTGGGTTTGACCTAGCGCAAAGCCGCCGCTTTTTCCCCGGCCCACCCCCAAATGACGCGGACAGGTGGGGGGCGGACCGGAACTGCAGCTCACAAAGGGGGCAGCTGGGAATAGCGTGAAAAGCTCCTGCACGCCTGGAGATGGTTGTACTGCCCCTGATGCAAGCAGCGGCAGCCATTACCAGCAGGGCGCGCCTTACAAGACAAATGGGTGCCCACTCCTCAGTGGCAGCGGTGGCCCTTTTCACAAAAAAAGACCATCAGCCAGACTAAGGCTGGATTCAACACAGTTTCCCATTAGTCACTATAATAACAGGACTCACTCCCTGCTGCAGTGTTAGAAGCACACATTGCCCAGCTAGTGCTTGTGGGTCAGGACAGTAAGGAGCTCAGCAGGCTTTACCCTCCTGCTTCAGCCCTCAGCACACTAGTGCCAAGTGTCAGGGGGGTCAGCAGTGCTTCCACCCTGCTACAGCCCTCAAGTAGGGCAGCTGGAGCCAGGTGTCAAGGAACCCAGCAGGACTCCCTGCCTGCTGCAGCCGTCAACCAAAGGTATAAGGCAGCTCCCAAGGGGTCTGCAAGAGATAATCGGCACAGCCTTGCTGTGTGCCAGTCGCCAATAGCAACCGTAGGACAAGCAGCAATATTATCCTGCTGTAAATTGTCCTCCTCACACCGGACACCAGGCAAGGAGCAATATCATACTACACCAGATTTGGTCGAATCTCAGAGGCTAAGCAAAGTCGGGCCTGGTTAGTACTTGGATGGGAGTCTGTCTGGTAATACCAGGTGCTGTACAAGGGGCAGGGCAAATACGTCAGGTTGTCCGTCACTGCCTTATCCTACAGTAGTATTAACGTCCCTAACTTCCGTGGCGGTACACGCAGGGTCACTTGGTCCAGCGCACGTACCACGCACTATAGCACGTATTGGTTTTTCCCAACACCTGTCATAGGCAGGTAACTGTCGGTACGCCTGATACTACACCTAATGACCAGACATTAGGCATGCATTTGCAGAATGCGTTTAGCCATGCAAAGACAGCACGTAGGTATTTTGCAGATCATCCTAAAATAGGACATCTTCCTACATCACCGTTCTCGCCCCAAATACAGGTTGGATAACTGTAGAGTGATCAAAGCATGGCGTTAATTCCTTCAGGCACTTACACTCCTCCACGCCGAGCCTAGGCTACTGACCCAGGCGGCTCAAGTTGCTACCGCAGCTGGCGACATTATACATCAGCCCTGAACGCTGCCAATTGCTCAGCAATAGCAGCGTCCAAGGCCATTGCCATTAGTCGTGCCCTCTAGTTATGGGCATAGGAAATGGACGGGCTCGCCAAGGAGGCCCTCACTGATCTCCCATGCCTCAGGAGACACCTGTTTGAAAACGGAACACTGCAACCTCAGGTACGAAGCAATGCAAAACCACGTACCTTACCCAGAGCACATCAAAATGATTTTAGCCACTGGCAACAGACCGGATTACGTTACGTCGGAATTCGTTAGGGTTGGTCATCACTTAGGCCAAATCTGACGCATGGTCGATCGCCGCGCAGTAATTTGTCACAGGCTTCCCACAAGGTTAACTCATCCTTGCAGAGCCAGTCTTGCCAATCCGAACCCAAGATCGTTGCTACTCATAGGACCAAAGGTTCGTCCTCTACCAGGGTAATGCGGAATATCAAGCAAGAATGTCGCCGGATCATCTTTGTAGCCTCACACTGGCACAGATGCATTTAGTACGCAGAGTTGGTGCAACTCATAGTAGCAGTGCCGGGACGACTAACCGACTAACAGACAGGCCAGACCGGCTCTCTCCGGGCCAGTTATCCCTCACAGTTTCTCAATTCTTAAATTAGTAGTGTAGCACTTGAAACCTGGAGCTTAACCCCAGTGGTTCTTCCAAGAATATTGTAGCAACCATAATCATAGTGAGGAAACCAGACTTATCTACGAGATACCATCACACAGGGGTAATCGTTTTGTTTTCTGCCTTGTGTAGTCTCTAAGGGTCATTTCTCTTGGCCCTATTTCATACCAAGAACTCTCCGTTTCTTACACACAGACCTAGAATCAGGTCTGTCCTTAGGGTCTCTCACAAAGCAGGTTTCAGACCGTTTCACATTCTTCCAAAAAAAAACGAAACCTCTTGCCACCAGACTTCTAGGAAACCTTTCCTGCACAGGGTCTGCCATGTAAGATTTTCAGATGGCAGGACTACATCTGGAGGACCTGAAATTCGTCCTCACGGACCTACAATAACCACCTGTCGAAACTCCATAGAATATTACTCGTACCATGCTCATCCAACCAGTGGTAGGTTTCGGGGGCAATTACCATTCTCTGCAAAGGTATCAGTACTGTAGCAGGGCGACACACTTGCGGCGACAGGAAGGACGAGGAGGCAGCGTCTTCACACGTGATCACCAGAATGGTTTATTTTCCTTCATAAGCCATTCCACAGCAAACTGACAATGAAACACACAGACCCGCCCAGTGCTAACACCAGGCTCCACTACATGGGCCTGTCACCACGCCCCTTGGGGAGGTATGTGGGTCCTGGACTCGCCCGTCTCACAGGACCCATGAGCCAGCCTTTTTTGGACTAAGAAACTCCCAGTGCTCACATGCTCTAAGGAAAATACTCTGACTTATGTCACAGACAACAGGTATCTCTGTGACACATGCCTCCCATCAATTATGCGACCCCTCGCCCCCTTAAAGTACTAACAGCACTCTCAAGTAAACCACCATGACAAGATTGCCCTAGGGCTAGTTCCATCCTTATTCTAAAGGCGGTACATTCCTTCCACCTACAGTAAGAGATCTCACTGTCGTGGCTGCGCCCGCCTCCAGTCTAGCAGGTCACGAAGGCCCTACAGATACAAGATCTGGTCAAGGCACTATGCATCTAGCTAGCCAGGGCAGTGTCCGTTGTTAAGGTCGGATTATCTTTATTCCTTCTTCCAGAGGACAAAAATAAAAACACTTCAGCCTCTAAGGCTACTCTAATCGAATATATTCGTCTAACCATCAAAGACTCTTCTACCATCGAAAACTCACCCATTCCTACCATTACAGCAGTGTCACGACACATGCTACTACGGCCGTAGGGGCCTCCTCAGTCGTTCGAGCAGATTTGTAAGGCAGCCAAACGGTCAGCCCACACACAGACTCAAGCCACTACAGTATGTACACTCAGTCCTCGGCAAACGCAGGTCTGGGTAGAAATGCCCTCCAGGCGCCAGCAGACCGCCTGTCGGTGCATAAGTCTTCACTGATAATGCTAAGTGTTACAAGTTCCATGGCCGTTTCCCACCCAGGGACTGCTTTAGGACGTCCCATGATCCTGTGTCCCCCAATGAGGCGAAGGAGAAAAGGAGATTTTTGTGTACTCACCGTAAAATCCTTTTCTCTTAGCCTCTAATTGGGGGACACAGCACCCACCCTATTGCCATGGGGGCTTTACTACAGTTCTCACATAGCTTATCAGCTGTTACATGGTTAACAGGTTTACGCGTGTTTGCATATTATCACCCTGTTGACGGTTGTCTGTTGAAACTTGTGCCTGTTTGGTTACAGGCCTTGTAGTAATTTGGGCATGTTTCGTGACAGGCCTTGTTATACGACTGTTGCTCCGTTAACTCTTCACTGGTTACACAGGTGCCCGTTTAGTTGCAGACCTTGTGGTACCATTATTACTCTGTTAACTCTTAACTGCTTACACACGTGCCTGTTTGGTTTACATTCCTTGTTATACTGTTATTACTTTGTTAGCTATATCTGCGTACACAGGTTACCTGCGTGGTTACAGGCCCTGCTGTACTGTTATTATCTGTTAACTCTCCTACAGCTTTATCACAAAACTAGTGAGGCAATGCCTGCTCCAGGGGTGTATACTGCAGAGGAGGATCCACTTAACTCTTTTGCAGATCCTGCCTAGTGTCACCTCCTAGTGGACAGCAGCATAACACCCATGGTCCTGTGTCCCCCAATTAGAGGCTAAGAGAAAAGGATTTTACGGTGAGTACACAAAAATCTCCTTTTCTCAATTCTGCCATTGTAGTGCTGCTTGCTTTATTTTTTTCCATGGACCTATAGACTTCAATTTAGCAGTTTGTTTATTTTGCTAATAATTTTTTTTTTGCAGAGGTTGAATAATTTTGCTTGCGACTTTATATGTTAGAAATACTTTTATGTATTGCAGGCGGATTTGCTCTTTAAGTAGATTATTTTTTAAAATTATTTAATAGGGAGTCTTTACTGCATGCCACTTTCTTGACTAAACATCAATTTTACAATACAGGAGGAGCGGCTGGAGTAGTTTCACGTATCACTGGGTCTGTGGGGAAGGGATTGGCTGCTATCACTATGGATAAAGAATATCAGCAGAAGAGAAGAGAAGAAATGGGCAGACAGCCAAAAGATTTTGGAGATAGTCTGGCCAAAGGAGGAAAAGGGTTTTTGCGGGTAAATATCATTGGGTAAATGTTAAATAGAATATGGTTTAGCATTTTATGGATTGCTTCTAGTCCGAAACCTCTCATAATCTCCATTCAGAGGCATAGCTAGGGGTTCAGCTCCAGCAAAACATATGAATGGGCTTTTCACAAGCTAACCATGTTTACAACTATGGGGTTGCACCCTAAGAGTGAGTGCCCATGATCACGTTTAGTAGCATTTGGGCACTGCATATTTGTGCTCTGTCCATAATGCTACGTTGTACAGTACAAGCACAGTGGATGGGATTAATAGAAATCACTGTGCTTATTTTTGACACTGCGTAAATCTACCTGTGGTGCAGGTTTCCTATCTGCAGCAGGTCAATTTTTCTTGCAGAAGTACTTGAGTCTCCTACACAGGAGAATCCACTGTAGCCACAGTGAGAATGCTGTGTCCAGAACACCACATAGCTCTGATTGTGGGCAAACGCCACATAACCCTGATCGTAGGCACGTACTTTTTGACCTCAAGCAGACAACCTTTTTTTTTTTTTTTTTTTTTTTTTTTTTTTCACTCAAACAAAACCTCATATCTCACTTTGGCCAATGTTATCCAATGAGGCAATGCACATGTCTGATTGTTTTTCTCAGCCCGAGAGGTCAGAGAAAAAAAAATCGCAGCATACATAATTTGCCTCAAAAAATCATGTTACATTTGTCCATTCAAGTCTATAGGTCTATGAAATAATCAGACCTCACTCTGATGACAGCAATCCAATTTTCACAGAATGACAGAATGGAGAATTTTTATTATTATTCTTCCTCTCCACATCCAAGAAAAATGGATCCCACTCTGATCAGAGTCTGATTTAACTTAATCAGACCATTTTTCTTGAATGGAGAAAATACAATGGTGTGAAATGCCTTGGCAGATAACTGCACTTTTACTAAAAAAAAAAATTCTATACAAAGACCAACACAGAGATTAATGCCATATGGTAACCATATAGTGGTATATACTAGTCCTGCAGAACATATAAGAAATTAGAGTACAGTTATATTAGCTGACTTACAGCTGTTGTTCTTTCTGATGGAGCTGTTTGTTTTTTCCTGTCTTTTTTTATGTGACTTCTTTCTCCATTCATGACTCTGCAGAGTTTACAACAAAGACACATTTCACGTCTCCCATTTCCTTTTACACAGCATGTTGGATCCAAACTTGCTTTATTCCGCTGTATGATGGGTCCACAGATCTCTATACACAGTTTGTTTGACCCACAGCTCTCATGTATGCAGTATGATATCCCCACATCCCCATCTACACAGTATGATGTTCCCATAGCTTCCCTCTACATAGTGTGATGTCCCCACATCTCCCCTCTACACAGTGTGATGTCCCCACGGCCACCCTCTATACAGTATAATGCCCCCCCAACTGTATAATAACCCCATTGTATGATGGGCCACACAGTAACCCCCACACTGTATGATGGCTCCTTAAGAGCCCCCACACGGTATAATAGCCCCTTAGTAATTCTCACACTATATAATACCTCCGTAGTAGTCCCCACATTGTTTTATGGCCCTCACTCTGTATGATTGCACCCACATTGCACAATGGCCCCAATGTAGCCCCAAGACTGTCATACACTCATGCAGTACAATGGCCCCACACTGTATGATGGCCCTCACAGTAGACCCCACTCTGTATTATGGCCATTTAATAGCTCCCAAACTATATCATGGCCCCCTTAGGAGCCCCTATTCTGTATGATGACCTCCTTAGTAGGCCCACTCTGTATGAGGGCCCCTCAGTAGCATCCATGCTGCATCATGGCCCCCTTTAGTAGCCCCACTATGTATGAGGGGGCCAGTTAGTAACCCCATCACATAACGACCCTCACAATATTAAATTCAAAAATTAAACATCATATGCTCTCCTAACGATGGCGATCCCAGCAGACAGAGGCATGTTCTTATTAGACCGACATGGTGATGACATTTTGCTAGGACTAATGTTCTGTCCATATCGTGACACGATTACATCATTGCGTTGCCCTTCCCTGAACCTGCTATTCTTCATGCCTAATGAGGCCTACAGAATGAAGATCAGCAATGCACAGTGTGTCACAGCAGAGTTTCTGGGTTGGGCCTTCCAGGTCAGGGCAGAGGCAATTGCCCCCTCTGCCCACCCTCCCCTCCCCAGTAGCTACGTTACTGCCTTTGCGGTAAGCCATGTTTGGTCGTACTTTTTGCTGCAGTAAAATTGTAATAGCATATACTAGTTTTTTTAAATAATGAACGACAGCTTAATTCAAAACATGAACTCAAAGTAAACCCAAGTTTTACATGTTAGCTGCTCTTTCATAGCAATAACTTTTTGACCCCAATTCATCATCTGCATTTTCTTTTTTCTGTCTTGTTTTATAAGTTGAATTTGGCATAAAGAAAAAAACAGACTTATTTTTTCCTATCTTGAACTGGTTTTGCAACTTTTGACCCTAAATGTTACAAACATTGCTCCAAAATATTGGTGTATGCAAAACATACACCAATGGAGGACTGGAGTAAAGTTGCACCACATCAGGCTAAAATATCTGGAATTGTTAAACATTGCCCACAAAGTGAAAAACATAAAAGAACACATGAGCAGCTATATAACATAAACTTCAAAAAGGGAAAGTGGGATAATGAATTGGGTGTGACCAAAAAAAAGCACAATACCTAAACAAAAGAGAGGCCCAAAGACAATGATGAATTGCGGCTTTAATACTCTAAGTGCAACATTAGCAAAGGTTTGTTTAGTTATTCATCTGAACCTCAAATCATCACCTTTCACATTATGAGCGGTATAATGTGACACTCTCAGTGTGCAAGCATTTGTTTCCCTAAAAATAGAGAAAATTAGTTATTGCTTTATGAGGGTCTTTTGCCTCACTTGGATCTGCCCTGGTAATAATGAACATTTTTCAGAGCAATAACAAGGGAAACGTATGGTTTTCTATTGTTAGAAAACACTTCTCACCGTTTTGTGAAGTATGTGAATTGTGATGTTATGTAGGGGGAACCTGCTTTTTTGGCATCGATACGACTTGCATTTACTGTACAGTTTATATAGTGACAAAGTCAATGATCTGAGCTGACGCTATAATGTCATGTAATATAATCTCTGTCTTTTAGGGTGTAGTGGGAGGAGTGACTGGAATAATTACAAAGCCTGTAGAAGGTAAGTACCAACATTTGCTTAGTTGGCTATTACACTTAATATTCTATATTGTTATGATATCAAATAAAAAGCAAATTGCTTCTTTGTGTGGCACCACAGATAAAAGAAAAGAAGAAAATCAGATCACAACTGCTGAACGTCTGGTGTTGTATTACTGGCACAATATTGGTCAACATTTCTCATTAGTAATGTCACGTACCCACTTCTCAGCACGTGACTTGGGGTTGTGCCTGTAAGGGTTAATCTATCTCCTCTCACTCAATCCAGCACTCGACCTCGGTCCTATGCTGAAAGGGAGCATCAATCACACCCCGACTCAGACCGCGCACCCCGCTTCACACAAGCTGCCACCACCCATCGGATTTTGGGGGCCTGATGAGTTCCTCTAACTAAAGGCCACGTTACACACACAGATATCTGTGACCAACATCTGAACAGATCTCTGGTTGCAGTGAAATCATGGATACATTGCTTCATTTTGTACACAGCAACAAAATGGAACAATGTGTCCATGATTTCACTGCAACCAGAGATCTGTTCAGATGTTGGTCACAGATATCTGTGTGTGTAACGTGGCCTTTAGACTTCTCAGACAATCAACAAATCACACCTTCCTCAGTCTGTGAATTCTTAGAGTATACAAGGTTCACACTTATTAAAGTTTTAAGCTTTAATATAAAAAGTACAGTGCTTTCAAAAAAGGTATAAAAAATAGAAATAATAAAATGACATACACATATGCAAACAATGGAATAAAAAGGAGAAACTTACAGAAACCTAAACTTTGCTTCTGTTGCCCATTGGGGAGAGCAGGGATTTGGAATGATGATCACAGCAGCTTCGGCTGACCCATCTCTGTGACAAGGGGCTTTAGCTGCGAGAGCCAAGATATAGACTCAGAATGGGGGGGTCAAATTCTAGACCGGCCTTCTACTTTAACATTTTACTTCTGGGTCTATGATTGGACACTCACTAATTTAACCATGCATATATTATGTTTTAAAATGTTCTTTGTCTTCTGACTAGGTCTCCTGATTTTGCTTTCCATCTGTGGGCCTGTTTGAAGCTCACTATTTGAGATGGCTTCTCTCTCTTATCAATTCTCTTCCTCTTTGAGGCTCCCAATATGTGTGAATTTATTGCCCTGCTGGCAGGATGCCCCCTGGGGAGACTAGAGTCAGTGTGACTGTGAAGTTTTTTTTTTATCAAATGTTTTTATTAGAAACAATCCATCAATCATCACACAAACAACAATAATTCACCATTTTAAACAATTTCCCTCCCCAATCCATTACCTAGCACCCCTCTAACCCTCTCTCCCCAACTCCCCCTCCCCCACTGGACAGCCCGGGTTCATAATTGCCCTTCAAAGAAGAGGTATTGCGAATCAAACAGTATCAGCTTCCGTCAATATCTTCAGTGTTGGAATGGAGTGGCCCCGCATAGTCCAAGGGTTGAGCACAAAATGGAAGACATAAAAAGAAATCTATATACCCACCAACCACCAATAAAAGTGTCGGCCACGTACCCCAGCTACCAAACCTTCCTCATACCAACATTCAGTCTGCCCGCATCCATGGTTCCCACAGTTTCTCGAAAGTCTTGATAGCCCCGCGCCTCCGATAAATACTTTCCTCGGTACGGATAATATACCTGACTTGCTGTATATATTCTGTTCTAGCGAGTGGCTCCGACTTAATCCACCTCTTGGCTATCACCTTCCGAGCAATATAGAGGAGCCTTGCCACTGCGACCTTTTGAGCATTAGGAACCTCCACACCTTCCACATACCCCAACACACATACCAGAGGACTCCTTGGCAGCCTACATCCGTACCGCACTTCAATTAGGTTAATAACTACCAACCAAAAACCCTGCAACCTCGGACACTCCCACACCATGTGCAACAGTCCCGCTCCCTCTTCTCCACACCTTGGGCATTCAGACGTGGTCTTCACACCTATCCTGTTCAGGAACTCCGGGGTCCGATAGGCTCTGTGTATCAAAAATAACTGCGATAACCTGGCCGGCTCACTCAACGATAGTTTAGGACCATATTCCAAAATCTGCTCCCACGTATCATTCTCCATCTTCCCAATCTCCTCCTCCCACTTACATCTAGCTCTTATAGTTACCTCAGGGGAAATGGTGTATCAGTGTCCGCGCTGCTGAAATCCCAAGAAAACGATCCGGAAACCATATGTAGGTTGCATCAATCATCCATTTATTCCTTTCCTACGCGTTTCAACACTGTCCTAGTGTCTTCCTCAGGGATATCCCTGAGGAAGACACTAGGACAGTGTTGAAACGCGTAGGAAAGGAATAAATGGATGATTGATGCAACCTACATATGGTTTCCGGATCGTTTTCTTGGGATTTCAGCAGCGCGGACACTGATACACCATTTCCCCTGAGGTAACTATAAGAGCTAGATGTAAGTGGGAGGAGGAGATTGGGAAGATGGAGAACCTACATATGGTTTCCGGATCGTTTTCTTGGGATTTCAGCAGCGCGGACACTGATACACCATTTCCCCTGAGGTAACTTCTGGATGATTCCCACGTGCATGTGGAAGGTGGAAGTCCTGCAGCAGCTGCATTTAATGCCAAATGCTTTTACACCAGTTGTGGGTCTCACAACTGTGCTAGGTGAGTGAATTCATACCCACCGCATACATTAGTGTCACTAGTGATAGGGCACTATTGCGCCTCTTGTTCCCCCCCCCTATTTTTTTACTTTGATCTAGCTCTTATAGGGTATTTCAGCAGCCAGGTATGCAACAGGTCCCTATATATCGTTGATATGACTTCTCGCGTGCTACCCTCCATACAAATGAAATTCACTACTATGTCTATCTGTATCTCCGAGTGAAACATGCCTTTAGGCGCCAGAAGCGCATTAAGGAGTTGACAGTGCAAAAAGACATAGTAGTGAATTTCATTTGTATGGAGGGTAGCATGTTTCAGGGATCCGGAATTCCCTTCTCAGGTCAGCGAAAGACTGCAACACACCATTCACAACCAGGTGACCAACACATTCAATTCCTACATGCATCCATCTCTTTTGCTCCCCAAGCTTTTAAATTCAGACAACTCTCTATTCATCCATATGGGCATGTATTCTGTTACTCCATTAAGGCCTCTTATTTGCTTAAAGCGAACCTGTCACCCCCCCCTGGACATCAGAAGCTAAAATAGCCACCTTTTGCAGCACTAAGGCTGCATTCAGGGAAGGTGGCTATAGGCTTTTGATACCCTATATTCACTCAAATATGAACTTATATAACTGCTTACACTTAAGACGACCTAAGACCGGGAGGCGGGGTTTCGCGCTCCTCCGACCCGCCCCCTCTTGTCAATCAGCCTGGTCGCCTGCTGCTGCCTCTCCTCACAGTCTAGCATGAATGCGCGCCTCCATTCTCCTCAATGGCGCCGCGCATGCGAAGTGCGCCGGGTGTCCAGGAAGTCGTCGGGCTGCGCGCACAGCGCATGCACGGCGCCATAGAGGTGAACGAAGGCGCGCGTTCATGCTAGACTGTGAGGAGAGGCAGCAGCAGGCGACCAGGCTGATTGACAAGAGGGGGCGGGTCGGAGGAGCGCGAAACCCCGCCTCCCGGTCTTAGGTCGTCTTAAGTGTAAGCAGTTATATAAGTTCATATTTGAGTGAATATAGGGCATCAAAAGCCTATAGCCACCTTCTCTGAATGCAGCCTTAGTGCTGCAGAAGGTGGCTATTTTAGCTTTTGATGTCCGGGGGGTGACAGGTTCGCTTTAACTCTAGCCTATACCTTTTGGACCAGACCCAGAGTGGGGAGCCCGCCGCACAACCGGCCCACGTCTCCAGCCTTTAGTCCTCTCACAATAGGGGCCTTGCCCGTCAGGACCTCCAAAATCCTCTTTCCCCTGGACCCACTCTCTCTGACCGCCCATCCCTTCAGGTGCTGACTCTGTGACGCCAGGAAGTATACCCATGGGTTAGGCAGAGCAATCCCACTCTCCGTCTTTGGCCGTTTTAGAATCTCCAACTTTATCCTAGGTTGACCGCCCCCCCAGACCAAGTCCCTAAACAGAGAATTAATCCTTCTGAAAACACCCCCTGAAAGCCACACCGGCGAGTTATGCAACAGATATAGGAGTTTCGGCATGAGGATCATTTTTATTAAATTTGCCCTGCCCACCACCGACAGTCGCAGTCTGCTCCAAGTTCTGGCTTTGTCTTTAAGGTGTACCATCAACTGTTCCATATTCAGCTTAATGAAATCCGTGACAGGCAGAGCAATACAGATGCCCAGATATTTAAATTGTTGAACTATTTTCAATTTCGTACAGCCCAATGGCCCAAGTGACTCTACACTCCCCGCATCCACCATCATCAGGCTAGACATGTCCCAGTTTATCCGCAGCCCGGACATATCCCCGAATCTTTCTATCAAGGTAACCGCCTGTCCCAATGAGTCCACTGGGTCCTGAAGAAATAGGAGGACGTCGTCTGCATACAACGCAATCTCTTCCATACATCCAAAGCTATACCCCTTAACCCCCCCGGCACTTCTCACGTGTATTGCAATAGGCTCAATCACGAGGACGAACAACGGGGGGCGAAAGAGGACAACCCTGACGGGTCCCCCTGGTCAAAGCAAACCTTTCCGACCTTCCTCCGTTTACCCTCACCCGAGCCGTCGGGCGACGAGTACAACAACCGTGTCCAGGCAATGAAAGTCCGACCAAATCCAAATCTCTCCATTACCAGCCATAAATAGTCCCACTCCACGCTGTCAAATGCTTTCCTGGCGTCCAGGGAAACCACCGCCCTACAACCCACATTATCCGCCGGTAGCTGTAAATTTAGGTATAATCTTCTCAGATTAACAGCAGTCGATCTGCCTGGCATAAATCCAGACTGATCCGGATGAATCACATCCGTCACCACTCCCGAGAGTCTATTCGCCAGTACCTTAGCTAATAACTTTGCATCCACTGACGGCAGTGAAATGGGCCTATATGATTCAGCCTTCATCCTGTCCTTATCTTCCTTAGGTATTACCACAATGGTAGCTTCCCTCATGGACTCTGGCAGCCGTCCTTCTGCAAGCGCCACCTGAAACACCAATAATAACCTGGGCAACAACACGTCCTTTAATTGTTTATACACCTCCACCGGTAGCCCGTCACCACCAGGGGCTTTGCCATGTGACTGCAAAGTTAGTGTGTGCTTATATAAAGCAGGTTGTGACCTCTTGTGGACAGACATGGGATTTAACCCCTTACTGTTCTAGTGTCCAGTCCCTGAGATACATATTTCACTACACCTCCCTCCTTATGAATGTGCATGGCGGCTGACTCACAGGTCGGCTCCATAGCATGTATCTGGTTCCGGCCCACCTTGGCGTGATAAGCCATCAGCGTTGCCGTGATCACTCCCTTTCTTGTGTTGAATTGTGAAATCATATTGCTGTTATATCAGGCTCCATCTAAGCAGTTTCCCATTGTCCCCAGCTACTGTGTTTAGCCAGCTCAGTGGGTTGTGATCTGTTATCACGGTGAAGTTGCGCTCATAGTGGTATGGTTGCAGTTTCTGTAGATCCCACACAATGGCTAAACACTCCTTCTCTATTGTGGTATATGCCACCTCTCTGGGCAGGAGTTTCCTGCTTAGGTACAGAATGGGGTGCTCCTCACCTTGCTAGTTCACCTGGCTGAGAACGGCCCCTAGCCCATAAGTGCTGGCATCTGTCTGCACCACGAACCTTCGAGTGAAATCTGGGGCCTGGAGGACGGGTGAACTGGCCAATGCTGACTTTAGGGCAGAGAATGATTCCTCACACTGAGGGGTCCAGGATACAATTTGGGGAAGCTTCCCCTTGGTCAGGTCAGTTAATGGCTTAGCCAGAGCACTGTAGTTTGGCACAAACATCCTATAATAGCTGGCCGTACCCAGGAAGGACAGTACCTGCTTCTTGGTTCGTGGAGTGGGCCAGGCTGTAATGGCTTCTACCTTCCCTGGTTCAGGTTTTAGCAGACCTCCCCCCACCCGGTGTCCGAGGTATTGTACTTCCCTCATGGTTACCTGACACTTCCCAGGCTTCACAGTCAGACCTGCAGTGTGAAGCCTCTGCAACACCTGAGAAAGGTGTGCAAGATTTTCCTCCCAAGAATGACTAAAAATGGCAATATCCTCTAGATCAGCAATGGCAAAACCCTCAAATCCTTCCAATAAGTGATTTACCAGCCCCTGGAAGGTGGCAGGGGCATTTTTCAAGCCGAATGGCATCACCAGAAACTCAAACAGCCCAAATGGCGTTATAAAAGCAGACACCTCCAGAGCTTCTTGGTCATGAGTATCTGCCAATATCCCTACTCAAGTCAATAATAGTGAGGTATGATGCATTAGCTAGCTGCTCTAACAGCTCATCTATCCTTGGCATGGGGTAGACAGTAGAGGTAGTAAGAAGATTTAACCTCCTATAGTCTACACAGAACCTGGTAGTACGGTCCTTTTTCGGGACAAGAACCACAGGTGAGGCCCAGGCACTCTGGGATTTTTGTATTACCCTGAGGGTCAGCATCTCGTCTACCTGCTCCTTCATGTGTGCCTTCACCTCTG
The DNA here is from genome assembly GCA_033576535.1 of Allobates femoralis. Lineage (NCBI taxonomy): Eukaryota > Metazoa > Chordata > Amphibia > Anura > Aromobatidae > Allobates > Allobates femoralis. The sequence goes on along the minus strand of JARQOC010000004.1, from coordinate 221,357,722 downwards.
CTGACACCCAGTATGCAGACTGTCTTACATGGGTATTGGTACCAGTGTCCACATGATGAGTGGCTAAGTGAGTCCTCCCAGGCTTCTCCGTGAAGACTCCTGTGACCTCACTGAGCACCCCCATCAGCTCAGACCTCTGATTGTGGGATAGCTCAGGGTTAAACTCTGCAGACTCCCGGGTCTCCATATACTGAGCCCCAGCCCCCACATCTAGTAACACATCAGCCTCCCCTCATCAGGCATGCTACAGACAGGTAAGACACAATTCTCCCTGTCATGATGAGCCTTCAGCATATTTACATGAAATACTTTGCAACGCTTTGCACGTTCATCTAGAGTCACAACATAGTTAACATCATTTGGCCGCTTGTGCACGATGTATGGTCCCTCCCATGCGGCCTGTAGTTTGTTCTGTATCATGGGGACCAACACCCAAACCTTTTTTCCCTCCTCATAGGCCCTCAGTCTGGCATTACGGTCATACCAGACCTTCTGTTTGATTTGCGCCAGAGTCACTTTCTCATGGGCGAGGTCACTCAGTTTTTGCATTCTGTCCCGTAGTCGCAGTACATATTCAACCACTGAGACTCCCATAGTTTTGGGATCACCCTCCCAACAGTCCTTAATGAAGTCTAGGGGTCCCCTGACCTTCCTCCCATAAACCAATTCGAAGGGGGAGAATCCTGTGGAGGCCTGGGGTACCTCTCTGTATGCAAACAGATGGGGAAGGTAATGCTCCCAGTCCCTTTTGTACCAGCATTTTCAGCATTTGTTTTAATGTCCCGTTGAATCGTTCACAGACTCCATTTGTTTGGGGATGGTAAGCGCTGGCCACAACATGCTGCACATGTATTTTTTCACAGTCTTTCCATCAGTTTGGACATGAATTGGGTTCCATGATCGGTTAACATCTCCCTGGGGAAACCCACACGAGAAAACCCAGTCAGTAAAGCATTCGCCACCTTGTCCGCTCGGATGGAGGACAGGGCCGCAGCTTCCGGGTATCGGGTTGCATAGTCCACCACTGTGAGGATGTACTGCTTGCCCGCTCTGTTGGGTATGGCAATTGGCCCTATTATATCCACAGCCACTCGCTGGAACAGCTCATCAATCACTGGCAGTGGCATCAATGGGGCTTTCCGTATATTCCCAGACTTTCCAATCCTCTGACACACTACACAGGATCGACAGTAGTTGGCTATGTCCATCCCCATCTTTGGCCAATAAAAGTTGTGCGTCAGGCGAGCTCTAGTCTTTTGTACTCCAAGATGTCCAGCCAGAGGAATTTCGTGAGCAATTCTCAATAATTGTTCCCTAAACAGATAAGGAACCACCAGCCGCTTTTCACAGTCCCAATGTTCTGTGGTATCAGTGGGGAGAGTCTCTATATACAGTCTGCCATGGTCCCAGTATATACTCTCTTTGTCAGAAGCAGTAGGGGGTTGGTTGGCAAGACCTCTGAGCTTCTCCAGACTGACATCTGTCAGCAGGGCTTCCTGGAAGCTCTGGCTGTCAGTCTGCAGGCCCTGGCCTAGTGTGAACACCAGTCTCTGGTCTGAAGCTGAGTCTTCAGAGTCTGTGGTCAGGGACCTTGGTGGATCTGCCATGTGAGGAGGCTCCTGGACTTGAGTAGGGCCCTCCTGTTCTGGCAGTTCTGTCTGAGACTCATCTTCCAGTCTCTGGGGTTGAGTCTGAGCCGCAGCCTGACTCCGGGTCACAGAGGCCACATACGTACAGTCCTGTTCATGGGTACCTTTTTGTGCATGGGTACATTCTTATTCCTGGCACTGGGTCTCAGGTGGGTCACTGGTTTCCACCTGGTCAGTAGCATGTATTTGCAAGAGAGGGATATAGTGGGACACCATCCTTCCCAGGTCTGTGCCTAGCAGCACATTGGTGGGAATTGCCTCTGATACTCCCACTTCCCTTAGTCCTTTCCCTGCTCCCCAGTCCAGATACACACGGGCCATGGGCACATCATGGCTGACCCCTCCAACCCCGGTGATTGACATAGTCTTTCCTGGTATGATATCTGCAGGGTTCACCATTTCTGGTCGCACCAGAGTTACTTGTGTTCCAGTGTCTCTGAGACCAATGGTAACTTTATCGCCAACAGTGACAGATTGACAGTTCTCATTAGTCCTCACATCAGAGCCGACCACAAATAGAACAGAAGGTGGAGACCCAGACATCTTTGTGGTGGTAATGGGGCTTTTCTCCCTATCAGGGCAGACTGCGCTAATATGTCCCAGTTTCTTGCACGTAAAGCATTGGCGTGCATCGCCTGAGGAATGTCTGGTCCCCGGGGACTCGTAGGAGGTGGGTTTAGACAGCACTGGTGATCGGCTGGCAGAGGGAGGGGGGTCCCTGTTTGGCTTACCTCTCTTCCATCTGAATCCCGATGGCTTCTGCACCTCCGGCATCCTGTTGGCCACGTAGCAGTCCGCAATCTTTGCAGCCTCATCTGCAGTAGGTGGCTCTCGATCACACACAAATTGTCGTACATCCATGGGGCACATATGGAGAAATTGATACTTGACCATAAGATCCGTTAAGGCCTCATAGCTGCTAACAGAAAGTCCCTTAATCCATTGGTGGAACATGGTCCTCAAAGTGCTCACAAAATCTGCATAGCTGTCAGTTGATCCACGTTGTAGGTTCCGGGACATTCTCCGATACACTTCTGGGGTTAGGTTGTATTTCCTGATCAGAGCCTCTTTGATTGCCTCATAGTCCCCATCTAGGTCTGGTGGGAGGGCAGCAAACGCCTCCGCGGCTTTGCCTCTCAGTCCTGGGGCTCGCTACAACGCCCACTGCTCACGGGATAGATGGTATTGTCTGCAGGTTTTCTCAAACCCCCGAAGAAAAGTATCTAAGTCCATGTCCTTCTCCATCACAGGGAAGTTTTCCAAATGTTGTCTCTTTAGATTTATGTCCTGGGAGGGGGTTATCTGAAGATTGTTGCCCCTCTCTACTCGGGCCATCTGAAGCTTGAACGCTCTCTCGGCCTGGCGTTCTGCAGCAGCAGCCTCTCTCTCAGCCTGGCGTTCTGCAGCAGCCTGTTGGAACTGTAGAATAAGCTGCAGGTGCTGATTGGGATCGCTTGTTCTCAGCTGTTGTAAGGCTATTTGTAAAGTCAAGTCCATAGACTCCTCAGAACTGGCATTGCTGGCACCTCCAGAGGGCATCTCCGGTGCAAGAACTGGCATTCCTTGGCCTCTCGGAGGTGGACTCTGTCTTTGTTCGGGTGCTTCATCAGTCAGTGCCGAGACGTGCGCCAGCATATCCTTGGACTTGTCGGCAGTCTCTCTTCCTCTTTGCTTCCAGAGGTTGATCAGAGTCTGCAGACTCTTCTTCTTGTATTGAGCTGCCATATCAATGAACAGCCTTTGCCAAATAATAAAAATAAAAAAACTAAAAAAAAATAGAAAGAAAAATGGGGGAGGGAAACGGTTTGCAAGTATGTCTAAGTAAGCACTGAGCTGAACCTTGCAGAACTGGTGCGCTCCTCGCAAGGACACCAATTCTTTAGTACAGGGAATAATTTCTTAAACCATGCACTAATAGAAATAAATTCTATCCCACCGCTGCCACCAATTTGTCACGTGCCCACTTCTCAGCATGTATAAATAGAGTTAAGACTGGCGTCACCACAGATGTAGGTGCTGGCAGAAAAAATATATACTTACAGACTAGTGAACCGCCGCGACACTACTATATTCATGATTAATGTGAATGAATGAGTGGCACTAAAGAAAAGAAGCTCTATGGGTATAATGCAAATGTGTAATGCAGAAACTGCCCTATGCTGAATATGAAAACCGGAGATCTTAGTCTCAGTAGTGGCTACTAAAGATCAAGCTTGGCATCCACTTCAAGGAGCCTCCACTGCCAAGTCCTAACACTATGCCCTGATGAAGTAGTGTGGTGTGAATGGATTTATACGTCCTAGATGTAATTAAAAACGACGAACTGGTGTGTACTAGGATCTAACAATGGTGTCCAAGTGTGGCTACCAAACTAAGGAAAACACTTCTCAGCATGTGACTTGGGTTGCGCCTGTAAGGGTTAATCTATCTCCTCTCACTCAATCCAGCACTCGACCTCTGTCCTATGTTGAAAGGGAGCATCAATCACACCCCGACTCAGACCGCGCACCCCACTTCACACACGCAGCCACCACCCATCGGATTTTGGAGGGGTGATGAGTTCCCCTAAACTAAGACTTATTAGACAATCAACAAATCACACCTTCCTCAGGCTGTGAATTCTTAGAGTATACAAGGTTCACACTTATTAAAGTTTTAAGCTTTAATATAAAAAGTACAGTGCTTTCAAAAAAGGTATAAAAAATAGAAATAATAAAATGACATAAACATATGCAAACAATGAAATAAAAAGGAGAAACTTTCAGAAACCTAAACTTTGCTTTGTTGCCCGATGGGGAGAGCAGGGATTTGGAATAATGATCACAGCAGCTTCAGCTGACCCATCTCTGTGACAAGGGGCTTTAGCTGCGAGAGCCAAGATATAGACTCAGACTGAGGGGGTCAGATTCTAGATCGGCCTTCTAGTTTAACATTCTACTTCTGGGTCTATGATTGAACACTCACTAATTTAGCCATGCATATATTATGTTTTAAAATGTTCTTGGTCTTTTGACTAGGTCTCCTGATTTTGCTTTCCATCTGTGGGTCTGTTTGAAGCTCACTATTTGAGATGGCTTCTCTCTCTTATCAATTCTCTTCCTCTTTGATGCTCCCAATATGTGTGAATTTATTGCCCTGCTGGCAGGATGCCCCCCTGGGGAGACTGGAGTCAGTGTGACTGTGAAGTTAGTGTGTGCTTATATAAAGCAGGTTGTGACTTCTTGTGGACGGACATGGGATTTAACCCCTTACTGTTCTAGTGTCCAGTCCCTGAGATACATATTTCACTACAAGTAATAATGCTGCATTCCTGTTGTGCTACCCTAGAATTCACTAAATCCATATCAGAACCAAAAACTGGACACCCTTGGTTATTTAGCATCTCCGAGTCCATAAACCGCAGTACTGGAATTGTAATTAAGATTTGGTTAATTAGTTTCAGTAGCGAAAAGAATTCAGCATGAAAATCCACATCGAAGCCTGATGTTTATTTCCACAAAGCTGTAAGCACACAAAGTGTATATATATATGTGTATATGTATATATTTAATATTATAATGAGAATGTTAAAGAATCAGAAAGGCTTGACAGATCGAGGTGAAAAGTGCACAAACTGTGGGAGAGAGACATATACTGAGAGGATTGGCTTCGCCATCATTTACTTGCTGGAATACGTTGTGGAATTCTGGAATGCCTGCTTTATGGACTCTGCACATAAGGAATGTTTTGACATCAGGCACTTTAGAGCATTTTCATCCTAATCTATTGATTGATTTGTGACATCCTCTCAAAAAAACAATGTAGACTTCATTATTAACTATTTCAATTATCCATAGCTGGCATATGTATAGCCTAGATGCCAGTAATTAAAGTCAATGTTTTTTTTTTCACCCTTTTTTTTTTGTGTGTAGGAGCTAAGAAAGAGGGAGCTGCTGGGTTCTTCAAAGGTATAGGAAAAGGACTTGTAGGTGTTGTGGCAAGCCCCTACTGGTGGAATTATTGACATGGCGAGCAGCACCTTCCAGGGAATTCAGAGGTATGAAAGTCCAGAGGAAACGGATTCTGCTTTGAAGCCAGCACATCAGTAATTGCAAACCCCACCCCTCCAGTAGTAGTCACTGCATTTAAATGACTGTTTGCCCTTTTTCTTTAAATAGCATGAAATTTATCTAGGAATATAAATATGCCTTATCTCTCTAGTAACTGGTGAGAAAGTTTGTTCTTTTGCACTTATTCTGCTCTCTAGTAACACATGCTTGGCATGCGTTTATATGCTCACCAATTTCACTTGTCCATTTCTAAGTTCACCTTGTGCATGACCCTTTCCCAAGATCTGTATACAAAGTAGTTCACTACAGGTGTTTATTCTAAAAAAAAAATAACTCTGCTATCACAAATTTATTTAAATGGATGCTAAAGGCATTGTGCTTCTGTTTCCCACCTTTCAGCAATGTCTTTCCAGATTCGATACATTTCACACTTTCAGTTAACGCATTTAAACTCACAGAATTGTCAAACAATTCGGCAGCTTCTCTGGCCAACCCTTTAATCCAGGGGTGGGGAACCATTTTTCTGCCCGGGGCCGTTTCCCTGTCCATCATTCAGGGGCCGCACTAAATTATCAACTGGAAAATACCCTGCTATACTTAAACAATCAGCTCATCCCTACAGTGGTTGCTTTGGGTTATATACATAACTGGGGAGGCCTGGGGTCATATGCAGCATTGGGGATGGTGGGGGCATATACAGCACTGGGGACGGTGTGGGTATGTACATAACTGTGGAGGCTAGGGCATATACAGCACTGGGGAGGGCTTGGTGCATATACAGAATTGGGGAGGGTAGGGAGCCTATACAGCACTGGTGAAGGTTGGGGGTATATACAGCACTCTTTAGGGCTGGGATCAAATACAGCACTGGGAGGCTGGGGACATATACATCACTGGGAAGGGCTTTGGCATATATAGCACTAGGGATGATGGAGGAATATACGTCACTGGGGAGGGCTGGGTGCATATACAGGACTGGGGAGGATGGGGCAAATAAAGCACTGGATAAGGCTGGTGGCCTATACATTGCTGGGGACAAAGGGGCCTATATATTACTGGGGACGGTGGGGGCACATACATCACTGGGGAAGAAGGGATGGTGTGGGCCTATTTATTACTGTGGAGGCTGAAGGCCTGTACAAATGGGGTGTACTTACACTGCTGGGGGCAAATACACTGCTGGTGAGGCTTGGGCTGCTTTCTTCATCTCTGGTATGGGAGTGCATCACATGCTAACCCCTCCCACATACTACATCCTCACAAAATGCACTTGCTGGCCTGATCACCATGGTCCCCAGCAATCTGTCAAACTGGAGAAAAGATCTTTGCGGGCCGCATGCTGCCCGCGGGCCAGAGGTTCCCCACTCCTGTAGTAATCGGTAATAATTAATATTGACTCTTGATACTGACATTGTGGTAAGTCAGTGAAAGAGCACTGATTCACAATTGTTTTTTGTGAGCATGCACTATAGCGTAATTCTAATTCATAGTTAAATTCACTCCTTATGTTAGAACCAACAATACAGATTTTTTTTTTTTTACACAGTCAATCGTTAATGCCTTTTTTTTTTTTTTTTTATATATATCCTTAGTATTGCTCCTGGACACTATCTTGTGTAGAAATCAGATTTCTAAATTTGCTCCATTCATGGTAATAAATGGCTTTTCTCAATATGTCTGAGAATGTTTTATGCCAATTATTTTTTTAGTTTTAAATATATTTTCATAAATATCTATTACAGTTAATCGATACAGTTTAAAAGGTTGCATAATATCTGTCAACATACAAATCTAAGATTATGCAGATACCACATAACAAGAACAGCATAGTCGTTCATTTAGGAAACCATTACAGTCCAACAAAGATTTCTTTTTTCCTTTTCATCATGATCTTGGTCATTCATCGCTATACCTTCACCACTACCCTTGGCTACTCTGAATGCCTTTGCAATGCCTATGCAACTCAATTAACATCTTTTGGCACTGTCTCCTTGTTAGGGTTTCCTGCTTTTCTTCTAAGATAATATTGGAACTAATATTCCTTAAAGGGGTTTTCTGAAATTTGAACATTACTCCCTATCTAAAAGAAGGTGGATAACGTCTTGATCACTGGTTGCTGCAACCATTAAGGGTACCATAACACGTCGCAACATTGCATGCAATTTCACTTGCAATTTGCTGGTTGCAGTGAAATCATGGACACATTGTTCCATTTGTACACGGCAACAAAATAGAACAATGTGTCCATGATTTCACTGCAACCAGCAAATTGCAAGTGAAATTGCATGCAATGTTGTGACGTGTAATGGTACCCTAAGGGTACCTTTCACACCTGGCAATGGCACCGCCGATTTCTTAGGTGATGTAGGGGTGTGGCCTCTCGGCTCCGAGATCGCCCCTGCGCTGCCTAATGTAAAGGGGCAATGTCGGCACTACATATAACTTTTGAGTAGTCGCTTGGTTTCACATCAGTGCTCTGAAACCAGGCGATCACTCTGGGCCAATGTGTAGACATCACCCCATGTAACGGGGACGGCGATCTGACAGGCGATGGGAGCCATAGGCTCCCATGTTACAGCATCGCTGCTGGGGTTTTTAGACACCCCAGCGGCGATGTCGCCTGTCAGATCGCCTTTGCGTCGCCGCATGGAAACATGCGATGGCGGTGCTGGCGGGGCGCCAAAACCGTGCGCACTCCCGCCCCTCGCCGCCATCTCCGGCGACGTCACCTAATGTGACAGGCACCTAAGACTTCCATGGATCCCAAGAACTATGGTTCTAAACAGGTACATGTGGATGAAGCAGTGGTTGATCAATCACACTGCTGCCCCAATCAATTCCTAATGATATGATTGTAGGTAGCTGAACGCTCTCTCATCATAATGAATGGCACATCAGTGCACATGATCAACATCTATTCCATTCACTTGAAGCTTTTCAGACCCCTGGTTCTCCAGATGAATGGGTGTCCCAGCAGTTGGGCCACCAGCGATTAGCGAGTTATAATTTCTAAACCTGAGGATACCCCTCTAACTCATGTTCCGTGTGCATGTGACTAATTCTTACATATGAAATATCTAACATTAAATTTACATTTTAAAATTGTTATGCCTTCTTATTCTCAAAGTGAATGCAGCTTAAATTTTAAATTGCAAACTTCTCCTGCATAAAGTGATGCAACAGTCCTGCTTCATTTATCATATCACTTCCGGTCTGCTGCTGGTGACTTGAAATTTCCTCCATACGCTGTCCCTACTTCTCCATACTATATGCTGAGCTCTTTCCTCGATAAGAAAGCATCTTTTCCTGGGCAGCGCCTCTTCTCTGCTTGCCTTGTCTTCTTTTTGACATGCAGATGATGCTGTATCCCACTTGGGTATAATATTTTCTCTATTTTCTAGACTAGCTCCTGTTGCTTATTATCTCTCTTTTTTTCCTGTCACATTTCTTCTGGATTCTTCTGGAGCTGCATTTCTTCTTTTGGACTGTAGCATTCTTTGGAGCTTGTTTCCCGTTTCATATTGTTTACATGGTTGAGGAAAATTAAAGACAGATTTAAAGGACATGTAACTGGAGGTCCTTCTTTCTTTTCAATCTAAAAGTCTTCGACTTACCTGATACTTACATGGACTGATGCTTCTATTTCCGCTCTATTATTCTCCTTCAGATTGTAAGCTCTTACGAGCAGATTCTTTGTATGTAATGGCTGTGTTATGCTGTAAATAGTTTTGTTCTGTTTAACCTATTGTTGTTTAAGTATAGTCTGATTTGAGGAAATGTGCTAGAATATCTTGTGTTTGTATGTTAAAGCATTAAATACATTGAATTACATGTTGTGTCTTAGGTTACTAGGGGGAGTGGGTTGGTTTTGCTGCTAAAGTGAAGAAGTGTATGCGCCTATATTTCTGTCATTTTGCAGGGAACGTGTTGGCAGGAAATGACCTTTTAGCTTAGGTTTTTATTTTACATGTATTTTTTAAAGTTCTGGAAAAAAAAATTCATATCAGGATCTTTAAAAATAAAAATTAGTGAACTTTTGTCAGGTCCCTTGGCCCTCCAGGTGCTCTCTTCCTTGTGTCCCTGCAATAAAATATACCGGTTGGCTCCACCTGTTGAATGGAAGCAACCACACCGCTTTAATATTTTGGGCTCAGGAGTGAAGTGACGCTAGCAGGACTACCTAATCTAAGCGTGCGCGCCTAGCACTCACCAACCCTTGTTGTTTTGGGTTTCATGGGGTTTTTAAGTGTGTTTGCTTTTTTTGGTCAAGGGTCTATCTGTCCTGCTACATGCTATTGCCAAGTAAATGTAATAATTTTTTTTTACATGTATAGCTGCCTAAACACTATTTAAATTGACTTTTTTATAAACCACCCTGTTTTCCCTAAAATAAGACTGGGGGCAGGAATATTGCATGGGAGTATTGGGGGCTGCAAGGGAAAGATGGGGATATTGGGGGCAGCATGAGAATATTGGGGCTTGCAAGGAGATGATGGAAAAATAAGACATCCCCTGAAAATAAGACACAGTGCATTTTTGGTAGTAAAAAGTAATATAAGAGTGCCTTATTTTCAGTGAAGCATGGTATAATCAGGGCTTTTTTTGGAAACTTCTATTTCGAGCATACTCAAAGATCCTAAAAAATTTTGCTAGGTCTTATTCTCAAGACTAGTACAACCTGCAACTGAGGTGAAGCTTCATCTCATAAATTTGTTACAAGCACATGTTTTAATGCTAGAAAATTTGCATAACAAGTTAATGCATCCATAAATCTCCTTAACATGATGTAATAATCCACTGGAGGCAAATAAGTGTTATATAGTTGGTTTTAGTGATAAGCAGTGGTGTAACTCGAAGCAAATTGTCCCCAATGCCAAGTCTCTAACAGGGCCCCTAACTATCATGGTTCTTTTAATAATAGTATTGGCCTTTTCATATGGGCTGAAAAGTCCTGGGTGCAACTGCAAACACGTCACCTACTATAGTTACGACCCTGGTCATAGTAATACTATGTATGACGTGCAACAGCTAATTTATCGTTTACATACACAACTAATACCACTGTTCCCTTCAAACCTGTTATTATATTCATGTTATATATCCTTTTTATGGAGCACAAACTACTTCTAGATACACATAGTCTTATACATGCATATATGGGCCCTATAGGGTAAGATTATAAACTTTTTTCAATTTTTTTTTTAAAGCTAAGAATGCACGTGGCACTCTCAGAACATAACTGATATATAGATATTAAAAGACTTAAAGGGGAACTCTGGGGAGAGAGAACTTTTTATTACAGTCCCTGCCCTCCTACATGATGAAGCAGAGCTATACACTGCAGTTATAGGATCTATAAATTGCTTATAATTCAATAAAATCATAACTGCTCTTTTGCTCTGACACCTCCTCAGGGGTCCAAGAATGTCAGCTCCATGCTGTTGGTGAGAGCAGGAGAAGTGTCGGGGGCATGGATGCTGGGAGCTGAAGGATCATCCTACATTCCAGCCCTCTCACACTTCTGTATAGTAAGGGGGCATGGGCACTAGCACCTTGGTCATAGTACGATCCTGCCTCTGACATACATCCTATGTAATGTATGAACAGGGGGGTTTTGGCTTGGAATAGAAATCATGTCGCCAAGCAGATATAAATACACGGTGTGATCTTCTGCTGTACAATGGTGCATATGATGGGCCATAATGTGTGCATTCATGTATGAGGCTGGGAGTAGAGGCAGAGAACTGCATTGATCCACATCTCTGGCATGATCTCTCCTCACCCGTAGCGGTTGGTAGATTCCTGTCCCCTGAAACTGTAGCACTGTGGATATGGATTTTATTCTTTGCAGATATGAACCTACAAAGCAATTTTTTGGATCTGCAGTATGTCAGCTCTTGCATTTTTATTTTTGCATTCTTCTTTCTTCATCCTGCATACTTCTCAGCATTTATGCTGTGTCTATTTGCAGTGTTCTTGGGTTCAGATTACATGTGTGCTTTCTTCTACAGTACTGCTCATACAGAAATGTGAGGGGGCTGAAATGTAGGATGATCTTGCAGCTATCAGCATCCATGCTCCTGACACACCACGTCTTCTCACCAACAGCATGGAACTAAAATTCTGGGACCTCTGAGGGGGGAGTCGGAGCAAAACTGCTCTGCTTCATCATGTAGGAGGGCAGGGACAGTAATAAAAAAAGTTTTCTCTCCCAGGAATTCCCCTTTAAGGCATTATCGTTTCATTCCCTCATCAGAAGGAATTGGTATGTATAATTTATGTAGGGCATTAGCATTCATTGCAAATACAGAGATGCCCATACACTTCCTTAAATAAGAATACATTTTTTATAGTGAGTGCGATGAACCTATAGATCTTTTGTATGAATATATTATACTAGATTAAATTACATAAGACTTACAAAATTATTTTTAATTCCTCCAGAGTGGCAGAATCTACAGAAGATGTTTCTCCACTTCGCCCTCCTCGTTTTATTCATGATGACGGCATAATTAGGCCTTACAATCAAAGTGAAGCTCAGGGATTGAGCTTGTTTGAGGTAAGTCTTTGTGTAATTCTGTAGCTTTTTTATGAGTAGACAAGAACACCCATGTTTATGTAGTTGAATAGGTCCAACATACAGATTTTCCTTCTCGTGTAAAGGTATGAGAATTATCCACTACAAAAATACAATATATGCAATAGACATTCACTGAAGTCAGTGGCCATGCTTTCATGCTGCGTTGTTCGCCACCATACCAATGATTGAATGGTTTAGGTCTGGTTATTCAGTTCCCCATAATTTATCCGAGCTAGATTACGGTAATATTTCTGTATTCATTAATGAGTCCAAATCAATTTTCATTTCAATTTTGGGTACCAACTATTGAGCAAAAAGAGTTAAATTATTTGTTTTGTTAAAGGGATCCTGTTGCTTCCAAATATTGCGTTAAATATAGTGGTATTTTGCAAGGTTAATCATATTTAAATCCTGTCTGGCACACTTTCTAGAAGAGCAGCTAAAGGGAGAAAATGAAGTTATATTTTCCCTGCAGCCTCTCGTTTTCAGACAACAGAGCAGTTAGCATGTTGCACCTAGAGTTTGTATGTAAGCTGTGCCTGTCGATTTGCTATATGTAATAACTTACACATTGACTGACAGTCAGCTATGCAGTGTGTTTTCAGAGCAAGCTGTCAATCAGTATGGCCAGGAGTGATTACAAAGCTCTCATTGTCTAGTAGTGAATGGTGACTCCAACCACCCCCTGCGCCGCCCCTATAGTTGGAAGTGAGTAGCTTCAGGAAGAATTCAAGTACATTTTTTCCCTGTAGAAATAAGTAAGCCACACTTGATTTATCTGCACTATATTTGCTGGTCAATAGCATTTTTGGAGATATCATGTACCCTTTAAGTGAAAGTAACTGATTCCGTATAGTTAGGCCATATATATTTGGACAGTGACACCAATTTTGGTGGTTTTTTTTGCCTCTTTATTGAAACCTATTCAAGTTAGGCTATGTGCACACAGTGTGTTTTTGATATGCGTTTTTACCATGGTTTTATGCTAATGTATGCTCATCTACACATGCATTTTTACTTGCCAGCAAAACTTATGTTTTTTAGGGAAAAGCTGCACACAAAAAAGGTTTGCAGAAAGTGTCAACACCACAGATTTTGCTGTATTTTGAAAACAATGAGCATGTCAATTCTTTTCTGCGTTTTTGCTGCAGTCGATTGCAAAAGCGCAGAAAAAATGCAGCAACCAAAACGCAGCAAAGATGCAATAAATATGCGGGGAAAACACAGCCAAAAATGCAGCAAATCTCCTGACGAGAAATCTAGAGATAGTAGAAACCTGTACAGGATTTGCTGCATTTTTGGCTGCAGCAAAAATAACCTGTGTGCATATAGCCTTATAGTTATATAATGGACACAAAGTCCAGACTTTTAGCTTTTTTCATTTCAGGGTATCCACATTAAAATTGGATTAGAGGTTTAGGAGTTTCAGCTCCTTTACACATGCCACACTGTTTTTAAAGGGACCAAAGTGTTTAGACAATTGAATCAAGGGCTGTTTCATGGGCAGGTGTGGGCAATTCCTTCATTATTTCATTCTTAATTAGGCACATAAAAGGTCTGGAGCTGATTTGAGGTATGGTGTTTGCATTTTGAAGATTTCGCTGAGAAGTAACCATGCAGTCAACGGAGGTCTTCATTCAGGTGAAACAAGCCATCCTTAGTCTGCCAAAACAGAAAAAGCCCATCCAGGAAATTGCTACAAAAGTAGACGTGGAAAAATCTACAGTTTGGTACATTTTGGTCCATCCTGAGTAAAAAAGAAAACGCTGATGACCTCAACAATGCAAAATAGACTTGGTCGCCCACGGAAGACAACTGTGGTGGTTGATCGCAGAATAATTACCATGGTGATGAGAAACCTCTTCACAACAGCCAACCAAGTAAACAACACTCTACAGGATGATGGCATATCAATATCCAAATCTACAATAAAGAGAAGACTGCATGAAAGTAAATACAGAGGGTTCACTGGTCTATCTAAACCACTCATAAGCCTCAAGAATAAGAAGGCTAGCTTGGACTTTGCTATAAAAAAAGACATCTTAAAAAACCAACACAGTTCTAGAAGAATATTCTTTGGACAGATGAAACCAAGATCAACCTTTCCCAGAATGATTGAAAGAAAAAATTATCGTGAAGGCGCATGGTACAGCTCATGATGGAAAGTATACCACATTATCTGTTAAACATGGCGAAGGCAGTGTGATGGCATGGGCATCCATGGCTGCCAGTGGTACTGGGTCTCTAGGGTTTATTGATGATGTGAGGACACAAGCAGACAAATGACCTCTGGGGTTTTCAAAGATATACTTTGTGCCCAAATCCAGCCAAATGCAGCCAATCTGATTGGTCAGCTTTTCATAATACAAACGAATAATGATTCAAAACATAAAGCCAAAGCAACACACGAGTTTATTAAAGCAAAGTGAAATATTCTTAAATGACCAAGTCAGTCACTTGATCTCAACCCAATATAGCCGCATTTCACTTGTTAAAGACTACATCTCAGACAGAAAGGCCCACAAGCAAACATCAACTACAAGCCGCTGCTGTAAAGGCCTGGCAGAGCAATAAAAGGAAACAAACACAGCATCATGAGTTCAAGTCTTTAGGCCGTCATTGACAACAAAGGGTTTTTAACCAAGTATTCGAAATTAACAATTTATTTACAATTATTTAATTTGTCCAATTACTTTTGAGCCCATGAAATAAAGAGATTGAGTTTAAAAATATGTTTTAGTTCCTTACATTTTTTTTTTGCAATCATTTTGGTCAACTCACTGACTTAAAGCTGAAAGTCTGAACTTAACTGCATCTGAATTGTTTTGTTCAAAATCCATTGTGGTAATGAACTTCAGAACAAAAATTTGAAAAATGTTGTCTGTCCCAATATATATGGACCTAACTGTAGATGGGATATGCTAAAACTGTCTAAATGAATGATGATGGCTTTTTATAGGAAGAAATACAAATGTGAATTTGAAGAAATAAATGTACATCTATGTAGCTCTGCTTTTTGTCTACAGAATTTAAAGAAACACTAGAGGCCAGTCATGTCTGCAGCTTCGTGCAGTCTATATCATAGGTGTGTGTGGTATCTACTTATTACATGCACTTTTATTGTTTATTTAGCCAAACATAATATTTCAGGCTGCAAATCATTCCTTATATACACCAGGAAAATCACTTCTATGCATTAGCACCTAGGTCTCCATTGATTTATTTTCATTTTTACTTTTTGTTTGTCTCTTCCATTTGCAGTCAGTTTTTGGACTCTGACTGAAAAAGTGGTGGAGTGAACAAGACTAAAATGTGTCAGGATATATAATCACTTTCTATCCTTGCAGTGAGGGAGAGAAATCCCCTACCTATCAGACATGTTTGTAATAGCGCAAAGGTTCACAAGAGTCACCTTCTTAAATTGTGTTATTTCACAGACATGTTAGGTTCTGACATTATGGGTACAAACATATCTAAATACATAATTGCCAGTTGGCTGCTGTAACCGAATCCCATAAGGAACCGCGGAAGTGTCACTTGCGCAGGCACAGTTCGTGGCGGCGGGCCGCCGGGAGATCAGCAGCGCTCGCTGCTAATCTCCCAGCAGTGGCAGCCGTTAATCTCCCACGCCAGGAAGTCCGCAGCACCCGCCGCTGGTCTCCCGGTGGTGGGAGATGAGCGGCGGGCAGCTTTAAATCTTCCGCCAATACCGCGCTGCTCAGCTGATTGGTCGCGCGTCGGGCTGTGTGTG
This sequence comes from Allobates femoralis, assembly GCA_033576535.1. NCBI lineage: Eukaryota > Metazoa > Chordata > Amphibia > Anura > Aromobatidae > Allobates > Allobates femoralis. Next base: position 221,341,693 of record JARQOC010000004.1, on the reverse strand, counting down.
ACCAATCAGCTGAGCGGTATTGGCACGAGATTTAAAGCTGACCGCCAATACCGCGCTGCTCAGCAGCTAGCAGTATTGGCGCCACATTTCAATACTGCTACCAGCTGATGTGATTGGTTAGTACTGTACACTCCCTGACAGAAGTTATGTCGCTTATCCATGTTATGTAAATATAAGCTTATAACCTGACGTTAAATTCATCCATTGGTTGTATAAATTACTCTTTTGAAAGCTAAAACCCTCCGAAATGTGGTGTAGGTTAAGAAAATAAATTGGCACTGTTGTTGAAATATTGATCTTTTTTTTTTTTTTTTTTTTTAAAACAATAAATGTTTATTGAGAAAATTTTCAATTTAACAGTGAAAATTAACAACCGGGAAAAAAGGGGGATCAGGACTAGAGGGGGAGGTAAGGGGATGGGGGGAAGGGGGAGGGTCAGAGAGTTAGAGGGGGGAGGTATAAAATTGTGCAGATACTCTCCAGCATAAACAACCTTTTCAGAAAAATGTACAGTCATTCCAATAAAGTCCATGAGTCACATAAAATGAGAACGAGGGACAAGCATAAAAGGCAAAAAGGGTAAACCTCGACTGCCTCATCAGAGAGGTATAGGGGCCGCCATAGGGTGTAAGACATGCCATGCGGCTCTGGCACGAGATTTGCTTTGACCGTCCAAGGCCAAATGATACTCATGATGAAAAATCGAGTTGGTCTTATCAAGTTCCAACGGGAAATGGTCAATGCCCAAATTCAGAACCCCCAGGTGTGGGGAGAGATCCTCATTAATTCTGTGACCGATCGTAAGAGACTAGCCACCAGAATCCACAAAGGAGAAATTTTAGGGCTAGACATCCACATATGCGGGAGAGTGCCCGTCTCTCCACATGATCTTCAACACAGCAGGGACAGTCCTGAGCCGAACCTTGACAAACGGGTAGGAGGCAAATACCATCAGAGATGTATTTTCTTCAAATTCTCCTAATGATTTATACATCTGGAGGCCTTCTTTGCCTCTAGGATGCTACCCTCCCACTCCTCAGGGGACGAGGCAAATCCCAAATCTCTCTCCCACCGCACCATATATGTAGGTTTGTTTGGTGAATGCAAAGTTATCAAATCGTTGTAGATAAGAGAAAGCCCTTTCAGCGATTCGGGGTTAGACAATAAAAATTTCTGCAGAGCAAAGGGAGTCTTGGGGTCTCCTATACTATTTAAGTAGGGTGATGTCAGAAGAAGGTGTCAAAGTTGGAGGTACTAGAATAAAGTGGAACGGAGGGAGGGCCTAGTCAAAAGAATAGAGTTAGAAGTGAGAACTTTATCCCCGTCTAGAAAGTTGGCCAGTGTCCGAACCCCGGCCCCCTCCCATGTCTTCCAATTCAAGAAGGGAATATGCTCCCGCAAAGCCCCCCCCAACTGGATTATCATTAGGGGGGAAGCGGATCCAATCCGGGGGGACACCCCTCCAGTATGTCAGTAGGATCTTCATGGAATCTAGCAGGGGAAACAAGCCAATGCGGCTCAAACATTCCACCGCCAGCAACCATCTAAGTGACCCCCCAGGAGAGAAATGACTCTCTATCTGGATCCACCCCAAATGATGGGGGGAGATCCTCCAGGACTTGACCTCCTCCAAAACAATCGCCCTATGATACTCCAGGATGTTAGGGACACCCATCCCACCACTCAAAATAGGTAAGTACATAACAGCCTGTGAAACTCTAGGTCTCTTATTTGCCCATATATACCTATTTATCAAGGACTGTAGTTGAGCCAGTAATCTTTTTGGGGGGGCTATAGGGACGCACCGAAAACAATAAAGTATTTTTTAAGAAGTCTAGCGATCCAAGAGAGGCTGTCCAAGGGGTGGGAAGCTAACGCCTGCCTGACCGCGGAATTCAAAGATTCAAAATTCCTGGCGGGGACGTCCCCAGTCGGGCACAAAATGATACCCAAGTAGGGAATTCCCCTAGGGCCCCCCTAAAGGGAAACCTCAGCTTCAAATCATCTTACAGTGAAAGGGGAACCTGAATGGGAAGAATTAGAGACTTAGTGGCATTTAGTTTATAATAAGATACCCGTGAAAATGTGTCTACCCGTGAAAATTGACATAATAGCGGGGAGAGGTGTAAGAATGTTCGTACAGGAAATTATATCGTCCGCATACAACCCAATGACGTGGTTCTTAGGTCCCACCTGAATGCCCCAGACAGACGGCTCAGACCCAATCGAGGCCGCCAATGGTTCCACTGCCAGGGCAAACATTACCGGCGACAGAGGGCAACCCTGGCGAGTGCCATTCGTAATAGTAAAGGTAGACGAAAGAAACCTGGAGGTGAGAACCCGAGCATATTTGGGTTAGAATAGAGGGAGAGGACCGCCGGAAAGAAAAGGGCCAAAAAAACAAAATTTCCTCAGCACCATTTGCAAACATCCCCAGTGTACCCAGTCAAACGCTTTGTCTGCGTCCAGTGACAGGAATACACTGGGGACCCCCCTCAGCTATGCCACTCCAATCAGGTTCAACATCCTCCTAGACCCGTCCCTCGCCTGACATCCTGCAACAAAAACCACCTAATCTGGGTCGACCAGAGATGGAAAAACTTCTAAAAGCCTGCCCGCCAATAACTTAGAGTAAATCTTAAGGTCAGCTTAAGAAGGAATATGGGGCTTTAACTGCCTGGGTCATTCGGGTTCTTCTCGGGTTTAGGGATCATGACAATCGTCGCCTCCAAATCCTGTGACGGTATTGAGCCCGAATGTTGCCATGAGCTAAACGTCCTAGTGAGAAAGGGCTTTAAATATGCATGTAAAGGCGCGTTAGTAGTCGTTCGGAAACTCGACTGGGCCAGGGGCCGAGAACCGTTTAATTGACCTAATCACTGCCTCAACCTCCGAAACAGAGAAGGGCAGGTTCAATTTAGCCAGCTGGGCCTCTGAGATTGTGGGAAGGCGTAGATTACTCGGTTTGAAATAGACTCTGGGAGGGCTTGGGAGTTGCGGAATCATTCTGAAGGTTATACAACCGGGAATAAAATTGGGCAAATACTTCTGCTATTTCTTTAGGGTTGCAAACCACTTGCCTGTGAGCATCTAAAAGCTTCTCTATAGTACTGTTGGCAGCCCTCTTTTTAATACGTCGAGCTAATACGGAGCCCGCCTTGTCCCCCGAGGAGTAGAACGAATGTTGGGCAAGGAGAAAGGTTCTTTGTTCTGCTCTGACTGCCAGAATCTGAGCATTCCCTTGTGGCAAGGGGCTGATTTTGTTTGAATCCTCCAATTGTTGCAGACTAACAGATCCCTTCTGCGTTTATCATTAGCCTTTTTAATCTGGGAAGCTTTTTGGAGAACACCCCTGACCACCGCCCAAAGGACCCCATCAGAGACCTCACCATTGTCGTTTAGTCTGAAATACTCAGGTCGTTCCCAACTGCATTCTGGACAACTGCATTGGAGAGGAAACTGACATTCATCCTCCAGGATCGGGAGGGTGGACTAGCAGGGCCAAGAATGACCTCTAGGGTCACCGGAGAGTGGTCCAACCATGTGATTAGTCCGACTTCCGCAGAGGCACAGGCCGACAAGGAACAATAGTCTACCAAAAAGTAGTCTATTCTCGAGTAGGACCTGTGCCGGTGCGAGGAGTAGTCTTTTTCAGTGGTGTGAAGATAATGCCACACATCGTGCAGGTGGAATTCACAACTCAAAGGGCCTAACTGTCGTCTTTCCCCCCTCCCTTCCCCCCCCCCCTCCCCGACCCCAGAGGAACAATCCATAGCTCTATCTGGGACCGGATTAAAGTCACCGCAGATGAGTTTCATCCCTTGAGATTCCTCCTGAATCCTACACAAAACAGATCGGAGGACCGTATTAGATACTCATTAGGAGCATGTACAGTATATTAGCGATGGTCATCTGAACCCCTGAGATGCAACACGTGAGAATAATGAATCTCCCTGCAGTTTGATGATCTGAAATTGGACAGTATTCTTAACAAGAATGCAGACCCCTGCTTTTTTCACAGCGTGGTTAGCAAAAAATATGTTGGGAAAACGCTTGTGATGCAACCTGTGGTTAGCCTGGGAGAGCAGATGGGTCTCCTGAATGCATAAGACCTCCGCTTTAGATCTGCAGGCCTCCCTCCAAAACAAAGATCTCTTAGCCGGGGAGTTTAAAGCCCTGACATTGAATGTGACTACCTTTAAACTCATGGCGGAATATGAGAAGAATATAACAAGACTGGAGAGTCGACACAAAGAGCTGTACAAGGGAATAAAGGGGGAGGAGAGAAAGGAAGGTCAGGGAGAACGGGAGACACACAACAAGCAAAAACATATAAGTAAACAAAAGCAACGGCATCACTACCCAGAGTGGGGGGGTAAAGACTCCTCCTTCTACGCCTCTTCGGAAGGGGAGTCCAGGTGGATGCTGCCTTAAACATCAGATTACTTGGGAAAATCAGACTGACTCGCATCAAAGAAGACACTTGAAGATGAAGTGTTGATCAAATCCTTCTTTTATTCACCGACGCGTTTCGGTGCCCACCTGGCACCTTCATCAGGGTTACCTTAAACAGGCAGAACAAAGTCACACAGAGTCCTAAATCAGCACATAATTGCACAAGGACCGTGTGGAATATGTCAGAGCATCCCGACATAGATCCCAATAAAATAGATGACTCAGCCGACTCTTTCCCAGTCCGCTGTAACAGCTGTTCCACGGCCTCTAGGGCTAGATTGCGCCAAACCATTGCCAAGTTCCTCCAGGAGGTTCCAGGATCGGAGCGCCTTCTTCATCAATTTTGGGGAATGAAATGAGTGGGACGTGCCTTTGTAGTGGCAGTTAACTCAAACTTGGGAACCCCAATTATAAAGGATTCCTTTATCCCTCAAAATCCTGCAATATGGGGCAAATGCCCGACGGCGTGCAAGGGTTCCCGAGGAGAGGTCAGGGTGTAGACTGTGACTCCTTTATAGGGTTCAGCAAGTGAGGGGGACTTTCTCATAGCTCGTAGGACCAAGTCCCGGATTCTGTGGCACTGCAGAGAGACCAAAACATCTCGTGGAAGCTCTTTTTGAATGTGGGACAGTTTGGGAAATCCTATAGAGTGTCTCTATCCCCAGGTCAGCCACAGGGGAGTCGGGGAGAATTTGCTGCACAAAGGAGGAGACTGCATCCCGAAGCTCCGAGACAAACACCGATTCTGCAATTCCTCTGAGCCTTAAGTTGACCCTCCTTACTTTGTCCTCCATGGCCCAGACCTGGGATTGCAGGTTGCCTAGATCTTTCTCCATAGTGCTAAAGTCCGCAGCAAGGTGGTTGTGGGCGGACGCGTACTCCGCCATCTTATTCTCAATATGGTGCGTTCTCTCCCCCAGCCCAGCAATGTCCTCCCTCATTTTACTCATGAGGCCCCTCAGATCCTCCAACAGGATCCCAGAAGACCCCTCAGATAGCTCTGGGTGATTGGAGTGTCATCCTCCTCCAGATCTGCGCACTCTCCAGGGCTGCGGGGAGAAGCTGCAGGGCTGTCAGACCTCGGCGCCATGTTAAATGAGGGAGAACCGCGCGACATCTCCACCGAGAAGAAGTCTGTAACTTTTTGTACCTCTGTGTGGCGTTTGGGGCCGTTCTCGGCATTCTGCAGGCGTCCGAGTGCAGCTGAGCAGGGAAGAGACCGGTTAACAAGGCAGAGTCAGCTCCCGGGCCACGCCCCGATATTGATCATTTAATGAATACAGAAGGGTCAGATTTTGGCAAAACAAAAGTTTTGTCGCCCACAGAAAGTAATGTGATTTTCAAACAAAAATATATGTTGCATAACATTGGTGAATGAAGTTGTGGTGCTATTAGTCATATTTAATATTTTGTGTGACTTCCATGAGCTTGAAGGACTGCAGCCATGCGGTTCAACAATGATTCATACAATTTATTAATAAAGTCATCAAGAATAGCAAAGAATGCAGTCTTGCATGCCTCCCAGAGTTCATCTAGATTCTTTCGTTTTGTCTTCCAAGCTTCCTCTTTCATCCTACCCCAAATATGCTCAATGATGTTCATGTCTTGTAACTGGGCTGGTCAGTCCTTGAGCACCTTTTTTGCCTGGAGGAACTTTGTTGTAGAGATGGATGTATGAGATGGAGCACCATCCTGCTGCAGAATTTGACCCCTTTTATGATTTGGAATATAAGAGGTAGTTAATACATCTTGATATTTTAGGCTATTGATATTGTATTCCATTCCACCTTGCAAATGTTTCGCATACCCCCATACTGAATGTAACCCCAGACCATGATCTTTCCACCGCCAAATTTAATTGTTGTCTGGGTGTATTTTGGATCCATACGGGCTCCAGTAGGTCTCCTGCAGTATTTGCGGCACCTGTGGTGTAATTCTACTGAAGATTCATCAGTGAAATCCACCTTCTGCCACTTTTCCAGCGTCCATCTGTTTAGCAGGCTGTGGGACTTAGCAAATGCCACAAGGTTTTTTTTTATTTGCCTATTGTTTAGTGCTGGCTTCTGGGCACTGATTCAACCATGGAGGCCATTTCGAGACAGAATCCTACAAACTGTTCTAGTTGACACAGGGACTTGAGGTGACCAGGCCTGTTGGAACTCTGCTGCAGTGGAAGAGGGGCTTGCTTTGGATTTTCTAACCAACAAACGTTCCTCCTGATCAGTTGTCTTGCTTGGTCTGCCGGACCTGGGCTTGTCAGTCACATCTCCAGACTCTTCAAATCATCTTCTTCTTCTTCTTTTTTTTTTTTTTTTTTTAATTCTTTTTACTTGACGCTGAGACACATTAAAGGTGTCAGCCACCTCTGCAGTGGATCTGGTCTTTAGCCTCTTGATAATCAAGGCTTTGGTCGTGGGGTGGATTTTTGGCATGTTGTCAGAGCTCTAGTTGCAGTTCAAGTGAAGGTCAGGGGTGCTAGGTTTCTTTTTAGACACACCCACTAATTAACCAATCATTTACTGAGCACAGGTGAGGATGTAAACCAGGATTGAGTGCATTATATGACCAGGCGACAAAACTTTTGTCTGGCCATTCTGTGTTCATTAAATGATCAATATTTCAGCATTGATGCCAATTTATTCTCTTAGCCTAAACCACATTTGGGAGGGTTTCGGCTTTCAAAAGAGTAATTTATACAACCAATGGATGAATTTAACGTCCGGTTATAAGCTTTTATTTACATAACATGGATAAGCGACATAACTTCTGTCAGGGAGTGTTGATGGCTCAGTGGTGAGCACTGTATGGTAGCTCAGTGGTGAGCATTGTATGATGGCTCAGTGGTGAGCACTGTATGGTGGCTCAGTGGTGAGCATTGTATGGTGGCTCAATGGTGAGCACTGTATGGTGGCACAGTGGTTATCAATGTATGGTGGCTCAGTGGTTAGTACTGTATGGTGGCTCAGTGGTTAGTACTGTATGGTGGCTCAGTGGTTAGCACTGTATGGTGGCTCAGTGGTTAGCACTGTATGGTGGCTCAGTGGTTAGCACTGTGCGGTGGCTCAGTGGTTAGCACTGTGCAGTGGCTCAGTGGTTAGCACTGTGCAGTGGCTCAGTGGTTAGCACTGTGCGGTGGCTCAGTGGTTAGCACTGTGCGGTGGCTCAGTGGTTAGCACTGTGCGGTGTGGCTCAGTGGTTAGCACTGTGCGGTGGCTCAGTGGTTAGCACTGTGCGGTGGCTCAGTGGTTAGCACTGTGCGGTGGCTCAGTGGTTAGCACTGTGCGGTGGCTCAGTGGTTAGCACTGTATGGTGGCTCAGTGGTTAACACTGTATGGTGGCACAGTGGTGAGCACCGTATAATGGCACAGTGGTGAGCACTGTACGGTGGCTCAGTGGTGAGCACTGTACGGTGGCTCAGTGGTGAGCACTGTATACGGTGGCTCAGTGGTGAGCACTGTATACGGTGGCTCAGTGGTGAGCACTGTATACGGTGGCTCAGTGGTGAGCACTGTATACGGTGGCTCAGTGGTGAGCACTGTATACGGTGGCTCAGTGGTGAGCACTGTATGGTGGCTCACTGATGGGAGGCAGAAGGCACAGAGGAGGCAGGCGCACAGGGGAGGCAGAGTCATGGAGAGAGACAGTGCACACAGGGGCTGAGAGCGCACAGAGCGGAGAGAAAGGCACAAGTAAGACAAAGCGCATAGGAGGAGAGACAGCGCAGAGAAGAGCGAGCGCACAAGGGGAGACAGGCACAGAGACTGCCCTCCCGATGCAATAGCATCAGGCCTATTTCTAGTTATGTATAATTGTGTTCATCTGTATTTTTTATTTATTTTTATTTTATTTTGAACTGTTATTTTTTTTTAATATACTTTGTTTCTGTTTAGCATTTGTTTTGCAAATTATAATCTTGTTATTCCAGAAGATTTACAGATTTTATAGATTTTGCCTGCATAATCTTTTCTGTGATATTGAAGGATAGAAAATGAAAGTATGTTTAATTCATAAAACTCTGCTGACTTATTTTCTAAAATCATTCTCGTTCTATACCTCCATTGAAGAAAAGTGTACCTCCTTAGTGACCACCAATATGTCTTTTTACTGACCTGAGATCCCCCCCCATCCCTCGAGCTGTACATTATTGCTGACAATCTGCTGCATCAGTCATGATCATTGTTTGCACTGACCATGGCCTTTTTACCCCTTACTGTGGGGGCTCCCTATTTAACCCCATTGACATCCTGAGATCATGTTTGTATGGTCCTGATTATTGCCATGGCAATTCACAGTTAAATAACAACCTTAAAACTTGGCAACATGTAGGTGGTAGAAATAACATTCTTCTCTACTGTCATTCCACTTTGTAAAAATTCTGATATGCAGCTGAAGGGTTAATACACAAAACTGCTGTCAGGTAGTTTATGTTGAGGGGCTCTGTTTGTAAAATGGTATAATTTTTTGGGGGGGGGTTGCAATATTTATGTCCCCCAATGTCACTTCAAAACTGTGTAGGTTTCAGTTTTGTACGTTTCCTTGAAAAAGTGAGAAATTGCTGCTACATTTTTAAGCCTCTAATATCCAAACAAAATAAAAGATTTTACAGATGGTGCTAATATTAAGCAAGCATAAGATGCATGTTCTTTATTAGGTTTTTTTGTAATGTGACTATATGGATTAGAGGGATCATTCAGAATTTGAAAATTGCTAAATTTTTGAACATTTTGTCAAATTTCTGATATTTTTATAAATAGATGCAAAACATATTGACCTAAGTTTACCATCAACATATAGTAGAATGTGTTACGAAAAATAGTCTCAAAATCACAGGGATATGTTAAAGCATTCCAGAGTTATTGCCATTTAAAGTGAAAAATTTGACCTGGTCACTAAGGGGTTACTACTGCTAGTATCAATCTCTACTGCTATGTGTGAAGGTGTATAATGTCCTGCAGTGAATGAATAATTGATTTTCTAACTGTCTTTTCTATGTTCTTTCTTTTTCTCTCCTCCCATGCAGCAAGAATTGGAATGAAGGAGAGTAAAATATGTATTTCTTATCTTCATTCTGAGCTTCATAATTGAATTAGTTCAGTTAGGGTGTATTTCAGGCCAAGGACCGAGACTTATTGTTGTCTCATACTCCATTACCTCCATGAGTTTGTACATTTATATTATATAACACAGTAATTTAAAGACCATGATTCTTATCATGTGTGTGGCATGCACAGAATAACCCAACATGGGTGCACTTTGTGGACAGTTGGATACTACCTGTGCCATTTTAATTTGACCAAATTTTGGTGTCATATTATGTGCCTTTTTGATTATTTTTATTGACTTGATCTGCCCAATTTAATTTCATCAATATGATTGTGTACACCTATTTTGCCATATACTTAATGATTATAATTTTCAATTCAATCCTGAATACTGGTAAATCAGAATCATAAGATGTTTGCCTTATAAAGACAACCTGTTGCATATGTCATGTTAGAGCAACAGAAGATCTAGAGCAGAGACCTAATTATGAATGACGCCTGCTATGGCAGATCTGGCCTATTACATGGGTAGCTGTTACCAGGCCACCATGTAATGCTGCATTTTGAATTCATAGGGTTTACCTGTAGGCGTCTCCATGCTTACTTTATTTAAAAAAAAAAAAAAAAAAAGGCTGACCTTTATGAGACATTCCCTTTAATCCTCCCCATTCTACTACAAAACAAAACTGAAAAAACATGGCTTGCGATTGCACTAATTTAAGGTACCTGTGGTACAAAATATGATAAGTTGAAACTTTCCAGTAAATCTTCTTTATTGAGCAGTAGTTGATGTGGTATCGTGATTGTAAGTATGTGACAAAAGTAAATGGTTGTTCTAAGAGATAACAACGCATGACTTAACTGTAAGGGTACCTTCACACTTGGCGACACACCAGCGATCCCGACAGCGATATGACCTGGTAGGGATTGCTGGTGCGTCGCTGTCGGGATCACTAGTGCTTCGCTGTCGGGATCGCTGGTGAGATGTCAAACAGTCAGATATCACCAGAGACTCAACAATGATCCAGAATGATACGGAGGTTGTTGGGGCCCTGTTTTTCAGACCTGTAGTATTGAGGTCATTGTTCCTGTCAAACACAGCGATGCATGCTGCTCAGCGGGACTGCAATGATCAAAAAATTATCCAGGCGAGTGACATGACCAGCGATCTCACAGCAGGGGCCTGGTCGCTGCTTAGTGTCAAACATAGCGAGATCGCGGGCGAGGTTGCTGTTGTGTCACCAAACTTGTGACTTAGCAGCGACCTCGCTAGCGATCTCGCTTAGTGTGACGGGGACTTTACAAATAAATATTCCCATTAACAATGTGCAGGGGAGACATCCCTGAGACATTCCCCCATTTCTCTGTACTTTGAGGTGATTTTTTTATTGACATCCTCAAAAAGAAAGAGTCATATTTTCTCTTAGTAGCCTACCTTGCTCACTTTGAAGTGATTTTTTTTTATTGACATCCTCAAAAAGAAAGTCATATTTTCTCCTAATAGCCTACCTTGCTCATTACATATATATTATTCCTTTCTGTGAAGAATCCGTTTACAGCAATGTCATTTGGTGTTGTGGATCATTGACGTTATTTTATTCATTAATGGATTCCCTCTCGAACTTCCACCAAATTATATATTAGTTAGTTTACAATAGAAGAGAAATGTGTATATTTAGCATGAAAGATTTACAACCTTCCTTTCAAACCTTCATCTCCAGTATATCAAATTTTAACAATGTTACCCATCAAAATATTTATAAATGTAGAAAGTCAATTGCATGGTTAAATATGCTTTAATAATCATTTACATTTATCTTCTTAGAATAAGTGTTATAAAAAGTCTGTCTAGTATTCTGTGCGTAGATTTTGCGGTACATTAAATCAAGAAAGTGCCTGTTGTGTTTAAACGGGAAAAAACCCGGCCACACATGGTAAATTTCTTATATTCTAACGCTCAGGAACCACCTAAACAATTGTAAAGGTTGGTAGTTGGTTACAACTATTGAGCTGGAAATTCTCCAATACTTTTTCTTCTAGAACTAGCCACCAATATACTGAAAGCACAAGTGGTTTTTTATCCTTTCCAGCAAGGTTTGTAATGCTTCATTTCAGGGGCAAGCATTCCTCATACATATGTGGAACTGGTGCATTTGCCATTGCCACCCTAAAAGCAGCTGGAAGCTTCCAAATTGCAGGTTACAGTTTGACTCGAGGATGAAATTGAGCATGTTAAAATTGATATGGAAGCTCCAACTATAGGCACCATGGCCGATCAGTAGTTTGAAGAGTCTGCTACGGTTGCACAGGCGCCACAGCGTCTTCTAATGCTCATCCCAAGAATGAGCCTTCATTTTACAAGGAAGGGTGACTCTTTAATCAGTTTCTTGGCTTACAGCTAGATACAGCAGAGGGTAATTTAGGTTTGTTTTTTAAAGATCTGGAGTCCCTTATACTGTGAAATTTTTTTTTCTCCTCAGAGGTTCACTACTGTCTGTGTTTACGCTTGTTTCTGACTCCTTTTTTGTGCTCTTAGAGTTATGACTAATTAAATGAAAGAATTTTTTTGACTAAAATTAATTGGTAAAACAAATCTATATTTAGTTTTTTTGGTAACTTAGAAACCAGTGTCTTATAACCCTATAGTCAACTTTAAAAACAAAAAAAAAACAAAAACGTTTGCTATATGAGGCTCCAACAACCATTAAAGGAAAGGGGCAGAGTGCTCAGCTTAGTGTTGTGCCCCATCGCTTCTGATCGGCTCTGTAAACTTTCTATGAATCTATGCAGCACTCGCTCAGCTCAGTATTGTGCCCCTTCACTTCTGATCAACTTTGTAAACCTTCTATGAATCCATGCACAGCTCCCTCAGTTCAGTGCTGTGCCCCTTCTCTTCTGATCACCTCTGTAAACGTACTATGAATCCATGCATCACTCGCACATCTCATCGTTGTGCCCCTTTGCAGCTTTGTAAACCTGTGAATCTATGCACCACTCACTCATCTCAGTGTTGTGTCCTTTCGCTTCTGATCAGCTTTGTAAACCTTATGTGAATCCATGCACTGTTCACTCTGCTCAGTGTTTTGCCCACTTGCTTTGGACCAGCTCTTTTAACTTTCGTAAACCTTCTATGAATTCATGCACCACTCAGCTCATTGTTGTGCCCCTTTGCTTCTGCTCAGCTCTGTAAACCTTCTATGAGTTCATGCACAACACGCACAGTTCAGTGTTGTGCAGCATTCCTTCTGAACACGTGTGTGTTTGAAGCAGGTTCCGATACACACTTGTATTCACTCTGCCATGTAGCTGTATGAACGATCCAACCACTGCTGCAGAAAACATTACCAAAACCATGACATTTCCTCCACCACCTTTCACTGGCTTCTTTACACACTTTGGGTTCAGTCTTTCCCCCAGTTTGTTGACGAACATAATATTTCCCATCAAACCCAAATAAACTTGCTTTCATCACTAAAACTAACTGTGGACCACTTATCCTCTATCCACACAACATGCTCCTCACCAAAAGTGAGTCTAACCTTTTGATTATTTCTGCTAATGAGAGGTTTGGTCACTGCAGAGTGTGCTTTCAGTCCAAATGCTCTTAACTCATGACACTGTATGACAAGACAGGTCCTTGCCCTGTTCAATGTTGAACTGGCGAACAATTCCAGCTGCAGTGTTGAAACATTTGCCCCTGGTGATTCTCCACATTATCCCTTCTTCTCTTGCATTTGTCTTTCGAAGGTGACCAGCCTTTTTGGGGGACTTGAAAGAGTTTGTAATGTTGTAAACATGCAGTATTCTAGAAATCACATCAGCTTGCACATTTATATTACATAACAAATAGTCATTTCAAGACCATGATTCTTATCATGTGTGTGGCATTCACAGAATAGCCCAACATGGGTGCACTTTGTGGGCAGTTGCATACTACATGTGCCATTTTCATTTGACCATATTTTGGTTGGTATAGACTTGTCGTATTATGTGCCTTATTGATAATTTTTTTATTGACTTGATCTGTCTTCTTTGATTTCATTAATATGATTGTGTACACCTATTTTGCCATATTCTTAATTATTATAACTTTCAATTCAATCCTGAATACTCCTAGTAAATCAGAATCATAAGAGGTTTGCCTTATAAAGACAACATATTGTATATGTCATGTTACAGCAGGGGTGGGGAATCTCAGGCCCCAGGGCCACATGCAGCCCTCAATTACCTTTTCTGCGGCCCTCGGGCAGATTCCTGGGGACCACAGTACTTGGGCTGGTGGACATGTTTTGCCGACTGCCTGTCTATTAAATCCAGTTCCCCAGTTATCTCCATGCCCCAGTCTCAGCCCCCCCCCCCAGTGACTTGAATGCCCCATCCTTTCCTGTGATGTCTATAGCCCTAGGAAACCTGGAAAAACTGTTGTAAATCAACATGACCAATATCACCTAACATCACAGCCACACCAAAGAGAAGACACTCCAGCCACTATAGTAGGGATGAGTTGGTTGATTTTGTGCAGCCCCCCAAGGATGGTAGAAATTTCCAAATGGCCCCCGGCAGAAAAAGGTTCCCCACCCCTATCTTAGAGCAACAGATGGATCTAGTGCAGAGAAATAATTATTACTAATGGCGTCTACTCTGGCAGATCTGGCCTATTAGATGGGTAACATTTATAAGAAATGTAGATGTCAATTCATAGGGCAGACCCATAGGCATCCCCATGCTTGCTTTATTTAAAAAACATAGTCTGGCCTTTATTAGACATTCCTTAATCCTCAGCATTGTACTACAGAACAAAACTGAAAAACATGATTTGTGATTGCACTAATTAATGGTACATGTAGTACAAAATATGATAAGTGCCAGATTAACACCAATAACTTGCAGGTATGTGAAAGTGTTCTCTAATTTTGTTCAGTGTTCTTTTTCTTTTATCTCATTTACATTTTTTTTTCTGTGCTTTAGAATCTTTTTGAATTAATGGAATAAGCTGAAAAAACTGCTAATTTACTTGTGTTAGGGCCCTTTCATATTAGCGGTTGTCGCTGATGTGTGGCAGATCCGGCAGGTGGCGTCGCATCTGCCGGATCTGCCGCCTAACGGTTGATTTGTGGCTCGCATCTAGCAAGCCCCATGCATTGTGTATGGGGCTTGCGGTCCAATGCGGCAAGTGCGGTTACGCCGCATTGGCCGGATCCGGCACTTGCGGCCGCGAAAAAAAAAGCTGCAAGCAGCGATTTTTTTTTTCACGCCCACAAGTGCCGGATCTGCTGCATCCAGCGTAACCGCACTTGCCGCACCGGACCGCAAGCCCCATAGACAATGTATGGGGCTTGCCGGATTCCGGGCCGCAAGTCGGCCGTTAGGCGGCAGATGTGGCGCCACCTGCCTGATCTGACGCACATCAGCGAAAACCGCTGATGTGAAAGGAGCCTTAAGATATTTTCACATAGGACAACACAATGACCTTAACATTAAGGAAATTGTGTGGTGTTCTCCAAATTTGATTGCCAGTGTACATCTGTTCTCAGCAAAGAAGTCCAAACAATTATCATCTCTAAGCAATGATCTTTAGGTAAGAGAGTCAGGATCCTAGACTGATAAACCATTTTTCCAAGGGTTTGGTCATATTACAATGATTGGGTGGATAAACCTATACATTAAATTAAACCAGAAGTAAGATTTGTGAAACTGTTTCACTTAAGCCTCATTCACACACAGAGTTTGTGCTCATTTTTTTGTTGATCCGTTTTTGGTGCAATTTCTGCACCAAAAATGGATCCTCTTTAGCAAAAAACATCACAAACGCATCATTCGTTTGTGTTGCTTTTTTGCTCCGTTTTTTTGTGGGACACAGACAGACACACACACTTTCTTACCCTTCACGGTGAGCCCCGGCAATGTCTTCCTTCCAGGCACTGGCAGGACCTGTGAGAAGTATGAGTACTTACAGGACCTGGCCCCATGTGACTGTCGGGCTAAGTCACACGGGCAAGTCCTGTCAGTACCATACCTTCAGGTTCTGCCAATGCCCGGAAGGAAGACATCGCCGGGGCTCACCGTAGGATCACTAGTGAGGGTAAGTAATGGAGCATTGGTGGTGTGGAAAGAACACGAGAAAAATGGAGAAATAATTAACGCTCATTTTTTTCTGGATGCACTCTCTGCACCACTAACGCAGCAGTCAAAAACACTGACGTCTGCACAGCAAATTGAAAATCCACTTTGCTGGAAGAAGTGACTGATCAGCTTTTGGAGTAGTTTAAAAAAACAAAACAAAAAACACAGCACCAAAAAAATGGATCAAAAACGTTCAGCGTGAACAAAGCTTTACAGGGCCTTTGCCTAGACTGGAAACATTCTCTTAGCTGAGGGCAGGACTAGCCAAGCTCAGGATGTTAAGCTTCTGCACATAAACAAGTGTTTTTATTCTCTTAAACCAGACTAACCTTGAAAATAAGACAAAACATGCAGTATATTAGAAAATTGTATACATTTTACATATATATATATTCCTTATAGTGTCTCTTCACTTTGTGAAAAGAGTAGCTACAGGAGAAATAAATCTAAAATAAGAATAATAAAACACCTGTTAATGCCTCTTCCACCCCAAGCACTGTTGCCTCATTGCTCCCCACTATTTTGCATTTGGCTGCAGTGATGTATACTGTATTGCACTCATGACCACTGCAGTCAATTATTGGCCCCAAAGGTCTTGTGCTATCAATTGGCTGTACTGGTCCTATGTATTGTAAAGTAAGTCATTGCTGCATTTAAAGGGAATCTGTCAGCACGATTTCACATTCTATACTATTTATATGGACATGTACATGTATTTACATGGTCAGTCTGTTCCTCCGTTACTGAGAAATTAGTGTTTGAATTTATAAGCAAATGAGGCCAAAGATCTGAAGTCTCTGTCACTCCATCTCTATTACCCACTCAGCGCCGCCACACCCTCTTTGCCTGATGTTGCACAGTATATTAGTCATTCACATATGACCTGAGGGGAGCACCATAGCAACATCATGGGACTGGGGAGAGATTCAATAGGCAAATAATGCTTTTGTTTTATCACATCCTTTACTCCATACATGCCATTTTCACCCCTTTAAATAATTTTAAGATTTTACTTCAAATCTGGAAATTTGCATAAAAATAGTTTCATAGAAATTGACTCTATTAGTTAAAACACTTAGCTATAGTAGTAAATGCTTTAGTCATACTACTCCCATTCATGCAAACAATTTTTAATAAAAGAAGTAGCTTTTTACAAAAAATCTGTTCCTGCACGCTTTTACCTTCAAACATTGAATTCAAATGGTATAAGGTAAAAACCTTTCTATCTTCAAGGAATTTAAAGTGCATTAAATAAAAAGAGAATTATTTTTGATGCATGTACATTCTTAAAAATTAAAACCCTGAGGTATACTCACCTGCTAGTCACTCCAGAGGTGTGTGCCTACTCTGTTGGGAAGTCAGAGAACCACCTGTGATTGGCTGCAGTGGTTACGTGATTAGAAAGTGCATCATCAGATGTTTTTTCTCAGAATCACCAGGTCTTTGCTGCCAATCGTAGACTGCTGTGGTCCTCTAACTTCCCAATAGAGCAAGCACCAGTTTCAAAACCGGCACAGACGTGGAACCATGGGGTGCTGGAAGGTAACCATGTGCCCCTTTCTTATTTTAAACACATCCATAACTGATCTTTTTTTCTCTCCCTAGATCAGAAGGCTCCATTTTATGTACAGGTTTCTAAGTGTACAATGTGTAAGGCCTTGACCACGTTTGCCTTTGTAATTCCTATGTACTTAGAACTTTCTACTGCCGTTTCTGCACTGAAGCACAATAAATAATCAATCTAATAGCATATTGATATTAAAAGTAGTCTGTGAATTTTTATGAGAAGTTGACCTTTCGGGAATAAAATCAAATAGCCTGTGAGAGCTCATGATAAGCTCTATGTAAGCAAAAAGAACCTGGTAACCTTACCGGGCACCAATTAAGCACAATATTACCACTTAGTCCCTAATTGCTGTGAAGTATATTTTATTCTGGACTGCTGCGGCGCTTCAATGAAGAAAATATATTTTAAAGAAAGGGTCACTTCTGCTTTCCATCACCCTGCTTTGTTTGATTGATATGTCTCTATAAGCAAAAATCAAGAGTACTGACAATCAAGCCAAGTCAGGCTGCAGGAGGTCACACAGAGCTTCTCAGTTGACACCTGATCCCTTTCTGGTGTATTACAAAGCTAACTCAGTTGATTGTAATGTGGGAGACTATCAATATTTTTTGCTGCCTTTATAGTGTAGTCAAAAGCGTTCAACAAATTTTCTGCAATATCACATTCTTCTCATTGTTTAATCAGATGCAGGGGAACACATGTCATTGGTGCAACCTATGCAGTTGTACAGGGACCCAAGGGGTTAAGAGGGTCTCATTTCTACCTGTGGAATTTTGCATTATGGTGACTGCAAAGAGCCCACATATTGCTGTTGCACAGGGGCCCTTTTCTGTCTGTCCATCAGCGCTCACATATTATTTTCTTTTGGACAGCAGCCTTGTGTAAAATATTCATGCTTCACATTTGTTATTCCATTAACTTGTTTGAAAACTAATTTATGGATATATACAGGAAAATATAGGATCAATTATCATTAATGTTTTTAAATGATCATAAACGTATTGTTTTTAAATGATCATAAACTTACCGTATATAAACTCTTTATTACAAATTGACTTCTGTTATGAGTATATTATGTGTAACAATATAACTTTATGTATCTGTGTACTGTAATCTTTTGAATTTATGTTAATATCGAAATTAGAAATTTGTCTTATGTTTCTTAATGGAGCAATAAACAAAATTTCTGAACTTTACATTTTTTCTGGTTCATTTTTGTTCAACTACCTGGGTTAATAATTTGTCAAGCACAGCCTTGCACGACCAATATGGAAAATTTGATATCTAGAAAAACAACTACGGTAATAACTTTATACATTTATTTGATTGTATCTCCCTTTAAAGATCAAACCCTTTATGACCCCAAAGCGGTACTTGAACAGGGAGAAATTTCATTTTGAAGTTGTACCTGGGAGTGCACTGGCATTTAACGATGCTCTTCTTGCTTCTCAGTCTTGCGCTTTTTTCCTACCTAGCATCCACACTCTCCTGGATGATTGATACATCCATGGTCGTGTTCCATATGACTTGTCTATCAGCCAGGGAAGTAGTGTGCTACTAAGTAGGAATTACTGTACAGCGTAAGGCTGAGAAGCTAGAAGAGCATCGTCACACCCCAGTGTACTCCCAGATACAACTTCAAAACACAATTTCTCATTGCTAGAGCAGTGGTTGGGGTCATGAAGGGTTTGACTAGGTTAAGTTTTTGAAGGGTTGTACAAATTAATGGCTTATAGGGTAAAATTTGCCAGACTCCCTTTAACGCTTTTAGCAATGTTTTGATTGGTTGTGATATGTTATGGGTTTATCTACTATACAAGTGTATCCATCTTTTCTTGCATACTGTTCCATCACTGATATAGAATAAATAATGCAACTATCATTTTAAAACTATTTTTATTAAAGCACAGCATTTTTTTTATTGTGCCACTATAGAGGTGCTTTAAATTTAAGTCCCCTGAGCCCCATCTTACACTACCCTTTTGCCACCTTAATCCTTTTCCAGCAGAGCTCCAGATGCTCTGTGGCGAAAAGTGACCTGCCGACAATTCCATTATTTCATGGAGTGTAGTAGAGGTCACTTTTCTAGACATCTCTATGGGAGCTTCGTTCTAGCTCTCATAGAGATGCATTATGCTCCTTTGACATAGTTTCTGACTTCCAGCCAGTCCTAAGCTGCGGACACAATACGACACCATGGGATTGGAGCGAGCTTGGTAAAGTATGAAAACGATACAAAATCAGGATCAAACAAGCGTGACTGGTGATTTACATTTAAATCACCACTACAGTGGTGAAAAAAAAAACTGCAGTAGTGTGCTTTAAAAGTAAGGCAGTATTGAAATGAAGAAAAAAAAAATAACTTGGGCTGCTTTCACATCAGCGGTTTTGCGCTGATCGCGGCAGTTGCTGTGAAAAAATCGCAACTGCCGCGATTACCGCATAACGGCTGCACTTGCGGCACACTTGCGGCAAGCCCCATGCAATGTATATGCGGGCTTGCGGCAGGTGCGGCAAGTGCGGTATCGGCACTTGCGGCAGGTGCGGCCGCGAAAAAAACGCGGTCAGCCGCGTTTTTTTTCGTTGCCACAAGTGCCGATACCACATTTGCCGCACCTGCCGCAAGCCCGCATATACATTGTATGGGTCTTGCCGCAAGTGTGCCGCAAGTGCAGCCGTTATGCGTAATTGCAGCAGTTGCGGTTTTTTCACCACAACTGCCGTGATCAGCGCAAAACCGCTGATGTGAAAGGAGCCTTATTCCTATACTAAATGAGAATGCTCCATCTGTATGTCAAAGAAATGTGCAAATTGTCACTTCAGTGAGGAAGTGAAAAACTCTAATGCCAAACAATAAGGGTAGCAATCCTTAAAGTCATAATAGACTCTGTAACAAGCCTTTTATGTATAAGCTAATTTTTATTGATAATATTGCAACATATAACAAAGCATTTATATTTTTTCTTTCTGAAATACAAAAATTATTAAGATCTGTTATGTCTTAATAGTTATACGCTATGGACGTTATTACTATCTTTCCCAGTATCAAAGGAAAAGACACGCTATATTTATGGTATATTCTTTACATCTTAGAACGAGTGTTGGAAAGAATAGAAGTAAAAAGAAAGAAAAAGATTTCATCTCTCATCCGTGTACTTTCTCAGGCCCATCTATAATTGTGAGATCTTGTTCTGGTATTGCATCCTCGTCCATGAGTCCGAGGATTCCTCTGCGTACCATATATAAGTTTCGGATCAGAGATAAGATAGATAATATAGGAAATAAGATCTAGAATAAAAGATCTTGAATTCAAAGTATATTCAGTCTCTTCCCACTCTTACTGAGCCTACTGAGATTTCAGCAGGGAGGATGGACAGTTGGACACTTAGGAGTCATCAATTAAGTTTCAGAAAAGTGTCATAAGACGTCTGTAAATCAAATTAAATCAGTACAGCAGGTGATTGACATGTGCAGCATGACATCACTATGTGTTTTTTTTTGTTTTTTTTTAAATTACACCCCTGTGGGCTTGTCTTTCAGCTGTAAGATGAACCCCTCTCCCTCTCATCCAGACTTATTTTACTTTCACCATCCTCCAGAAACATTATAGTGAAAGTAAAATGAAAGGCTGGATTGGGGGGGGGAGTTCAGCTTACTGCCAAAAGACTAGCCCACAGGGGAGTAATGAAAATAAATAAAAAATAATGTCATGCTGCACACGTCAATCACCTGCTGCACAGATTTACAGGAGTTTTATTACACTTTTCACTGAAGTACAGGTATGATTGCATTCAGCATCCCAGTGCCTGTAAGGCACTAACTTCACTTTATAGCACTAAACCCTGGTGGTTGGTTCCCTTTAAAGGCGTTGTCTGGTCTAAAACAATAATTCTGCAATCACTCTATGTGACTGCAGACTTATCATTCCATCGCCTACACTGTGCACTGCAACGATTTGTGGTTTCTAAACTGAGAATGGACCGCAGTTTTGTTTCAGGGGCATAAATAAGACTAGACTTTAATGTTCAAAGGAAATACAGCATCCTCATCAGGTCTAAGAAATCTGTTTAATAACACTGGGGAACAATTTGAAAAAAAATTTCTGTTGAGTTAGGTTTTTGAGCTGATTTATACTAAAATTGGCATGCTGATTCCAAAAATGTAGTCAGTTTTTTTTGTAGCACATCAAGTTTTTCCTCCTCAACTTACCTGCTAGAGATGCACAATTGCACTGATATCTGTAATAAGACTTGTTATCTGATTACAATTCGACTCATATAGAGCTACGTGGCAACTTGTAGTGTTAAAAAACATATTTGTCATGCCTATTTCTTATATATTTCATTTTTTGTTCATATTTGTACTATTTAAAAAAAAACAAAAAAAAAAAAACACTTTTTTAGGTACAGTAGTTTACATGTTTTGAGAAGACAAAAATCCTATAGTTCAAAAACTTGACGTGATAGAGAAAAACTGAGATCATTTCTGGATTCAGCATCCAAAAAATTAATTAAGAACAGTTGTCTGACCTAACTCCTAAAAAATTGTGTTCCCCAGTGTAATGTATGCAGTTTATATTGTGAAATCAAGCAACGTTTCCAATGTAATGGCTGATAAAATTGTAATGTATGGTTTTTAAGGTTTTATTAGCATAGAAACAGCAGTATTTTAGGATGACTTTGTGTTTTTACATTCCTTTGTGGACATCGATTTTCCTGCATATTGGATGCTAACCTACGACTCTTGGTTATTCCAGGTCTGTGGCTAGATGTAAATAATCTCTTACTGTTTTTCTCCACATTTTGCCTTAACATTACAAATTGCACCAGCAATACATGTTGACTATTATACTATTCTTGGGAAAATTTAAGAAATGTAATTGATTTGTTTCTTTTTTTATTGTAGAATTCGAATATTAAAAAAATTGATGGAGAAATCTACCGATACTGCTGCAGCTTAAGTAAAAGCAAGAAGGTCAACCTTGTGGTCACCAACAGGTTTGTCTTCAGTTATCTTTAAATCAAAAAGTAATTTCTTCATTAGGATATATTAGGACAGGATTCTCTTTAAAAACATTAAATGAGGTGTGAGGTAGCGCCCCAGGGGAACCCGCTTGGCACGTGGAAATGACATCAGCAACTACATTTTAACAGAACATAACCAGCGGATTTATTATTTTTCTGTCATAAACGCTTTCATCACATAAAACATAACACCGTATTTACATTTTCATATGACATAACTTTCACATTAGTACATCATATATATTGCATTACAGGACATTCACATGAGAATCAACGGGAGCATATCATGACTTATTGCCAGTCCCAATGGCAGTTACCTCCACCTAACACCCTGACAGGGGTCATTCCCCATCCTATTGCACACGAGTCATCATACAGGGTACATTTTCATGAACCATTATGACTCACGCATTAAACAGCATTCATGGCATTTTTACATAAACCATTATGCTACATACTCAGGGCCCACAATAGTAACAGGAACCCTGTCACTCAGTACACACGAGACCTCCACGGATTCACCAGGATCCGGGACACTTACATCTGGATCAACGGGACCATATCATGACCCACCCAGTCAGTCCCAAAGTCGGCTGTGACCGCCTGGCCCCTGAGCCGTACTTACTCTCACACCGCACATCTGTCCGCCTGGCCCTTGAGCCATCCTCGGTCCTCATCACTCATATGACTGCCTGGCCCTTGAGCCGTCCTCGGTCCTAGACACTGGCTGGCATGCACGCATCACATGCCACCCGCATGGAGCTGGCAGGCTTCCTTCGCTTTCCCCACCGGGGACGGATCACTTCCAGCACATCCTCACATGGCAGTGGTCTGGATGGCTCTGATTCCCATCGTCCTCTTACTCAAACACCTGTCAGTTTCTTATCCAGGCTGCCTGACCCACAGCTGCAACACAGTGAGTCAATCAGCACATCTCACTCACACACAGACCTGAGATGTGATTAACCCCTGTGCACCATTAAGGTTTAGCCCAGCAAAGCACTCATACACAGGTTCAGTCGCTCATTAGGCTCATCTACCCCTTCTAGATGTTAACCCACTTTGTACTGGGCAGGTCTACAGCATTCACACACAGGAAAACATCGACTAATGTGTACAGAGACCTGTGCTGATAACCCGTGTGGTGCACCCGACCATGAGCACATGCCGGCAACATCACCACAGAGGCCATAAAACTACCACAGTACAAAATACAGCACAAGTAAGGGAGAACAGTATTGGGCCTAAAAAATAACATATATATATATATATATAATATATGTGTGTGTACATATATACACACGCAGTATATATATATATGTTATATATGTCAGGGTGAAGAAGAGCTATACAGTGGATTAACACCAGACCCTATATATGCCTATATGAATTAAAGACGCTAGAACTGCCCTAATATCCAAGAAGGATACAAACATATTGTATAGAAAGGTAACAGGCCCTCACTGAATGGAGAATTGACAGAGGCAATTACAGGATTATGTATCCAGCCATGGTCACACACAAGCTCCTAGTACACATATACATGGAAAATATTTAAATGACATAACTTACTAATGAGTAAAAGCCAGTCTTGTCCATCCACTTTGCTGCTGCAACGGATGTTTCGTGACAACTTTATCAGGAGGCAACTTCAATAGGATAGCATGTTTTTTACTACTTAAGCGTGGAGGTAGATGAAAAATATTGACAGTGTACCTCTCAATGATCCGTAATTTTCTGTCTTCTTTATGTCCCAAAACATGTGCTATCCTCGATTACTGCATAAAAAAAGAGAATTGCTTTTTTAGCCCTTTTACACATTTGTTTAAATTGGATCTTTATTAGCACCAAAAAACAACATATAATGAAGAGAAAAAAAGTTCAGTTAATGCTACTCTGCATGTATAAATATTGGAATCGGAGAGTCCTCAGTGGTTGAAACCTTTTAATGGCGAACTGAAAAGATGGTAAGATGGCCCCCTCGTCAGGCTGATAATGACACAAATTGTGAAGACACACACATGTATACATAAGCGAAAGAAAAATTAAAAAAAGGAAAAAAAAACAGTGTTAGATGTAAGGAAATACGACAGGTGAAGTAAAGCAGAGTCAGGCTAGGGAGGAGGAGGGCTGAGCTGGGAGGTAAAGTCAAAATTGTAAGATAAGATTAACAGATTGCATTAGTGTTGTATGGTTAGTGGCCTGTGGAGACCTGCAAATACTTCAGTAAGTTGTGGAAAGCCATAAATCGAAGCGAGAGAGTTCACATAAGAAGTGTCAAAAGTTCATTGTCCTCTAACTATGGACTGTTGGAGATGTGATATCCCCAAATGTCCTTTCATTTTATATAAAAACTCATGAATCTGTGATGCTCCAAATGTCCATAAATTTTATATAAAAACGCATGAATCCATGTGAGGCATTTAATCCTATTTTGATTGTGTCAAAGGTCATTATCAATTTGTTTTCCCAAATTCTTCTCTCTCTATGATTTGAAGTTGTTTTTTAAAACGTGCTGACTAATATCGGTTTCACTGTGGTCAGGGTTGGAAAAATGTTTTGCTACAGGTAGGTGCATACGCTTTTCTTTTATTGAGTGGCGATGGGAATTAATACTTGTTCTGAATTTTTGCCCTGTCTCCCCTACGTACATGCCACCTGTTGGACATTTGGTACATATAATTAAATACACCATATTGTTTGTGGTGCAACTGAAGTTACCTGAGATCTTGTAGTCCTGATCTGTCCCAGGAATCTTTATCTTGTCTGTTGTCATTATAGATGGAGAGGTTTTGCACCTGTTCTGGTTGCAGGGAAAGGTTCCTGTTGCTGCTGGAGAGAGCAGGGCTCTTCTGACAATGATGTTTTTTAGATTCAGAGTTTATCTAAAACACAAGAGTGGGGGATCCGGAAATATTGATTTTAGTCCGGCATCTTTTTGTAGTAGTGATTACAGTTTCTGTGCAGCTCCTCTTAGCATCTCCAGACCTGGATTGTAGGTGACTACGAGAGGAACGCTGTTGTTTTCTTCTCTAGTTTTGTAATGTAGGAGATGATTCTTTGATATTCTCGTGGATCTTGTATCTGGTTCTCTATTTCTATATTCAGAGAATATGAATGATAACACAAAAACCTTTTTCCCACTCATAGTGGTTGGGTGAAGCCATTTATTGCCAGATTACTGTGTTTTCTCTTTTTAAATCATGAACCGAGTGCTTGAGTTCTCCCCAGAATGGCTCAATGATATTGAGGTCAGGAGACTGAGATGACGAGCTTCAAATTCAAGAAATTGCTCAGGTTTCACAAGGAAATTCAAACTGAATTACTGCCATTATGCTCGGGCATCTAGAGAGTGCGTAAGATGTAGGAAAAATAAAAAAACCTAATCTTTCACCTCTAATGCTTACTGACTTCTGTACTGTCCTCGCTGCCTCTTCTTGCCACTGCTACACCCTGAAGACCTGGGCATTTTCATGCTAGGCCAGGACTTGCAGCCTATGGAACATGTCATGAGTCATAACTTATGATGCCCATGTACAGAGATATTTCCCGTCTAGTCGCTGCCAGTAGTCTTAGCTTTGTAAAGTACTGGTATACATCACAAGGTCTCTGCAACCTTATCATGCGCATGCATGCTCAGAGATGTCTCTGGTCTACTTGTGCTGGAAAGTCCCTGCCCAGTGTGAAGATGCCTGGAGTTTCCGCATATGACAGTTGTAAGAAGAGACTGAGGGCCATATTGGGAGACTGAATAGTGTAGATGAGTGGTGAGGTGAGTTTTTGTTTATTAATGTTTTGTATAATTTGAGTAGAATTTTAATCCCATCTGAATAAATTCTTCAATTTTACAAACCAACATAAGTATTGGCTTAGATCATCATCCAGGCTGGGCGCCTTCCCCATGGGCCACTGTACAGTGAGTCATCTGCACCAGTGATAGTGTCCTTGGCCTTACCATTAGTCAAGGTTCCAGCCCCAAAATATACTTTTCATTTGTCTCTTGATCCCATTATAATATTAAACTAAGAAAAGTACAACCAGAAAAAGACTTGTGTAACATATGATCCCTTCTGTCACAACTGTAGCACATGCTTAATGTAATATGTATCTTTTCATGGCTCTGTTCCCACAAACAGGAGAATTATGAGTGTTAAAGAAGTAGAGATATTGGGACATACAAGTATAGATTGGGATTACTCCTTTGAAGATTTTATGCAACCACCGACCGTGGAAGAGAATACACTGAATCTGTTCGTAAAGGTTTGTGAAAACTGTTGTTAAAATTTGAAGAATTGACTAGACGAGATCTTTTTAGAATTTTTTTTTAATTCCAACTTCAGTATAATTATTCTGCCACCTATGCACATAAGGCTACTTTCACATCAGCGTTTTTCACCATTCGCTGCAGATCCAGCAGTTTTGCCACGTAACGGATCACTTGCGGCAAGCCCAATTCATTCCCTAAGGGACTTATGGTCCTGTGCGGCGCTTGCGGTTTTGCCACGATCTGGGCAGTCCAGCACAGGTGCAAAACTGCAATTGCCGCACATGACCTAACGTAGGCTTGCCGCAAATGATCCATTACGCGGCATAACTGCCGGATCTGCTGCGAATGGCGAACAACGCTGATGTGAAAGCATCTTAAGATGTGTCTGAGGGATGTGAGCACAAATCTCTGTACAAACAGTGGTAGTTTACTCACTATCCTCTTCACCCATTTTTGTCCAGTCGCACGTGGTGAATCTAGGAAGGATGCTGCAGTGGTTGATCATTAATAAATTTATTCACAGTGCCTAGCTAGGATGAGGTTGAGATGTCCGGGGATGATGGGATGGATGAGAGATGCAAGATGTAGGGTAGAAGCTTGAGGTAACAAGTGAATCCTCTCTTAGTCCTGATGCACATGCTGCTAAGATGGCACTGATACAGAAAAAAGGATGTGAGGGAAGAAGATAGGAAGACTTACAGAGAGAGGCATTATGGGAAAATCACAATAAAATGCATGGAAAGACATATTATAACAATGGCCAGTAGATGGCAGTAGAATACAACACTGTACAAAGTACATAGATAAGGCTCAACCCCCCCAATACTTCACTGGGCTCCCAGACGTCTAGAGAATTGCAGGCATGCAATAAACAACTTGAAGAAATATGATGAAACTCCAGTGCCATGTGCGGATAACAATCTTTAGTTGAGATAAAATCTTCACAGATGCCCCCGAAGGGGAAGCCACTAAACACATTTCGGAGAGTTTCTCCTTAAGATTCAGTGGGAATCAATGTTGTAATGCATGTATTGATTATATTAACCACTTGCACATCACGTGTTATTTGACATCTTTAAAATGTTGCTCTTTACGAAATTTCTACAAAGTTAATGTAATATTAGGTTTCCAACATGTTATAAGATATAGGATCATTTGTTTAAATATACACTATGTCTAACTAATTGGTTGCTATGGGCGACGACATTTCATTGTATTGTTTGTAGGGATAAAATAATTGGGAGAACAGCTTTACATGTGCTTCCAAATCAGATAGAAAAAACGGCACTCACCGGTCAGCATTGCACTGTTATTCACATTTGCTGGTTACATGTTGCAGGGAGGGGAAGAGGCGGAGGTGACGTCGGCACCATTTCGCTCTCCTTGCGCTTCAATGGGTCACTAGCCTAGACCCGTTGAAGTGCAAGGAGCGCGAAACAGTGCCGTCGTCACCTCTGCCTCTCCTCCTCCCTACAACATGTAACCAGCAAACTTGAATAAAAGTGCAACGCTGACCGGTGAGTGTCATCTTTTGTATCTGATTTGTGCTGTCTGCGTCTTTGGACTGGCACCACGGTTTGTTGTGACCAGCTGCATCTGCGGGGATTGCTTGAGACTGATGCACACACCGGTGCCCCATTCCTACTTTTTTCGTTTATTTGTGCTTCCAACCAGGGTAAAAAAAAGTTAATATGTGCTAGAATAATTTTTAATGAGCTTCACAGGTGTTCATGTGTTTTTAGATGTTTTTAAAATTGTATATAAGATTGTGTGTCATTCATTGATGTACTAACGATTAACCCCTTCATGACCCTGGAATTTTTAGTTTTTCATTTTCGTTTTTTGCTTCCCTGCTTCCAAGAGCCATAACTTTTTTTATTTTTCTGTCAATATAGACATATGACGGCATGTTTTTTGCTGGATGAGTTGTACTTTCAGATGCAATAATTTATTTTACCATATAATGTACAAGGAAATGCGGTGAAATTGCAAAAAAAAGTGCAATCACACGTTTGTTTTTTCAGTTCAGACGGCGAAGAAAAAGGCAGCACTCACCGGACCGATTAACATCTGTGCTTTATTTCCTTATTTTCTGTGTTTGTTTTTTGCGGTTTTTAGCTGCCATGTTCACTACATGGTAAAACTGACTTGACAGTGTGATGCCTCAGGTCGGTACGAGTTCGTGGATACCAAACATGTATACCTTTACTAGTATATAAGTAGTGAAAAAATTTTCAAATTTTTGGAGAAAAAACCGCAATTTTTGCACCATATTTTGTGACTCGTAGCGTTCCCATTTTTTAGGGATCTGGAGCTGTGTGACGGCTTATTTTTTGCGTCTTGAGCTGACCTTTCTAATGATACCATTTTGGGTGGATGTGCTGTTTTGATCGCTCGTTATCGTATTTTATAGTAATGTTGCGGCGACTAAAAAAACGTAATTTTGACGTTTGGACCATTTTTTCCGTTACGTAGTTTAGGGCTCTCATTAATTGATTTTATATGTTGATAGATCAGGCGATTCTGAACGTGACGATACCAAACGTGTATTTTAAAAACATTTTTAATACTTTGTAATATGATTACTGGTACCGTAATGGATGGGAGATATGTGTCAGCCAGATTGATGAACTCAGTTATGTGAGCTGGGGCTGAATCACCATGTCCCTCCCTCCCTGAGGTGTGGTCAGAGAAGTTAAATGTTTACCTCTGTTTTTTTTTCTCTGGTGTGAGTTTGGAGTGCAGCAGAGCACAGTGTACAGCTCTGATCCTAAGAATCTGATTCCCAGTTTAATTGTGTGTATATGGTTTATGACAGCAATAAACCAGACGTTTACCCGGCAAGGCTTCCTGTGTCTACCTGGAATTGGCAGCTGTGAGTGGCTCTATCACAACTTTTATTGTGAATGGGGGAAAAGGGGGATTATGTGAACTTTTATGTTTGTTTTTTTTACAGGTTTTTAAAAACTTTATTTTTTTATTCATTCTTATTTTTACACTGGCCCTTTAAAAGGCATCTTGCTGCACAGTCCGGTCGCTTCTGAGAGATACCAATGAGCTGCAGCTCATCTGTATGTCTCAGAATCGCAGACATGTTGTGGTTGGCAGAGCCTGCCAACCACAAGCCGGAAGTGCTCTGTGACAGCATCCGGGGTCTAGCCAAGATCCCGGATCCGATCGTTGCTGTTACCCTGACATCTCAGCTGATGAGATCAGCTGAGATGTCAGGGCTTTGATGTGAGCTCAAACACCCGGACACGGCCCATGACGTCGTCCTAAATCATTGGTTGTGAAGGGGTTAAGGAGAAACTCTCCGAAACAAGTTTAGTGGCTTCCCCTTTGGGAGCATCTGTGAAGATTTTATCTTAACTAAATAAAGATCGTTATCCGCATGTGGCACTGGAGTTTCAACATATTTCTACAACACTGTGCACTATACTATCTCTATAAATAAATGACTGAAACATCACATTAAAGCTAGTTCCCAAGACCTTGTCTTAGCCTCTCATGCAGCCAGATTAGAATTCCCACACACTGCACTGATGAGTGGCAGTCATCCCGAAACGCAGCGTCTGCAGTTTGGGGTTCTGATCTGGCACAAATCCTGAGTCATATTAAAAGGCTTGTTAAAGAGTCGATTATGACTTTAAGGATTGCTACCCTTATTGGGTGGCATTAGAGTTTTTTCACTTCCTCACTGAAGTGACAATTTTGTCATTGAATGTCATTTTCTGAAAGATGGCTTGCAGCGCAATAATTATTGTGTAAGTATGCTGAGCAGGCTGTTTGCTAAGAATCAGTGCCAGTAATTATTCCCTTGCACTGCTGTGAAGAGCCGTGACTGTTTGTTGCTGTGGCACCACTCAGATGGCCATAACTCACCGGCTTCCAAGAGGATGCAACTGTATTCTCTTCCTGCATGTAAACCACCTGTTCAGACAGCCGCGTATGTTTGTCAAGGTATTTCACTGTACTTTAGCACCAAGGTTTTTAGTAAATAGCCTTTTTTTAGAAAAAAAGAAAAATGGTGTGTACCACTAATATATATCATCCATGTGCCATATGACTATAAATATGGAACAGAAAAAAAACCAGGCATATTGGGTACCATGAGGTTCTCCTACAGTCTAATGTAGTCAGAGCTATGCAACTCTGCTTGTCTCTCACCATGTATTAGTTCTGCAACTATGTAGAGCAATTACTTGGTCTTATAAGCTCCACTGGGTGCAATTTTATTATGTTTGTTGCGCTCACCCTGTCTGTAGCGCTCGACCTGTCTGTCGCGCTCGACCTGTCTGTCGCGCTCGACCTTTCTGTCGCGCTCGACGTCGTGCGCTCGACCTGTCGCGCGCTCGACCTGTCTGTCGCGCTCGACCTGTCTGTCGCGCTCGACCTGTCTGTCGCGCTCGACCTGTCCGACTATTATGTATCTCTATAAATTAGTTTAAAAAAGCCTTTATTGGTATATCAGTTCAAGGAGATATACATATTAAAACTATTTAATAAGAAAAAATAGGGTATCGTGCAGGATGCAAAAAAACAGACCCAGGACACAATATAAAAACATCTGAATCAAACCACCACATTATTATAAATATAAGCTGGAAAGGTATACACACAAAGAATATATATACACTTTTTTTTTTTTTTTTTTAAATCAGATACCGTATATACTCGTGTATAAGCCGACCCGTGTATAAGCCGACCCCCCTACTTTTGCCCCCAAAACCTGGGAAAACCTATTGACTCATGTATAAGCCGAGGTTGGACCCCAGCACAGGTATACAGTCCCCCCCAGTGGTATACAGCAGCCTCCCCAGTGGTAGTATACAGCAGCCACAGAGGTATATACAGTAGCCCCAGTGGTAGCATACAGCAGCCTCCCCAGTGGTAGTATACAGCAGTCTTCCCCTGTGGTAGTATACAGCAGTCTCCCCCTGTGGTAGTATACAGCAGTCTCCCCCTGTGGTAGTATACAGCAGTCTTCCCCTGTGGTAGTATACAGCAGTCTCCCCCTGTGGTAGTATACAGCAGTCTCCCCCTGTGGTAGTATACAGCAGTCTCCCCCTGTGGTAGTATACAGCAGTCTCCCCCTGTGGTAGTATACAGCAGCCTCCCCCTGTGGTAGTATACAGCAGCCTCCCCCTGTGGTAGTATACAGCAGCCTTCCCCTGTGGTAGTATACAGCAGCCACAGAGGTATATACAGCAGCCCCTCCCCTGTGGTAGTATACAGCAGCCTCCCCCTGTGGTAGTATACAGCAGCCACAGAGGTATATACAGCAGCCCCTCCCCTGTGGTAGTATACAGCAGCCCCCCCTGTGGTAGTATACAGCAGCCACAGAGGTATATACAGCAGCCCCTCCCCTGTGGTAGTATACAGCAGCCCCCCCTGTGGTAGTATACAGCAGTGCCCTCCCCCCGTGGGTATACACAGCCCCCCCCCCCCCCCCGTTGCTGCCGCACACCTGTAAAAAGAAGTGCTTTCATACTTATCCTCCTGCTGTCACCGCGCGCATCCTCCGCTCTCCTTCTTGCTTGCACCCGGCGTCCATCCACGTGACCGCGCACAAATAATGACGTCATTATTTGTGCGCGGTCACGTGGATGGACGCCGGGTGCAAGCAAGAAGGAGAGCGGAGGATGCACGCGGTGAGAGCAGGAGGATAAGTATGAAAGATCTTTTTACAGGTGTGCGGCAGCAACGGGGATGGGGGCTGTGTATACCCACAGGGGGGGCACTGCTGTATACTACCACAGGGGGGGCGGAGGAGCGCTGACAGTGCAATGTAATATGCACCGCTCCCCCTGCCGCTGATGGACAGGGTGATGCAGTGGATATTGCATTGCATTAATGAGCGGGGGCACATGACTGCCCGCTCACTGTACAGCCTCCCCCACCTCCTCCAGCCCCTGGACACCGGCCCCACACACTCAGCCGTCACTGACTCGTGTATAAGCCGAGGGGGGCACTTTTCAGCACAATTTTTGTGCTGAAAAACTCTGCTTATACACGAGTATACACGGTATGTGTTTATTTAAGGATAAAAGAAAGTACGATAAATCGTGTGTGTGTATAATTGAAGATTTGAAAGTTAGGGCTCGGACACACTCATCCGAGTTTGACGGACGAGACTCGGAACAGGCTGGAGCAGTGACCCTGAATAAGATAAGATAAGATAAACTTTATTGATCCCGGAGGAAATTACAGTATTACAGCAGCAGAACAAAGATCAAGAACATTTCACACTTTACAAAATAAGTCTATATGGACAGCAGATGCGGGTAGACTGGTACATGTACCTCACCTATTCCCCCCATACACATAGAACTTCACATAGTCTTGGGATGCTTTACACTTATACATTTGTTAAACATCCCCACAGCTGTCGGAACAAACGATTTTCTGTATCTTTCCTTTTTTACACCTTAGTTGGATTAGACGCTTGCTGAATGTGCTTTTCTGCTTCGCAAACAGTTCAGAGAGCGGGTGTGTATTGTTGCTCATTATAGCCTTGCATTTCTTATTAATTCTATCCTCTAATACCTCCTCGAAAGTCCTAAGTTGTAGACCCACCGCCGCACCAGCCCTCTTGATAAGTTTATTCAGCTTATTAGCGTCAGCTGTGCGCACACTACTACCCCAGCATATTATTGCAGCAAAGATTGCACTCGCCACAATAGATTGGTAGAACATTTCAAGCATTTTGCTACACACATTAAACGACCTTAATTTCCTTAGGAAGTAAAGTCTACTCATCCCTTTCTTGCAAACCTTCTCCATATGGCACCTCCAATCAAGCTTGCTGTCCAGGTGAACCCCCAAATATTTGAAATTCTCCACCATCTCCACATCCTGACCATCAATAGTGATAGGTAAGCAATCCTTCCTGCACCTTCCATAACTCAACACCAACTCCCTGGTTTTCTTTACGTTGAGTTCTAAATGGTTAGCCTGGCACCAGTCAACAAAGTCCGAGACCACCCTTCTGTATTCCTCCTCCCCCCGGCCCCTCTCAATACCTCCCACTATCACTGAGTCATCAGAGTACTTCCGAAGGTGACAAAGGTCTGATTTATACTGAAAATCAGCTGTGTATAATGTAAAAAGGAATGGCGACAACACCGTTCCCTGAGGGGCGCCAACACTGCTCCGAACACTATCCGATACGGCCGCCCCCAACCTAACGAACTGTGGCCTGTCCGACAGGTAATCAATGATCCAATTCACTAGTCCCTCATGAACCGCCATTTCAACCAGCTTTTTACGTAATAATAGTGGCTGTAAGGTATTGAATGCACTGGAGAAATCGAAGAACATGGCACGCACAGTGGTTCCATCATTGTCCAAAAAGGAATGTACTGTTTGTAGCAGATACGCTACAGCATCGTCCACCCCCAGACTCTGCCGATACGCAAACTGAAGGGGGTCCATAAAAGCAGACACCCTCGGACACAAGTAGGCAAGTACAATTCTCTCCAAGGACTTCATCGCATGCGATGTTAAGGCCACCGGTCTATAGTCGTTATGGGAGCTCGGGAAGGTAGTCTTGGGAACCAGCACCAGGCAAGAAGTCTTCCATAGAACTGGTACTCTCTGTGATTGTAAGCTCCAGTTAAACAGGTGCTGGAAGACAGTGCACAACTGATTTGCACACACTCTGAGGACACGTGGACAGATACCATCAGGCCCTGCTGCTTTACCAATGACCAGCTTACTAAACTGTTCCCTCACATCATTTTCTGAGATCAAGAAAGTCTCTACCTTCCTCCCCCAGTTGATATTGCTTGTCGCTCCCCGGCCTTCTCCCCTGTTGACATTGCACATTTATCATTGAATCTGTTGAAAAACTCATTAATTTCATTAGCCATGATCAGCCCCCCATCCCCCTGATCTGACCTGAATGGCCTCTCCCTGTCTGGACAGGGAATGTGACAAGCACAAGCAGCTGTCATTCCCCGTCCAGACAGGGAGAGGCCGTTCAGGGTCACTGCTCCAACCTGTTCCGAGTCTTGTCTGTCAAACTCGGATGTAAGTAGCAGCGTGTCTCCGAGCCCTTAGATGGTCTCACAAAGTTAGAACTGAAGAACACAAAGTCATTGCAAGCAAATGAGCAGAACAAGGTGCAAAATCAAATAACAACCACATAACCATTATAATATTTTTTATACACCTGTAGAAAAAATACAGGGTTATATTTACTCTGATTGTGCCCCTGGGTTTCACAGGGACCTTTTTACACTCCTATTGACAATGAGATGAAAAAGGTTATTATCTATCTGTATAGCATTCACTGCTCTCTAAAAACACATGAACAAAACACAGCAAATCCACAGCATATCCACAATCCTTTTATGCCAGCATTATTGCAGTGTTTTTGACAAGCGCCCAATGAAGTCAATAAGTGCCCAAATTCTGAAAGATCTGATATGATGCTGGTTTTAAAAATGCTACAGTTTTCCATTTCAGTCAGGAAAAAAAAAAACAATTGTGTGCATGACATTTCTGAAATCTCATCACTTTCGTTGGTACTATAAAAAGCAGCTTTTAATTTGCATAAAACTCATGGAAAACATTGGGGGAAAATAAGTCTGGTTACACTTTAAATACCTTAAAGGTAGTGTCAAACGTGGCGATCTGGCCTGCGATGTCGAAAGCGATGTGCAGGTGCACGCTCGCTTCCGACATCGCAGGCCAGCTGTCACACGGCACGACGTTGCCGGTGACGCGGCGGCGATGTGGGCGGAGCCATCGCTCGCTGGGCTGGGCTCAGCCCAGCGAGCGATGGCTCAGGAACGCTGCGATATAGGCTGGATCGCGCCGCCAACAGTGTCAGATGGCGCGATCCAGCCTAATCGCTGGTCACAGGTTGACAGGTTTATGAACATGTTCATAAACCTGTCAACCTGCGACCAGCGATAATTTGCAGTTGCGTCGCGCTGTCACACAGCGTGACGCACTTGCAATATCGCCCGCGACATCGCTGTTACGTCACTTTTCGGCGATGTCGCGGGCGACATCGCCACATGTGACACTACCTTTACTGTTCACAGATCAATGTGTTTGTCAAGTTACAAGGTGCACATTAATCCTATCTGACTAGTAAATTAGGCAACCCTCCAATGTTGGACCTTCTGCTGTTCCGCTATTACAATTGTTTTCTTTTTTATTATAGAGATTTTTTCTTTTTGTTTTTTTTTTTTTTTTTTTTATAACATCATGTTTATTGGTATTTACCATCATATTAAAAAGAAAAGAAACAATGAATTACACTGGGGAACAATTTGAAAAAAAAATTCTGTTGAGTTAGGTTTTTGAGCTGATTTATACTAAAATTGGCATGCTGATTCCAAAAATATAGTCAGTTTTTTTCTAGCACGTCAAGTTTTTCCTCCACAACTTACCTGCCAGAGAAGCACAATTGCTCTGATATCTGTAATAAGACTTGTTATCTGATATATATATATATATATCCTTTGTAAAAAACATGATAGTGTTAAAAAACATATTTGTCATGCCTGTTTCTTATATATTTCATTTTTTGTTCATATTTGTACTATTTAAAAAAAAAATTAAAAAAACACTTTTTAGGTACAGTAGTTTACATATTTTTGAGAAGACAAAAATCCTATAGTTCAAAACCTTGACGTGATAGAGAAAAACTGCGATCATTTCTGGATTCAGCATCCAAAAATTAATTAAGAACAGTTGTCTGACCTAACGCCTAAAAAAATTGTGTTCCCCAGTGTTATCAAAACAAGAAAAAGAAATTTTGAGTCATGGACATATCATACATAACTGTGTATAAACCATGAATTGCAGAAAAAATTAAAACACCCCCCGCCCCCGCCTCCTGCCAATAACTTAGCAGGTTTAATCTAATTCACCATAGGTGAGCCTCTAGCTTCCTCCCCATACAATAAATCAATACATCTCCCCAGATCTTTTATCATTCGTTTACCCATTAATTGTTTCAAGTAGGCGTGCTCTCATATGCCTAGCTTACCTAACGACCCATCTATAGATTCCAGAAGGTACCAGGTAGTTTGGGTAAATGGGTGCATAATATCTCCAATTTCAGCGTCTGACAACTGCTTCTCAATAAATATCCTCCATTTTGACATAAATGCATTCATCATCTTATCTTTATCTCTTAGCGTTTCTCGTCTGTCAATATCTAATGCCCGTTTTAGACCTGAAATGAGTGCGTCTTCCCCAGGTACATCTGGTCTGAGCCAGAATGTCAGCAGAAATCTTTTGGCCAGTAAAATTAACGTATGCATCAGCCGTGCATTCCCGCTTCCCTCCCGAGATATTGTTAGGTCCTGGAATATTCATGCCTTAGGGTCTAAGTCATATGTAAAACCCGGCAGTCTAGAAACTATACTACTGACTATTTTCCAAAATTGCTGGGTTTTCCAACACCCCACATCCCATGAGCCATGTCCGTCCTACCCTGAAGACATTTGGGACAATGTAAGAGCCTGTTTGGGTTCTTCGCATTTGGAGGCATATTAAATCCCCCAATTATCCCATGAACTATCCGAAAATGAGAGTCTCTCCATTGTTCGTTGAGAATGGATTGTCGCACCTTACTCAAAACTGACAAAATTTCTTCATAAACAGAGTCACGTTGTACAGATCTTTTCCAACCAGAGAACAGTTTGTCAGCTCCTGCCGGCAGCAAGGATTCTCTAAGTTCCCTATATAATGTAGAGATGTGTACCTGGGAAATATCTAACCCAATAATCTTGTCACATACATGGGGACTTAATTCCTTAACTACATTGACCAGGTTCGTCATAATATGGTGCTTAATTTGTTGGAGTTGTATACTCTGGAACCCTTTAATTGTGAAACGTTCAGCCGTTTCTTGATTAGTTAGCCATCTCTTTTCTGTAATATGCATCAGGTCCCCCATCTTTCGTATCCCTTTATTTTTCCATTCAGTATTAGTCCGACCAAGAGGAAAGTCCGGGTGCGCCCATGGGTTTAAGTGCTTTGAGACTTTCCATGGAAGACCACATTTCTTTCTCACCACCTTCCATGTCATTATGGTATTTTGAAGACTATCGCAGATTTGATATGAGACGGGATGCCTGCTAAGGAAGTGTGGAGCAAACAAGCATCTATACCAGGGAGCACAAAACGCCATCTCCAATTGACCATCTGAGAACTTACTAGTGGTCTTTGTCCACTCCACCACATGTCTCATCAGGCATGCCAGATTATAACCTCTGATGTCTGGCAGATTTGCCCTCCATTATTTCTAGCTAGCATGAGCGATGACATTTTCAATCTGGGTTTCTTCCCTCGCCATATGAACCTGGAAAAAGCTCTATTTATTCTGGAAATATCTGCATGTTTCAGCAGCATAGGTAAAGTCTGTAAGGGGTATAAGAGTCTAGCAAAGCTGACCATCCTGACAAGGTGACATCTGCCCAAAAGTGACAGCGGAAGTCCGGCCCATCTCTCCAATTCTTTTTCTATTTTTTCTACTATGGGCTTATAATTCAACATGTAGACCTGGCCCGGGGTCGTGCCTAAAGTAAGCCCCAGATACTTGATTGAGGAACAGGCTATGGATATACCCAACATGCGCAGATTATCTCCCTGCATGTTATTATGGAGAAACGCGGTAAGAGTTCACACTTCTTCTTGTTGAGGCAGAACCCTGAAAAGTTCCCAAATTTTTCTACAGAACGCAATAGCTCCCGCAGATCTCTCTGCGGCCTGTTCATAAAAAGAACAATGTCGTCTGCAAATAATGCTGACTTAACTTCTTCACTTCCAATTTTAATGCCTTCAAATGCACTATATTTATTAATAAAGCGAGCCAGTGGTTCTAATGCGATATTAAAAAGAAGAGGGGACAAAGGACAGCCCTGCCAAGTTCCTTTTTGTAACCGAAAAGCCGAGGATAAAAATCCCGGCGTGTAAACCCTCGCTTTTGGATTGGTATATAGATTTTTGCAAGAACATCCTAAATCTCCCTTGGATTCCCATGCGATCTAAAACTAATCCCAGCCATGGCCACCTGACGTTATCAAAAGCCTTTTCTACATCAAGGGTGACCATAGCTGGGCTCTCCCCCCTTTCCCACGTTCTACTTCTTACCACATCCAAAATCAGCAGAGCTTTGCGTACATTGGTCACTGCCGATCGACCTTTTATAAATCCTGTCTGTTGTTTATCAATCAGATCTGGGAGGACCCCTGCCAGTCTATCCGCCATAATTTTCTAAAGGATCTTCAGGTCCTGATTAATCAGAGAGATGAGCCGGTAGCTCGATGGTTTTTCTTTATCCTTGTCCCCTTTCGGTAACCGTTTAATAAGAGCTAAATTCATCTCATCAGATATCAACTCTCCAGAAATCAGGCGATTATATAACATTGTTAGTAGGGGGACTATCTTTCAGAAGTTTATAAAATTCGCTTGAGAATCCATCAGGGCCCGGGGCCTTATTGTTGCCCGAGTTCGTGATAGCTGTGTGAACTTCATCTTCTGAGATCAACCTGTTAAGGCCTTCTAAATCTAAGTCTGCTATTTTCTTAAGGTCCACATTATCTAACCATTCTACCTCTCCGCCCATGTTATCCTCTTCCGTCTGGTAGAGTTTCCGATAGAAATCACCTAGTATTGTATTAATGTCTCTCGGATTGTTTGTAGTACCTACCCCATTCTTTTGTTTGAGAGCCAATATTAAGCTAGACTGTCTTCTGCCCCTTGCCAAGTTTGCCAGCAGACGCCCTGACTTATCTCCGAATCTATTTAGATCAACTTGAAGTTGCCCCCTTATCAGCGACTCCCTTCTACCCGCCCAATCGTCGAAATCTCTCTTTGCTGCTAACCAGGTCTGTTTGTCCTGTGGGGATTGCGTTGTCTTGAACTTTCTGTAAGTGGTCATCACTGTGCGGCTAGTTGCAAGAAAATCCTCCTTTACCTTCTTCTTCTGAGTCGTTGTGTGGGCCATGATGTGTCCCCAAAGTATTGATTTACCCGCCGCCCAGTATAGAGAAGGGTTATCTTTGTGTTCTAGATTGGCCAAAGAATATTGCTTCCACCACTCTTTCAATTGTGCTATGAAATCTCCATCGCCTGAAAGATACGTAGGGAAATGCCACAGGTAATCAGTACCCTTCGATTAGGTATCACAAATATCTATCGGGATATGATCTGAGATGACTAGTGCCTCTATCTCGGCCTCTTCTATCCTCCTCATCACCTGTTCATTCACAAAAAGCGTGTCAATTCATGACCATGAGAAATGTGGATGGGAAAAATGAGTGAATTCAGCAGCTTGCGGGCGTAGCGTTCTCCAAGAATCTAGCAGACCCAGAGAGTCCATTATGTCCTTCAAGTTTCCCTGACCTCCCTTCGTCTGCTGAGGGTCATGGCCTTTTTCCCTGTCCCTATTCCTTTCTAATTCCTCAGTCATGACTTCGTTAAAGTCTCCTCCGACTATTACATTACGCTCTGCATCCTTTGACATTTCAGCATGCAGCCCAGCGAGAAATTGGGCGCGTGATGTATTTGGCACATAGACATTGTGTAGACTAAGTCTCTGATCTTGTATGTTTAACACCACATGGACTCTTCTCCCTTCCGAGTCTGTTTGAACGGATATCAGGTTATGAGCTAGGTGTTTACCAACCAGAATCATCACTCCCGCCTTCCTACCCTGAGCCCCTGACCCCCAGATTGCGCCCTCCCACATTTTCAGCATGAACGTGAATTCGTGTATTTGAAGGTGAGTTTCCTGGAGCATGACTACATCGGCTTTCAGCCTTTTCAAGTGTCTGAGGACCCTACTGCGTTTAGTAGGCGACCTAAGTCCCCTTCACATTCCAGGAAATTATGCGGACCATGGTTCATGAGATGTGCCCCCCCGGGCTCCGTATACCTGATCGGGAATAAATACAATCCCCCTTTCGGTTCACATAATGTCGAGAAAATGCGAAACCCCCACCAAGCAGTAGTATAAGCATCCATCTCCTGGCAGTGGCGTATAGCAATAAATAAATGCAGACAAAAAATTACACCCATCCCCAACAGTAGTAACATAGTAACATAGTAGCATAGTTTTTAAGGTTGAAGGAAGACTTTAAGTCCATCTAGTTCAACCCATAGCCTAACATGTTGATCCAGAGGAAGGCAAAAAAAAAACCCATGTGGCAACACTAAGCTCCACATTGGGGGAAAAAAATTCCTTCCTGACTCCAGATATGGCAATCAGACTAATTCCCTGGATCAACGCCCTATCAAAGAATCTAGTATGTATAACTGGTAATATTATAGTTTTCAAGAAAGGCATCCAGGCCCTTCTTAAATGTTAGTAGTGAGTCACTCATTACAACAGCATGTGGCAGAGAGTTCCATAGTCTCACTGCTCTTACAGTAAAGAATCCGCGTCTGTGATTATGATTAAACCTTCTTTCCTCCAGACGTAGAGGATGCCCCCTTGTCCCAGTCTCAGGCCTAAGAGTAAAGAGATCATTAGAAAGGTCTCTGTACTGTCCCCTCATATATTTATACATTAATATAAGATCACCCCTAAGCCTTCATTTTTCCAAGCTAAATAACCCCAAGTTTAATAACCTGTCTTGGTATTGCAGACCCCTTAGTCCTCTAATGACTTTTGTCGCTCTTCTCTGGACCCGCTCTAGTTCAGCTATGTCTTTCTTATACACCGGAGACCAGAATTGTACACAGTATTCTAAGTGTGGTCGCACTAGTGACTTGTATAGAGGTAAAATTATGTTCTCCTCATGAGCATCTATGCCTCTTTTAATGCATCCCATTATTTTTTTTGCCTTTGCAGTAGCTGCCTGACACTGGCCACTAAATGTGAGTTTGTCAACTTCCCATACACCCAGGTCTTTTTCAGTGACAGTTTTGCCCAGTGTTTTACAATTAAGCACATAATTATACCTTTTGTTTCCTCTGCCCAAGTGCATGACTTTACATTTATCCCCATTAAAGCGCATTTGCCATTTAGCAGCCCAAGCTTCTAGTTTACATAAATCCTCCTGTAATATAAAATTGTCCTCGTCTGTATTGATTACCCTGCAGAGTTTAGTGTCATCTGCAAATATTGAGATTCTACTCTGTATGCCCCCTACAAGGTCATTAATAAATATATTAAATAGAAGCGGGCCCAACACTGACCCCTGTGGTACCCCACTGTTAACTGTGACCCATTCTGAGTGTGTTCCATTAATAACCACCCTTTGTTTCCTATCACTAAGCCAGTTCTTAACCCACTTACACATATTTTCCCCTATCCCCATTGCCCTCATTTTATGTATCAACCTTTTGTGTGGCACCGTATCAAAAGCTTTTGAAAAGTCCATATACACCACATCCACTGCATTTCCTTGGTCCAGTCCAGAACTTACTTCTTCATAGAAGCTTATCAGATTAGTTTGACAGGAACGGTCCCTCGTAAAACCATGTTGATAATG
This sequence comes from Allobates femoralis, assembly GCA_033576535.1. Lineage (NCBI taxonomy): Eukaryota > Metazoa > Chordata > Amphibia > Anura > Aromobatidae > Allobates > Allobates femoralis. The sequence continues at coordinate 221,299,751 of JARQOC010000004.1, read as the reverse complement.
GGTCATGAGGTTATTTTTGTTCAGATACTCCAGTATAGCATCTCTTAGAAAACCCTCTAGGATTTTACCCACAGTAGAGGTTAAGCTTACTGGCCTATAATTTCCAAGTTCAGTTTTTGTCCCCTTTTTGAATATTGGCACCACATTTGCTATACGCCAGTCCTGTGGTACAGACCCTGTTATTATGGAATCTTTAAATTTTAAAAATAATGGTCTATCTATGACAGTACTTAATTCCTGCAGCACTCTGGGATGTATCCCATCTGGGCCCGGTAATTTGTCAATTTTAGTGATTTTTAGACGATGCCGTACTTCCTCTTGGGTTAAGCAGGTGACATTTAATTGAGACTTTTTGTTATCACTGATCATATTGTCTGTCATGGGATTTTCTTGTGTAAATACTGTTGAAAAAAAGTCATTTAGCATATTGGCTTTTTCCTCATCCTCATCCACCATTTCACCCAGACTATTTGTAAAGGGGCCAACACCATCATTTTTTAGTTTCTTACTATTTATGTAGTTAAAAAATATTTTGGGATTCTTTTTACTTTCTCTGGCAATGAGTCTCTCTGTTTCAATCTTTGCTGCCTTGATTTGCTTTTTACAAATGTTATTTAATTTTCTGTATTTATTTAATGCTTCATCACTACCTACTTGCTTTAATTCCCTAAATGCTTTCTTTTTGTCACATATTGCACTTCTTACCGCTTTATTTAGCCATAGTGGTTTCCTCCTATTTCTAGCATGCTTATTCCCATAGGGTATATATTGTGCACAGGTCCTATTCAGGATGCTAATAAACATCTCCCATTTGTGTTGTGTACTTTTATGTCTCAGGACATCGTCCCAGTTTATTGCACTAAGATCATCTCTCAACCGTTGGAAATTTGCCTTCCTGAAGTTTAGTGTCCTTGTGGCCCCTCTACTACACGTCTTAGTAAAGGATACTTGAAAGCTTATTAAGTTATGATCACTGTTACCCAAGTGACCTCCAACCCGTATATTTGATATGCGGTCTGGCCTGTTGGTTAATATTAGGTCCAGCAGTGCCCCCCTTCTTGTTGGGTCCTGAACCAGTTGTGAAAGGTAATTGTCTCTCATAGTTTTCAAAAACTTATTACCTTTGCTGGAACTGCAGGTTTCTGATCCCCAATGTATTTCAGGGTAGTTGAAGTCCCCCATAATAATGACTTCTCCCTGAGTCGCTGCTTCATCTATTTGCTTTATGAGGATATTCTCCTCCACTTCCATTATTGTTGGAGACTTATAACAAACCCCTATCAGTAATTTATTATTTTTTCCCCCTCCCCTTATCTCCACCCACAGGGACTCTACATTTCCATTAGATTCACCTATATTATCACGCAGGATGGGTTTTAAGGATGATTTTACGTATAAACATACACCTCCTCCTCGCCTATTTGTACGGTCATTTCTGAACAAACAATAGCCCTGTAAATTAACAGCCCAGTCATGGCTCTCGTCCAGCCAAGTCTCCGAAATCCCCACCATGTCATAATTATTTTCCAACAAAATCAATTCTAATTCCTCCATTTTGTTGGTGAGGCTTCTGGCATTAGTGAACATGCACTTTATGTATCTCTCTTTACCTCTCTTCCTTCCTACTAGATTGACTGTTCTAACCCCACCCCCCATGCCACCCCCAATTTTATTACTTGTGCCCAGGTTACTGTTTACACTATCTTCCCCTCCTATACAATGAATACCCTCCCCCCCAATCCCTAGTTTAAACACTCCTCCAACCTTCTAGCCATTTTCTCCCCCAGCACAGCTGCACCCTCCCCATTGAGGTGCAGCCCGTCCCTAGCATAGAACCTGTAGCCAACAGAGAAGTCGGCCCAGTTCTCCAGGAACCCAAACCCCTCCTTCCTACACCAATTCCTGAGCCACTTATTTATCTCCCTAATCTCCCGTTGCCTCTCTGGTGTGGCACGTGGTACAGGCAGTATTTCAGAGAATACTACCTTGGAGGTCCTTGCCTTAAGCTTGCAGCCTAATTCCCTGAAATCATCTTTAAGGACCTTCCACCTACCTCTAACTTTGTCATTTGTGCCAATGTGCACCATGACCGCTTGGTCCTCACCAGCCCCTCCCAGTAATCTGTCAACCCGATCAGCGATGTGCCGGACTCGAGCGCCAGGTAGGCAGCACACTGTTCGACGATCCCTGTCTTTGTGACAGATTGCCCTATCTATTCCCCTAATAATTGAGTCCCCCACTACCAGCACCTGTCTGGCCTGCCCTACTCTCCTGTTTTCCCACTTACTGGAGCAGACACTCCTCTGGCTTTCAGAGGTCATGCCCTGCTGCAGCAGTGCTATCCCTGAACTCACACCCCCCTCATCTGCCAACATAGCAAATTTATTGGGGTGTGCCAGATCAGGGCTAGCCTCCTTGGCACCCTTCCCTCTACCCCGCCTTCTAACTGTCACCCAGCTAGCTACCTCACGGTCCTGCAGCTCCATACTACCATCCTCCCCCACATCTATCCCATTGAGCAGCTGTTCAGTGAGCAGCAGACTCCTTTCCATATTGTCTATGGATCTCAGCGTTGTCAGCTGTTCATTTAGATCCAGTATCTGGGCTTCCAAATGCACAACGTACTCACATCTCACACAGCAGTATGCACCCTCGACCGGCTGGTCAAGGAATGCATACATGTGGCAAGATGTACACTGGATGGCATTGCCAATCATGGAGCTCATTTCCTAATGGGGATTGCACCAGACAGAATAATAAGTAAAAAGAAATGCAAAGTATTAATAAAATACAACCAGCAATTCAGTAAGTCCTCCCTTCCAAACTCCCTGAATCCAAAGTCACTGAATCACAAGTCACACACTTACTTCTGTCGCACTTGCTCTGTCACACTTAGCTCGCGGTCACACTCGCTAGAAAATCAGATATAAAGAGGTTTTTTTTGTTTTGTTTTTTTACCTTAGCAGAAAATCAGCCTGTATCTCAGTGCACTTCCAAAAAGTAGTAGTAGAAAAGTTCCCTCCCTCCTCCCCCCTGAACCCGAAGCATCAGCAATACTTCCATTTTTTTTCTACAGGAGCCCATCCCGACCGCGCCTCCAGTCATGTAGAATACCTCCCACCGTATTGACCATTATGTGTCACCTAGATATATCTCAAAACACGTGATTGGATCCCCAACCCCCGACACTTTTTCTTTTTTCCCCTCTTTTTCTTTTATCAAGAATCATATCTCACCGGATCGCCAGTTAAAAAAAAAAACACATAAGCCCACAACATGGGCTAAACTAGTGATATGAAAAGAGATATATAGGAGTATAATCACCAATAAGTCATTGTAAGCCTACTTCAGTCACCTTGGGAAATTGGCTTAATAAACAAGCAATGCTCTCTTATGAAAAACAGATTTTAGAGAGGGTATGAAATTAATAGAAACGAGAAAACTCAGCGAAACGAGAAAAATCAACCGTCGAACTCAGATGACAGTAAAAATGGTGATACTTCACGTTTCAATCTCTCGCACGTCCTCCTCTCTTCGCTCCCTTGGCCGTGCTGTCTCCTTGTCCTCTGTGTCTCGATCGACCACCCACTACTTGCACCCAGCTTCTATCTATGGGGTCATCAGTGGTAGCTCCCTCTTTCCCATCAAAGGCATCCACTCTACGAGCAGCATAGTCCATATTTGATGACCTCTCCGACCTCACATCATCTAATGCACGGTCCCTTTGTGACATCGGCCTGGCCTGCTGTATTCTCTGCAATGCCATTTTGCTATCAGTGAAAGAGAGCATTTCACCATCCGGAGCTCTAAATCGCAGCGTAGCAGGAAAGGCCAGCTGAAATCTTATATTTTTCTGGTATAAGAGAGTGCAGGCCGGGCTAAATGCTTTTCGTTTGCGTGCCACAACTGCAGAATAGTCTCCGTATAGACGAACTCTGTGACCCTTGAGCATGAAGGGTATAGGTTGTGCTTTGAATTCCCTAAGAATTTTTTCTTTCTCCTTGTAGTCGAGGAATTTAGCTATCACTTGCCTTGGGCCCTCAGACGGATCTTTAGGCGGGCCTACTCTGTGTACACGTTCTATAGCACATTTGCGCTGGAACACTAGAGCTCTGGGCAATTCCATCTCCCAGATATCTTCCAATTGCGCTGCAGTGAACGATTCAGGTAGCCCAACCATCCGTAAGTTGCTTCGCCTGGAGCGATTTTCTAGGTCATCAATTTTCTCTTCAGCAGCAGAATGTTTCAATAACACGGTCACATGTGATTCAAGGCTACTGATTCTGTCCTCCGCCTCAGACACTTGTCTTTCAGCCTCAGTCAGTCTCTCCCCATGCTGCTCTGTGGTTCATGTCAGGGTCGAGATGGTCTCTATAACTGCCTCTCGCAGTGCGTCTTTTAAGTCGGCCGCAACGTATGGAGCCACTGCTTTTGCTAGTTCCTGCACGTCTATGACACTGGCCCATTTGTCAAGTGAGTGGCCGCGCTGTGTAAGTTGTGTCCCGGTGCTTGATTTATCTATAGGATGCGGCTCAGTGTTATCCCTCTCCTCCTGCTCCCCGCTCCCCCGCTCATACCTCTCCTCACCTACTGACTCTGTGGCTTGCACGGTCTGGATGACATCCTCGGACGTGCCGCAGCTGCTCCTGCCAGCACTTAAGGGGAGGTTTCCCGCTCCTTATCCTTGTCCTCCCTCCAGCGCCATCTTGGCCGGGGTCCCGCTCATTTTCCCGTCCCTCGGCATCTCGGCGAATTCCTTCACGGCACTCCGGAGGATGTACCGGTCTAACATGCTGGGCATCAGGGCCACTTCCACTCACTTGTGTGCGGGTTGTAGGTCATTATAAGCGGTGTAAAAGATGGATTTTCGGCGCGGTCTCCAGGACCCTCTGCACTACGCCTGCATCACAGCAGCGCCGGAACCGGAAGTCACCTTTGTCTTTTTTTTTAAGACAGGCTGGGATCTTTTTGTCCAAGGATTTAATCTATCCAGGTTCCACTTTCATAAGCCAGAACAGAGAATCATTATATAGGTTCCATTTTATAACATATTTCCCAAATGTGTGACTAGACGAAGACCTTAAAGGTCGAAACAAGTTGTCTGTGACCAGACAGCTGTGTTCTCTATTGTTGCAAAACTGCTCTTGTATGTACCTGGTCCAGTTATGAAATTAAGTTTTAACGATGTTCATGGAATAAAAGGATTTTAACACTGCACAGAAGGGTTCCTCCTTCATATGTTTTGTTCATAAGCGACTATGATAGGCTGTTGGGCCCCTAACACAAATAGCACTGTAAAAATATTTCTAAAAAAAATTACATAGTGCTCCACTGTATTGTTGATTCCTCAGCACAGATAAAGCGGACAGCTATGGGCTACCACCCTCAGCTGTCTGGCTTTACGTTGTCTAGCAATCAAAATACAGGAAAGCCCATTATTTTTATTTAACTATTTAAATCATTTTAAAACAATGTGTGGGCTCCTGCCGTATGTTTGTTGTCAGCCAAGGTAAAACCAGGCAGCTGGGGGCTGGGATTCGCAGCGAGGTAAGGCTCAAGCATTCTGCACAGTGTCAAAGGTCAGCTGATTTCACTGCTGAACCCTGTCAGCGGTAAACTCGGGTAAACCCATAAGCAGCTGAATCCAGTGCAATGAATATCCCAGAAGTTAATGACTGACCCCAGAAGTAGACACGGCAGGACAACAGGACTCGTATAATGCTTATGTTTAATAACTGTGTGTTATTTTACAGCCCCCCTGCCTCACCCACATCCCATAACTATAAAATCTGAGTTTGGGGTTTTGACTCAAGTTTAAGTCACATTCAGCCCCAAACTCAGACTTTAAAAAAAGTCCGGGAGAGTCTGCCAAACTTGAACATCGCGGCCCATCACTAGTGACTTGTCAGGGTTTTTTTAGCCATATCTGCATTATTAAAGGGAACCTATCAGCTCGTTCTACCCCCCTAACCTATCACTACCTGTCCCTACACCTTGGTAGCTGATCCCTAACCATCCCTCTCTAAACTAAACATGCTCTATAAAGTTTAAGAAAAATACTTTATAAATTACAAGCAGTCTCCATCTGAAGACTGGAAAGGTGGTCTCCGGGGTTTCATTCTCCCACCCTCGCTGGCTTTCAGCACACCCCGCTGGGTGTCATCAGTCTTTCAGTTGCTCCACCTGTTTTTGAAAATCCCGCCTCATCTGCTGATATCATGAGCTGGCGGAATGTCATATCCGGCCTGGTGCATTGTGGGGCCTTAAGACGTGTATGGCACTGCCTCAATATGCGCACTGCGCATGCGCCAGATCTGGGCTGTACCACGTGATCAACCCCCGCAATGCATCGGGCCGTATATGACGTTCCGGCCGGCTCATGATAGCAGCAGAGGCGGGAATTTCAAAAAGAGGAGGAACAACAGAAAGACTGATGACGCCCGGTGGGGCGTACTGCAATCCTGCGAGGGGGGGAATGGAGCCCGCCTTTTCAGTCTCCGGATGGAGACTGCATGTAAGTTATAAAGCATTCTTCTTAAACTTTATAGGGCATGTTTAGCTCAGAGAGGGATGGTTAGGGATCAGCTAGCAAGGTGCAGGGACAGGTTGTGATGATAGGTTAGGGGGGTAAACCAAGCTGACTGGTTCCCTTTAAAGGAAACCTGTCAACAGGTTTCTAGGTCCTAATCTAACACTCTTTCCACAGAATTTGAATTGTTGATTATGTCTATACCTTTGTATTATAAGTTAATTCTTCTGTTTTCTTGGTTTGGCTTGTCCTTACACCTCATCAGCATCTCCCTATTGTCACGCGCTTAGATGGCGCCGACATTGTTGGATGCTGCTGTGTATGGGGTTTGTCTTTAAGAGCTGCATGGTTGATGGTTGTGAAGGTCCTTGCCTCCTGTGGTGTGCTCCAGAACTACAATCGCTATTATGTTCAATTGCTGGTTCAGAAGTTAATGTGTGACTCACCTGGAATCCCCTCCCCCTGGCTTTAAATAGCGTTTTCTCTCCTCTCTCAGGTGCTGCTGATAGCTATGTGCTCTAGGTCTTGGTGCTGTGCTGATGCTGAGCTGGTGGGTTAAAGTCTTTCCTTGGGAGAAGCTGTGATTCCTGACCTGTGGGTGGTGGTAGGGGCCCTCAGCCTAGGGCTAATCAGGAGTTTTAGGGTATAGGGTGGCGGCTCGGAACTCCTCACCATCAGAGGTATCTCCGAGATCAGGGACCCCAGCATCAGGGTCAGATTAGGCTCTCCTAACCCGCTTTTGCCCAATTCACCTACTTGTTACCTGATTCCCTTACTTCCCAAGCGTGACACCTATTTTTCCTCCTGCTGCTGGCCTCCTTTCAATTAGGGACATGTCACTCTGTGTGACCTGTTCCGCAGCTCGAGAGCTTGAGCACGCACAGTCATTCCTACGGGGGTGGCGCATGCACGAACTGATAGTTCAGTTTTCATAACGTTACCAGCACTTTACTATACAGTGCAACAAGATCTTGCCAGGGAAGGTGGTCACAGAGAAGAGTAAGCTGTTTGTTACCGACGGAGGAGAAAGAGGGAGAAGCCAGACGTTTGTTAGTGCAGACCATGATACAAAGGTATCGTTCTAATCAGAATTTTAGATGCTTTATGTAACAGGTTTTTAGACGCTAAGCTAACCTCACTTGAAACATCTTGCCTGTCTACTCCCCTATCTGTGTCTTCCAATGAATATGAATGCCTTAGGGAACTACCATGTATTTACATATAGTTGGAAAACACTTTAATAATATACCAAATACCAATATATCAAAAGTGCCAATATCACTGTGTTGAGCATGTTCATAAATAGGCAGTTTATTGATTTTCTTGGAATTTTCCTTTGCAGGACCATAGTCTAATAGTTTTTCAGAAGAAAGAAAATGGAAGTCCTGAAGTTAAGAAAAGAATTCTTCTCCAAAGCAATTTTGCTGCTCAGGTAACACATCTGGTTAATATTTCTTTAGACAATTGGTAGGTAACTTCAGTGGCAGAAACTGCATTTTTTTTAAACTTCTCATTACATATTGCCCTAGAAACACTTTGCTTGTGTCCGGTTTTTAGTTCTTTTTACTTGCTAATCAATTTTTGTACCTAATGAAATATAGCTTATGACCTCCTTCATTAAATTCTCATTAAATGTATAGTTAAACTTACCAGTTTGTCCTAAAACATGCACAACATTTTTACATTTCTATTATTATTATTATTATTATGATAGCCTTTTATTTTTTTGAAACTATTCAACACTTGCAATAGGCTAGGTTGCACAAGCAATTTTATAGCCACACTCCGTAGTAAACTCAAAAGAGAAATTTGAGTTTTTCCATGTTTTTTTTTTTTCTTGTATCTACTTCTGTCTTGGCAAATAAAGCAAAGCTGCATCATAAAGAGGATCTGTCAGCTCACTTGACAATCTTTAGATGCCCGTCAAAGCATGCTGCTCTTAATGGAATAGAATTAGTAAGGGTTGTGTTATTCACAGAGGCCCTGTGATCCAAAAGTGACTGGACAACTTTTAGGTGACCCGCGTCAAGAGGATCTGTTAGTTCATGTCCAGAAATGCTATTCACGTGATTATTTAGGGTTGATCTGCAGGTAAAAAAAAAACATTAAAAAGTACTCTGGGGAGATTATTTTTTGTACTGTCCCTCTCCTCATAAACTATAAAGATGAGACGCACAGTGCTGTTTCTGTATCTGTAATTCAGTTGACATGTGAACTGCTCTTTCTGCTCCCCCCCTCTGAGATTTTACAGGGGGTGTGGCTTGATCCCTGCTGTTGATAACGCCCAGCATCCTGATAATGGCTGATTCTGTTCTGTCCAAGGATAAGGGGCAGTGCTGTCGGCTGTACAAGTACCCTTTTGTTCCCTGCAGCCACTGATCCAGTAGGGTGGGCAGGCATGATTTTAACACTTTTTTTTTTTTTTTCCTGCAGGTAAACCTAAGCTAAATTACAATTTTGGACGTGTCAGATTCCTTTTAGTCAGTTTTAATTTAAGTAAATATAACAATTATGCACCGTAGCATATGGCTGTTACTAGTTGGGTATGTGAGAGTCACTACACTTTTTTTTTTTTTAAATCAGATACCGTATATACTCGTGTATAAGCCGACCCGTGTATAAGCCGACCCCCCTACTTTTGCCCCCAAAATCTGGGAAAACCTATTGACTCGTGTATAAGCCGAGGGTGGACCCCAGCACAGGTATACAGCCCCCAGCAGTGTGGTATACAGGCCCCGCAGTGGTATACAGGCCTCCCCAGTGGTAGTATACAGCCCCCAGCAGTGTTACAGCAGCCTCCCCAGTGGTATATACAGCAGCAGCCCCAGTGGTAGTATATAGCAGCCCCAGAGGTATATACAGCAGCCCCAGAGGTATATACAGCAGCCCCAGTGGTAGTATACAGAAGCCCCAGAGGTAGTATACAGCAGCCCCAGTAGTAGTATACAGCAGCCTCAGTGGTATATACAGCAGCAGCCCCAGTAGTAGTATACAGAAGCCCCAAAGGTAGTATACAGCAGCCCCAGTAGTAGTATACAGCAGCCCCAGTAGTAGTATACAGAAGCCCCAGTGGTAGTATACAGCAGCCCCAGTAGTAGTATACAACAGCCTCAGTGGTAGTATACAGAAGCCCGAGTGGTAGTATACAGCAGCCCCATTAGTAGTATACAGCAGCCCCAGTGGTATATACAGCAGCAGCCCCAGGGGGTATATACAGCAGCAGCCCCAGGGGGTATATACAGCAGCAGCCCCAGGGGGTATATACAGCAGCAGCCCCAGGGGGTATATACAGCAGCAGCCCCAGGGGGTATACAGACCTCCCCCCCCACATCAGTAGTATACAGGGGCCCCAGCTGTATACAGCAACCCCAGCTGTATACAGCCCCCCCGTGGTATCCAGGGCCCCCCTTGCTGCACACCTGTAAAGTAAGATGTCAGTATACTTATCGCTGCCGCCGCCGCCGCTCCGCTGCTCGGTCACCGCGCTGCTCCGGGTCTTCATGCTTCCTTCTCCGGCGCTCGAACAATGATGTCATTTCCTGTGCGCCGGAGAAGGAAGCATGAAGACCCGGAGCAGCGCGGTGACCGACTAGCGGAGCGGCGGCGGCGGCAGCGATAAGTATACTTTACAGGTGTGCAGCAAGGGGGGCCTTGGATACCACGGGGGGGGGGGGCTGTATACAGCTGGGGCTACCGTGTATACTCGTGTATAAGCCGAGGGGGGAATTTTCAGCACATTTTTTGTGCTGAAAAACACGGCTTATACACAAGTATATATGGTAAATTTTATTAGAATCAGCAAGGAATAACAAAGCTTCACAATGTCAATTTTTCCCCCTTGGAAAACCTCCCAAAAACTGTCCACCTCCCCACAAAACAACAACCCCCTCCCCATTTTTACCCTTACCCAGGCTAGACAACAATCAATCTATTCCAAGTACTAACACGCTCCCATACATTTAGCGTTGACAGTGTTCTCACTAGTATCAAGTTGTACCATTATATCGTGTTTATCAGTTATCGTATTAGACTGGCGTCTTCAAGAGACAGCACAATTATTTCCACGGTGCCTAGAGGCGGTCCAGGTATTTAGCATTTTTCCTCTTAAAGTATATTTTTTCTTCCAGTTTAATCACATAAGAGACTTGTCTAATAAACTCCTGCTTAGAGGGTGTTTCCTCCAAGATCCAATATTTGGCAATGAGTTTCCTGGCTATCTTCCCCATAGAGTCTACTTCTATTTCCACCACATACCCAAGTATGCAGACCACCGGGTCTTGCGGAATCACACAGTGATATTTCCCTTCTATTAGGGTGAGGATTACAATCCAGAAGGATGTGAGGCGTGGACACTCCCAGATCATGTGCAGGATGCCCGCACCTTCTAGCCTACATCTTGGACATTCCGAGTCTGACCGCAGCCCAATCCTGTGCAGAAAGACCGGGGACCGGTATGCCCTGTGAACAACCAAGAGCTGGGACATTCTACCTGGTTCACTTAACGATAATTTGGGGATGTACTCTAAAATTGTGTTCCATTTATCCTCAGACAGAACGCCTACATCTCTTTCCCACCTCACCTTCGCTTTCACAGGATGTTTCAGAAGGAATGTATGCAATAGGTCAGCATAGATCGAGGAAATCACCCCCTTCGATCTTCCAGACATGCAAATGTAAAAAGAAAGAGAGAGTGAGAGTTCTAAAGCCCAGATAACTAAACCACGTATTTGCTGTCCACACCAGTATATGTTGCAAAAATAGTATTTTATTAGATGCAGTGGATACAGTAAATGAACGTGTACAAGGTAAAAGATGACAAGGATACAGAACTTAAAGGGAGACAAATGACAAGTGGGCAAGACAGGCAAGGACTGTATATAAGGTTCAGAGGGGTAGTGAAAGTGACATGTGCTAAAGTGCATAGATCCGGGTAAGGTGCGGTTCAGCTGAGTATATGTAACAAATCCCTGATCTAGACAGCAATAAGGTGCACATTAGTAGCTTACCCATAAACCTCGTCAGGGGTCCCTGTCAAATCTGCCCACCGGTCCAGTAGCCCCGACACGTGTTTCGCGTCGGCTGCTTCTGGGGGCTAGTGGTGATAGGTGCTCATAGGTGAGGGGTTTTTAAATGGAGTCCTGACCAATAAGGAACCGCTGATGTTGCTGCAATTGCAGCACTGGCAAAATGGTTGTCAGACGGCGGGGAGGGCATTCTGGGTTGCACCGGGTCCGGAACGCAACTTCCGGTGACGTCATTTCACCCGGTGCACCCTTAATAGACGTCCCCCTCGCCGCCCACTTCCGGTTCGCCAGTGCGCATGCGCACAGCGTCTGGCGCCATTATAGGTGAGGGCAAATGTATGGGCATATGGGCAAATATGGATAGTCCAGTACAATATTGGTCAGTATGCACACATTCCTTACTTTACTCTGTTTATGATATGCATGTTTAACCTGTGCATACTGAAAGCCATGCCTATCCGTCAGACTGAATTCTGACTTCAAGGATTCAAATGGTTTGAGGCCATGTCGGTCGATCACCTGATGTAAGCATACTATCCCTCTGCAAGTCCATTCCCTCAATTCTCCCATTTTATAGAATTCCTCAAGATGCATATTATTCCAGATTGGGGTATACACCGTCGCCCTGTTGACTCCTCTGAGAGTTTTCACCTTCGTCCACAGTCTGTGCACCAGGTCAAGCGTCGGACACCTCCTACCGGCCCTCCCAAACAGACCCATCTCTAACCCCTGTACCAACGGGCGTCTATTAATGTAATTTTCCAGAATAGCCTGAAGCGAGCCTTCTCTCGCCCCGTCCACCCATCCCCTCAGATGTTGGGCCTGAGCAGCTAGGAAATAAATCCAAGAGTTAGGCAGGGCAAGACCTCCTTCCTCCTTGGGCTGCTGCAAAGTTTCCAGTTTAATTCTCGGTTGTTTGCCTCCCCAAACCAGATCCCTAAAAATTGCCGTAATACGCTGGAACATTGCCTGTGGAATCCACACCGGGGAGTTGTGTAAAACATAAAGTAACTTTGGCATTAACACCATCTTAATTAGATTGGGGCGACCCACCGCCGATAGGGGCAGCCTACTCCACGTGCCCGCCTTAGCTTTCAGAAGCCCAATGATCGGCTGCAGATTAAGATCCAGAAATTCCTTAATCGGTGCTGAAATCTGAATACCTAGGTATTTAAACACTTTCACTCTTTTTAAAAGCGTATGGGCCACCTCCTCCACACCTTGATCCTCCACATTATCCACCTCCATCAGATGTGACTTACCCCAGTTAATCCGGAGGCCAGACAGACGTCCAAAGCTATCCACTATGTCTATGGCATTAGTCCGAGAGTCCTTCGAGTCGTGTAAGAATAGTAGAATGTCGTCAGCATACAGGGCTACCCTCTCCTCCACCGAACCATATCTAAATCCAGTGATCAAATTAGTTTGTCTCAATATTGCCGTCAACGGCTCAATGGCCAGGGCAAACAGTAACGGGGAGAGAGGGCAGCCCTGTCTGGTCCCCCTCGTCAGACTGAATCTATCCGTCCTACCTCCGTTCACCCTAATCCGGGCCAGCGGGGAAGAGTGCAGCAACCGCACCCATGTTGTGAATACCGGACCAAAACCTACATGATGCATGACCCGCCAGAGATACTCCCACTCCACACTGTCGAAGGCCTTGTGCGCATCAAGGGACACCACCACTCTGTGGCCAGAATTATCAGCAGCCATCTGAATGTTCAGAAACAGCCGACGTAAGTTAATGGCAGTCGTTCTGTCCGGCATGAACCCAGTCTGGTCCGGATGCACCACACCAGTAATCACCCGAGTCAGCCGGCCCGACAATACCTTGGCTAACAACTTGACATCAGTCGACAGTAGAGATATGTGTCTGTACGAGTCTGGCTTTGTGACATCCTTGTTTTCTTTGGGTAAAACCACTATAGTCGCCTCCCTCATAGACTGGGGCAATTGTCCCTCCTCCATAGCCATTAGTAGAACCTCCCACAGTCTGGGTAGCATTACCTCCCCCAGAAGCTTATATACTTCTACCGGCAACCCATCCGCCCCAGGAGCCTTGTTATTAGTCATGGATGCCATGGCTTCCTCTAGTTCCTCCAACGTCAGTGGTCCCTCTAAACTATCCCAGTCCAGGGCACTCAGCCTGGGCAGGTCAGCACTAAGCAGAAAACTGTCAATGGCGTCACTAGGTACCCCAAGTTTGGATGTGTATAAGTCGCGGTAGTACTCCTCAAATATCTGCAGGATCCCCTCCGAGTCCGTTGTCAGAGGACCGTCCGGACGAGATAGCCCATAGACATAGCTCGATGTTCTCTGAGCCGCCACTATAGTGGACAGCAGGTGTCCTACCCTCTCCCCTTCCTCAAAAAAGATTGTCTTTTGAAACTCTCGCTTCATCTCCGCCTTAGCCAAAAACAAGCTGTCCACCTCCTCCTGAGCTTTCCTGATCTACTGTGCCTCGTCGGTGGGCCCACCATCAACTCCTCCTCTTCTCTTCTCAGAGTATCCAATGCTCCAGCTTCTGCCTCTCTACTTCGGGTCTTACATCTTGATATTTCCCTTATCAAAAACCCACGCAAGAACGCCTTGGCAGTGTCCCACACCATTCCTGCCCCCGCACTACCCACATTTTGTAGAAAAAATTCTTCCATCTCCTCAGCTATTTTGGGCATGTCTATCTTATCCAACCATACGGGATGTTCCTTCCATTCCCCACCTGATCGCATTCCACCCGCTCCCATCTGCAACTCCACCAGCAAAGGGCCATGATCAGAGATGACCCGGGGCAAGTACGCAACCCCAACAACTCTAGAGTCCAACAGCGTGTTCCCTATAGCCAGATCTGTTCGAGACATAGAACTGTGTGAAGAGGAGTAGCAAGAGTACCTCTTCACCCCAACATTCCTCACTCTCCACAGGTCCACCAATCCCATTTCTCCCATAAATCTAGCAAATTGTGTCTCCTTGTCCCCCGTGTGTCCATATGGGTCCTGCCACATCTGTCCCACCGTACATTCATGACGTTATTAAAGTCTCCAATGAAGAGAATAGGAACTCCAGCCCAGCGCCTGGTCAGGTCTATGATTTCCTGCAGTTTTGCTCTGTTGTACGGCGGCGGGAAGTAAACGGCCACCACACAAAGCAGCCTCCCATACACCTTACACACCAAGAAGACATACTGCCCTTCTTTGTCCAATTTAACCTCCACCTCCTCAAACGGTACCAGAGTATGCACCAGTATCGACACCCCTCTCGCATATGTAGAGTATGTAGCATGATATGTCCTCTGGAGCCATGTTCTAGCCAGGACCCCAGTGTTTCCTTTGGTCAGATGAGTTTCCATGAAATATATCATGGAGGGTTTAGAAGTCATGGCATAGCGCAAAGTAGCTGCCCTCTTACCCCTGTCTGCCAGTCCTCTCACATTCCAGCTCAATATTTGAAGTTTCTCCGCCATCCTGTTCTCGGTCGAATAGTTTCACACAACTTGGAACATGCACATCAAAAACACACCATCGCTCGCTAGCCTTTCCCCTCCCCTCCCCTCCCTCTATCTCAGAACAATCCCCCCAAATCCCTATCCCATTGAGCCACCCCACCTAACATTTTACCCTCTCACTTCTCCTCAACCTCGTTTATCGTTATCACCCTCTCTAGCAGAGAGTGGGGGAATACCACCAGCCAATACGTTATGCAACGTAACACAACTGTAACAATTGTTTAAAACGTAACCGTTATCTCAACCAAGGCCTCTCCCGTCTTTTGCTTTGAACTATGGAAAAGAAAGTCATTTTCCTCAACTCTTTGCCGTGACCGGGCCGCATAAGTCTCTAATGTCCCGTAACACCTGCAAAAATAAAAGAACAAGAATACACAGGAACCCATGCACCAATATTTCAACTCTCCTTATAGTCCCGGACTCTTCTGCCATTCTTTTCGATCCACTCCATGGCCTCCTCAGGGGACTGCAAGAAGTGGACTTTACCCAGCGCAACTAGTCTGAGCTTAGCTGGGTACATCATAGAATATTTCAGGCCCATGTCTCTCAGCTTCCGCTTTACATCAGAAAATCTCATCCGCAGTTTTTGGACCGTAGGGGAGTAATCCGAATAAAAGGAGGTATGTTGTCCATCAATTGTCAAATCGTGGACATCTCTAGCCTTGCGGAGTATAGTGTCTCTGTCCCTGTAATTCAACAGTCTGGCCAGCATGGCTCGGGGAGGAGCACCTGGAGGCTGCGGTCTCAGTGGGATCCTATGGGCTCTCTCCACCACGAAGACTTTGGACAGAACATTTGCTCCGAATTTAGACAATAGCCACTGCTCAATAAATTCTGCTGGATTGGCCCCTTCCGCCTTTTCTGGGACCCCCACAATCTTAACATTGTTCCGGCGTGATCTATTCTTGAGATCATCATTCTTGGCCAGAACCTCAGCAAGCTGTTTGTCAAATTTAGATTGATTTGTCTGCAAAGTCACTATGTTATTTTCTGCAGTGCTCACACGTTTCTCCACCTCTCCTGTGCGCACCTCAGCCTTCTGCATAGCTGCCTTAATCCCAGTAATCTCAGCATGAATCTCTGAGACCTGGTGAATCAGTGTAGTTAAACTGTGTTTGCAATATGACACCACAGCAAAAATGTCCCTTAGTGAAGGCTCTCCTTGCACACTGCCCATTGCATCCTGCGTGTCAGCAGCGATTGCTGCCTGCTGTACAGCCTGGGTGTCAGCCTCCTGGCTCTCCAAGTCACTGTCCTGCATCTCCACCTCTGCTCCAGCTCCAGTGTCCCCCTCCATACCTCCAGTGTCTGTTCTCCCCTCCTCCTCTCTCATAAACTTCTCCAGGCAAGCAGCTGCAGTCTGTCTTCTAGCACATGCAGAATTAGCTCGTGCTGCATCCTCCTGAGCCTCTGCACCATCTTGGCCTCTTCCTCCTCTTCCTGCACCTGGATCTCGCTGCCGTGTGGGGTCATCTCGGGCTCCTGCAGCTCCAGGCCTGCTCCCAGCACCAACAGCAGAGTATCAGCAATGTTTCTGAGCACTTTGGGATCTCTGCAGGACCAGCCATCGGCAGAATCAGTGTGTGTTGGCGGGAGAGACCTCACACACACGTCCTCTCACAATGCAGGCTAGGCACCGCCCCCAGAGTCACTACACTTTAGCACTGTTCATGTAGTGCTGCCTCTGTCAATTTACGTAGGAACACACTTTTTCACAAAGAAAATGGTAAAATTAACTGACAATTTATTTCTAAATTTACAGTAGTAACAACAAAAGATTGGTTTAGTTCAAAGTGCTGAGAACAGATACCCCTTTCAAAATTAAAGTTTCAAATGAGGGAATGTCCAGATCACGTCTACCCTTTCAAAATTCAGTATCAGAGAGGCAAAATAAAGTATGCAAAACACTGAAAAAAAACAGAAGGGTGCACAACCCTCCTAGGTGAGCATGAGATGGTCATGCTCACCTAGGAGGGTTGTGAGAAGTAACAACCACTATGCTCGCATGTGATATCTAATTGATATCAGAAAACCACGGCTTGCAGCAGTCCCCGATTAGATAGGAATCCAAGGTAGAAAGAGTAGAAATGGGGTTTAAATTACCTCGCTACCGTTGACATTAAAGATATTTAATGTTTAAAACATATGCAATCTTTATTTTCTATGTGTTGAATATCTTGAATGTCAACGGTAGCGTCATAATTTAAACCCCATTTCTACTCTCTGTACCTTAGAAGCAAAATAAAAATACATTTAGACAGCAGAAATGTCTTAGCTCCATGAGTTGTTGCATCACTGTTTCGGCCAATCACCAAAGATAAAGTAGTGGTGGACCCCAAGAGGATGATTTAAATGCTTTTTTCTTGTGTGAGTGTGGGGCACTTGAGACAAAGTTTCTATAAATATCTGTAATAACCAGTAATCACAAAAAATGATTTCATCAGATCGTTTAACTAGACTTCAGGACCAACATATGAAGATTCCAGAAAAAGGTTTATTTTAAAGCTTAATTCTTGTTATTCTGCACAGTTACAGTAGATAAAAAAGTAAATTCTGAACCATAGTTGTACAGAGAAGATGCTAACAAGATACAGTTACAGGTTAACCCCTTAACGACATAGGACGTTGTGCAACGTCCTGTGTTTCTGCCCGTTCCCGACACAGGACGTTGCACAACGTCCTGGCAGATTTGAGCTGCTGCAGCTCCTGTGAGTGGGATCGCTCAGGTGTCACAGATGCTGCTGCTCTGTGACAACCTGCAGATGACCCCACAGGGGGTGGATTAACCCCCCCGTGCCCAGGACCCCTCCGATCGGCAGTTCAAAAGTGAAACTACCGATCGGAGGGAATCACAGGGATTCACCCCTCCAGATCTGATTGGAGCTCTCCAATCAGATCTGGAGGGGCGGATCGGCAAGTGCCCACCCCTCCTCAGCCCCCTCCAGCACCAGGACCTACAGGGGCCCCCCCAGAACCGCCCGCCCCCCCTCTATTGTTATGTATATGCCGGCGGGCTGCAACCGCGGCTGCGCCCGTCGACCACAGTGCCTGGTCCCCTGCTACGGCCCCCCCTAGGCAGCCCCCCCCCCTAGGCAGCCCCCCTCCAGGCAGCCCCCACCCCTCACCTCCTGCGGCGGGCTGCACACATCGGTGCACCCGCCGCTGCGTCCGGCTGTGCAGCTCCTCTGCCGGCCCGGTCGGTGGCCCCGCCTCCTTTCCCCGCCTCCTCTCCCGGCCTCCTCCTGCTGATCGGTCTATCGAGAGGGAGGTATAATGTATGTATGTATGTATCTATGCATGTATGCATGTATGCATGCATGTATGCATGTATGTATGTATGTAAGTATGTATGTAAGTATGTAAGTATGTATCTATGTATGTATGCATGCATGTATGCATGCATGTATGTATGTATGCAAGTATGTATGTAAGTATGTAAGTATGTATCTATGTATGTATGCATGTATGTATGCATGTATGTATGCATGTATCTATGTATGTATGCATGTATCTATGTATGTATGCATGTATCTATGTATGTATGCATGTATCTATGTATGTATGCATGTATCCATGTATGTATGTATGTATGTATCTATGTATGTATGTATGCATGTATCCATGTATGTATGCATGTATCTATGTATGTATGTATGTATGCATGTATCTATGTATGTATGCATGTATCTATGTATGTATGTATGTATGCATGTATCTATGTATGTATGTATGTATGTATGCATGCATGTATCTCTGTATGTATGAATGAATTGATGGATGGATGATGGATGGATGGATGGGTGAATGGATAGATGGATGGGGGGTGCATGCGTGTGCGTGCGTGGACGTGAGCGTACATGAGCGTGCGTGGACGTGTGCATAGATGGATGTGTGCGTGGATGTGTGTGCGTGGATGTGCGTGCGTGGATGTCAGCGTGCGTGGATGTCAGCATGCGTGAATGTCAGCATGCGTGCGTGGATGTGTGCTTGCGTGGATGTGCGTGCGTGGATGTGTGTGTGGATGCGCGTGGATGTGGATGTGCGTGCGTGGATGTGCGTGCGTGGATGTGTGTGTGGATGTGCGTGGATGTGCGTGCGTGCGTGGATGTCCGCGTGCATGCGTGGATGTGGATGTGCGTGGTGTGCGTGCGTGGATGATGGGTGCATAGGTGGATGGATGGGTGCAACAAGGGATCAAGTGTCCTCTTGTTGTAGTCTCTGGGATCATAGTCATGGTGCACTGTATGACAGATCATTGTCATACAGTGCACCATAACTCTGACCCCAGAGGCTGTAGGAAGAGGACACTTGATCCCTTGCTGCAGTCTCTGGATTGAGCAGAGGCGATCGAGCGTCGTGGGACCTTCGTTGTGGACTACGTCGGAGGCGATCGAGCGTCGTGGGACCTTCGTTGTGGACTACGTCGGATCTTTATAATAAAGATGGAGTCCGAATTTTGTTTGTGTTTTTTTTTCAAATAAAAAGATTTTTCTCTGTGTGTATTTTCTGACTATTTACCAGAGATTCCTAATGGCGGGTCTAACATTGGCCCTATATTATGAATCTCGGGCTTAGTGCCAGCTGCCAATAAAAAGCTGGCATTAACCCCTTTATTACCCAGTTTGCCACCGGCACCAGGGCAACTGGAAGAGTCTGGGTACAGCGCCAGAAAATGGCGCTTCAATGAATGCGCCATTTTCTGGAGCGGCTGCGGGCTGCAATTCGCAGCCTGGGGGGCCCAGAACGCTTGGGCCTCTCCATGCTGCGGATTCCAGCCCCCAGCTGCCTAGTTGTACCTGGCTGGACCAAAAATATGGCGGAGCCACACGTAATTTTTTTTTCTAGAATTAGTTCTAGAAAAAAAAAAAGGCTTTGCTGTATTTTTGGAAGCCAGCCAGGTACAACGAGGCAGCTGGGGGTTGGTGGCAGTCCGTAGCTGCCAAGTTGTACCTGGCTGGACCAAAAATATGGCGGAGCCTCACGCCATTTTTTTTCTAGAATTTAGTCCTAGAAAAAAAATAAAAATGGGCTTCGCTGTATTTTTGGTTGCCAGCCAGGTACAATGAGGCAGCTGGGGGTTGCTGGCAGTCCGTAGCTGCCAAGTTGTACCTGGCTGGACCAAAAATATGGCGGAGCCTCACGCCATTTTTTTTCTAGAATTAGTCCTAGAAAAAAAATAAAAATGGGCTTCGCTATATTTAGATGCATAGTGAACACTTTGAACCCCCAGGTGCTTCACAAATTGATCCGAAAAAAGAAAATTTGTGTGAAAAGAAAAGTACTTTTTCCTTATTACGGATCAATTTGTGAAGCACGTGGGGGTTGAAAGTGCTCACTATGCATCTAGATGCATTCCTTGGGGGGTCTAGTTTCCAAAATGAGGTCACTTGTGGGGGAGCTCCAATGTTTAGGCACACATTGGCTCTCCATATGCGACATGGTGTCCGCTAATAATTCCAATTGTTAGCAGACACCATGTCGCGTATGGAGAGCCCCTGTGTGCCTAAACATTTGAGCTCCCCCACAAGTGACCCCATTTTGGAAACTAGACCCCCCAAGGAACATATCTAGATGCATAGTGAGCACTTTGAACCCCAGGTGCTTCACAAATTGATCCGTAAAAATTAAAAAAGAAAATTTGTGTGAAAAGAAAAGTACTTTTTCCTTCTTACGGATCAATTTGTGAAGCCCATGGGGGTTCAAAGTGCTCACTATGCATCTAGATGCATTCCTTGGGGGGTCTAGTTTCCAAAATGAGGTCAATTGTGGGGGAGCTCCAATGTTTAGGCACACATGGGCTCTCCATATGCGACATGGTCTCCGCTAATAATTCCAATTGTTAGCGGACACCATGTTGGGTATGGAGAGCCCCTGTGTGCCTAAACATTGGAGCTCCCCCACAAGTGACCCCATTTTGGAAACTAGAGCCCCCAGGGAACATATCTAGATGGGTTTGTGAACATTTTGAACCCCCAGGTGCTTCACAAATTCATCTGTAAAATTGAATAAGTACTTTTTTTTCCACAAAAAAATTCTATTTTCATTTCTACAGATTATGTTGTGAAGCACCGGGGTGTTCAAAATGCTCACCACCCATCTAGATAAGTTCCCTGGGGGGTCTACTTTCCAAAATGGAGTCATTTGTGGGGGAGCTCCAATGTTTAGGCACACAGGGGCTCTCCAAACGCAACATGGTGTCCGCTAACAATTTGACTGAAAAATCAGCTCAAATTGTTAGCGGACACCATGTCGCGTTTGGAGAGCCCCTGTGTGCCTATACATTGGAGCTCCCCCACAAGTGACCCCATTTTGGAAACTAGACCCCCCAGGGAACATATCTAGATGGGTGGTGAGCATTTTGAACCCCCAGGTGCTTCATAAATTAATCCGTAAAAATGAAAAAGTACTTTTTTTTCCATAAAAATTTTCTTTTTTCATTTTTACAGATTAATTTGTGAAGCACTGGGTGTTCAAAATGCTCACCACCCATCTAGATATGTTCCCTGGGGTGTCTAGTTTCCAAAATGGGGTCACTTGTGGGGAGCTCCATTGTTTAGGCACACAGGGGCTCTCCAAACGCAACATGGTGTCCGCTAACAATTTGACTGAAAAATCAGCTCAAATTGTTAGCGGACACCATGTCGCGTTTGGAGAGCCCCTGTGTGCCTATACATTGGAGCTCCCCCACAAGTGACCCCATTTTGGAAACTAGACCCCCCAGGGAACATATCTAGATGGGTGGTGAGCATTTTGAACCCCCACGTGCTTCACAAATTCATCCGTAAAAATGAAAAAGTACTTTTTTTTCCACACAAATTTTCTTTTAGCCTAAATTTTTTCATTTTCACATGGGGAACAGGATAAAATGGATCCTAAAATTTGTTGGGCAATTTCTCCTGAGTACAGCGATACCTCATATGTGGTCATAAACCACTGTTTGGGCGCACGGCAGGGCTCAGAAGGGAAGGAGCGCCATTTGACTTTTTGAATGGAAAATTAGCTCCAAAAGTCAAATGGCGCTCCTTCCCTTCTGAGCCCTGCCGTGCGCCCAAACAGTGGTTTATGACCACATATGAGGTATCGCTGTACTCAGGAGAAATTGCCCAACAATTTTTAGGATCCATTTTATCCTGTTGCCCATGTGAAAATGAAAGAATTGAGGCTAAAAGAACATTTTTATTAGAAAAATTAAAATGACCATTTTTTCCTTCCACTTTGCTTTAGTTCCCGTGAAGCACCTGAAGGGTTAATAATCTTCTTGAATGTAGTTTTGAGTAGCTTGAGGGGTGCAGTTTTTGGAATGGTGTCACTTTTGGGTGTTTTCTGTCATGTACACCCCTCAAAGGGACTTCAAATGTGATGTGGTCACTAAAAAAAATGGCTTTGTAAATTTTGCTGGAAAAATGAAAAATTGCTGATGAACTTTGAACCCTTATAACTTCCGAACAAAAATTTTTTTTTTTTCAAAAATTGTGCTGATGTAAAGTAGACAAGTGGGAAATGTTATTTATTAACTATATTGTGTCACATACCTCTCTGGTTTAGCAGAATAAAAATTCATAATTTGAAAATTGCAAAATTTTCAAAATTTTTGCCATATTTTTGATTTTTTCACAAATAATCGCAAAAATTATCGACCTAAATTTAATACTAACATGAAGCCCAATATGTCACGAAAAAACAATCTCAGAATCGCTAGGATCCGTTGAAGCATTCCAGAGATATAACCTCATTAAGGGACACTGGTCAGAATTGACAAAAATGGCCTGGTCATTAAGGTCAAAATAGGCCCGGGGTTGAAGGGGTTAATGTCTGAAATGATTTAACACTCCTATAAGCCTGTTATTTAGCTGTGAGGATGAGATTATTGAGAGAGATGCCTGGATGCTGATTGCTGGAGTCAAACACGACTCTGATTTGGTTAGGTTTACGAGAGTGGTAGATGCTTAAGGATGAAAGGTACCAGTTTCCATCATTCTTCTCCCTCGTTGAGTGGTGGTGCAGATTCTGCATGATCTTGATCAAAATACAGTCTTGATTATATCAACAAAATATTTTTCTCTAATTTCCGCTTTAGGGTGCGTTTTAAAGATGAAAACTTTGCAGTTGCTTTCTGCAGATCATTTGGAAAACTTTTTTTGGATAACGTAGAGGTGCAATCCAAGCTGTTCAAATCCTTTTGAGCTAATTCCATTTCCATAACCTTTGTGAACACCTTATCATCTTTTGCAGGTTCTAACTTGTTGTCTTCACTTGTAGAATTGAACAGTGTTGACTAAAAGCTGTCATCACAGGCAGGAATGTGTTCATGTTGTTGAGAGGTTCTAGTTGCCACTTACTGCCACTTAGCTTCTCCTTCACTCATAAATATTGTGGGCATGGCTAAAAATAAGTACTGCAACCATTTGGCAAGATATGAGTCTTATATGAGGAAACCTTGTTGGGCCCCTTAATCTTGTATATGCAGACATTGCCTATGACTATTTACCAGGACTGTGGAGACAGTAAACCAAACATCCGACTTTGCCTCCAACTCTTCAATTTTCCTGAATTTGATTCCAACTCCACCAGAATGGACACGGACTCCGACTCCACAACTTAACCTTCATAACCATAGCTGTGAAATCAGTAAGCCACATATCTGACTCCAATTCGAACTCCTCAATTTCCCTGAATCCGACTCCACCCAAAATGGGCACCAACTCCACGACTCCGACTTCACAGCCCTTCTACCTACCCTAGAGTTGACCGTTGGGCAAATAGAGCATTATGTTGTCCGTTGATTTACTGATGTACCTTGTG
The DNA here is from genome assembly GCA_033576535.1 of Allobates femoralis. Classification (NCBI taxonomy): domain Eukaryota; kingdom Metazoa; phylum Chordata; class Amphibia; order Anura; family Aromobatidae; genus Allobates; species Allobates femoralis. The sequence goes on along the minus strand of JARQOC010000004.1, from coordinate 221,275,894 downwards.
TAACCGGAGTATGTCTCCACCAGGGAGAATCACAACTGCACTGTTGCCAAGAGCTTGTAACTTATTGGCTATAATCCTTAGATGAGGGTGAATAAAAGCAGTCTTTGGTGTTGGGATGTCTTCCCTATTGGATGGTATCTAATTGCACTCGAAGAGAAGTTACTAGAAGACCAATAGCCCTTCTCCTTGAGACCTCTTTAACACCACCACTAAGGTGGCTAAGGTGTAAGGGAAAGCATTTCATTTTACGTTAAACAGATTAAAGAGTTCTGATCTTACAAGTGATTGACTGCTAAGGTTATCCAGGATGGTGTATGCCTTTACGATTTCCTCTGGGAGGCTTTTGGGATGGGATATACAGTGGATGAAATAAGTACTGAACATATTCCCAATTTGTTAAGCAAATATATTTCTAAAGGTGCTGTTGACATGAATTTTTCACCAGATATTGGTAACAACCATTCCGATCCACACAGGCAAATAAATCAAACCATACATTTAGTGATGTGTAATAATGAGAAATTACATAGGGAAGAAGTATTGAACATGCTTACTGAAATTTATTTAAAGGGAGCCTGTCAGCTACTTTAGACCCCCTATGCTAATCATATTCTCCATTTTCCATAGGTATGTTCATTTTCCATTGCTGAAATTGTGCTGAATAGCGTCTGATTTCTTTTCCTGCTACATTACTATATGTATAGTCATGGCCAAAAGTATTGACACCCCTGCAATTCTGTCAGATAATACTCAGTTTCTTCCTGAAAATGATTGCAATCACAAATATTTTGGTATTATTATCTTCATTTAATTTGTCTTCAATGAAAAAACACAAAAATAATTGTCCTAAAGCCAAATTGGATATAATTCCACACCAAACATAAAAAAGGGGGTGGACAAAAGTATTGGCACCCTTAGAAAAATCATGTGATGCTTCTCTAATTTGTGTAATTAATAGCACCTGTAACTTACCTGTGGCACCTAACAGGTGTTGGCAATAACTAAATCTCACTTGCAGCCAGTTGACATGGATTAACGTTGACTTCAACCTCTGTCCTGTGTCCTTGTGTGTACCACATTGAGCATGGAGAAAAGAAAGAAGACCAAAGAACTGTCTAAGGACTTGAGAAACCAAATTGTGAGGAAGCATGAGCAATCTCAAGGCTACAAGTCCATCTCGAAAGACCTGAATGTTCCTGTGTTTACCGTGCGCAGTGTCATCAAGAAGTTTAAAGCCCATGGCACTGTGGCTAAGCTCACTAGATGTGGACGTAAAAGAAAAATTGACAAGAGATTTCAGCGCAAGATTGTGCGGATGGTGAATAAAGAACCTCGACTAACATCCAAACAAGTTCAAGCTGCCCTGCAGTCCGAGGGTACAACAGTGTGAACCCGTTCTATCCATCGGCGTCTGAATGAAAAGGGACTGTATGGTAGGAGACCCAGGAAGACCCCACTTCTTACCCCGAGACATAAAAAAGCCAGGCTGCAGTTTGCCAAAACTTACCTGAGAAAGCCTACAACGTTTTGGAAGAATGTTCTCTGGTCAGATGAGACAAAAGTAGAGCTTTTTGGGCAAAGGCAGCAACATAGAGTTTATAGGAGAAAAAAAAAAGGCATTCAAAGAAAAGAACACGGTCCCTACAGTCAAACATGGCAGAGGTTCTCTGATGTTTTGGGGTTGCTTTGCTGCCTCTGGCACTGGACTGCTTGACCGTGTGCATGGCATTATGAAGTCTGAAGACTACCAACAAATTTTGCAGCATAATGCACGGCCCAGTGTGAGGAAGCTGAGTCTCCCTCAGAGGTCATGGGTCTTCCAACAGGACAATGACCCAAAACACACTTTAAAAAGCACTAGAAAATGGTTTGAGAGAAAGCACTGGAGACTTCTAAGGTGGTCAGCAATGAGTCCAGTCCTGAATCCCATAGAACACCTGTGGAGAGATCTAAAAATGGCAGTTTGGAGAAGGCACCCTTCAAATATCAAGGACCTGAAGCAGTTTGCCAAAGAAGAATGGTCTAAAATTCCAGCAGAGCATTGTAAGAAACTCATTGATGGTTACCGGAAGCGGTTGATCAGTTATTTTGGCTAAAGGTTGTGCAACCAAGTATTAGGCTGAGGGTGCCAATACTTTTGTCCGGCCCATTTTTGGAGTTTTGTGTGAAATGATCAATGCTTTGCTTTTTGCCTCATTCTCTTTTGTGTTTTTTCATTGAAGACAAATTAAATGAAGATGATAATACCAAAGAATTTGTGATTGCAATCATTTTCAGGAAGAAACTGAGTATTATCTGACAGAATTGCAGGGGTGTCAATACTTTTGGCCATGACTGTATAGTGCGGTATGTTAATTTTCCATTACTGAAATATGTCATCTGATTATGCCTGTAACTTCTCATCCCATTGCTCATGCTACATACAGTGCCTACAAGTAGTCTTCAACCCCCTGCAGATTTAGGTGGTTTGATAAGATGCAAATAAGTTAGAGCCTTCAAACTGCAAACGAGAGTAGGATTTATTAACAGAAGCATAAATCTTACAAACCAAAAAGTTATGTTACTCAGTTGAATTTTAATAAATTTTAAACATAAAAGTGTGGGTCAATTATTATTCAACCCCTAGGTTTAATATTTTGTGGAATAACCCTTGTTTGCAATTACAGCTAATAATCGTCTTTTATAAGACCTGATCAGGCCGGCACAGGTCTCTGGAGTTATCTTGGCCCACTCCTCCATGCAGATCTTCTCCAAGTTATCTAGGTTCTTTGGGTGTCTCATGTGGACTTTAATCTTGAGCTCCTTCCACAAGTTTTCAATTGGGTTAAGGTCAGGAGACTGACTAGGCCACTCTATCACCTTGATTTTTCCCTCTTGAACCAGGCCTTGGTTTTCTTGGCTGTGTGCTTTGGGTCGTTGTCTTGTTGGAAGATGAAATTACGACCCATCTTAAGATCCTTGATGGAGGAGCGGGAGTTCTTGGCCAAAATCTCCAGGTAGGCCGTGCTATCCATCTTCCCATGGATGCGGACCAGATGGCCAGGCCCCTTGGCTGAGAAACAGCCCCACAGCATGATGCTGCCACCACCATGCTTGACTGTAGGGATGGTATTCTTGGGGTCGTATGCAGTGCCATCCAGTTTCCAAACGTCACGTTTGTGGTTGGCACCAAAGATCTCGATCTTGGTCTCATCAGACCATAGAACCTTGAACCAGTCTGTCTCAGAGTCCTCCAAGTGATCATGAGCAAACTGTAGACGAGCCTTGACATGACGCTTTGAAAGTGAAGGTACCTTACGGGCTCGTCTGGAACGGAGACCATTGCGGTGGAGTACGTTACTTATGGTATTGACTGAAACCAATGTCCCCACTGCCATGAGATCTTCCCGGAGTTCCTTCCTTGTTGTCCTTGGGTTAGCCTTGACTCTTCAGACAAGCCTGGCCTCGGCACGGGAGGAAACTTTCAAAGGCTGTCCAGGCCGTGGAAGGCTAACAGTAGTTCCATAAGCCTTCCACTTCCGGATGATGCTCCCAACAGTGGAGACAGGTAGGCCCAACTCCTTGGAAAGGGTTTTGTACCCCTTGCCAGCCTTGTGACCCTCCACGATCTTGTCCCTGATAGCCTTGGAATGCTCCTTTGTCTTTCCCATGTTGACCATGTATGAGTGCTGTTCACAAGTTTGGGGAGGGTCTTAAATAGTCAGAAAAGGCTGGCAAAAGAGATAATTAATCCACACATGTGAAGCTCATTGTTCTTTGTGCCTGAACTACTTCTTAATACTTTAGGGGGACCAAACAGAATGCTGGTGGTTTGAGGGGTTGAATAATAAATGACCCTCTGAATTAACTTTTAACGCTTTAAAAAAAAAAAAATTAAAAAGTCTTTTTGGCTGCAGTGCATTTCCCACTTCCAGGCTGATCTACAGTCCAAATGTCACAATGCCAAGTTAATTCCGCATGTGTCAACCAGCTAAATCTGCAGGGGGTTGAAGACTACTTGTAGGCACTGTACCTAAGTTTATGATCCTTTGTTTAAATGTGCCTGTCCTCCACCATTTGCTTTCACGTCTGACTTTAAATTAGCCTATTGAACTCCAGCTCACTCCCCTCCACTCTCATCTGAATCCAATTGTATTATTCAAAATGTATTATTCTCACGTCTGCCAAGTGCCTCACATAATTGTATAGATATGAATTTGACTGAATTCGACTGGAATTTGCTGGAAGTGGAAGGTACTAGATTTCTGCTTGCTATGATATCTTTCTAATGAACTGACATCTTATTTCAACCCCTCTCATGGTAAAATGTCTGCATTTGATGTAAACTCTGTGTCATCTGTTGCACCATACTCAACACTCACCAGTTTGATTGTGTATGGCATTTAGTCAGGCCAGGAGTCAGGTAGCCCACACTTTTTCACTCACCCTTTTAATTATGTCCTTTATTTCCATATCTATTTTCCTATTGTGCTTTTGCCATTCACTTCCGCCACCCCATCCCCTCTCCATCACCTCTCATCCACATCAGCCCCTCTCTCCTTCCCTCTACTGTCTTCAGCTCCCATACTCTCTTCACCATACTGAATGATCTCAGACCATCATATTCCAGAGTATTTGATCAGAAGCAATGTACTAAATCCAAAAACTATGTGCTCTTTCTCTTTTTGCTGCTACTCCTGTAAGGTGATATCTCTCCCAATTCTGCACCACCAACTTTAACCCCTCCCCCACCTCACATAGAAACCCTACTAATCTCATACACATTACCTGTACACCTTGATCTCCCTCTTTTAACTGCGCTCTCTGGAATCCACGGTCTGTATGCAACAAGCTTCCATTCACCCACAACGACTTTCTCACTAACACTCTTAACCTAACCTCTTGTCCCTCACAGAAACCTGGATCCAGGATTCAGACATGGCTTCCCTTGCCGCTATTTCTCACGGCAGCTACATTTCTCCCATTCCCTGAGACATGGGAACAGACATGGTGGTGGAGTCAGCTTACTCCTATACCCACAATATACTTGCCAGGTCATCCCTCCAGCTCCATCATGCTCATTCCCTTCTTTTGAGATCTACACCATTAGACTCTTCCTAAACCCCACCCCCCGCCTCCCCTCAGAGTAGCAGTTGTATACCGCCCCCCAGGGTCACCAACCCTTATTCTGGAAGACTTTAACATCCCTATAAACAGCCCCATCTGCATCTCACCTCCTATCTCTAACCCCTTCTCTTGGCCTCTTACAGCTCTCAACCTCGGAGACACACAGACGGGAACACCCTTGACATGGTCTTTGTCTGTTCAACCTCCTCCTTATAATACTCGCACTTCCTCTCTCTGATCACAACATTCTCTCCTCCACACTCACAAATCCTTGCACATCCCAGCTGACTCCTACCTATCACACATTCAGAAATCTACAGGCCATTAACCATCATACACTCACAGACTCTCTACATTCTTCACTGTCCCCAATCTCCTCCTTCTCCTGTCCCGATCTGGCTGTAAGAAAAGGTTTTGGTACCATGTTAGCCAGTTGAGAAAATGTTAATTGCGCTCAGTGGGAGAAACAAGATAATAATCTTGTAGTTGTGATACCTTTTAATGGCTAACAAAAATAAAATAAGTGATGTTACAAGGCAAGCTTTCGAGACGTGTTAGGTCCCTTTATCACGCATGGTATGACAAAATATCGAAAGAAACTCAAAATATATACATGAACAATTGGAATGAATGGACATTTAACTAAATAAACAAAGCAGATCCTGGAGAGGATCCTTAATCAGCAAGGATTAATGATGTCAAAGTTTTTATGACTCCAATTTATATGAAAACCTGGTGTCTTAAGACTTAAGTGTCTTTGAACAACATTCTTCAGATGTTATAATGAGCCATAAATCCATCAGAGAGGTTTGAGCCCTTCCTGGACACTATCAATACTTCTAATTAATTTGGATTCACAGAGCCTTCGATGTATTTGTGATTTGAAATTACCTCTCAAAATTAAAACTTTCATATTTTCAATGTTATGTCCTTGACTAGAAAAATGTTTGGCTACTGGAAAATTTTTTTTTTTTTTTTATTTCCTGGGCATGAAGCCTTTCTGATCCGAATGTATCAAGCATTCAGTTACCTTCGATAATCTATTGGCCAGAACCTTGGCCAGTAATTTAGTATCCACCGTGAGAAGGGAGATAGAACTATACGATGCTGGTAGCATTGAATCTTTATCTTTTTTTAATATTAGTACAATAGTTGCTTCTCTCATGGATGGTGGGAGGATACCAGAAGCTAGACTCTCATTATACATGTCCAGCAATGTCGGAAGCAACAGCTTCTTATATTTCTTATATATTTCAACCGGCATCCCATCAACACCCGGGTGCTTTGTCATTAGGCATGGAGCCAAGGGCTTCATCCAATTCCTCAAGGCTTATGGGTCTATCGAGACTAAGGCCAATGGGATTGGGCAGTTTAGGGAGACTAGCAGACTCCAAAAAACTAGATATATCCTCCATTGTGGCCATGGTGTGAGACGTATACAGGTCTTTATAGAACATCTTCAGAACGTTCAATATTCCAGGTGTATCGCCCACAACCCTTCCCTCAGAGTTCTGGAGCTGAGCTATAAAAGAAGGACCCCCTTTGAGCCGAAGCAATAACAGAAAGCATATGACCCACACTTTCCGCTTCTTGATAAGACTGCGCGGATTTAAATAGTCTCTTTTGGGCCGCCTCCTGCATAGATATTTTAACCATAGCCTGTTGGGCTTGTTTCAGACGCTTCCTGGCGGGAAGAGTGAAGTCCATTGCGGCAGCCTTTTCCGCCTCCCCAAGGCACGCTCTGTGTGCGCCCTAGTTCTCGTCTTAGCCCTTGATATTTCCCGTATACACATGCCCCTCAGGTACGCCTTTAATGTGTCCCACACCACCAAACCAGAAGCAGAACCCCGATTAAACTCAAGTTATTCCTGTAGCTCAGGGACAAATCGATCATCTTTATCTATGATTTGCAACCAGAATGGGTTTAGCCTCCACTGGACTCTTTCTCTCATCTGAGCAGATTTCCCCCTAATTTCAATAGACATAGGTGAGTGATCCGAGACAGTACGTGGCAGATAGTCAACTTTCAGTATTTTCTCTTGCATGGGCCAGTCACTCAGGGCCATATCTATACGTGACAAAGACGAATAACTAGACGAAAAGCATGAATATTGATAAGTATTCGGGTTGCGAACTATATGTAGATTTTGCCTTACAACTGCCACCTTGGTCTTTGTATAATATACTTCAATTGTATTAATCAATTATTTTTGTATGAATTTAACTGTCCACACTTGTGAATGCACTACAACTCTGCCATGCTGGTTTGAGTTAGACTGTATAGATCCTGATCTTAATTAAAGGTTTTCACTTTTGCATATAAACGGGATCTGTAGTTGCACTTTTTCACTTGCTTCTAATCGTATGATAGCGGCTGGTCCTTTTGATAGATAGTCCGTCTATTAGTCACATACATAGTTCACCTATTTGGAGAATGTTTATTCCCTATGGCTGTGGTGGAATATTAATATCTATGATGTGGCAGACAGGTGTGTGATATCTTGTAACCCATTTGAGGTATGTGGGACGGTCAATCGGTTTCCGATATACCGATGTCTGAATGAACCATTTAGAATTTTTATAGTGGTATCCATTTTTGGTAGAAGAAAAGGAAAGGAAGAAAGCGCACCGATCTAAATGTAAATGTATAATCAGATCGTAGGTGGATGTGGATGGCACTCACCTTTTTTAGGTCTTGTTCATTTGCGTATCGGTCACTAGGGACCATTAAGTATCCAGGCGTAGGTTTCCTCAGTAGTCGGTATGCTGCAAATCCCTGGTAGCTAGTAAGTAGCTCAGACCGAGTTACCATAGGAATATAGATCCAAAAGAGTTTTTTACCAGGCTATTTGCGCTCCCAGAGGTCTATGATCCAAAGCTTCTTATAATTTCATAAAGAGTTTTTTAATATTTCTTAAGAAAAGCACATACAACGCGTTTCGACAGTATAAAATGTCTTCCTCAGGTATATTGTTCAATATACAATATACCTGAGGAAGACATTTTATACTGTCGAAACGCGTTGTATGTGCTTTTCTTAAGAAATATTAAAAAACTCTTTATGAAATTATAAGAAGCTTTGGATCATAGACCTCTGGGAGCGCAAATAGCCTGGTAAAAAACTCTTTTCGATCTATAGTGGTATCCAGGAAGATGATTTCTATTTTTGAGTTGTCCAGGGTCACCTCACAAATTCGATTCCTCTAGCGATGCTCTAGGATTGCTGAACGTCTATGGAGGAAAACCCGCACACCAGAAAATTTCATTCACTATAAATTTATGCAGAGTTACTCAAGACTCTGTTTCCATTGGGAATTTTGTCTGAATCCCGTTTTTGAGAGATTTACATCTCAGAAATAAGCACTCAGCATAGATAATTTTTTTTTATAAACTAGTTTTATTCAGGAAGTTTCAGAATGTTACAATTTACAAATACAGTAACAAAGTACATGGAAATTCCATCAGTTCACGTCTATACCGAACTATCTGATTAGCCAGCTTGGCTTATAAAAACCTAGGGCGACCAACGTACTATCCACAACAGATCATTCAGACTAACCTTTAGGTTTGCCCCGGGTCATATGCAACCAACACTAGAAGACCAATTTGTAATGACTCAAATTAACGGAAAACCATTAGAAAAAAAGATAAGAACATAGAAGAGGGAAGTAGAGCTGAGCAAGAGAGGGGGTTAGCAGTCAATGAGAGAAGAGCTGAAAGAGAGAGAGGTTTCTGCAAGATGGGTGGGTTTGGCATGGGGGAGAGTACCCAGAATGGGGGGGGAGTGTCCCAAGTGACTATTAAGATCCGCTCAAGTCCCTTCCAGTAGGGTCTTGTATTCGTCGGTCCTTATAAATTCTTTCCAGTAGAACCAGTCTTTAATAAATCGGTCCTGAGAGTTGTTAATTACCGATGTAAGGTCCTTAAACTGCATCATCTCTTTAACTTTGGCAAACCAGAGGGTCATCGTGGGAGGAGTATCCTTCCACAGAGGAGAAATACAGCCCCTGGCAGTCACCACCAAATGATGTAGCAGTGATCGCCAATATGTCTTAAGAGGAATGTCGCTATGATGGAGACGAAGAAGGGCCGGCGTGAGGTCCATAGCAAAACTGGTAACCCCATGAATTACCCGCTGTACTCTCTCCCAAAATGAGGCCAGGTGTCTGCATGACCAAAATATGTGCAAAATGCTACCCCTCCTTCTCCTCACATCTCCAGCATAAGGGGCTTACTCCTGGGAAAATGGAATGTAGTCTGGTTGGCACCCTGTACCATCTGGAGAGTATTTTATACCCCGCTTCCTGTAAGCGGGAAGAAGTGGAGGATTTATGTATCTGTTCAAAGATCTCCCATTGATCCCTAGATAATTGGAGTTGTAAGTCCTCTTCCCATTGGGCTTGGAAATTAGCCTGATTACTCTCCAAGGGTTAGTTAATTAAGGCGTATTCAAGAGACAAGGTATGTCTCACTGGGCCAGAACCCAAGCATTCTTCCTCAAAGGGAATCTGTAATAGAAAAAGAGAAAACCGAGCAAGCACTCCCTGGGAAAAACCTGATGGATATTTTGCAGGAACACTAGGGTTGGGGTATATAGATGGACTCTCGCCCAATCTGCTTGTGCTGTCTCTGCACAACCAGAGTGTACGCTCTCCAGCTCCGCTCTGTTTCACCGTCCGGATCCGCTCCCGCGTCTCCTCAATCACGTGGTGCGAGCGGTCGTGTGACCGTGGAGTGACGGCAGGTCCTTCACTTCCTCCTGGCTCCTGTATTCAAATTACCGATCGGCTCCGCAGCTCCAATACAACCCACAGCAAGTGGGAATCAATTCAGTGTAATATGTGTTGTACTTATAGGAGCGCTGGAGCACAAATGGGGTCCGGTTCTCAAAGATTAAAAGGCTTTATTTGACACTCAAATAAAGCCTTTTAATCTTTGAGAACCGGACCCCATTTGTGCTCCAGCGCTCCTATAAGGACAACACATACTACACTGAATCAAAGGGAATCTGGACCCTCAAATAAGCGTGATTATTTTTACTCCATTCATCTTGTGATATATTTGATTAGGTTGCTTCATTTGTCAGGTTGGTACAATTACAGTGACACCAGATTTATATGAGGGAGGGTGGTTTAGATTTGGCTACTGTCACACTAAAAATGCATCTTTACAAAATACATTTATTACATCACAAAATTTTGATGGCTATAGTTTTTTTTCTGCCAACAGAAGTCATGTAAAGGTTTGTTTTTTTGTTGGATGAGTTGGAGTTTTTATCGGTACTATTTTGGGCCACATAATAGTTTAAGATCGCTTTCTATTCTGATTTTTGAGAGGAAGAATCAAAAAGAAACAACAATTCAGGAATTGTTTTCTTTTTAGTTTTATTTTTTCTTTCCATCGTTCACCGTGTCATAAAAGTGATAAGACAACTTTATTCTCTGGTTCAGTACGATTACAGCGATGCCATAGTTATAGGTTTTTTAATGTTTTGTCACTTTTACACTATAAATACTATTTTATAAAAAAAATGTTTTTGCAGTGTTTTATTTTTTTCGTTGACTGAGCTGTATGGTGTCTTTTGCGGAACAAGATGATGTTTTCAGCAGTATCCTTTTCATTTATATTATACTAGATGGGAGCCTGATGCTGTTGCATTGGGTGGGTGGTAACATCATGATGGGGGCGGGATCTCTGGTGATGGAGGCATCGCCCATCTCTCCCCCTTGGCTCTCTCTCCAATCCACTTTTTTTCCCTCCTAACTCTCTGCTATCCCCCCTCCCTGTGGTCCCTCTCTGCCCCTCCTGTGCTGGCTCTCAAGTGGAAGTGGCATGAGGAAGATGACGGTGGTATGAGGAACCGATGCACATCCTCAGTCGTTGGGCTGTGGGGTGAATAGGCTGCAGGCAGAGTGGGTTGAAATGAGCGCAGGCTGAGGTAAGCGCAGGCCCAGGACCTGAAAGCAAGGTTGAGTGGGTGTTGAGCAGGGTGAGTGTGTGCTGAGTGGGGGTGAGTGTGAGGTGAGCAGAGCAGGTGTGAGTGTGTGCAGAGCGGGTGTGAGTGTGTGCAGAGCGGGTGTGAGTGTGTACAGAGCGGGTGTGAGTGTGTCCTGAGTAGGTGTGTGTGTGTGCTGAGTGTGTTCTGAGCGAGTGTTTGGGGTGAGCTGGGGTGAGGTGTGTGTTGTGTGGTTCTTAGTGTGTGGTAAGCAGATGTGAGTGTGTGCTGAGTGGATATAAGTGTGTGCTGAGCGGGGTGAGTGTGAGGTGAGCAGTGAGTGTGTGCTGAGTGGGGTGTGTGCTGAACAGGGGTGAGTGAGATGAGTGTGTGCTGAGTGGGGGTGAGTGTGAGGTGAGCAGCGTGAGTGTGTGCTGAGTGTGTGGTGAGCGGTGTGAGTGTGTGCTAAGTGGGTCTGAATGGATGTGTGTGGTGAGCAGTGTGAGTGTGTGCTGAGTGGGGGTGAGTGTGAGATGAGCAGGGTGAGTGTGAATGTGCTGAGCGGGTGTGAGGTGAGTGTGTGCTGAGCGGGGGTGAGTGTGTGCTAAGTGGGTCTGAGTGTGAGCGTGTGCTGAGTGGGTCTGAGTGTGAGTGTGTGCTAAGCCAGTGTGAGTGTGTGCTGAGCGGTGGTGAGTGTGAGTGTGTGCAGGGGTTCCTCTGGTGGTACGGTGTGGTAGGCTACACTACCCTCAGCGGATGCCATATTAAAGGGGAACCTGTCACCTAGATTTAAGGCCCTACACTATCACTAGCTGTCCCTACACCTTCCTAGCTGCTACCTATCTATCCCTACCTGAGCTAAAGGAGCCCTATAAAACATCTGAAAAATAACTTATAACTTACACAAGTCCCTGAGGCTGGGGACTGAAAAGGCTCCATTCTTCCCTCCTCAATGGAGTAGCGCACACCCCGCTGGGCGGCATTATTCTTTACTCCTCGCCGCCCCTCTATTTGGAATCTCCCACCCTCTGTACACATAGTATGCACCGGCTGCGATGTCACATCCGGTGCGGTGAATTATGAGGCCGATCACGTGATCAGCCCTAGTGCATTATGGGGCCGATCACGTGATCAGCCCTAGTGCATTATGTGGCTAATCACATGATCGGCCCAGCTCCGCGCATGCGCAATACGCTTATTGAAGCCGGGCTGATCACGTGATCGGCCCCATAATGCTCTAGGGCCGATCACGTGACCGGCCCCATAATGCACCGCGCCGGATGTGACGTCACGGCCGGTGCATACTACGTGTGCAGAGGGCGGGAAATTCCAAATAGAGGGACGGCGAGGAATAAAGAATAATGCCGCCCAGCGGGGCGTGTGATGCACCATCGAGGAGGGGCAGAATGGAGCCTGGTGCTGCCTTTTCAGTCCCCAGCCTCAGGGACTTCTGTAAGTTATAAGTTATTTTTCAGATGTTTTATAAGGCCCCTTTAGCTCAGATATGGATAGATAGGGAGCAGCTAGGAAGGTGTAGGGACAGCTAGCGATAGTGTAGGGCCTTAAATCTAGGTGACCGGTTCCCTTTAATGTCTGTGGCTGTTACAGACCTGTGGTGATGTCACAGTCATGTGATCAGTCACGTGCCTGCAACATCACCAGAGGTCCGAGATTCATAGAGGTGAGCCAGAGGCAGCGGATGCCGGGGTACATGTGAGCGAGGCGGAGTGGGTGTGAGTGTGCTGAGCTAGGGTGAGTGTGAGCTTAGCAGGGGTGAGTGGGTCTGAGTGTGAGTGTGCTGAGCGGGAGTGTGTGTGTGCTGAGCGGGGCTGAGTGTGCTGAGTGGTTCTGAGTGTGAGTGTGTGCACTGCTGAGTGGGTGTGAGTGTCATGTGAGTGGTGTGAATGAGTGTGTGCTGAGCCGGTGTGAGTGTGTTCTGAGTGGGGGTAAGTGAGGTGAGTGTGCTGAGTGGGGGTAAGTGTGCTGATCAGGGGTGAGTGTGAGGTGAGTGGGGGTGAGTGTATGCTGAGCAGGGGTAAGTGGGTCTAAGTGTGAGGTGAGCGGTGTGAGTGTGTGCTGAGCGGGGGTGAGTGTATGCTGAGTGGGTCTGAGTGTGAGTGTGTCCTGAGTGGGTGTGAGTGTGAGGTGAGCAATGTGAGTGGGTCTGAATGTGAATATGTGCTGAGTGGGGGTGAGTGTGAGGTGAGCGGTGTGAGTGTGTGCTGAGTGGGTCTGAGTGCGAGTGTGCTGCTGAGTGGGGGTGACTGGTGTGAGTGTGTGCTGAGTGTGTTGTGAGCGAGTGTGTGGGGTGAGCGGGGATGAGTGTGTGCCAAGCAGGGTGAGTGTGAGTGGGTGTTGAGCAGGTATGAGGTGTGTGTTGAGTGGGTCTGAGTGTGTGTGTGTGCTGAGCAGGCGTGAGTGTGAGGTGAGCAGTGTGAGTGTGTGCTGAGAGGATATGAGTGTGTGCTGAGCAGGGGTGTGTGAGGTGTGTGTGCTGAGTGTGTCTGAGTGGGTGTGTGTGTCTGAGTGGGTGTGTGTGTCTGAGTGGATGTGAGTGTGAGGTGAGCGATGTGAGTGTGTGTGCTGAGCGGGGGTGAGTGTGTGCTGAGTGGGTCTGAGTGAGTGTGTGCTGAACGGGGTGAGTGTGAGTGTGTGCTGAGCGAATGTGAGTGTGTGTGAGGGTTCCGCTGGTGGTACGGTGTGGTAGGCAGCACTACCATCAGCGGATGCCATATTAATGTCTGTGCCTGTCACATACCTGTTGTGATGTCACAGTCATGTGATCAGTCACGTGCCTGCGACATCACCAGAGGTCCTAGATGCAGAAAGGTGAGCCTGAGGCAGCGGGTGCCGGGGGACATGCGAGTGAGGCGGAGTGGGAGAGGGTCTGAGTGTGAGTGTGCTGAGCTAGGGTGAGTGTGAGGTGAGCAGTGTGAGTGTGTGCTCAGCAGGGGTGAGTGGGTCTGAGTGTGAGTGCTGAGTGGGAGTGAGTGTGAGGTGAGCAGTGTGAGTGTGTGCTGAGTGGGTCTGAGTGTGAGTGTGTTCTGAGTGGGTGTGAGTGTGCTGAGTGAGAGTGTGTGCTGAGCGGGGGTGAGTGTAAGGTGAGCAGTGTGAGTGTGTGCTGAGTGGGTCTGAGTGTGAGTGTGCTGAGTGGATCTGAGTGTGAGTGTGTGCTGCTGGGTGAGTGAGGTGAGCAGTGTGAGTGAGTGTGTGCTGAGCAGGTGTGAGTGTGTTCTGAGTGGGGGTAAGTGTGAGGTGAGCGGGAAGAGTGTGTGCTGAGTGGGTCTGAGTGTGAGTGTTCTGCTGAGCGGGGGTGAGTTTAACAGGAGTGTGGGCTAAGTGGGTCTGAGGGTGTGTGCGTGCTGAGCGGGGTGAAGTGTGAGGTGAGCAGTGTGAATGTGTGCCGAGTGGGTCTGAATGTGAGTGTGTGCTGAGTGGGTGAGTGTGTGCTGAGTGGGTCTGGGGGTGAGTATGTGCTGAGGGGCGGTGAGTGTGTGCTGAGCGGGGATGAGTGTGATGTGAGCGGTATGAGTGTGTGCTAAGTGGGTCTGAGTGTGTGTGGTGAGTGGTGTGAGTGTGCTGAGTGAGTGTGAGGTGAGTGGTGTGAGTGTGTGATGAGCGAATGTGAGTGTGTGCAGGGGTTCCGCTGGTGGTACGGTGTGGTAGGCAGCACTACCACCAGCGGATGCAATATTAATGTCTGTGGCTGATGTCACAGTCATGTGATCAGTCACGTGTCTGCGACATCACCAGAGGTCATAGATGCAGAGAAATGAGCCGGAGGCAGTGGGTGCTAGGGGACATGCGAGGGAGGTGGAGACCGAGCGGGGGGGGAGACCTTGCGCACTGCTGGGAGCAAGCGGGGGGAGCCGTGGGTGGGCATATGTTTACACCCCACAATTGCCTTGTGGCCACTTCAGGGTGTATATGCGGCGGAAGTGACGTATGTAGCGTTATAACCATATGGAAGTGGCCACAAGGCAATTATGTAAGTAGATGTTTTTGCTACTTTAAAAAAAAAAAAAAAAAAAAAATTATGGTGTTCACTGAAGGGTTTAACTAGTGGGACAGTTTTATATAGCGGGTTGCTATGGACATGCCGATTTCAAATATTTGTAGTTTTTTTTAGTTTATTTGTTTTTCGTCAGGTGACCCGGAAGTCGTCATGGCAATGTCGGGTCACCACGGTGACGCTTGGGTCCTGGCAATTACATCATGGCTGCGCCATTCAGAGGGGGAGAGTGAGCATTTAGGAAGTTAAACTGCCCAGAGAAAGCGGACACCACTCTTGACAGTGAGTGCCAGGTTTCAGCTGTGACTTCAGCCAGTGATCGTGGCTGGCGCAGCTGCAGTGCCCCACACTAGCCAAGGCTTACCTATACGTCCAAGGTTCGTAAGTACCACCGACCTAAGAAATATAGGTACATCCAAGGTTGTGAAGGGGTTGAAACAACATGGGACCAAATTAAATGGTATTTTTGGGGTGTACAGGGGGAATCGGGGGCAATTTAATAATTTTTGAATTGCCTAAAAAAAGGAGAAAAAGACTGTGGCATTTGTTTACATAGAAAAAAATTGGTAACAGGCACCATTTTTAACTGTATAATTGTTTCTTTGCTTTTATTGTAGGAGGTTTTGAAAGCCCTTGATGAGGCTCGGACAACTCGCCAACAACAAACCTTAGTGAGACAGAAATCGGAGAGGTTCATCAAAAAGTATAGCAGCTAAATGCCCTTGTGCTTTTTATAGCCATTCTGTTACTTTTTCTACACCCTTCATTTAAAAAAAATTGCACTATTTACCTGTTGCTGCATATATGGACTTTAAAGTTCTGTTTGGTATGATGTTATGGGTGAAATGTCTTTATGGTTTGTAGCTATGAGAAGTCTACATCAAACTTCTTTTACTGGTAAAGATCAACATCCTGTCCAAAATTAAACTTCCAATATTGCACTTGAGTTTTTGTGCTTGTAGGTGGTTATGTTGATCCTGATGATTGTTGTAAGAAAAAAAACACTGCCTTTATTGCTCTTTATATAAAAATAAATTTGTCTAATAAAATAAGAAAAAAATTAATGTACTTTTTGTCATGTATGTATAACTTTTAGTGTTCACACTAATATCAAAACAGCTCTATATTTTCTTTAAAGGCAGCCAAGATTCAGTCACTAAATTTAGTCATTAGAGACAGAAATGTGAGAGTTTTGACAACTTTTGTTTCTACAGATATTGAGAATGAGCTAGATAACTACTAGCCCACTGCGCTTCTTTTTCCTCCAAGTGTATTAGAGTAACCAGACTTGATTCCTTCCCCCCAATAAATCATAAGTACTGGCAAAGCTGTGATATATCTCATTGGAGAATGCTCCCAATACTAATTTACTTTCTAAAATGCCTGAACTCTGTCTTACAAGAGGGATCAAATTACACCTGCTTTCTATAAAAGTTTATGTAGAGTGAAGGGAGCAGCAGTTGAGGGTGCTGAGAGCAAAAGGAGACTTCTAGTGCTTAGGCAAAAGCTGCAACAACACTGTGTAGATCACGGATAGTCCTAATTTATTGGAGTAGAGCATTCCATAGAATATGTGCAGCTCAGATAATTTTTGGAGCCAGGAGTGGGAGGTACAGATTAGTGCGGATGTTAGTTGAAAGTCGCTTGCAGAGTGTAGAGAATGGGTAGGGTGATAGAGATAAAGAAGGGGATGTGGGGGGATGCCGTGCTGTGAAGAGTTTTGTGTGTGCAAACAAGCAATTTAACCCCTTAATAACCAATGACATGGCTTTGAACTGTCACTTCGTGTAAACACTCTCCTTGGTCAAAGAGATGCAGAAAATATCATCCTAAATTTACCACTAACATGAAGTCCAATATGTCATGAAAAAATAGTCTTGGAATCACTGGGATATGTTGAATCGTTGCAGAGTTATAATCTTAAAAAGTGACACTGGTCAGAATTTCAAAATAAAGGCTTAGTCCTTAAGGGGTTAAACCATATCATACCATATAGCTGCCACAACCGTGATCAATGTGTTCTGTCCACTATCCAGTAAGTCAACCACCAGCTACTACGTGCCACATCCTTACCTGCTGCAGCAGTGATATGCTCTGTCCACCATCAAGTGAGCCAGATCCAGCATATATCACGTACCATATAGCTACCTACAACAATGTCCAGGTTTCTGTCCACTATCAGGTAAGCCAGACCTTCCATCTACCATGAGCCACATCCTTAACTGCAGCAGCGGTCATATGCTCTGTCCTCTGCTGAGTGAGCCAGAACCTCCAGCTACCACACACCTTGTAGCTGCCTACAACAATGATTACAGATCAGCTGCAGCTGTTGTCCTCTAACACATATAAGCCAGTTATGTAGAGCACCCATCACCACTCGCCCCTTGAGAAAGCCGGACACGAAACACGTGTCGGGGCCCCTGAGACGGAGGCAGGAGTGCACCGGACCCCCAGTACTTACACCCATGGGTAAGTGTCAGTCGGATCTGCCTGCAGCTCTGACTGCATAGACTAGGTGACAGATTCACACAGCGTTTCCCGCTGGTATTGTGTTGTCCCTCAATGAGCACAGGCACTTTATCCTCTGCAACCAGGGTGAGGTTAACTTTGTCCCTTGCATCTCCTGTCTTCTTCTCCCACCTCCCTCCCTCCACACTGTCCTACGTTTACTCATGACTCTGCCTGTTTTGTACCACCAGCTACTTAATAAATTATTTATACTGCAATTGCTTAGTGTGGACATTCGGGTGATTTTAAATCTGGGTCACAAAAACATCTTTTGGTCTCTTTCTTTCAATGTTTCATTTGATGTGTGCCCAGTACTATGACTGTTCCCGGTCCTTTATATATTTATATTTATAGTCTTCTGTGTCTTTTCACAGCCTTTTCTAAAGGACCCATGGACTACAAAGCCCGCGAAAAAGCGTGGCTATCACAGCTGGACAAAGTGTTCGGTATGGAGGGAGGAGGAGTGGTGCCACCAGCTGACGCATGAGTTAGCCATGTACTTGTTGGTAATATAAAGGCCCTGCTACACCGGAGGACTCGCCTCTGGTGGAACAGGGCCTTTATGCAGAGATATATAGACAAGGGTCTGGTACCCAGGGGTCTCCGAATTCAGGTTTTCCCTTCATTTAGTGTGATTGATGATGACTTTAAAATCGACTGGGAATCCCTGGCGACTTCTTCTCCCACCTCCCTCCCTCCACACTGTCCTACGTTTACTTATGACTCTGCCTGTTTTGTACCACCAGCTACTTAATAAATTATTTATACTGCAATTGCTTAGTGTGGACATTCGGGTGATTTTAAATCTGGGTCACAAAAACATCTTTTGGTCTCTTTCTTTCAATGATTACAGATCCTCTCCACTATCCAGTGAGCCAGAACCATCAGCTACCACAAACCCTATAGTTGCCTACAACAGTGGTTACGGATGCTGTCCACTTTGTAATGAGCCAGAACTACCACGTACTACATTAACCCACAGCAGTAGCCATAGGTACTGTCCACTACTCGGCGAGCCAGAACAGTCAGCTATCTCGTACCATATAACTTTCTATACAATGGCTTATGGAACCTGTCCATTTTACAGTGAGCCAGAACCTGCAGCAACCATGTACCACATTTTTACCTGAAACAGCCGCCATATCCTCCAACCACTTTTCAGCGATCCAGAACCATCAGCTGCTACATTCCAGATACTTGCCTTAATCTTACCTGACCCTGTCCACTACCCAGGGATCCAGTAGTACCAACTACTATGTTTCACATAGTCAATGAATAAAAGGAAAGGGAAATGGGAAAAGCTCACCCTTATGCCTCTCAATAGATCCGGTCAGGTGCACGGCAGTGGCTGGCATCCACAATTTTCAAGGAACAAAATGAAAAAAAAAAAGCCAACATCATATCACTCTTGATGAATATATCGGTCACACATGATCCCACGTGGTTTAAGGTTGAAGAAAATTCCGACAACAAGCTACAGTGATGAATTTGTGAAAGAGTGGTATGAGACTTTGTCATCATCTTGTTCCATTAAACTGATGGAGCTGATTGTCAGGGAAGAGTCCTAAAAACTGTCACTTCTGAAGAAGTCTATTGAGGACTTAAATGTGACTTTGAAAACACATGAGTCACGTGGATTATGTGGCTCTAGACACAAATTTACGTCGCAAGGTAAATGAGTTGAAGGACATCATCACAGCGACCAAGAGAAAAAAGTTCTCAAGGGACTGTAAGGACTATGAAAACAACAAAATCTACAACTAGAAAAGGAACAAGAATCGGAGACTAAAACCTATTCTGAAGAACAACACTCCAGACTCCACTCGCTGTGTATGTTTTTCCTCTCATGTTGATACCAGCACGGGGTCAGTTATTACTGATTCCTCACTTGATAAATCCTTGCCCATAACACCTATAACCCCAGTGATGAGGGTGTATTTTCCACAGAATCCTCCGCCAAAAAAAGGAGGAGGAGGGGCAGGAAACACTGGAAAACTACAGATGCCCCAAAAGAGTGAAACGCAGGAAGCACTTTCACTATTGAATGATTCTATTTGTGAGTATAATGTAATAAATTTGTCAGCATCTTTTCTTTTTTCTGCACAGATTGATTTGCTCAAAAAAGGTTTAAATTTTGTGCCCACAAACAGAGCGGACCTGTTTCAGACCATCAAGGATATAAACAAATTTGTTAGGGCTTTGATTATTAAACGTCCATTTCCTTGATCAGTCTGATACAGATTCCATTCCTGAAGTGTCACAGGGGCTATTCAGTGTTGGGGAATTTGAACAAAAGATAAATATATCCCCTGAACGAGAGAGAGAAACAGATTTTGACCACACAAACATATCCTCTTCTTTTGGGGATCAAGTGGCTATTAAAAGACTTACAAATTTGAGAAATGAAAATAATCAGCAGTCTCAAGGGGGCTGGTGTTATTGGTGGCAAAAGAACGGTACCGAATCCCTATTATTATCCGATCAAATCTAGGGCCGTAATCATGGATTCATTTCAAAGCAATGTGGAAAGAGAAGTAAAAAATTTGCTTGCTGAAAATGTAAAATGTGTTTGCCACTGATAACGGCTCTCTGAGAAAAGCCATGTTTGATCTAAAAAAACAATCCCAATGTGGTTGTTAGAAGTGCTGATAAGGGTGGCTCCGTAGTTGTTATGGATGCCACCCTATATCGTTGGGAAGTACTGAAAATTTTGAGTGATAAAAACACATATAAATGTTTGTCAGGGGATCCCACGGATAAAATTAGAACTAAATTGGGCACACTATTGAGGGAAGGTGTAGCTTTGGGAGTTTTATCCCAGAAGGAATATGATTACATGCTGGACCCTGACCCCACATGTGCTATTTTTCATGCCCTCCCTAAAACATAAATAAATATTTCCTCCTCCTCTGAGACCTATAGTGTCTGGGATTGAGTCACTGAACGAACACCTCTCTGAATGGGTTAATAAACTTCAGCCTTTTGTCTTACGAATGCCTGGTTATGTGCGTGACAAAAAACATTTATTATATACCTTAAGTATTTTAAATGGAATGAGGGAAATAAATGGATCACGTTAGATGCAGTATCACTCTATTCGTGTATACCGCACAACCTGGCTATGCATGCTTTAACTTGTGTGTTGCAGAAATCATCTTTTTATACTGCTGATGAGACTAATTTCATTCTAATATCAGTAAGATTTTTGTTGCAGAATATTTTTTTCAGTTTTTGTTGGGCTGTACTTCCTCAAGACCTGTGCTTGTCCAATGGGAGTGAAATTCTCCCCTCATTGGCCAATCTGTACATGTCTGTGTGGGAGGACAGATACATGTATATTTCAGATAATCCTTTTGGGTCAAAAATCAGGTGGCTGGGAAGATACTTAGATGATCTGATCCTTATATGGGACAGATCGCCTAGTGTGTCTCCTGGACCTGATATTTTAAATTTTCTATCTTACTGCAACCAAACTGATATGAACCTCAAATTTGTTCTGCAAAATCAGGAGATTTGTGTGCATTACCTGGATGTGAAACTAACGGACAATGCTGAAACTAAATCTGTCATCACCAGCCTGTATAGAAAAACTATATCGGATAATTCTATATTACATGCAAGCAGCTGTCACCATACTCAAACAATTAAAAGTCTAACCAGTAGGGGAACTTACTGAGAGCAAAAAGGATGTGTTCTAACCCTGTAGATTATGACAGGGAATGTACTGATATAGAACAACGCCTAGGGGCCCGGGGTTACAAACGATGGATGCTGAATAGGGCCAGGAATCTAGTGGAGAAAAAAGCACGGGACACTTTTTTGACATATGATCCAGAATATAAAAGATACTGGTATGGCAGGTCAAGTGATAACCTTCTCAACACCCTACAGTACAGATTATAAAAACATTATTTCTATTATGAGAAAATACAATCCGTTTTGTAGCCAAGAAAGGTAGAGATGTTGCAAGTGTGATTTCGCCAAGTTTATTCAACCTGGTTACATTAAACTGATAACTTTTAAGTGTGGCCAACATAGATGTAGATGTAACTTATGTAGATACATTGTGAAGACCAACTCATTCATGAACAGACACACTGGGAAAATACATAAAATCAAAAGCTACATCAATTGTTCCTCCACCTATGTGGTCTATCTTGCTACGTGCAATACCTGCAAGATGGACTATGTGGGATGTACGAGCCCTCCTTTAAGGAAGCGCATTTCCAAACATGTTTCTGGTTCGGATCCTTCCTCAAACCGCAACAGATCAATGTCGGGTCTATCTAAGCATTTTTCCGAGGTGCATTCTAGCCGGATGGATAGCCTTGAGGTCAGAGGAATTGAGCACGTATTCAGACCTGAACGAGGGGGATATTGGGTTCGCGCACTGCGCAACAGAGAAAGTTGCGCAGTGCGTAATGCCCGATTCATAATCTGTAGGGTCTCAGCTACCCCTGGTAACTGAAACCCTGGAAGCTTTCGGGCATCAGGGGTACTACAGGCATATTCCTGGATCCCATCTAAAATCGGCAGCCAGACCGAAGTACCCTAATTTTCCGACGTCTAAAGTCAGAAGGCGTCGCAATGGGGTTATGGAAACCAGGATGGATGAACACATAACTTACACATACTAAAAAGAAGACAGAAATGTTTATCAAATGGAAAGAGGAAGCCATATCTAAAGAAGATTATAATTCAGTCTGCAGAACTTGTTTAGCTAAAACTGATAATGAATTAAGGCTTGTAAGAGATTTTAAAAGCAATAATATAGGATTTTGGGGGTATGTCAAAAGTAAAAGATGCTATAGGATTTTTACAGGATGAAAATAGTGAAGTGGTAAAAAATGATGTTGAGATAGCCAAACTTTAAAATTCCTATTTTGCATATGTTTTCTCTCAGAAAGTATATATAACATCAACTAGTCTTGACTATACTATTGAAGGAATAAAAGAATCCAGGCTATCTATACATAGAGAGATAGTGAGGCAATATTTATCTAACATAAATGAACTAAAGTCTCCAGGCCCAGATGAATTACACTCAAGGGTACTGAAGGAAATAGCAGAGGAAATTTTTTAACTACTCTCCATAATCTTTGAAAATTTTGGACAACAGGAGAAGTCTCAGAAGACTGGAGAAGAGCAAATGTTGTCCCTATCTTCAAAAAAGGTGAAGAATGTGGACCTAGGGAACTATAGGCCTGTGAACCTAACTTCTATACCAGGATCTTAGAACAAATTATTAAACTACATGTATTCAAGTATTTGGATGAGAATAAAATTACTAACTTAAATTCCTTCTTTGCCAGAATCACTGACTGGGTGGATATGGAAAATGCAGTAGATATACCACATCTTAACTTCAGCAAAGCATTTGACAAAGTATCTCATACCATTCTTATTGAAAAAATGACCAAGTATGGAATGGACAAGGCAACTCTTTGGTGAATTCTTAACTGGCTTAGTGATCGGACTCAAAGAGAGGTCATTAATGGCTGCACATCCAATTGGAAGAATTTGTCAAGTGGGGTACCATTGGATTCTGTCCTAGGCCCAATGTTGTTAAACATGTTTATCAATGATTTAGATGAAGGAACTGAGGATAATGATTAAAATTTGCAGGTGACACAAAGAGAGGAGAATATCTAAAGGGTTGAGAATGTGCACATAGGGTCTTATCCTTTATAGACAGGTAAATTGCGAAAAAAATCAGATTTGCTCACCTGGTCCGGTTGTGTAGCACACAACCAGCGTAGTCGCCAAACAATGCAGCTGCTGCAAGGACTGTACTTCCACGAGGTGCGGTGCTGTGATCAGGTTTTTTTTGGACGAAGTACCTTATTGTCCGCGCTGCTGCCAGGGAGGTAAACCGCGGTTTTTTTCTCGGCCGCACCTGCCGCAAGTGCAAAACCGCACTTGCCGCACCTGCCGCAAGTCTGACCGCGGTTTTTTTCTCGGCCGCACCTGCCGCAAGTGCAAAACCGCACTTGCCGCACCTGCCGCAAGTCCCCCTATACTTTCAATGGGAATTACCGCAACTGCGCCGCAAGTGCATCGGTTATGCGGCAATCGCGGCAGATGCGGTTTTTTTCACCGCATCTGCCGCGATTTGAAAAAAACGCTGATGTGAAAGGGCCCTAAGAACAAGTTTTATCATAAGCAATAAAAGAGAAAAAAAGGGGAGATAAAGAGATAAGGAAGATAGATGTTCTAAGCGGAATGATGAGTATGGAAAAATGGACAGATATCTGTAGTAGGGTATCTGTGGAAGGTATGTGAAGGGGGGAGGAGGAAGGGTACAAGGCATCACCATCTCAAGTATAAATTCCTTGTTTTATCCAGGGATAGGAGAAAGTCTAACAAACCCATAATGGTACCTTTACACGCCGCTACCGAGGGTAGCAACAGGTAGGCACCACACGTGCACGCGCGCGTTTTCAACGGTTGCTAACGGTACCTAATGCTGCAAATGCACGCTGCCACAAGGTGCTCCACAGAAGGTATTTTCGAACCCCGGAAGTGCCGACGGGTGCCGCAGGTTACCTTCTGTGGAGCACCTTCCCTGATTTACACACCGCTACAAAAGGGAATATGGGCGTACATATTGTGCGCCGTAACTACATAGGCGTGACAGAGTTGTGTATTACGCAACGCTCGTACGGTGATTGGACAATGCAATAACATCATGATTGGCTAGCCAGCGCAGGGAGGCTGGCTAATATATGACGCTATAGCAAATGTGTAGTGTGACTGGTCAGATCGTTAAATATGCCGCCCTGTGCAGAGACAGCCAATGGGTACACAGTAGCCCCCACCAATGATAGCTGATGGGGTGTGGTATACATGACGCTGTGGCACGCCCCAGGGAACTCAAATATCATACCTGTGCCCTGATTACACACCGCTACCATAGGGATTATACCTGCTTGTTTTTCAGCACGGCTGAAAGACAGGTATCCAAAGAGACAGGAAGGTACAACCTGAATTTACACGCCTCCACTTCGCAGTGTTTTGAAGGTAAAAGGTACAATTGTCTCCGACACCTGCCGATTTCTACCTTTCGGTAGCGGCGTGTAAAGGTACCATTAGAGATTCTAAGCTGAGTAGAAACTGTTATTGACACAAAGATAAGCCATAGGGTTTTGATATAGCGAAAAGATTTTACCCATCATCCCATCCCTAATTCCTTGCTGTTTTAGGGAAGAGCAGAAAAATATCCATGCAAGGCGATCAAACGCTTTCTCCACGTGTATTGATAGGAGGCAAGCTGGAGTTTTCTGTTTGTACATGTGGGTTGTAAAGTGCAGGGTTTTATTGGTGTTGTCCCGAGCCTCTCTACGTTGAACAAAACCAGTCTGATCGTTGTGGATGGAATTGGGTAAACGAGGGTTTAGACAGTTAGCAAAAAGTTTGGCAAAGACCTTAACGTCGACATTAATTAGTGAAATGGGTCGGTAGTTGGTACATAAGGAAGGGATCTTTCTAGGCATGGGAATGACGTTAATGGTAGCCACAAGCAATTGGGTGGCGAATGGGCAGTTTTCAGAAATGGTATGTTTTAGTCAGAAATGGTGCCAGCTGAGTTGAAAACATTTTATAGAGGTGAACTGGGACCCATTGGGTCCATGACTTTTACTGTTCACTAATGCATTTATGGTCACAAGAGCAATCATGGTGACGGGCCAATGCCAAATCCAGCAGAGAACCCTGCTCTGATTTGGCTTTTAAAAGCTAGGCAAAATTCTGTGGATCTTGATTCTATTTATGAAGTGAGTCTATTTATGTTGAAGATTCTGTCTTTTTTTTATGTTCAATCTCTTATTAGAAAAAAAAAAGTAAGGGGGTGTTGCCTGCAGGACAAGGTGGTGGCTGCTTGATTGCAGAGCTCTGGTAGAAACCGGCACATAGCAGCCCAAAACATCGCCCTACAGCCTCCTACCAGACACCCGGCGGTGGAACACCCAGGGCTCATGATGAGAAGGGGAATGTCCCAGAAAAGAGGATCTCCAGCGAGAGTGGAGGCCTTCTTCCAGCGGGGAGAGACAGTGAGAGCAGCGGGTAAGATGGCGTCTGTCTCCCTTGCAGCGTCCTCAGACTGCTCCAGAAGCTCAGGGGGAGGGGAAGCTCAGAGACTTCCAGAAATAACCGCAGGGACAATGAACCCACAGCACCACTGACGAGGGTGGATATGCAGGACTTTCTGGCTGCAATTCGCTCCTCCATGAGGGAGGATATGCAGGCAATGCTACTGGAGATGAAAGGGGAGATTACCTCCATTGGGGATCGCACCTCCCATGTTGAGAACAAGATGGAGGAATGTACTAGAACAATCAATGCCTTGGTAGACAAAAATGAGGCACTCAGGGAAGCGATGTCCCGGGCCACTGATAAAGTTTATGATTTAGAAGATAGATCCAGATGTAACAGTGTGAGGCTCAGGGGAATCCCTGAAGAAGTGCCAGATAAGGATCTCTCTGAGTTCATGTGACGCTTCTTGGTGATGTTATAGCAATAAATAGTTAATAACTTATATAATTCTTATGGAAGTCATTCAGAAATCTTCCAGTGTGCAGACTGCAGCCCCCATCCTTCCCCTCCCTTCGAATCCGACTGTCTTGGAATTAGCTGCACAGAAGTTCCTTATCAGCATGGACTGAATGTACTGTAATGTACAATTCAAGGCTAAATTGAAATGCTAACTAACACACAGAATGAATTGAATGTTTTTCAGAATAAAATGTAGATTCAGCATAATATGATGCAATCACCTAGGAACACCCCTAAGGAATGCCCCTTTAATGATAAGTAATAAAACTGTTAATCCCTCCTAAAATAAAGGTCTTTGTCATTAAGCTCTACTTTGTAAAAGAAAAAACAACAACAGCTTGTAGTGCGCCTATACACATGGGGCTGTTAGCGGGCGGTTCTTTTGCATTTAAACTCACCTGGTCTGGTTATAAACCACAGCCCGTAGATAAGCTTATTAATTTGAAGCAGCAGAATCCTCGGGTTCCGTCCTCGTGCTTCCTACGAGGTCTTCTCCGGGTAAACACTAGTGCCGGGCGGCGTCACGTGTCTAGTAAAGGGGCCGATCCAGCTGGCGTCTTTTCAGGTCCTCTCCCTCCTCTGCAGCTCACTCCACCACTCTCCCCATAGGGAGTCAGAATGATACAAAAAGATGGAAGCGTGATGTATGTTTGGGCGCTGAGGTAAGGAAAATCTCTGATGCTGGCTTCTTTTCCGGACTTTATTAAAATAATTGCAGTTATAATTATTCAAGCTTAAGGCTCTCAAAACCCACGATGCATTTCGACGTACGCACACGTCTTTCTCAAGTGAATGAGAGCCCTTCAAAAAGAGGAATTGAAGGGCTCTCATTCACTTGAGAAAGACGTGTGTGTACGTCGAAATGCATCGTGGGTTTTGAGAGCCTTAAGCTTGAATAATTATAACTGCAATTATTTTAATAAAGTCCGGAAAAGAAGCCAGCATCAGAGATCTTCCTTACCTCAGCGCCCAAACATACATCACGCTTCCATCTTTTTGTATTAAGCTCTACTTTGACATGGGTGTCAGCATGGTTCTTTCAGTGGCGTGCACACACACTCAGACAAAGCATCCAATTTGGCGGCAGACAATTAAGATGACAGCCCACCTGAAATGTGTGGAGGGTATCCATTACAGTTGGCGCACCAGCGTGGGGCTAGGACGAGACGTCCAGGGGACGACAGCCACAACTGAACCTCTATTCCCAGGATGGATCATACACGAGGGGTAGATCTGCAGGCTACAAAGAGGTAACAAAAATATTTATCTTACCTAAGACCCTCCTGTGTCTCCGTGCAGGGATGGAGGTAGCTGGCTGTCAGACTCGGACATAGATGACCGGATCTGAGAAGTCCTAGCCCTTGCAACCCGGTCCTGAGAATTCCTTAATTGTCTGCCTTATTTGTGTTCTTGCAACCTGATCCTGATTTTATCTGTGTTTATGTCAGTGCTATCATTGCTACAGTTTCAGTACAGAGAGAAAGGCACGGAGAACGGAGAGACGGGGCTGAGTGGGGAGATTCTGTTTCCCTGGTTTTCCAGCTCTATTCCCAGGGGATAGGGCTGATGGTTTTTCGACCCCTAATAGGGATGATGGTTTTCCGGCCCCTGAAAGTGGGGCCGATGGTTTATTTCACTACTGGTTTTCCAGCCTCTGATACGGCTGATGGTTTTCCCACCCCGCGCGCGCAAGCTAAGGACGGAGTGTAGTCCTGGCTGCGGTGGTGGACGGGTACGTAATTTACGTAAATGATGGTAGTGATGAGATTGTTCCGTCTCTCCAGATGAGGTGCCGCTTGTGTAGACAAGGTATAGAGCTAGCAATTACGCCCGCTGGCTGGATAATAAATCGTGTTACTGACGTGCCATATGCACATGAAGAAACTGGTTATATAGCAATCCCTGGCACTTCTCCAGTACTCAAGGTGTTCAGACAAAATATACATGTCCAGCTAACGATAGTCAATCAGCAAGGAGTCTTGTTGCAAGAAGTATATGCAAGAAAGTTATATGACCCAGTTGGTGCCCCACTGAGGGGTAGAGGGGGCCGACACAGTTTGATGTTTTATGTGTTTAGTGACAGTCCCAGTCCTCAGACTGACTCTGACTGACTGACTCCAGTGACGCAACCAGTTCCAGTCCTCTGACTAACTGCCTTCCTAACACCACTGACTAGTTTCCATTACGTGCCCACAGTGTAAGCAAGGTGTGAAGCTTGCTATTTCTGCTGACTTGGTTACAGACCAATTTCACCTCTCTTCCCCCCCAAGGTTTAGAGTGGTCAGAATAAACATTCATGACCGGCTCACTGAAGGTATCCTAGTTGACTCCCCTTCATACAATCCTGCAGATATTCCCCTACGGTGCCCAGAAAACAGTGGTGACCTTGAGGGGTGGACAGCCATAGCCAAGATAGAAGCATAGAGACTTGAGTATAAGCTATAATATGGGTGTTAGTCACTCAAAGCCTCAGCAAGTTACCCCCAAGAGACCTTGTGGCACAGAGGAAAGGGAAGAATTATGTAAAGAAAGGGAAGAAGTATGTAAAAAGAAAGGGAAGAAGTATGTGAAAAATGGAAGAAGTATAGTATGTGAAGAATATGAACGTCCTCTTAAAACTGATGGGATCCACAACCCATGGAGGACGCTTAGATGAGAAGGAGTGGAAGGAAGTTATAACAAGTAAAAGAGAGCTTTTGAAGGATGCCAAGGGTTTGGAAGATGCAGAAGCATGGTAAAAGGATACGAGGAAGTTATGGAAGTTATTGTGGATTGAACATCGTGACGTGTATGCGGGTATACTGACAAGATGACACTGGCAGAGGCTGCTGCACCCGTGCCTATGCTGACACATTCCAGATACCCACACAGACCCACCACCATCAATATGGATGGCACACATTACACTCCAGCGAACCAGGGTGTACCCACTTCGTCTCAAGCTGCCGTCTTAGCATAGACCAGACCCTGTTTTGCAGCAGTATCCGGAATATACATGACAGGGACGGGGATGAAACAGGAGATGGAGAGGAGGAGGCTGCCGAAGAAGAATATCAGATGGCATGGGGACAGGAGAATTTCCCAGTTGGGCCTGTAGCTAGGCCAAAAATTCCACAGTACCAGCGTCAGTGGATCCCCTCTCATCACTAGGAAATCATGGAGGCATGCCTTTAATAAATACAGAGCTGTCACAATTGGGAACAGCAGGTGGAGACGAGCAGACACATCACCAGCTTCAGTCTACTTCCCCGACATAGCACACTCCCCAGGATAGGGGAGGTGGGAGACAGACCTTATCAATGTATGGGGATACACAGGCCACAACAGGCAGCTCTACGCATGGCTCAGATCAATCGCACCAACTGGCACAGTACGAAGACCCTCCACAGCATGTTTCCCGTCCTAGGCGAGGCAGATATGTCTCCTGGAAGCCTCAGGAAGCTGCCACATTGGTGAACACCTTACCGGACCCTGACAAGCAACCTATGCCCTTTCATCGGGAGATGAGCCAGATTCAGAAGACTCATGCTGCCTCATGGGAAGATCTTATGGGATTGGCTTCTACCTGCGCCACGAGCGCCCGTCCTCCAGAGAGTCCAGAAATCTACAAAGAGCCCATGATCCCAATGTGAAACAAAATGGGGTGAAAGTACCTGCTGAGCAGAGGATTGAAAATGGGGTGAAGGGCCACAGAATGGACATGTCTGTAGCTGAACTGCAGGAGATGGCGACAAGACAACAGCAGCAGATCGAGGTCCAGCAGCTAATGCTGGCTACAAAGGAGCAGCGCTTGAAGTACCTGAAGCAGCAGGACCAGCATCAGAAGCAGCAGGCCAGTGAGCAGGAAAAGCTGAAACATCTGCGGGAGATTGCAGAAAATCAGGAGGCAAAGCTGAAGAAAGTGCGGGCCCTGAAGGGCCACGTGGAGCAGAAGAGGCTCGGCAATGACAGGCTAGTTGAGGAAATCGAACAGATGAATAACATGTTCCAACAGAAGCAGAAAGAACTGATGGTGGCCGTGACGAAAGGGGAAGATAGACCACATAAGGAGGAGCAGGATTTCCCTCCACCGCCACCCGCCCCCCTCCACCCAGCTATAGGACATAGGCAAGCCGGATCCACCAACTTACAATATGCTCTGCAAAGCCAACAGACAAGCTTGCGGCCCGACTCC
The DNA here is from genome assembly GCA_033576535.1 of Allobates femoralis. NCBI lineage: Eukaryota > Metazoa > Chordata > Amphibia > Anura > Aromobatidae > Allobates > Allobates femoralis. The sequence goes on along the minus strand of JARQOC010000004.1, from coordinate 221,245,609 downwards.
TACTGTATGTATGGAGGTAGAAGGAAGATCCATCCCCTTCTTAGTGGATACCAGTGCAGCCAGAAGCGTGATAAGATCTGCTGACTTACCTGACTCAGACTGCCTCACAGAAGAAACCATCCCATGTGTGGGTGTTGATGGAGTCATCAAGTATACCCCTATGACCCCCCCATTGGGTGTCAGCCTGCAACCCACACAGAGCATGTTATCTCGATTGGTGGTGTCCAACACCTGTCCAGTGAATCTACTGGGAACTGACTTACTGACGAAGTTACACGCCAACATCTCCTTTCAGGAAAATGGTACTGTCACACTTACTACTGCTCTGGACCAGGAAGAAGTTTCACGGATTTTCAGCCTCTTTCACTTTGCTGAGGCAATACAACCTATAGAAGCAGCCTGGCTTTCACAGATACCAGACATCCTGTGGGCCCAAGGCCCTGAAGACATTGGAAGGCTCCCAGTCCAGCCAGTGTAAGTCAAGCTCAAACCAGGAGCCTGCTTACCCTGTAAGCCCCAGTACCCTCTCTTCATTGCCCAATCGGATACTATCACACAACGGACACCTTACGTCACGAATGGAGCAGTCATCCCGGCCAAGTCACCATGCAACACCCCACTGTGTCCAGTCAAGAAGAAAACAGCAAAGGAACAACCTCCCAAGTTTTGCAAGGTGCAAGATCTACGGGCAGTGAATGACACGCCTACTGCTGGACAAGACTGCTGATACATCTTTCTGCTGCACGGCACCTACTGCTACAATGTTCACTTCTACTCCTAGACAGCGTGACAATCTCCGGGTGTGATGTCCTGAACCCTGCAACTCTCCTCCCTCTTGCAAGGAGAAAATGTGACGTCTCTAACACTTTGGTGAAAGAGGAAGCCAACTTTGAAATGGCTCAGCACGACTGTCTGGCGCTTATGAGACAAGAAACCTCCGGATCTGACCCAGTCACAGATACGACGCTGGAAGACCCAGATTTGACTCTCTTCATGAATGGATCAAGATATGCGGACCAAGAAGGACGGTTTTTTCACGGGTAGGGCGGTGGTCACAGAAGATACTGTGTTGATGGCCAAACCACTAACCGTGTCCATGCCTGCACAGGAAGCAAAATTGGTTGCATTGACCGAAGGTTGCAAGATGGCAGCCCAGAAGAAAGCGAACATTTATACCGATCCTTTGCATCTGCCAAGACTACGGGCCTTTCTGGAGGGCGAGAGACTTCATTACAGCCAATGGAACTCCAATACGCCACCATAGAGCGGTGAAGGAATTGCTGGAGTCCTTGCTGATGCCAGAAAGAGTCGCGGTACTTACGGTAAAGGCACACACTGGAGGGACCTCAAGAGAAGCCGTGGGGAATGACTTGACTGACAGGGCAGCTAAGGAAGCAACAATGAAGCCACTCATCACAGAACCCTCCAACTTGTATCTCTTGACAGACTCAGGACAAGAAGAAGACCCAGGACAAGAAGAAGATTAGGACAAGAAGATGATCCCGGACAAGAAGAAGATCCGGACAAGAAGAAGACGGATGAACAATCCTGGGAGAACATGGTCTTGACCCTGCAGAAGCAAGCATCCAATGAAGAGAAGGAAAAATGGATCCAAGATGGAGCTGTGCAAGATAAGAAGCATGTGATACTACTGAAAGGGAAACCATGCCTCCCACGAGCCCTCTACCCAATGATTGCCAGATGGGCTCATGGCCCCACCCATCAATCAAAAATGAAGATGCACAATCTTGTAAGACCTTACTACCACGCACCTGGCTTTTCAACAATGGCAGCAAATTACACCAGAGGATGCCTAGTCTGTGCCCGGTGTAACCCAGGAAAAACAGAGAAAACTCCACAGAAGTGTACACCTAGACCCTTGTGCCGAGGACACTTTAGTACGGCATTTACGTCTTGCTCATTCACCAGTCATTCCAAATTAACATATGAACATATGGTACCACTATAAGAATAAATCAGACTGAAATCTGTTTCAAACTTATATTATGCTCAGAGTGATAACAAAGTAAAATCCTCAGCAGCAACAACTGCCTTGCTTCCGGGATACAACACATTTTATACTTCTAATAGACTAGGTGGGAATATTCAAAACTGGGTGTATTAACTAGGGTGTTAGGTGGCCTGGATGCTAATATACGCGTATAGATTGGTTAATTGTAATTAGTATGTATCTATGCCCAGGTGTCCACGCCTTCATCTTCCGTGCCATCTTCAGACCAGTCACCAGCATTTCGAAGGTCATCTCCACATTCCTTATTCCGATACATCCTCAATGGGGCCCTTTATGTCCGTGATTTATCTCTTCCTTTCTCACCAGATTCACGTCTCCAGATATATCTATATCCCTGTAATTTAATCTCACACACATAAAATGGCACAGAACAAAAACCTGCAATGGAATTCAAGATGGAGGCAATAGAAGGCAGACAAGATAGAGGAGGGGAGGAAAGTTAGAATAAAAGCATTAAGAAACTTCTTTCTGCTAAAGTGAGATAAGCAGACAAAGAAGAATATATATTTATATATATATATATATATATAAAAAGAGAATAAAGATAAAATAGGAAATAGAGGAACAAATTAGAGAAAGAGAGAAATAAGAACAGAAAGATGAAGTATCAGAAGAACTATCTATATTATATATTTATAAGTAAATATGGAAAAACTTCAATATTATATTCCAAGTGTTAATACAAACATTCTAAAACATATGATTAGTCTATTAATCTATAGGAAATTGCCATATTTCCCCCACAATCCCCCCTAAGTTTTTCTATATTTACCTAACATTTTCCCTAAGTCTATCCCTAAATCTATTTGTAAGAAACCCTTTGAGGTTGTCCATGCGATGGGAAGAGGAGATTGATTGGACGTCTTCATTCAGACACCTTAGAAATCTCTTTCCTTGTGAAAGGCACCAGGCATCTGAACCCCTATACTAACTTCACATGGAGCCCTCCCATTATCCCTTAACTCAAATCCCTCAACTGTACTTGATAGTAGGGGAGATTCTTAGACTGCTTAAGGGATTTTCCTTTGGGCATTTCCTCCAATTCAACGTCTCCCTCAGCAGATGCACCAGCCTCTTGATAAAGATAAGTGTCACTTGAAACCATCTTTGCAGTAATCTTCCTATATAAGAAAATCACACAGCGGAGTATCATGCACCCTACTACTATCAGAATAGCCAGAACCAAACATGCCTGTTGGAAAAATCCTTTGAGTCCATCCAGCCAGCTGGAAAAGAAAGATGTATCCACCCCAGCATTATTCTTTAATTCTGCAGCCAATTCAGTAATTTTCCTGAGAGCTAAAGTGGTTTTCCCCCCTTCTTCTGAATTTTGAGGGATATACGTACAACATTCCTCTCCCACCATTCCACAAACCCCACCCCTTTCAGCTAAAATCATATCAAGTGCCAATCTATTTTGAAGAGTCATTCTGGTATTAGGGCCTAATTCCTCGATTATACCCTGGAAAGCGTCTCTGGTATAATTGACAAACCTCTGTTCACTGTAATAGATATAATTTATCCAATCAACGTTCTTATCAATTTGTACCTGTGGAATTATAGAAGCAAAACCTGCAAATATTTGATTTTGAGCTTTGAACTGATCAGGCACCCCCCTTGGCACTCCAATGGAATCAATATACACCTGAGGGTCTTCCTCATATCCCATATACAGCTGATCAAGGCTTCTTTGTTTTCTGGCTATTTTATAAACAGACATCGGGTCCTATGGCAAGATTCTGAACTGCATCCCTAATTTAATCAAGGTGCATTGTCCTGTCCAGACTATAGGTAACCTAGATCGGAGCTTACCATCCCCACACAACCAGTAAATATCATACATATATCATATATATGTTAGCTGAATAAATTTATACTTACAGAGCTGTTTTCATTACAAAATTCCAATTAAAAGGTTCCTACTAACAAAAACCTCAAAACATATTAGAAACAGCATGGGGAATTGTGCATCAGTTTTACACTATTAGTAACATATAACCTTAAAGGTACAAGACTCATTCTCCCTTGAACATTTTATCATATACCACTATCATTATGGAGGGTAAACAAAAGGATATAAACTTCTTAAATATCTGCAAATAAATACAGTTATCCACAAGAGAAAGATCCATTATAAAAATCATAACCCATTGATTTGTAAAGAGAAAATATATAAAAACAAAAAACATGAAATATACAGCCCTTTGACGATTGACCTGACCACTCATAATAGTCAAACAGATATAATAATATCAGACAATATAATTATACTTTAAACAATATAAGTATACTTATCAATGGTCATCTAACTTTCCTAAAAGACAGATCAAAGAGAAATAACAAAACAGCATAGCAAAAAACATACAGCTATTCACTTGTCATAATATAATTAGTATATAGTTAAGCAGGCAAAAACCATATTGTTTACTTATTTATTTACTTATTCTACTTAATAACATTTTAACCTGTATATATATTTGACATCTATAATACTTTGGATAGAAGAAAGAGATTTACACATATTAGGACAATTTTTATACAGTTTTCTTGGTTTCCTTGTCCGCTCACTACTTGCAATTTCCAAAACCCATGGAGCTATCGCCGCTCGAAGCCCGTACCTTTCTGAGTTGTGTTGTGCGCAAGAATAATGCAGGATAGTATACACAGCTTACCTGTACCAGGAGCGAACTAGGAGGTACTCACCTGATCTCACCCGTGACCTATTTTGAGGCGTAAAGTGAGGCCAAGCAGAAGCCAGTCTAACCTTTGCTGATAAAGACATCATGGCCTGCCCTGTCCCCTCTCACGACTCCTAGTTTAACACTGTTAGTGGTTCGGTCAGTCCCTATAAGGCAGTCGACTATAGAGAGGGCTCAGGCCGCCAGGCGCAATCCGGCTGGGATGGGGCAACCACCCGCCACTACCTTCCCTACATTTTGTTGTAGCTTGCCTTCTACCTCCGAGAGGACAGGACATCTGTGGTGATTGTCAGTATAATTATACCATCCTAGACTGATAACATGGTGTCTACCTCACCGTGATTTACCAATACTGCATTTAGTAGGCTTACCGTATTGTTAAGGAATTCTTCAACCAGAAATCGCTTCATTCGCTCAGAAAGTGCAAGTCAGAACCAAATATTCTGATTACCTCATATGAGGATTCTACTTGCGTCCAATGTAAAAAATCATATCTCCTATACCTGAAAAACAACTCAAAAATCTATTAATATCAAAGATCAGAAAATTCTTATTCAACATTATAATTGTAATTTTCTGCTAGTTATTTTGAATATATTTTTTATTACCGGACAATAAATGGTAGAACACTACAGAATATATGGGCGCTGTACATCAGAGCAGACATATATAACATCACCTTTAATTCAAAATTCCTGCTATCAGCATTTTCTCCAGAAAGCTCCTCACCCCTCCCATATGGAAAAGATAACGGACTACAAGAAATATTCTCACACAGTAAAGAACAAAAACTGCTCTGGTAGAAAGAATTTAAGGAGGTGTGGAGGAGTGGTTCACTCCCTTCCATATTTTCAAACTCTTTGGCCTTGATGTGCCTACAAGATATACTATAAAGAATACACTCAAATATCAGTTCACCTCCCCCCTCTCCTGGACATCAGTAAACCTTTCTTCATACTTATCTTTCCACCCCTTTTTTTTTTTTTTTTTTTCCTTCATATAAATCAATAAAAATCTGATTATTATATTCAATGTTAGACATTATTATTAATACCAAACTACCATAAATGTGAAAAATCCATCTTTGCCTTTCAGAATCCCTGGAAAGATGGGTAAGATTCCAGTGTACATATCAGGCACTTGCAGATTCCACCCTTCATTCTCCCCCCCCTCCTTCCAACACAAGCAGACTTTTACAAGGTCATATGCGCACAGCTGTCTAGATAAGAAATTCAATAGAAGAAAGAAATCCTTCTCTCCCAAACAGGGCTCACAAATTTGATTAACTGTTTCACACTTGTAGCTATATACAGCTAACAACTCCAGCCATTATCTGAGACCCCGTAGCTTAATATCTAACTTTTCATTTACTCTTTATCACTTCAAGAACTTTCCATGACAGGAAGAATAGTAAAATATATTGATAGACGGACCGTGAACAGAGTGTAGTGACAGTCGGCATGACTTCAATGAAACAGAATAATCTCCATAAGATTATATATACCTTACCCTAATTTACCCTAACCATTCTGGAACTAGGAATTGCTTAATAAATTTTAACTTAACACACCCACACATCCGGGGATCTCATATCGCCGCCATGATAGGGTGGTGGCTGGGATAGCGTATTCAATAACAATGGCGTGGCGGCCATTTTACTATCTGTTACAATTGATATTTGAGAATCATCAGGAACAAACTTTTTTTTTTATAATTGTTTATTTTCCGTTTCATAGTTACAAAAGAAAAAAAACTTAGATTCAATCATCTTGCTAGTATAAGAACGACTCATAACAGAATATACTTCTCATGAATTGAATTGCATGACGGTATCTGATAATACATTGAGCTTGAAGAGAGTGTTCAATTAACTTATAACAATATTAAAACTCACTCTAATCAAAGAATCAAGCTATCTAATATAGCAAATCAAAAATTGTTTGCCATTCAATGTTATAAACAAACATTATCTACTCCATAGATATCCGCTTAATATCAATAGTAGAGAAAATAAAAAATAAAAAGGAAAGCTAGAAAGCACAGGAAGAAAGGCAAGAATATACCAAAACAGGGATAGAATGGGTGGGAAAGGATTAAGAGGGATGGAGGGGAGGGTAAAGGTAGGGGTCCCGGAAAGTTTCTAAACCAATGGAATTAAATGTACTCTCTGTCGCACCCTTTGTTCACAACGTCCCTAAGAGCAAGCCCTTTAGAGTCCTCTGTGGGTCTTATACAGATCAGATTGTTGAAAACTCATCCAGCTAAACCACGTGTTTCTAAACTTCTCATATGAGTCATGTATGGCTGATGTCAGGTCCTCGAGATGCATTAGATCATTCACCTTCTCTATCCACATAGCCACAGAAGGACACGTCTCCTTTTTCCAAAGTATCGGGATGCAGGATCTAGCAGCCATGACTAGGAACCTCAACAGAGAGTGTTTATATTTGTTTGGAGGGATCCTACAGTGGTGTAACATGAAGAGACCTGGGTCTAAATCCTCTGAGTATCCCGTAACTTGCCTTATGATCTTTGTCACCTCTGTCCAAAATGGTTGGAGCTTCGCACACTCCCAGAACATGTGAAGTAGTGTACCATCCACCCCACCACACCTCCAGCACTTCGGATCTACAGAAGGAAAGAGTCTATGCAAATGAGCCGGGACTCTGTACCATCTCGTCAGTAATTTATAATTTGCCTCCTGCAGTTTTGAACTTATCGAAGTAGAGTGGGCTAGAGAATAAATTGCAGATCTCTGTTCTGGCGACAGCCTGAGACCCAAATCTGTCTCCCATCGCAACATGAAATGGGGAGTTGGAAGGTCCGGGGGAGAGATCAAGCACGCGTATGTCTGTGATAAAGCATGCCTGCAGTCAACTGAGGTGGAACATAGGGATTCGAACAGTGTCTTAGGACGTATATACGACCTCTTAGGAGGGAGTCCATGAAGGTAATGTACAAGTTGTACACATCTCCAGAAACCCAGAGCCGTCGGGAATGTAATTGAATTAAGTTGTTCAATGGTTGGCCAGGTTTCTCCCTCACTCCATTTTTCGATCCTATCCAGACCTGCCTTTATCCACCGCTGGAAACACCGGGTCATCAAGACTCGGTTTAAAGTCTGGGTGACTAAGAACCGGACTCAAGACAGAGGCATATGGTATCATTAAGGATCTAACTAATGCGTGGTCACATATCCTGAGAGTGGACCCAATTGTCGGGTGATCATACAATGACTCTTCTTTCCAAAGTGACACCCAGGGTAATGTCTGGAGTCTGAAAGGAGTAGAATCCTGTTCAATTTGTACCCACAGTTTGTTGGTACCATGCCTGCACCAATCTATTACCCGCGTAAGGTGGGTGGCTATATAATACAATTTGATATTTGGAAGATTCACTCCACCATCCTTTTTGCGTCTATGCAGGATTGCTCTCGCTATACGCGGTTTCGCGTTACTCCAGATGAATTTTGTCTGCAGTTGTGCAATTGTCTTAAAGAAGGATAACGGGATGGTAGTAGGTATTGTCTGTAAGTAGTACAATATCCTAGGGAGGATATTCATTTTGAAAAGTTGGCATCTACCAGACCATGTGAAAGTAGACAAAAGCCATCTCTCACAGTCAGCTTTAATTGACTGCATCAATGAAGGAAAATTTGCTTTGTATAGATCTTTAACGTCCGGAGTAATCTGCACCCCTAAGTAGCGAAGAGCTTTAGGAGACCAATGAAATGTGAAGGCATTCTGTATACTATTTATTTGGTTCGGGGGAAGCGACACATTTAGGGCCTCAGATTTTGATCTATTTATTTTAAAGTTGGAGAGAGTATAATATGTCTCCAGTTCTTTCAGTAGGATGGGAAGGAAATCTCTGGCTTTGTTAGGAAGAACAGGAGATCGTCTGCATATGCCGCAATTTTGTATACACCCGATTTTACCTGCAAGCCTGAGATATCTCCATTCATTCGGACGCGACGCAACATCGGCTCTAGAGTCAGAATAAAAATTAATGGGGACAACGGGCATCCCTGACGCGTGCCATTATTAATATCAAATGACTCCGAAAGGATCCCGTTGACCCGCACTCTTGCCGACGGGACTGAGTACAGAGACAGCACCCAGCCAAGCATTTTAGCTCCCAATCCGATGTGAGACAGTGTCTCTTTAATGAAAGTCCGATGTACGCGGTCGAACGCTTTTTCTGCGTCTGTAGATAACAAGATCAGCGGAGTTTTGGATGTCTTGGCTGAATAAATTAAGTCTATGGCTTTGGTGGTGTTGTCCCTGGCCTCCCGGCCCGTGACAAATCCCGTCTGATCCGGGTGAATCAAGTCCGGTATGAACGGGGAAAGTCTTGCCGCCAATATTTTAGCAAAAATTTTTATGTCCACGAGATATCGGGCGATAACTGGAGCATAGCAGAGGGTCCTTCCCCGCTTTGGGAATCACTGTTATATTTGCTCTTAATGCATCTTTGGGTGGTGGGGATATCGCCATGGCATTAAAAAAGGCTTTCATATGTGGCAGTAGAGATTCTTTTAATTTTTTATAATAACCAACTGTAAACCCATCTGGGCCAGGTGCCTTCCCCGATTTAGATGAAGAGAGCGCCTCTTCAATCTCTTGGTCTGAGATGGGCAGCTCCAGGGATTGCGAAACTGAGTCCGCCAATTTCGGCATGGCCGAGGATGTAATATACTTTCTTATACGTGATGTAAGTGTATTTAAAGCTACTGGCGTTTTATTCGTGTCTAGGTTGTATAAAGCGGTATAATAATGTTTGAATGCCTCAGCTATATCATGTGGAAACTTTGAGCGTTTCGAGGTACCTGGATGTGATATTTCGGAAACGTATGTAGTAGCTCTACTGATTCTAGCAGCCCTTGCCAAAGCTCTACCAGACTTATTCCCATATTCATAAAAGTGTCTACGGTATCTGGTAAGAACTCCTTTTGCCTTCTGTAGTAGAGTAGTGCGTAGCTTCTCTCTAACATCTAGTAGTTCTCTCTTCAGATCGGGGGAGGAGTGGCGTTTATGTCTAGTTTCAAGATCTCTCAATGTGGTCATAAGACCCTGGATTTCTGCCTCTCTATTTTTCTTTAGTCGGGCTCCATGTTGTATTAAGATACCTCGAACTACACACTTGTGGGCCTCCCACACCCCCCCAGGTGTCACTTCTGCGGAAACATTCAAATCAAAGTAATCCTTCAGTGTTTTGGAGACATCTGCCAGGACTACCGTGTCATCTAATAAAGAAGCATTTAGTCTCCATTGCCACTGTCTTGGAATCGGGGATTGGAGCATAAGAGAAATCTTAACCAAGGCATGGTCTGAAAAGGAGATCGGTTCGATAGAAGCATCCACCAATTGCGTCAAGTCAGTATGTCTCAGGAGAAAGAAGTCAAGTCTAGAATATACGTCATGTATTGGAGAGTAGAAGGTGTAGTCTTTTGAGGTAGGGAACAAAAGGCGCCAAGCATCAAGCAATTGGTGATCATGAAGCGCTCTGTTCAACCTTCTAATAGATGCTTTAGACAGACTGGACCTGCCTCGAGACGTGTCAAGGTCTGGGTCCAGTGTGACATTGAAATCTCCCCCTAGAACCAGCGTTCCTTCGGCGAAGACCTCGATTTTGTCCAAAAACTGCAGGAGCATTGTAGTCTGACCTGAATTAGGGAGGTATAGCGAGGCAAATGTATACATTCTGGAGGCGATCTTACCTTTAACCATGAGGAGTCTTCCATTCTCACCACTGTAGGAGTCTAGAAATTCCCATGGTATCGACCTCGATATCACGGTACTGGAGCCAGAAGAGTGTGAATTATTAGATAGACTGTGATACGATGAAGGAAACCAGTGGCTGGAGAGTTTATAAGGCTTGTTCTCGCACATATGAGTCTCCTGGAGAAAAGCAATATGTATCTTGTTAGTTTTCAAATATTTAAACAAAATAGATCTTTTCCCCGCATCATGGAGACCTTGCACATTTAGCGTGCCAATTTGTATGGCAGATAAGGTGCTATGTGTCATATTGTTCACGTCCACAAATCTAGAACCCCACGGAGGAAGGGGGGTAGAGGTTCAGGAGAGAGGGGGAGGTAAGAGGGGAGAAGGGTGTAGAAGAGATTGAAACAAAAAGACTTAAAAGATAGGAGGCAAAAAGGGGGGAAAAAGACTATATTAGTCTAAGCTGGTCGAGCCAGCGAGTCAACTCTCTCTAGGAAAAAGGAAAGGAAAGTAAGAGAGAGTCGTAGGGACCGTAACTGACCAACGGCAACGAGCCGCAGACCCAGGACTCCTATGTATCACCAAGGTCATCTCTTTACTCCACAATATCCACTTCTTTAAAAGTCAACAAGAGAAAGTTAAGACAAAAGGAGAGATAAAGCAATACAAAACCCTTAATAAATTGTTGCATATAACAATTACACTATCTTTGTATAGTAATTGTTGACAGGCAGACCAGTCCAGAGTAATTCTGGGCGAAGTCTGTGACATCAAACCTCGTATAACTCAATCAGTTCCATCAAAGGTGATCAAGATTCTCAGGTTGGTAAGTCCTCATAGGAACTTCTCCTCTGACGTCTCGGACTCGAGGACCCAGACCCCTGAGATGACGGCCGAGGGCTGCGTCTGGGCTCTCTATTTTTACCACGTGGGTCTCCTGAGTTGTACTGTGGGTCACGACGCAGCGCCGTGAATTTTTGAGACCCTCCAGAGAGAGCCAGTCAGGAACCGGGATGGCGGAATGTGTAAAAAAGCAAAAAGTTCATCCAGGTCCTCTTTCCGCCACAAATAGAACATTTTCTTTCCCTTCCTCACTATCACGTGAAAGGGATGTCCCCATCTGTATGTAGTTCCGGCTTCTTTCACCTTAAGAAGCAAAGGACGGAGTTGTCGTCTCAAGTATAATGTAAGACTGGAAACATCTGGGAACAGTCTAATGGTAGCGTCATCCTGTATTACGTTTCCATATTGCCAAGCCGCTTGGACGATGGCGTCTTTGTCCGTGTAGTTATGCAACCTACACAGGACATCCCTAGGGTTGGTAGGGTCAACAGGTGCCGGTCTGGAAACCCTGTGGATTCTGTCGACTTTATACGTTGAGTCAGGAGGTTGCTGCATGACTGTATTGAAAATATTCATAACAGTTTCTAGGAGGTCAGGTGCCAACACAGACTCAGGAATTCCTTTTAGTCTTATATTGTTACGACGTTCTCTGTTTTCCTGATCGTCTGACTGTATAATGAAAGCAACTGTATAGGCATGGGATCGTGACATCTCCTTTTCTAAAGCAGCTACTCTGTCTTCTATGGTGACCAAAGATCCCTCTGTATTGTTGGTTTTCTGTTTAAGGATATCAATGTCCTCTCTTATAGAGCTCAGTGCTCTCTCTTGGGAAGCCTCCATACGTGCCACTATATTATCTATATCTTGTTTTGATGGGAGCATAGCGATCATGTCTCTGATCGCCTGTAATTCAGACTGAGGGCCACTCTGCAGCGTGGGAGATGATACCAACAAGGGAGCCTCACCAGGGGGAACCCGCTTCCCCACCTCGGCGCCATCTTCCTCCCTCATGTCTGCAGGCTGCAAGCTGCCTGCCTGAGTCTGCTGTGGTGCCGCTCGTCTTACCGCCTCTCCTCCGGTCTGTTGTGTATCCTTGTATTGGCTCCCGGCTCCCGAGCACCGCGGGCCTCTCTGCTGGAGCGGCTGCTGTGACGGCGGAGTCTGTTTCTGAGCTGCTCCGGCCGCCATTACTGGTGAGCGCGCCGTTTTGCCACTTGCAGCCTGGAACAGTTTGGAGATGTCCGAGCGGGTCTCCTGTCGTTTTTGTGGGGCTGTATTGCTTGAGGGATCATCCACCTTCCTTCTCCTGGACATTTCAAGGCTGATAGTGGGCAAAGTCCGAGTATTAGAGTCCCGGGTCTGCAGAGCTCAGCAAAGGCACGTCTTCACCCAGCCATGGTCAGGCCACGCCCCCCAGGAACAAACTTTTTATAACCAAACATAGGTTCTGCATTTTCTGAACCTCCTTCTCCATCCACCTCTTTCCACCCCTCATTTTTCAAGCTCAGCGCAACTCGCAGGTGAGCTTGCGCTTGGTCCAACAGACCCTTATCTCTCAACTTTCCCTTCTCCTTCTGAATCAGATCGCGCCACACAGTCGGCTGCAATCTACCTGATGAGAGCAAACCAGCAAATTTGTACAATTTCTCCACATTTTTTTAATTGCCTGCCTTCCTTCCCGTGATGCCACTAACGTTTTTGCCTCTTCTACATCCTCATCCAGCTTATGAGGGACGGTCTTCTTCTGCACTACAAGACGCAACATGACTCACAATACTACGTCCCAACTGCAGCTCAGAATGCTAGCAACAATAAACAACACTGGGTCCCCACCGTCTGGAGTCTCGGCTTCCACGTACGGTGATACCTTTACCTAAGGAACACGGAGCCCAAGCGACCACGTGTTCTAGTTTGCTCTTTCCCAAGGGGCGGAACCCAAGTTCCATGTACCTTTCCCTGCGGCTTGAGGAGCTCCAACTCAACTCAACCCAGATATACTTCAATGAGTATACAGTACTTAGTACTACGTACTCCCAGCTCTACCGAGTGTGCCGCTCAAGTGCCGCACACCCTCCCCTTAAAGCACGGAGCCCCAACTCCACGTGCTCGAGTGAATACCGGGCTTATCGCCTCTGTATTCAGTCTAGTGATACGGAGCTCCAACTCAACATATCACTGCACACAGTATCCAAATTCCACGTGCAGACAAATACAAAGCCTATTGTCTCTAAACTTGTCTTTGATGCCTAAGCACAGAGCCACTACTCCATGTGCTTCCCAACGCTGGGTCTATGGACACCGCGTTCTGCCAACTAACTTACAAGTGCAGAGCCCCAACTCCATACACTGTATTATCACCCGGCACAGAGCTCCAACTCAATGTACCTCCGAACACAGAATCTGCTGATTCCATGTCCCGTTCTTTCTACGAAGTATAGAGCCAATTGGATCCACGCTCCGTCTCCGATCCAAGAAGTGAGGAGCCACAACTTAACAACACTTCTGAGGTGCGGAGCTCCTACTCAACAACACCCCTGAGTCATAAAAGCCAGCCGGCTCTTATGCTCCCCTAACACTGAGACCTAGTGCTCACAGATTACTTTGCTACGATACTTCAGTTCAGAAGAAATTCTCCTTCACTATTACATCACAGAGGTTGCGTCTCCTTTCACTTTCGTTACACCGTCCTCCAGCACACGTGCCTATCAATATACGGTTCAATGCACAATAACAGTCACGGGAAGGGTTAACAGCTACAGAATGTTAATGACCAGTGGAGGAGACGTGGTGAAAACACAGACACGCGCAGAAGGCTGCGTGACTCAAATGCTGCTGGTTCAGACGTGATGCTGGGTCAAACACGGTTTCACCACACGACCGCTTGCCCCCCGTACCCACTAGACACCCGCAGAACAATCTATAACGACTGAGACACGAGGAAGGGTCAGCACATATAAATGTGTCTTTCCACTTACCTCGTGCTCTGGAGGGTGATCAATCCTCGTCAGCCGTCACAGATCGTCCACAGATATCCACGCGAAGGTCCGGAGAGCCGTGGACCACAGATCACGCCCCACGTGCTGGGCGCCAAAAATGCAGAGGACACTTTAGTACGGCATTTACGTCTTGCTCATTCACCAGTCATTCCAAATTAAGATATGAACATATGGTACCACTATAAGAATAAATCAGACTGAAATCTGTTTCAAACTTATATTATGCTCAGAGTGATAACAAAGTAAAAAACTCAGCAGAAACAACTGCCTTGCTTCCGGGATACAACACATTTTATACTTCTAATAGACTAGGCGGGAGTATTCAAAACTGGGTGTATTAACTAGGGTGTTAGGTGGCCTGGATGCTAATATACGCGTATAGATTGGTTAATTGTAATTAGTATGTATCTATGCCCAGGTGTCCACGCCTTCATCTTCCGTGCCATCTTCAGACCAGTCACCAGCATTTCGAAGGTCATCTCCACATTCCTTATTCCGATACATCCTCAATGGGGCCCTTTATGTCCGTGATTTATCTCTTCCTTTCTCACCAGATTCACATCTCCAGATATATCTATATCCCTGTAATTTAATCTCACACACACAAAATGGCACAGAATAAAAACCTGCAATGGAATTCAAGATGGAGGCAATAGAAGGCAGACAAGATAGAGGAGGGGAGGAAAGTTAGAATAAAAGCATTAAGAAACTTCTTTCTGCTAAAGTGAGATAAGCAGACAAAGAAGAATATATATATATATATATATATAAAAAGAGAATAAAGATAAAATAGGAAATAGAGGAACAAATTAGAGAAAGAGAAATAAGAACAGAAAGATGAAGTATCAGAAGAACTATCTATATTATATATTTATAAGTAAATATGGAAAAACTTCAATATTATATTCCAAGTGTTAATACAAACATTCTAAAACATATGATTAGTCTATTAATCTATAGGAAATTGCCATATTTCCCCCACACTTGTACCCCTTCCAACGCATACAGATTGACCACATTCAGATGCCGCCCTCGAGGATTTGAATATGCACTGGTAGTCGTGGACATATTCTCTGGATGGCCATAAGCTTTCCCTGTGAAGAACCAATCTGCTAAAACCACTGCAAAGAAACTCCTCTCAGAGATAATGTGCAGATATGGAGTCCCAGAAACCCATAGAAAGTGACCAAGGGCCAGCATTCACAGCCAATCTGACCAAAGAGATATGACAGGCCCAGGGGACAGAGTTAGTCCTTCATACTCCGTATCACCCCAAAAATTCTGAAAGCAGAAACGGGGAAGCCGTGGCATGAAAGTCTTCCCTTCGCATTGTTCAGTGTCAGACACACCCCAGCTGGTGCAACTAAGCGAAGTCCCTATGAGATTTTGTTTGGGAGTGCCCCCAGACTAGGGTTGTATTTCCCCAACAGTTGACCCTACAGTATGACAGTTTGACTAAGTTTGTTACCGAATTAACAAAGCATTTGACTAAAATACATTCTCGAGTCTTTTCCTCTCTCCCAGATCCTCAAAGCTTGGAAGGAACCCATCAGATCCAGCCAGGAGATTGGGTTCTCATCAAAAGATTCAGCAGACATGCTCTTGAGCCCAGATACGACAGCCCCTTCCAAGTCCTGCTGGTCACCTCCACGACTGTGAAGGTTGAAGGAAGGCCTACATAGATCCACGCATCCCACTGCAAGAAGGCACCAGATCCAGAAGCCAAAAATGGTTGTTTTGCTCCTTAATCCTGATATACATACTCAGTATAAAGCAGGGGGGGAGCAGGTCACAAGAGGGTGGAAGGTCATGTGGAAGAGAATATGGGAGATCATACGGGAGGTCATGTTAGTACCACAGCTACAAGGGTCACATATCAGTTTGGCTTCTACACCATAGTAAATAGATGCACACGACACGAGATCTACAACAGCTATGGGTAATATGGGGGATATAGACCAGTCCAGGCAAAAGAGCGCAAAAATAAATGGGGTAGAAGCCTGCAAGACCACATGATCCTGACCAAGGGTAGATGGGAGCATAGCCAAAGCCCTAAAAGGACTCACAGACCTGTCAGAAGAATTAGCTCATAATTCTGGTGTTAAGGATCCATGGGACACTTGGTTTGGGTGGTGGGATGGATGGCAGAGAGCACTTATCAAACTAGGTTTAATAATCCTTTGTGTTCTATTCATAGTGGCTCCAATTTCATGCTGTGTAATACCTTGCATCAAGAAGATGATGTCTCGCGTCATGAAGGAGACAGTGACCACAATGTATGCAGATCTCAGAGGCCCTGATGATGAAGGGGAAATATACACCTGAAAATGATGCCATTGCCGCAAGATTCCTTGGAGAAATACGAGAACTTGAGACCCATCTTAGAATATAGAGTAGGGACAGTTTAGGGTGCGGCTAAGGCAACTGCAAAGGGATTCCGACGTTACGGTCTGTCTCAATGTTGGTGAAGTGTCCTCCCCTTTCCTCCACCTTTTCCCCCTCCGCCGCCTAGGGCAAAGATTTAGGGTAAGATTTTGAATGTCTCCAAAGAGGGGAATGTTATGGCAATAAATAGTTAATAACTTATATAAGTCTTATGGAAGTCATTCAGAAATCTTCCAGTGTGCAGACTACAGCCCCCATCCTTCCCCTCCCTTCGAATCCTACTGTCTTGGAATTAGCTGCACAGAAGTTCCTTATCAGCATGGACTGAATGTACTGTAATGTACAATTCAAGTGTAAGGTTTTCAGTCTTTTTTGCTATATCTGTTGTTATGTTTGCATTTAGTGTATTTTGTCGGCCATCTTGTTTCCTGTCATGTGTAATGACTTTTGCCCTCAACCAATATGGAGTTCTCAGCTTGTCGTCGGCCATCTTGTTTCCTGTCCTGTGCATTGACTCTTGCCCTCAAACAATATGGAGTCCTCAGCTTTGATGTCCCTGCCCTGTTTCTTGCCAATTGCCCTTTTAAACTACTTCAGCTGGTTAACCTGTGCTCCAGAATCAGGCCTGCAATCTGTCTGTGACTTGCTCTCTGAAGCCTGGATTCATTCTGCCTGGAATCATTTATGAACACAGAATCCTGGGTGCCAGCAATATCTGACAGGGAAGTAATGAACTCTGAATGCTTTCCCTGAGACTTGTACTATGCTTTAATGCTCTGGTGTCGTTGGTTGTTTTGCCTTGCACTCTGCAACTTACATTTATGTTATCCTGTTGATGCACTAACTTGTATGAAGCAATACAAGAGCTGCTTAAGAAGCGTATGTCTCATGTGTCTCATTATACCCATGCATTAGACTCTATATAGACTGTATCATATATGACAGATTCTGGAGCCATAATAGAGTCTGCTGGGTCTAGGACAGTGCTGCATCTGCTGCCACCTGTATAGAGATTTCTGGATCTTTTGCCATTGGAGAGCTGCTGCAGACCGTGGATCTGAGATATCGATATATGTGATGATAGTGGTTGTGGCTTCTCACAACCTTTCCAGGTGAGCACATTCCCTTCTTTTAAGTCAGGAGTGTTACCACAGGTAAACACTATTGTGCTCCTTTTCTTCCTTTCCAGCCTCTCTGCTGTGCAGCTTCTGGGAATATGGAGGACCCCGTTAAACATCTGTGCGACGTGACGGATTCAATCCTTGCTGACCTACAGGCATTGAAGACCAGCTTTGCAAGCCTGCGGGATCGCGGTGATCATAATCTGCAAGTGTTCGGACAAACCACGCAGGACTTACGAACCCGGATTGAGGTTCTGGAGGGACGCGTCCACATCCCAACTTCAACCCCGGTTATTGGAATCCCCAAGCTACCACCATTCCGTTTTGGCGGTGAACGGGAAAAATTCAGGGGATTCATTAATCAATGCAAACTGTTTTTTGCGGCTCATGCGCCACAGTTCCTTACTGAGCGATCTAAAGTATTGACAATAATTATGCTGCTCTCCAACAAAGCTCTCACATGGGCAAACCCCCTAATTGAGACTGACGATGACTGTCTAAATAATCTTGATGCTTTCATTTCAGCTATGGGGCAGGTATTCGATGATCCAAACCGCGGTGCTACAGCGGAATCAGCCATGTTAACTTTAAGCCAAGGTAAGCGCTCGGTAGCGGAGTATGCTTTGGATTTCCGGAGATGGGCTCTCGACACCACTTGGGATAGCTCTGCTAAGAAGTCGGTTTTCCGGAAAGGATTATCCTCTGTGATTAAGGACGAACTCGCTCGTGCCGACCCACCTACAGCATTAGGAGATTTTATCAACTACTGTATTCGGATCGATGCTCGGCTTACTGAACGCAGACAGGAGAGATGGTCGGAGATAAAGCGCACTAATCATTTATTTCCTCCCTCTCCAGCTAAGGAGTCCTTGAGCAGGATTATACGAGAACCCGAACCTGAGCCTATGCAGGTGGACTCTTTACAGAGACGGGTCAGTGATGCACGTAAGGAACATCGAGTAAAGGAAAATCTGTGTTTCTATTGCGGTAAGTCAGGACATTTCATTATAAACTGCCCCAGTCGTTCTCGTAAGACAACTGCAGCCATCATACACTGCGAGTGCTGTGAGAGGGGTTCTGTCAGGTCCGAACCACAGATCCCAGAGAGAGTAGAGATACAGACATTGATTACTCAGACTTGAACTCTGTTATCTCTGAGCCGGATGCACGTGTTACTGCAGCAGTTTTTCAGGTTTTTTCAGCGGTTTCCCAGCTGAGTTGTAAGAACAACAATTCTCATTGCTTTATTCCCCTCAAGCTCAGGGTTCACTCTGTCTGGGTATCTACCTCCGCTATGATTGATTCAGGGGCAAGCGGCAATTTTATGGACATCTCCTTCGCTGAGAAACTTGGAGTACGTTCAGTAAAGAAGGCTACTCCTGTACAGATGGAGACCGTAGATGGCTCACTGTTAAACTCTGGACCAGTGGATCAGGAGACGGAGCCCTTGAAGGTCCTCATGGGTAATGACCATCAAGAGAGTCTGTCATTTATGCTCATCTCTTCTCCTCATTTCCCTATTATTCTAGGACTGCCGTGGCTGCAGGCTCAGAATCCTACGATTAACTGGGAAACTAAAGAACTGCACTTTCCAGAGAAACAGATAAGTCCAGAAGCTTCAGTCTGCTCCATTCCTAAAGGACCAACATCAGTCTCTGAGCTACCAGCCATATACCGTGAGTATGCTGACGTGTGTGACAAAAGGAACGCAGACCTGCTACCCCCTCACCGTCCATATGACTGTCCAATAGACCTGTTACCAGGTGCGGGAATACCTTTTGGCAAGATTTACTCTTTGGCAGGGCCTGAGCTAAAGGCTCTCAAAGACTATATAGACGAACATCTAGCCAAGGGCTTCATACGCCCCTCTTCATCTCCTGCTGGTGCACCAATCTTCTTTGTGAAGAAGAAAGATGGATCTCTTAGGCCCTGTATAGACTATCGGGAGCTCAATAAAATCACGATCAGAAACCGTTACCCACTACCGTTGATCCCTGAATTATTGGAGAGAGTACGGCATGCAAAACTCTTTACAAAGTTGGATCTCCGTGGGGCCTATAACTTGGTCCGCATTAGACCTGGGGATGAATGGAAGACAGCTTTCAGGTCACGCTACGGACACTTTGAATATCTAGTAATGCCATTCGGTTTATGTAATACTCCAGCAACTTTCCAACATTTGGTGAATGACGTTTTTAGGGACCTCCTGGATACATTCATTGTTATTTATTTGGATGATATTTTGATTTTTTCTAATTCCACAGAGGAGCATCACAGACATGTGAAGATGGTCTTAGAACGCCTTCAACAACACCATCTGTATATCAAACTGGAGAAGTGCGAATTCCATCGAACGGAGATCCAATTTCTGGGGTATGTAATGTCATCACGAGGAATTAGTATGGATGAGGGTAAGATCCAAGCCATTAAAGCCTGGCCGGTCCCCAAGAATGTGAAGGAGGTCCAGCGCTTTATAGGGTTTGCTAATTTCTACAGGCGTTTTATCAGGAACTTTTCTGAGGTTGTGTCTCCCATTACACGGCTTACCCGCAAGAACTCTGCTTTTACCTGGACCCCCCAGGCTCAAGAAGCATTTTCCCGTTTGAAAGAGAAATTCACCACGGCACCTATTCTGGTGCATCCTAACCCTGAACTGGCCTTCATAATAGAGGTGGATGCCTCAGACAGTGCCATCGGAGCTATCCTCTCCCAGAGGACAGGTGAGAAAGAAGTCTTACATCCCTGTGCTTTCTTTTCCCGGCGGTTGTCTCCTGCAGAACGGAACTATGATGTGGGTAATAGAGAATTGTTGGCCATCATCGCAGCCTTCAAGGAATGGAGACACCACCTTCAGGGAGCTGCGCAGCAGATAATCGTGTTGACTGACCACCGCAATCTTGAGTTTATCAGATCGGCTAAGTGCTTGACTCCTCGCCAGGCTCGTTGGAGTCTTTTCTTAAACCAATTCAGTTTTGTTATCTCCTATAGGCCAGGATCGCGTAATGGAAAGGCCGATGCGTTGTCTAGACTCTACTCAACTGAGACAATTCCACTCACGTCTCGTAAGACTGTTATCTCTGATTCCAGGTTCCTGGGAGTGCTTCATAATCAAGACTTGCTTAACGACATCAAGGAAGCATACCATACGGATCCCTGGCTGGCACAACCGTCTTGTGAAGTAAGTCTTGTATATAAGAACGGTGTGTGGATTCAGGGGCAACGCCTGTATATTCCTGAAGCAGTCAGGGTGAGAGTACTGCAACTCGTCCACGATTCTAAGATAGCGGGGCATAGAGGAGTTCTGAAGACTCAAGAATTCCTGTCTCGCTTCTTTTGGTGGCCCACATACAGAAGAGATGTTCTAGGTTACGTCACTTCTTGCGAAGTCTGTGCCAGATGCAAGACTCCACGATCTTCGCCTACGGGTCTATTACAACCCCTACCCGTTCCATCCCGTCCATGGGGATCCATATCTATGGACTTCATTGTGGAGTTGCCAACCTCTCAAGGGAAGAACACAGTTCTGGTGGTGGTGGATCGGTTAACAAAGGCAGCCCATTTCATTCCATGTGTTGGTCTACCCACTGCGAAACACACATCGGACTTAATCATTCAAAATGTGTTTCGCCTGCATGGCGTACCGGATGAGGTTGTATCTGATCGAGGGGTGCAATTCACTTCAAAGTTTTGGCAGCACTTCTGTGCTGCGTTGGACATCAAAGTTAACCTGTCTTCTGCCTTTCATCCGCAGACAAATGGACAAACCGAGCGGACTAATCAGACCCTAGAACAGTATCTCCGCTGTTTTATCTGCCACCTACAAGATGACTGGGTGGATTTGCTTCCACTGGCTGAATTCTCTTATAACAACTCACAGAGCGCTTCCACCAAGCAGTCACCCTTTTATGCCAATTTGGGTTATCATCCTAACATCCTTCCTCGACTTCCCATAGATTCACCTCTTCCAGCTGTAGCCGACAGAATCACCTCTCTACAAAGGAACCTCGATCTGCTTAAAGAGAATCTGGAATCCGCTCAGGACAGGTATAAAAAAGCGGCAGATAGGTTTCGTAAACCTGCACCAACCTTCAAGGTAGGAGATTTGGTCTGGCTGTCAACTAAGAACCTTAAATTGAGAGTACCATCATCCAAATTGGGTCATAAGTACGTTGGGCCCTATAAGATTAATAAGCTCGTCAGCAACGTTGCCTGTCGCCTTCAACTTCCAAGATCTATGAGGATTCACCCTGTGTTTCACGTTTCTCTACTAAAGGCTGTGACTCCCAATTCATTCCCGGGTCGTTCTTCTTCCCCTCCTGCTCCGGTACTCATCGATGGCCAGGAGGAGTTTGTCGTGGAAAGGATCCTGGACTCCAGCTTGCGTAGAAACGGGGTGCAATACCTGGTAAAGTGGCAGGGCTATTCTTCTGAGGACAACTCGTGGGAGCCGGCCTCCACTCTCCATGCTCCTCGGTTACTCCGCCAGTTCCATCGGAGATACCCGGGAAAGCCTGGACTGGGGCCATCCAGAGGCTGTCCCTAAGGGGGGAGTAATGTAAGGTTTTCAGTCTTTTTTGCTATATCTGTTGTTATGTTTGCATTTAGTGTATTTTGTCGGCCATCTTGTTTCCTGTCATGTGTAATGACTTTTGCCCTCAACCAATATGGAGTTCTCAGCTTGTCGTCGGCCATCTTGTTTCCTGTCCTGTGCATTGACTCTTGCCCTCAAACAATATGGAGTCCTCAGCTTTGATGTCCCTGCCCTGTTTCTTGCCAATTGCCCTTTTAAACTACTTCAGCTGGTTAACCTGTGCTCCAGAATCAGGCCTGCAATCTGTCTGTGACTTGCTCTCTGAAGCCTGGATTCATTCTGCCTGGAATCATTTATGAACACAGAATCCTGGGTGCCAGCAATATCTGACAGGGAAGTAATGAACTCTGAATGCTTTCCCTGAGACTTGTACTATGCTTTAATGCTCTGGTGTCGTTGGTTGTTTTGCCTTGCACTCTGCAACTTACATTTATGTTATCCTGTTGATGCACTAACTTGTATGAAGCAATACAAGAGCTGCTTAAGAAGCGTATGTCTCATGTGTCTCATTATACCCATGCATTAGACTCTATATAGACTGTATCATATATGACATCAAGGCTAAATTGAAATGCTAACTAACACACAGAATGAATTGTTTTTCAGAATAAAATGTAGATTAAGCATAATATCATGCAATCACCTAGAAACCCCTAAGGAATGCCCCTTTAATGATAAGTAATAAAACTGTTAACCCCTCCTAAAATAAAGGTCTTTGTCATTAAGCTCTCCTTTGACATGGGTGTCAGCATGGTCTTTCAGTGGCGTGCACACACACTCGGACAAAGCATCCAATTTGGCGGCAGACAATTAAGATGACATCCCACCCGAAAGGTGTGGAGGGCATCCATTACAGTGGCTGTATTACCTAAGGTTGCCCCTAATGAATTACTGGTGGACAGGATTCATAGGATACCAAAACCAAAGCATGTAGACCCTACTTTGCCTAGAGACACCATGGCACGCATAAATTTCTTTACTACGAAGGACATGTTCCTATACCAACTTAGGAAGGCCCCCATGTTGCCTGAGGAATTCAAAAATGTACAGGTCTTCCCAGACCTTTCTGCGGCAACAATGGGAAAGAGAAGAGAAGTTGCCCATGTGTGTAGGGCACTGAGCGAGGCCGGTACACGGTATAGATGGGGCTTTAACCCGGTAAAGCTACTAATCCTCCGTGACAGTAGCATGGTGTTGTAATTTACTCCCAAACAAGCAGAAGAGAAACTGACATCCTGGAAGATTGCCTATGCTCCAAGACAACCCGCTAAAAGCAAGAAAATTGCTCAGGACTGGGTTACGACCTGATTTTTGGAGGAAAATCCCTCTGATAAAGGCCTTGTGGGAAGCCCACAAAGTGTCATCAGCGACTTCAGCATTGGCATTAAGTTGAAAAAACTCGGCTAGACTTCTCCTCACCTCATCGTCCACACCCTCAGCTGATAGGTCAGTGTTCAGTCTCCAGCTTTGTGCGGGGGGTTGGTCTATCGATCATTTTTAGTTTCAGACTCACTGGAGCATGGTCAGACCAAGTAATAAGTCCAACGTCCGCAGAGACACGGGTCGGAGGGTGTTGTCATCCACCAGAAAATATTCTATTCTGGAGTACGACCTATGTCTGTGCGAGGAGGAGAAATCCTTTTCCTGCACATGTAGATAGCGCCACACATCATGCAGCCACATCAACCGGCATAAAGGACCGAGTTCACGTCTACCCCACGAAGACCGAGGCAAACAGTCTAAACTCACGGGACATAATGGAATTCAAATCCCCACAGATTTTCATATCTCGGGCCACCTCCATAACTGGTTTGAGGAAACTTTTACGGTATTTTACCTGAGAACAATTTGGCACAAAAACATTTGCAGTAGTCACTTCCACCCCAGAAATTAAACCTGAAAGGATTATAAATCTACCAGAGGAGTTCACAACCAAATGCGTTAACGTGAAACCGACTGACAAACCCACCTTTTTAGAGGAACAATTGGAGAAGAAGGCTGTTGAAAAATGCTGATGACGGAGTCAGTGATTGTCCTCTTGTAACAAGTGTGTCTCCTGGACACATAATATGTCCGCCTTGTATTTGCACGCCTCCCTCCAGAATAAGGACCATTTCGCTGGGGAGTTCAATCCACGCACATTAAAGGATAGTATTTTCACACTGATCATGAATGTACAGCAAACTACAAAACATTTCCATCAAAGGATGCATTGCAGGACTGACAAGGGTAGAAAAGGTGGGGGAAGTCGAAATCAACATTCAACGGACAGACATATAAAAAAGACATATATGTAAACCAAAACAACCGGCTGAAAAACTGCCAGCAGGGGCAAACAGAACACATGCGCATTGAAGCACAGTAGTCATGCCAGAGTATAGGGTCCAGATGGTAAAGTGTGACCAAAAGATGGGGACCCATGGGCAAATTCCTGTCACTAGTAAGAGTCCGACCATAGCCGACAATAATGTTCATAGATTTCCTTGGATGAAGTGCCTCTCTGTCCTCGCTGCTGCTCCAGGACCGAAGGAACCAAGACACAGGGATGTCTGGATCGACTTATGCTTTTATTGTCCTACGATCATACACATGGAGTACTTGAGTATGATTTTGATGTTCCCTGAGGAAGGAGCTCGGTTTGTGGCTCCGAAACGCGTAGGACAATAAAAGCATAAGTCGATCCAGACATCCCTGTGTCTTGGTTCCTTCGGTCCTGGAGCAGCAGCGCGGACAGAGAGGCACTTCGTCCAAGGAAATCTATGTTGTGACCACGGTTATCTGTGGGAGTGCGGTCCCTGCAGCAGCTGCTTTATCGCTTTTTAACCAGTTGTGGGTCTCACAACTGGACAAGGTGAGCAATTCCACATCGCAAGCTGACAGTGTTTAATTAAGATAAGACCCTATTTGCGCATTCTTATTTTACAGACAATAATGTTCAGGGAGAGAAAAAAAAATCATCTCATGAGCTCCACTGAGCTCAAGATGATGAGGGGCCATCAACCAGAGGGGACTATCAGCCCACTTTCTCCCACTCCTGGGAGGTCTTGGTGTTGCATCGTGCTGAGCTAGAGCGAGGTGAGGTCTCCCCTGAGTCAGGCAGCATGTTCCACAATTTCAAAGCTTTTTCAGGAGCTTGGGGGATTGAAAGGATTGATTAGCACCTTTGTGCAGGAATTTCACCCTGACTGGGGAGCCCCAGCTGTAAAGGATCCCTTTCTCACTAGGGATTTTGCAGAAAGGAGCAAATTCTCTCTGCTTGGCCAGAGTGCCTGCACATAAGTCTGGATTGACTGAGAAAGCAGCATAGGACACAGGGAGGGTAGGTTGTTTCCTCATGGCTTGGAGCATGGCTTCCTTCGCCTTAAAGTTAAGCATACACACCAGAACATACCTTGGGAGAGACTGTTTGATATGAGAAGGTTTAGGCAGTCTATATAGGTGCTCTATCCCCAATTCACTCACTGGTGTGTCTGGCAGAACTTGCCTTGCTGAAAGCTGTTATGCTGGTAGACAGATCTATATCAGCTACTGCTTCAGGCAAGCCCCTCACTCTGATGTTACATCACCTCATTTTGTCCTCCGAGTCCCATACCTTAAGTTAAGTTGTTCCATAGTGCTGTCCATCACTGCAAAATCATCTGCAAGATTATTGTGAGCATCTTTTCCTCCATGTGTGAGGTACATTCACCCAGGGACACCATCTCAGCATTCAGTTCCCCCTACATACCTCACATATCCTCCTGTAGAGATCGTCTCGGGGACCCAAAGAGGCTGTGCAGCATGCGCTGTGTGACCTGGGCATCTTCATCATCCCACTCTGGGCTCCCCGCTGGGCTGGGCTGTGTGAGGCATGAGAGGAGGCTCCAGGGGACCGGGGAGCAGGTACCATGCGCTGTGGAGGCTCGGAGTGCTGCTCCACTGTCAAGACGTCGTCACTTTCTGGGCTTCTGTGCGCCGTTCGGTGGGCGCCTCGACATGATCCGGGTGCCACCGGTGTCCCAGCACTTCAAAGAGATATTATGTGGTTGTGAATCGCCGCTTTTTAGCCGGTAAGCAGTATTGCCTTAGGGAGCTTCTGGCTTATGCAGCTGGCGCCATTATCTTCCAGGCCACGCCCTTGTTGATCAGACATTTCTGAATGTGGCGATACCAAATATGTGTTTTTTTTTCAATAGCTTTATTTACAATTATGC
Organism: Allobates femoralis; assembly: GCA_033576535.1. Classification (NCBI taxonomy): domain Eukaryota; kingdom Metazoa; phylum Chordata; class Amphibia; order Anura; family Aromobatidae; genus Allobates; species Allobates femoralis. The sequence goes on along the minus strand of JARQOC010000004.1, from coordinate 221,219,023 downwards.
AAAAAGAGGACAATTTGAACTTTTGTGGGGTTTTTGTTCATACTTTAACATTTATTTATTTATTTTTTATATTTTACTTGGTCCACCAGAGGAGGAAGACCCACACGGCAGCGGTAATGCCAGCACCTCCACTGACGAACCAAACACCAGGATTGTTCAGGAGTATGCAACCTGAGAAGGTGAGAAAGCAGTTAAAGTGCACAAGTGCATTGGGATAAAGAGTCAGACACAGTGGCGTAACTTCAGGCCCAGGGGCCCCAATGCGAAAGTTCCAATGGGGCCCCCAATTATCGCAAATCTTTAATAGTAATAGTCTTTTTCTATAGGCCAAAGGGACTTTCGGGGCCCCCCTAGGCTGCAGGGCCCGGGTGCGATCGCAACCCTTGCACCTATTGTAGTTACGCTCCTGGTCAGACAATAGGGTACAAGTATTCAGTTTCTTACCCAGCAGATTCAGGTCAGACGACCATTACACTCAGTGCTGTGTGCAGCCTTGCCCAAGTTATAACTGAAGGAATTATGAATGCTAGACACCAGCCCCAATCACTAACAACCTCCTTTCTCACAGAGGGAGTGACCACTGGTTGTCCTGCAAACACAATGGGTTCCACATAGGGCACAGTTCACACAGGTTTGCACAGTGTATGCCCAGCCTCTTACATTAGCCCCCTTCTCAGTAGACGGGCTGTTACGGCATTCAACACCGCTACCTGCATCGGAACAAACGCTTCCATATGGCCCAGCTAAAAGGTCGTTATCAATTTGTATTCCCAAATTCTTCTCTCTCTCTGTGATTTGAAGTTGCTTTTTAAGATGAGCAGACTAATATCGGCTTCACTGTGGTCAGGGCAGGAAAATTGTTTTGCTACAGGTAGATTCATACACTTTTTTCTTTTATTGAGTGTCGATGAGATTTTTGCCCGGTCTCCCCTACGTACATGCCACCTGTTGGACATTTGGTACATATGATTAAATACACCACATTGCTTGTAGTGCAGCTGAAGTTACCTGGGATCATGTAGTCCTGATCTGTCCCAGGAATCTTTATCTTGTCCGTTGTCATTATAGATGGCTGGTTTTGCACCTGTTCTGGTTGCAGGGAAAGGTTCCTGTTGCAGCTTTGCATAGCTACAACTTTATAGCTTTATTCTTCAAATGTGGAGCTTTACATACTGTGTTAGGAGTTGTCTTTTTAATTACATGAGGTCATAGAAATATTTGAAGCTTCATCTGTATTGTAAACAGATCATTATAGAATTAGGAAACCATGATTTTTGGGAAAATCTATTTGTCTGCTATTGCTTCTTAGGTTTAAGATCTCTACAATCCATGTTTTAAAGCCTGAACAAAGTTTTGGACTTTGTCAAGTGTATTAACACCTTCCACTTTAGTAATCAGAAATTAAAGGAATGACAATAATTTATCATCTGCCACAGGTCAACAGTTGGCAATTCTACTGCTGGAACCCTCACCAATAGAAAGAAGCACTTTTATCGCCATTAAAACCTGCAGCAGTACACATGCTTGACCGACACTCGAGTCATTCTCTATGGAACTGTTGAAGCTCTATATTCAGTTTATTCTGGCAGTCTCATAGGGGATGACTGGAGCAACAGTCGAGCATATATGTTACATTGATGTAAAGCATTTATTCCAGTGACTTAAAGTTTTTCAAACTAGCTCAGCTATAGCTTTGATCAGCTTTGGATGTTCTAAATCATTCGGGAGTGGCTAAGCTCCATCACACGGATGAGAGACATAGATCTGACAGCCTTAGCTGTCTGAGCGTCAGAAATCTGCTGAGGGTAGGAAGATGGTGACTGCCCACAGATGGTGGCTGTCAGAGATCTAGGTCAAAACTGTCAGGAAATCCACCATGGTTACATTCAAAACCTATTCAAATGTTCAGATACAGAACAAAGTTGAATGTTTCTGAAAGCCATATTTGTTAGCAATTAGTGAAGCATTTTTATGATAATGTAATCAGATTCAATACTTTGACTTCAGGGAGTGTACCAGTGCCTCTCTGAACCTGTAAAGCCCAGATCCATATTATGCAGAAAGAAAACTTGATGAGTGATTAACTTCCACCCTAATTGTAGAGAACAAGTCTGCAGTATACAATCTAATGTTCCCTATTTTGTTCTGCATCCATATGTCACAATATTTCTGCTCTCTGGATACTATTAAGAAATGAACAATGTGCAAAGATTTATTATGTTGATATGTGCCATATAGCGCTATTAATTCCAAAGCTCTTTACATTAATCATCATCACTATTTACATTGAGGCTCACAATCTAAATTCCCTATCAGTATGTCTTTAGAGTGTGAGAAGAAATTGGAGTACCCGAAGGAAACCCAAACAAACACAGGGAGAACATACAAACTCCTTGCAGATGTTGTCTATTAAATGTAAATCATTAATGTCAGTTTGACGATAAATAGTCCTGAACCTACGGAGTACTGATATCCTTTAAATAAATATTCAGTGTCAGAATTATGCTTAATTTTGATACAAACATTTTATTATTTAGCTTTTCTAAACCTTGTAGCCTTCTCCTAAAGAACATATGGCATATTTGACCTTCCATATTATGTGTTAATCCAGACCTTAATTAGTCCTTGCCTGAAATTGTATCTTAATAACACCTTCACAGCCATTTTTGTTTTTAATTCCCTTACTTCCAATAGCTATAACTTTCTTTATTTTTACAACCACATCATTTTTTAAAATATTTCAAAAAGACAAAAAAAAGATGTCAAGCTTCGCTGTATTGTTTATCTCTAGGCAGGTACGGCTTACCACCCACCCCCAGCTCCTTAGTTCCATCCGGCTAATAATCCAAATACAGGGTTCCCTTTTTTTTAAATTATTTCTTGAAATAATTAAAAAAAAACAATGTGGAGGTTTGCAGTATTTTTGGTTGCCATCCAGGTACAACTAGGCAGCTGGGGGTTGCATTCCTCAGCATGGGGGGGCCCAAGCATTCTGGGTCCAACGCTGTGAATTGCAGGCCACAGCTTCCCCAGAAAATGGCACATTCATAAGAAGTGCCATTTTCTGGCGCTGTACCCCGGACTCCGTTGCTCTGGTGCTAGTGGATAATAAAGGGGTTAATGCCAGCTTTGTATTGGAAGCTGGCACTTAGCCAGAGGTTCGTAATGTCAGGCCAATGTTAGACACAGCCTTTAGTAACCTCTATGTAGATATTAAATAAGACACCACACTGTGAAAAATATTTTATTTAAATGTGAGCACACAGACAAAAATAATTTATTTGAAAAAAAACCACAGAAACATGTCCCTCATTAACCATGTTTATTACCACCAGAACAACCCTCCAGGTGAAATGTCTAGCCACTGTGGAAGCAGGGTGATGTCACAGTAAGGTTTAACTGAGTTCAGTGCCAGCAAAGCAGCTGAGCTCAGACCTTGGGTGAACTTATCTGTGACACCCTGTTCGGTAGATGATAAAATGTATGAGTTGTTTCCAGGTTACGTGAACAGTCAATTACAGACGATCACTCTCTGTGACAGTGTCTGTGATTGGCTGTTCCGTCCATCAGAATACTCAGGAAGTTAATGAGCGGCCCCAGAAGTACAAGCGCGTGGATGCTGTATGAGCTTATGTTTGAACAGTGTTTTCTTTGTTTTTACAACCCCCCAGCTGAACGCAAACCTGAACTGTAACACAGACGTCTCAGGAATGTCCGCGTTCGGGATCTGTGCCCGAACACTGTGTTCGGTACAGACCCAGAAATTAACAGTTCGAGTTCGCCAATCCCCAATTAACAGTTGTTATGGGGAATAAATAGTTAATGATTTATATTATTTATTAGAAGACATTCAGAATTCTCTTAGAAAGGGCTAGAGGCCTGTTTGTAGGAAAAGAGCCTTGGCCTTGCTCTTTCCCCTCTTTCCCCTAATGTTTTGATTTAGAGGTAGCCGTATAGAAGTTATAGAAGTTCTTATCAACATGTTCTGAACGACCTGTACGACTTCAAGGCTAGTTAAACTAACTACCACGCAGAAAATATAATTAAATGTTTTCCAGAATAAAATGTATATTCAGCATAAAATGACGCAATTATCTAGTCACACCCCTCTGCACATTCCTTTAAGGATAAGTAATAAAACTGCTAGCTTTCCCTTTACTAAAGGTCTTTGTCATTAAGCCTCTACATTGACAACGTGTCAGCGTGGATTCTTTCGTGACGTGCACACACGTAGACAAAGCATCCAATTCGACGGCAGACAATTAAGACGACGGCCTCACCCGAAAGGTGTGGGGGGCATCCATAACACAGTGATATATATGCCCACAACCTTTCCTGTGATGTATATACTGCAGGCCCAGCATCTCTTGTGTAATATATACTGCTTGCCTCCTGTGATGTATAGTTCAAAGGAAAAAGAACACTGTACACTCCAATAGTGATAACAAAATACTCGTAATCACTATAGTTATAACGAGTACTTTGTAATACTTGCGTACTCATCCGAGTAGCAAGTCCAATGTTAGTCAATTAGTGATAGGCTCCGCCCACCCACAGCCGGCCATAAAACAAGCATTTCCGGGACAGGATGGGAGGGTGGGCTTTTTTGAGTTTTCACTGCATAAAACACCTTGCTGTGCCCCCCCAGTGAGAGCGTTCTGACTCCCTTGTGTACTGAAGGGAGCTGTCAATATGTGTCATATGATTCACAATTGACACATCACTCACAAGCACCAGAGTTACTCTCCAAGTAACTAGTATCGCGAATACTGTACTATTCATGTGAGCATTGAATAGTTTCGATTACACTCACTATCATCCCTACACTCCAAATAGACCCTATATAGTCCTCATATTTGTCACTGGCTATATATACCATAGAAACCTAGAAAGAAACCATGACTAAAATTTGCACTGAAATTGTATTTATTTTATTTAAGCAAATATCCAATAATAAATTCAACAATAGCTATAACGTGACCTAAATACACTCAGAAAGAGGGAGTACAAAAAATATGGAGGAAGCAGTGGATGTTACAATGCTGTTAAAAGGGTACAGCAGTCAGTGTCATAGTAAGTTATGGTACAAGTATAAATCAAATGTCATATATGACTAAATTCACTCTAACAACCATAATATAACCTCATGATCAGTACAACCAACATTACCTCATCAAGGGGAACCTATCCATTATATATGGACTATGATATACATGCTATTTAGGTTAAACCCATATAAAACCTAGTGAGCTAATATTAGTTGTCAGTTACAATTGGCTCCAACCCAAGCCCAGGTAGAAGAGGCTTTAATAATAAAATAGCCTCAATAGGGAGATTCATATACTGTACCTGAGGTCATGATGTGTAACGGACACCAGATGTCCCTCACTTGCTGCCCATGCCTCAACGCGTTTCACCACACAACCAGGGGTTTCATCAGGAGGTACAAGTGTGTGCTAACGCTGGCATTTTATAGCTACGTAATTCATCCCTAATGCATCGCACCTGCCGCCTGCTTGATAGCGCTTCCGTCCTCAGTGTTGCTCCCAGTGCATTTTGGGAAGCACGTAGCGCCCGCCCACCAGTCACATGAGTGGTGATGCGGATGTCACCTAGGAAACGAGACGCCAAAGCGCTCGTCACCCAGCGAAATTGGCACTCCCACAAATCACAGGAACAGCACAAGCAGCAGTAGCGCTGCAGAAAGACAGCGGTATATCTTTAATGGGCTACTGTAAGCAAATAATCACCAAATTTTGGTTCAAAGTCATCCAACTACTATAACTGTGAATTAGCCATATATAGAAAAGGTGTAGCTAACCAATACATTTTGCCCCATGTCTTAAGCAGCATTAGACAACAATTATGCCACAAAAGAAACCACTCTTAACCGGTCTCATATTTTGTACACTATAACTATAACTATAGGCACCTAATAGCCACTAGCCTGCACCCGGTCACAATTTCTCCACCACTCCACATCTTCTCTCTCTTTCTGACCCTGACTACATCGCATCCCCCTGCTGCATCTCATCCCATTCGCCTGGACTTGGTATGAATTCATTTGCATTGAACATACCCCCTGCATCTGACCCCTGGCTCCATCTCATACCCCTGCTGCATCTAATCCCTACGTGCTGTGCATCTGCCTGGACTTGGTTTGTCTTCATCCGCATTGCACATTCCCCGCTGCATCTGACCCCTGGCTGCATCTCATCCACCCACTGCACCTCATCCCTACGTGCTGTCCATATGTCTGGACTTGGTACGACGTCATCTGTATTGCTCATCCCCCGCTGCTTCTGGCCCCCGCTGCATCTAATCCCTGACTGCTCACAATGTTTCCTCTTATTTTCACCCTCACTCCCATGCTACTTCACTTCCTATTAATCCCTCTAATCCCCCCACCCAGTAATAAAGTAGTGCTCTCTCCCTCCATCCTACCCAGTGATCTCTCCTCCTCCTCTGAACTATTCCTTCACACACAGTCCCGTGTCTTCAAACATGCACGCACGCAATGTGCCCTCTCCTGCTCTCACCTCCTAATCCTCTCGCTGCTTCTCTTACTTGCTGGTGATATATCCCCGAATCCTGGTCCCCCCCCTGTCACATCTCCACAATCACCCCTCACCCACATCCACTCCCCAACACACTCTCAGAACCTCCACAACCTTACACCCATTGCTCCAGCCATTGCTGCTCTGGTCCCTCTATCCGGAGCACGATGGAATGCTCACTCAGCATGCAACAAACTGCCTTTCGTCCATAACCTTTTCGTCACTAACAAACTCTTATTCCTTGGCATCACCAAAACATGGCTCACCCCCTCTGACAATGCCTTCCCCACTGCACTCTCCTACGACGGACTCACCCTCTCCCACCCCCCACCCTAACGACAAGCATGGTTGAGGAGTCGGCCTGCTCCTGTCTGACAGGTGCTCCTTTACCCCAACTACACTGCCACCCTCTGCCAACCTCCCCTCTTTCGAAGTTCACTCCGTCCGCATCTTCTCCGCCTGCAGCCTCCAGCTGGCCATCATTTACCACCCCCCTGGATCTACACCCTCCTTTCTTGACCACTTCACCACCTAGCTTCTCCACTTCCTCTCCAACATCCCCTCTATCATCATAGGTGACTTCAACATCCCCATTGATATCCCCCACCCTGCTGCCTCCAGACTTTTATCACTGACCACCTCCTTTGGGCTTTCCCAATGATCCTCCTCAGCCACTTATAAGGATGGCCACACGTTTGACCTTATCTTCACCCGCCTTTGTTCCCTCACCGACCTCTCAAACTCTCCCCTCCCCCTATCCGACCACAACCTGCTGACTTTCTCCTCCCTCTCCCCTCCTACCACTCTCCTCCCTCTCCAGAAACTCTCTCATCCCAGCAGAAAACGTAAACTTATTGATTACCACTCATTCTCTGAGTCCCTTCTCCCTTTCACAGACTTGGCTTCCTCACATGACGCCAACTCTGCTGCCACCCTCTACAACATCACAATAACTGCAGCTCTTGACCTCGCAGCCCCCCTCACTTACAAGAAAACCCGAACACACAGGCAACCCTGGCTCACCACCCTCACTAAAGAGCTGCGTCGAGCATCCAGAGTGGCCGAGCGGAGATGGAAGAAATCCCACTCCGCGATGCACTTCGCCATGTATAAACAGTCCCTCTCCAACTTCAAGCCCGAACTCACCAACACAAAACAAGCCTACTTCTCATCTCTAATTACCACCCTGTACCACAACCCCAAACAACTATTCAATACGCTCAACTCCCCACTCCATTCCCTTGCACCTCCTCCCTCTCCCCTCATCTCTGCCGACAACTTTGCCTCCTTCTTCAAACATAAGATCGACAAAATCAGAGAAAATTTCGACCCACTGTCAACCGGCCGTCCCCCATCACCGCTCAGCCCTCCTCATCCAAAGGAAGCTTTTCCACCATGACAGAGTATCAACTCTCCTCCCTTCTGTAAGGATCATACCTCACCACCTGTGCCCTCATCCCACTCCACTCCAACCCCATCCCAAACCTCACCACTGTCCTCATTCCTGACCTAACCCACCTCTTCAACCTATCACTCACTACCAGTGTCTTCCCCTCATCCTTCAAACATGCCTTGATCACAGCCATCCTCAAAAAATCCTCCCTCGATCCAGCATCTGTTTCGAACTATCACCCCATACACTGTTAACCCTTTGAACCGCGCTGTCATTAAATGACAGTGCAATCCAAAGCACCTGGCACTCTTCCCTACCAGGATCGCAGGTCCTTTGAAGCAATCATGGGACCTGCATCCCTTTATCTGGATAGCCCTCATATGTCTATATTGACAGAAAAATAAAAAAGTTACAGTTCTTGGAAGAAGGGGTGAAAGGGTTAATCTACTGATTTTTAGATTCCTTGAATATCACTTTACAAAGCTTTATTGGAAAATGCCTTGTCAGGCTGCAAACGTGGTTCTATCTAAATTTGTAAAAAGATTGTGTTCTTTAAGTTAGCAGGACAAAGCCAGTCAGTAGACAAGCTCATCAAACTGAAAATATTCTTATTTTCTAATTCTGATGTATTATACTTGAGATATAGAATAGTGTGTCCCACAATTTAAATGCAAAAAATCTTTTCAACACTTCATCACCTACAGCCACTTCCACACATTATTTTTATCAGGAGTGGAGCAGAAACAGAAATACTATAATAGACAGATTTGCATGTATTTGTTGGTTCCACTCCTGGAACCTGGATTCCAAAATATTTGGGAAAGTGATCTATAGTTTATCATGTACACTTCATTGTTTACTGGAATGAACATTCTCATTACTTTAATATGTGTGTGTAGGGGCATCATTTTGATGCAGTATGTGTACTGCAAAGATTGTTCCCTGATTCTCTGAGCTCTCAGTCACACTTACCTGACAGGTGATAGTAATCCGGATCAGACAGAGGATGGAGAATTACATGAGGTAGAATTATAGACACCACAGTCTAGTGCAAGTAACAATCTTAATCCCATGTCCTCATTGCACATTAGCTAAAGCCTCTACACTGATGTCACATAGTAACATTTTATCCACAGAGTTTATAGACTTCCAACTGAGGGTTGACCTTAATGGACAGGTGCATAACTATAAAAGACGGATTTAATTCTACTAACAAAAATAAAGGCAGAAATAGCAATAAATGGTACATGTAACTCAAATTAATCTGAAAAACGGTCTCTTCTAAATTTGCAATTTTTCTTTTTTTAAACTTTTACTGGATTTAATAGTGAAAGGTTGAATGTTTAATTAAGATCTCGCCTAGTATAAGGTCTGATGACCTATATTCCCAAGAAATGTATTCGAGCAAGCTCCTTAAAGGGTCCTGTCACACTTTTTACATGCTAAACCTGGCCAAGTTATGAGAACATTGCTGAAATCTGAATAGAATTTACATTTCTTATCTCCATTTTGTAGATATTGGCGTGTAAAGTTTATATAATGATTTTCTCTTTTTCCAAGGTGGCATTAGAGATTCTTCTCTGCCCAAGTCATCACACTGCCTCCAGCATGTTCTACAAAGGACATGGTATGCTTTGGATTATGAGCCATTCCATGCCTCCATACTTTCTTCTTCCCATCATTTTGGTACAGGTTGGTCGTAGTTTCAACTGTCTCAAGAATGCTTTTCGAGAGCTGGTTGGCTTCTTTAGATGTTTTTTTGCAAAGTCTAATCTGGCCATTATATTTTTAAGTCTGATTATTGGTTTGCGCTTGTGGTGAATCCTTTGTATTTGCTCTCATGAAGTTGATTCTTTATAGTAGACATACATACTGAAAACACCTACTTTCTGGAGAGTGATATTCACTTTTTTCCATGTTAAGAGGTGTTTCTTCATGGAAAGGATTCTGTAGTAATCCACCACTAAACTAAACACCAAACCTATTATTATTATTATTATTATTTATTTATATAGCGCCATTGGGTTCCATGGCGCTTTACATGAGGATGAGGGAGACAAGAACAAGTACACTAAATCTAGGCGATCAGGACGTACAGGTACAGGAGGGGCAGGGACCCTGTCCACGAGGGCTCACAGTCTATGAGGGGTGGGTAAGGATACAGTAGGATGGGGGAATGTCATGTATGGGGCGTTCGCCTGGGTCTCATGGCAGGTTGTAGGCTTGACGGAACAGGTGAGTCTTCAGGTGACACTTGAAGTTACTCAGGGTAGGAGAGTGTCTGACGTGTTCGGGTAGGGAGTTCCAGAGTAAGGCAGATGCCCGGGAGAAGTCCTGGACTCGGTTGTGTGAAGAGGTGATGAGGGGGGAGCAGAGGAGGAGTTCTTGGGAGGAGCGGAGGTTGCGTGAGGGTAGGTATCGGGAGACCAGGTCGGAGATGTATGGTGGGGCCAGGTTGTGTATGGCTTTGTAGGTCATGGTTAGTGTTTTGAATTGGGATCTCTTGGAGACGGGGAGCCAGTGAAGGGCTTGGCAGAGGGGGGAGACAGGGGAGTAGCGGGAGGACATATAGATGAGTCGGGCAGCGGAGTTGAGGATAGACTGGAGAGGTGTGAGGGAGTTAGCCGGGAGGCCATTGAGAAGGAGGTTGCAGTAGTCAAGGCGGGAGATGATAAGAGCATGGATGAGTGTTTTAGCGGTGTCGTGGGTGAGGAAGGAGCGGATCCGTGAGATGTTCTTGAGCTGGAGCCGGAGGGATGTGGTGAGGGCCTCGATGTGGGGTTTGAAGGATAGGGAGGAGTCAAGGATTACCCCGAGGCACTTGGCTTGGGGGACTGGGGAGAGGGCGCAGTCGTTGATGCAGATGGATAGGTTGGGAGGTGGGGTGGAATTTCTTGGGGGGAAGACTATGAATTCAGTTTTGTCCATGTTGAGTTTAAGGAAGCGAGCAGAGAAGAAGGATGAGATGGCGGAAAGGCATTGAGGGATTTTCGAGAGTAGGGAGGTGATGTCAGGGCCGGACAGGTAGATTTGGGTGTCATCGGCGTAGAGGTGGTACTGGAGGCCATGGGACTCGATGAGTTGCCCTAGGCCGAGAGTGTAAATGGAGAAAAGTAGGGGTCCCAGGACGGAACCTTGGGGGACTCCGACAGAAAGGGGGTAGGGTGAGGAGGAGGTGTGGGGATGGGAGACGCTGAAGGTCCGATCTGCTAGGTATGAGGAGATCCAGGAGAGGGCAAGGTGGGTGATGCCAAGGGATTCCAGGATCCGGAGAAGAAGGGAGTGGTCAACCGTGTCGAAGGCGGCAGACAGGTCAAGGAGTAGCAGGATGGAGTAGTGGTGTTTGATAAAATCACCATCCCAAGAAAAGAACCATGAGATAATATAGCTACAAAAATGTGTAAGTTTATTGGAAAATTAAAAAAATACAAAATAAACATAACAGGGGATGCCCCACTGAAAGGAACACTATATATTAGTGGATATTTTACACTGGAGCGAGTCAATAGGGAACTTTGGCTAGCGTAGAGGTGCTAGTCAAAGGGTTGCAGCTAGAAGGCCGTGGAGGGGTACCGTGTGAGCGCCCTCTGGTTTAATTGTTTGTTAGGTACATATGTCCAATGGGGCCCAGCGCTACCTCATACCCTTAGAAATGGCATATAAAAAGAACACATATTCTCAGGTATAGTTAGCCTTTATTTCGTGGTGTTTATTAATTAAAAATGACAAATCAAGGTTGAAATAATTTTGAATTACAAGCTCTGAGTAAATAGAGACCCAGACAAGGATTATTAAAATAATTAGAAAACATCTTAAAACTTTAAAACTTATTAATAATCAATGTATAATAATAATGTGGTGAAAGTAGGTTTCTTTCGGATGTGAGTGCCCAATGTCAGTGGAACTTGATATGGACACTTCTGGTTGACTCCCTGGTGTCCTAAAAATAAGGATAATACCTAGGGTCTGTACTATTCATTCCTATTCTGTTTGAGTGGGTTTTATCGAGTATAATACAAAATAATATTGTTGTACCGTGTTAGCCAGAAAAATCGATGTAAATACTTAAGTCCCAAAAAAAGGGTTGAGAAAAGTATTATAGGAGTGATACCTTTATTGGCTAACAAGAAAAATTATATTTGTAAGCTTTCAGAGCTCAAGGCTCCTTCATCAGACAATATTACAAATGAGTTACTGAGACATTTAAATACAAAATACAGTAGGAATAAGGAAAAGGAGGTGTGTTAAGGAAATGAAAATGAAGTCTTTGTTAATGATGTAGATGACATGCAATGGTCATTTACACATCAGAAGATCTTCTTGTGGAAGTGTTAGTTGTGTCTAGGTAATGAGTCATAAATCCAGGTGTCAAATTAAGTCCTTTTGTTAAGGTTTGGAACATTCTTATGAATTTGAATTCCCAGATTTTACGTTCTCTGTCATTTTTAAAGTGACCTTTCAATATCAGGACTGTTAGGTCGGCCATGCTGTGTCCAGGCTCAGAGAAGTGAATTCCTACAGGCATGTCCAGCTTATGTTTTATTGTATGTCTATGTAAATTCATCCTTGTCTGTAGCTTTTGCATTGTTTCCCCAATATACATTCCTGTAGTGCACTTTGTACATTGTATCATATACACCACATTGGAGGATGTACATGAAAAGAAGTCCATGATCTTATAGTCCTGGTTTGTGTTGGGTATAGGGACTGTATCTGTTGTTGATATGTGGGCACAGGTCTTGCATTTCTTGCTGTTACAGGGGAATGTGCCCGTCTGTGATGGTGATGTGAGGACACTTCTGACAAGGAGATTCCTTACATTGGGGGGCTGTTTGTAGGAGAGCAGTGGCAGTTCTTGGAATATGACTTTAAGTCTGTGGTCTTTGTGGAATATGGGCTGAAGATCAGCACCAATTCTCCTTAGGATGTTCATATGAGGATTGTATGTGATCACAAGAGGCACCCTGCTGTTGTCCTCCTTCTGTTTGTAATCCAGAAGGCTGCTTCTTGGGACCCTTGCAGCTCTGTGGATCTGTTCATCTATTACCAGTGGATGGTATCCTTGGTTTAGGAATGTTTTCCTCAGTGATAATAGTTGTAGTTCTCTGTCTTCATTGTTTGAACAGATCCGAATGTACCTCAGAGCTTGACTGTAGATTATTGATTTTTTTGTGTGTCTTGGATGGAAGCTGTTCCATCTCAGGTATGCCGGACGTCCTGTGGGTTTATGGTAAATAGACGTTTGTATGGTATTGTCTTTAATGTATATGGTTGTGTCCAGAAAATTTATTTGTGACTTTGAAAAGTTGAGGGTGAGCTTGATAGTAGGGTGAAACTTGTTGAAATTGTTGTGGAAGGTAAGCAGATCATCCTTTGAGCCTGACCAGATTATTAGTAGGTCATCAATATAGCGGAAGTATGCTAGAGGTTTGATAGTACAAGATGCCAAAAAGTCATGTTCTAGTTTAGCCATAAACAGGTTAGCATACTGTGGTGACATTTTGCTTCCCATGGCACTGCCCATACACTGTTGGTATATATTGTTCCCAAAGGAAAAATAGTTGTGCTGGAGTACAAACCTGATGAATTGCAGGGCTGGTTCCGTGGCCAGATTGTTTTTTTGGAGGAAATATTTGCATGCAGCAATCCCATCTTTGTGAGGAATGTTGGAGTAAAGGGACTCTACATCCATGGTGGCTAATATTGTATCCTCTGGAAGTGGACCCAGGGCTGACAATTTGCAGAGATTGTCTGTGGTGTCCTGGATGTAGCTGGGTGTTTGCCTCACCAAGGGTTTTAGAATGTTCTCCACCCAGCCAGAGATATTCTCGGTTAATGTCCCAATACCAGAGATGATGGGTCTCCCTGGATTGCCTTCTTTATGTATTTTAGGTAACATGTAGAAGGTGCCTGTTTTGGGGTTGTTTGGTATTAGGTCCAGTAGAGAGGATGACATAGAGTCGAACCCATTGATGTTCTTTGTTAAATCCTCCTTGTATTTTTTGGTGGGATCCTCCTGAAGGGGGGTGTAGTATTTTTTGTCCAAGAGTTGTCTGTGTGCTTCTTGGATGTAGTCCGACATATTCATAATCACTACAGCTCCTCCTTTATCTGCTGGTTTAATGATGATATTATTGTTGGACTTTAAGGATTTTATGGCTTTTCTTTCCTCCCTGCTGATATTGTTTGGTACTTTGAGGCGTTTGTCCAAAATATCAGATTTTACTTTTTTACGGAAACAGTCTATGTAGTGGTCCAGAGTTTGGTTGTGCCCAGGTGGTGGGGTCCAGTCTGTCCTCTTTTTCTTTTTTGGTGTGTCTTCCACGTTGATTTGCGATGTATCATCTGTGTGATCATGGAAAAATTATTTTAGTCTTAATCTGCGGAAGAATTCCTCAATGTCACTACAGAACTGAGTAGTGTCCAGTTGTTTAGTGGGACAGAATGTTAGACCCTTTGATAGAACCTTCATTTCTGACATATTTGGCTCATACTGTGAAAGGTTCACAACAGATGATGATGTATTGAAATTCTGTAAATTTGGCTTACCTTCCGCTACATTGAGCCCTGCTTTCTTCCTGAGTCTGTTGAGTTTCTTTTTCTTGTTGATAATTAGGTGGTATTGTAATACCCAACACAAACCAGGACTATAAGATCATGGACTTCTTTTCATGTACATCCTCCAATGTGGTGTATATGATACAATGTACAAAGTGCACTACAGGAATGTATATTGGGGAAACAATGCAAAAGCTACAGACAAGGATGAATTTACATAGACATACAATAAAACATAAGCTGGACATGCCTGTAGGAATTCACTTCTCTGAGCCTGGACACAGCATGGCCGACCTAACAGTCCTGATATTGAAAGGTCACTTTAAAAATGACAGAGAACGTAAAATCTGGGAATTCAAATTCATAAGAATGTTCCAAACCTTAACAAAAGGACTTAATTTGACACCTGGATTTATGACTCATTACCTAGACACAACTAACACTTCCACAAGAAGATCTTCTGATGTGTAAATGACCATTGCATGTCATCTACATCATTAACAAAGACTTCATTTTCATTTCCTTAACACACCTCCTTTTCCTTATTCCTACTGTATTTTGTATTTAAATGTCTCAGTAACTCATTTGTAATATTGTCTGATGAAGGAGCCTTGAGCTCTGAAAGCTTACAAATATAATTTTTCTTGTTAGCCAATAAAGGTATCACTCCTATAATACTTTTCTCAACCCTTTTTTTGGGACTTAAGTATTTACATCGAGTGGGTTTTATCCTAATTGTTACCTTAAGTTTTTGTAGTCGACTTGATGGCATGTGTCGAAGTGGTTATGCTTCAATGTCAATGTGGATCACAGCAGAGAAATACTTGAAAATGGAATAATACCTTTTAGTACCAGGGGCGTAACTACCACAGGTGCAGGGGTTTCGATCGCACCCGGGCCCTGCAGCCTAGGGGGCCCAAAATTTCCTTTGGCCTATAGAAAAACTAATACTATTAAAGATTTGCAATAATTGGGGGCCCCGTTGGAGCTTTTGCATCGGGGCCCATGGGCCTGAAGTTACGCCACTGTTTAGTACAATGGTGTAGTAGTAGTCCCTTATAACCAGCTGTGGGATATTGGGTTACATTTACTGGTTGAACAGGGTTTGAGTCTTGGGAATGTGGGTCTCTAGGCGAACTGTGGAAGTACTATAAAATTTAATAATACCTTTTAGTATAATGGTATAGTGGTAGTCCCATTCAAACAGCTGTGGGATAATGAGGTTACCTTTATTGGTGGATCAGGGTTTGAGTCTTGGGAATGTGGGTCTCTAGGCGAACTGTGGAAGTACTATAAAATTGAATAACACCTTTTAGTGTAATGGTATTGTGGTAGTTCCATTCAAACAGCTGTGGGATAATGAGTTTACCTTTACTGGTGGATCAGGGTTTGAGTCTTGGGAATGTGGATTTCTGGGTATTATGTGAACCACCACTGATATTCTGAGGGGTTCTTCTATGTTAGAGTAGTATTTTTTATTCTGGTGGGATTTCAGCTATGTATCCTGCTCAAATATAGGAGCATAATGACAGATTATTTGCGTACAGTAATACTATGTAGGGCTTAGTTACTAAGTAATAATTTTTACCTTGTTGTAATTACCAATCAGTATGGTAGTTCTGTTGTATCACTTTCTGGTGAATTGGTTACTGCATCTGGAATATAAGACATCACTGGTGCTAATCAATATGTCTCAGGAGACACTATTTGGCACTAATCCTACTGCCTCAGGTTTTGGTGCTTCCCCAGGTATGCTATGTTGAGGACCCTTGTGGGGAAACCCAGTTCAGTGTTCCTACTAACACCTTTACATGCACAAAAGCTCACAACTTAGGAGCAAACATTTCTATGTATATAAATGGTAACTCCTATTATAGATGTAGAATTCTTACAATCCCTACTCCCAATGTAAGTGCACTGCTCTTACATACTTACGTACATCCTAGGTATGGTACAGGGCAATGCTTCCAAAGTGCTTTCAATGAAAAATCATAAACAAGTCTGCTGTCACACATTGCACATTACCTTTAGGTTTTTGCATCTGTCCTCCCGGGGTCTGAAAGCTCCTATTGCCGCTTGTGTAAGTCAGAGCTGTGTCAGAAGTATACGCAGTGGCCGGCGATCATATGCTTCCTGTTTTTTTAAGGTCATTTGACCCGTCGCGTCACCCATCGCGTCGCGTCCTACGTCATTGCTTTTTAATAAATTTTAAAGTTTTATATTTTTTTATTATTTTAATAATCTTTGTCTCTATTTACCCAGAGCTTGTAATTCAAAATTATTTCAACCTTTCATTTGTAATTTTTAATTAATAAACACCTCGAAATAAGGGCTGACTATACCTGAGAATATGTGTTCTTTTTATACGCCATTGCTAAAGGACACTATATATGCCTGGATATTTATATGTGAGACAACTAGGATAGCCAAGAAAGTTGACAAGTAAAATGCCCAAAAGCACACTAGTGAAAGAATTCACTCCATTACACCCAAATGAAAGCCTGCCAAGTGTCTAAGTCACTGAATATCCTAATGCAACCAAAGTGAATAATAGTCCAAATGGATAAGACAAGCTCAAAAATGAATTAAATAACTTGCGTAGGCAATCTCCAGAACAGTGTCTGTCCGCCCTGAAGCACATTTTCGGCACATGTGAGCCCTCGCGGGCAGGGTCCTCTCCCCTCCTGTCTGTGCCTTGTATTGTTTGATTATTGTACTTGTCTATGTATGCCCTTTTTCACATGTAATGCGACATGGAATAAATAGCGCTTTAATAATGAAAATAATTTCTTCCACCTCTGGAAGAGTATGCTGGATTAACACTGGCGTGTGACTAGCACGAGTGCAATGTGAGAAAATCTCGCATCACACTCGGCCTAATTTTAAACAATCAGGCAATTCAGAGTTTTAGTTTTTCCTCGGCCCATGCTGCAATTGTCTGTGAGTCTCAGATCACTCGCACCCATACAAATTTATGGGTGTGAGATAAACATCAGACTGCACTCGGCAGACATGCAAGTGCAGTGCCATATATGCCAAATCCAGCAATGGAGTAGATGGTGACATTAATCTCTCCTCCTCCACAGCTGTGAACCAATCGCAGTTGTATGACATTCGACTGACGCTCGCAGTAGAGCCTGAGCCAAGTGTTCTTAACATATCACATCGGATGCGAAGCCTAATGTTCTCTAACAAGCTCCTGAGGCCTTCATAGAACATCTGCAGTTATACTGAGACTAAATTACACAGGTGGACTTGATTTACTAATTAGGCGAGTTCTGGAGGCAATTGGTCCATCAGGATTTCGTTTAGGGGTATCATCATATATTGCAGAGGGCAGAATACAAATGTACATTACAATTTTTAAAATTTTTAGAAAACTACAGTGTTGGCCAAAAGTATTGACACCCCTGAGATTCTGTCAGATATTACTCAGTTTCTTCCTGAAAATGATTGCAATCACAAATTCTTTGGTATTATTATCTTCACTTAATTTGTCTTCAATGAAAAAAACACAAAAAGAATTGTCCTAAAGCCAAATTGGATATAGTTCCACACCAAACATAAAAAAGGGGGTGGACAAAAGTATTGGCACTGTTAGAAAAATCATGTGATGCTTCTCTAATTTGTGTAATTAACAGCACCTGTAACTTACCTGTGGCACCTAACAGGTGTTGGCAATAACTAAATCACACTTGCAGCCAGTTGACATGGATTAAAGTTGACTCATTTCATTTTCATGTCCTGTGTCCTTGTGTGTACCACATTGAGCATGGAGAAAAGAAAGAAGACCAAAGAACTGTCTGAGGACTTGAGAAACCAAATTGTGAAGAAGCATGCGCAATCTCAAGGCTACAAGTCCATCTCCAAAGACCTGAATGTTCCTATGTCTACCGTGCGCAGTGTCATCAAGAAGTTTAAAGCCCATGGCACTGTGGATAATCTCCCTAGATGTGGACGGAAAAGAAAAATTGACGAGATTTCAATGCAAGATTGTGCAGATGGTGGATAAAGAACCTCGACTAACATCCAAACAAGTTCAAGCTGCCCTGCAGTCCGAGGGTACAACAATGTCAACCCGTACTATCAGTCGGCGTCAGAATGAAAAGGGACTGTATGGTAGGAGACCCAGGAAGACCCCACTTCTTACCCCGAGACATAAAAAAGCCAGGCTGGAGTGTGCCAAAACTTACCTGAGAAAGCCTAAAACATTTTGGAAGAATGTTCTCTCTTTTTGGGCAAAGGCATCAAAATAGAGTTTACAGGAGAAAAAAAAAGGCTTTCAAAGAAAAGAACACGGTCCCTACAGTCAAACATAGTGGAGGTTCCCTGATGTTTTGGGGTTGCTTTGCTGCCTCTGGCACTGGACTGCTTGACCGTGTGCATGGCATTATGAAGTCTGAAGACTACCAACAAATTTTGCAGCATAATGTAGGGCCCAGTGTGAGAAAGCTGGGTCTCCCTCAGAGGTCATGGGTCTTCCAGCAGGACAATGACCCAAAACACACTTCAAAAAGCACTAGAAAATGGTTTGAGAGAAAGCACTGGAGACTTCTAAGGTGGCCAGCAATGAGTCCAGACCTGAATCCCATAAAACACCTGTGGAGAGATCTAAAAATGGCGGTTTGGAGAAGTCACCCTTCAAATATCAGGGACCTGCAGCAGTTTGCCAAAGAAGAATGGTCTAAAATTCCAGCAGAGCATTGTAAGAAACTCATTGATGGTTACCGGAAGCGGTTGATCGCAGTTATTTTGGCTAAAGGTTGTGCAACCAAGTATTAGGCTGAGGGTGACAATACTTTTGTCTGGCCCATTTTTGGAGTTTTGTGTGAAATTATCATTGTTTTGCTTTTTGCTTCATTCTCTTTTTTCATTGAAGACAAATTAAATGAAGATAATAATACCAAAGTATTTGTGATTGCAATCATTTTCAGGAAGAAACTGAGTATTATCTGACAGAATTGCAGGGGTGTCAATACTTTTGGTCAACACTGTATGTATCATTTCTTACACACTTCACAAATGCTTCCTAATTTTTGTTGGTATAGCACATAAAATCCTAATTAAGTACATTATAGTTTGTGGAGTAACGTGAAAATATGTTGAAAAGTTCATAGGGTATGAATATTTTTATAAGGCACTGTATCTGCTGTACCAAATAGGAGCTGAAGCATTTTGACACTATATACGGTATATGAAATTCTTCTTCTACCATACATATACAGGGGTTGGACAAAATAATGAAAACACCTGAAAAAATCAACAAAAGTTATTTTAATATGGTGTAGGTCCACCTTTTGCGGCGATTACAACCTCAATTCTCTGAGGTATGGATTCATACAAGGTGATATCTTTGGCCCGGCGGATCTCCACGAAATAGCACCCCAGATCATCATAGAACCTCCGCCATGTTTTACGGTTGGGAGAAGGCAGTCTGGATGGAATGCTTCTTTCGGCTGTCTCCAAACGTACACTCGGCCGGAGGTCGGAAAATGGGGTAAATGATGATTCGTCTGAGAATATCACGTTTCCACTGCTTGAGGGTCCAATTCTGGAGGTTTCTACACCACTCTAAATGCTTGGAAACATTTGTCATTGAGAGCAGCGGTTTTCTAATTGCAGCTCTTCCGTGGAATCCAGATTTGTACAGCTCCTGACTAACAGTTTTCGTGGAAACTGGGTTCTGTAGGTGTTCATTGAGCTCAGCAGTGATTTTCGGGGCCGTGATCTTGCGATCCTCTCTCACAATTCGCTTTAGAGTCTGACGGTCTCTCTCAGTCAACTTCGACTTTCGGCCGGACCTGTGCTTTACTGCGGACGTTTTTCCTTCTCTTTCAAACGTAGTCATTACTTTGGAGACAGAAACTCTTAACACGCCAAGCATTCGGGCACTTTCTATTACACTACGCCTGCCATACGAGCACCAACAATTTGGCCTTTTTGAAAATCTGAAAGGTCTGCCATTGGCATCAATGTTCTTACAATTCGGCAAAACAAACAGTTAATTTACATACACATGTCACTTAACACAAATAATCAACTACAAAACATTAACATATGTCACGGTTTGCAAGTTTATAACATGTGCGAGGATTATGATGCCAAAACGTTAGGTGTTTCCATTATTTTGTCCAACCCCTGTATGTGTGGTGTATTTACAGAGTAACTTGACTTTTTCTAAGTGATATCTGATTTTGACATCTGATAAATCTGTGCTCAAATGTAGATTTGACTTTTATTAGCTGTTTTTGGATAGCTTTATGTTCTATTAGAAGGAAAGGTCCATAGAAAACCTAATTATTTTTATTATGGTAAATCTGACTTGTAATTCTAAACTGATCTCATGTTATTATGGAAGAGAGTCAGAGTGGGATGATCTTAGCCAATTTATCCCTTCAGTATATAAGGCTTACTGTTACTGATGAAGGGAGGGGGGGTCTGTTCTGTTGTTGCTCGCACAGTAATTGCTTGCGTCTCACTTTAATGCAATGTGTAACTGTATTAGCACAGGATTATGTGATTAATGTGTTGGCTCTGAACATGCTGTTTTTCTGATCCCTCCACTGAAGGGATGATGACTTGCAGTAGACATTGATTTTCTGAAGTTTTTTTTATAGTTACTTTAGTATTTGTATTATTTGCTTACTTTTTTTTTTTGCTTTTTTGCCATTTAGAGTGAATGTATAATGTGTCATTTTTCCCAAATATGGTCAGAAACATGTATAGAGCTAGAGGCTAAGCGATGGAGTCCTGTGATCAGATCACCTAGCCATATAGTCAGCCTCTATCCACCACTCCACAGAGGGACCTTGGATATATTTATGAATGAAACTAATTACAAGTTGTAAGAGTATCGAAAAAATTTTGCACAGTAAGAATAATTTAAAAAATAGAAGTCCTAGGTGTGAGGTGCAAAAAAAAAATGGCAGCAGGTTCTCATGGCTCATAAGACAACATTTTCAATATTTGTCTGTACCAAAAGGTAATTTGCCTGTCAAAGGGCTATATATAATGGTATAATAATGAGTGCCTACAGACAACAGTGTAGCATAGTGGCAGTTCCTAGCAAGTTTGGAGATGAAATTTCAGTACACGTACTTGGAGATTTGGTCAGGATTAATAGTGTCCTCAATGTTGAGAAATATAGTCGGTTACATATTGATTATGCAATGCCATCAGGGAGGTGTCTGATAGGCTCAAAATGTATTTTGCAGCCAATGTCATTTATCTTTAGTGCAAAAAACAGCAAAGCCAAGCAAAGAGTCTAGGAAGTATTGATATGGCCCCCCACAGAGCCCTAATCTCAACGTTGAGTTTATCTGGGATTACATGAAAAGACAAGAATTTGCGCAAGCCTACATCTACAGAAGATTCTGTAGTTTGTTTTTGAAGATATTTGGAACCTACCTGTTGATTTCCCCCAAAATGTATGTGCAAATGTACTTAGAATTGTTGCTAAAATGTAGCTAGAAATGATGCTGTTTTGAAGTAAGAGAGTGGCCACACCTAATATTGTGTTTGCCTTTTTACTGCTGCATCACACTGTTGACTCATGTTTACTCTGTGACCTTTTAGTATACTCAAGTCTTTTTCACAAGTGCTCTCTTGCTTAGCCCTGCTCCTCCCATTATGTATATGCTTTTTTCTTTTTTCTTGCCATAATGTAGGACTTTGCATTTTTCCCTGTTAAAAACCATTCTGTTAGTTGATGTTCACTGTTACAGTTTGATTAGACCTTTTTGAATCCTCTCTCTTCTGTAGTATTAGATATCCCTCCTAGCTTTGTGTCATTAGCAAAGTTAATCAGTTTACCCTCAATTTAATCATTGAGAAATGATTTGGCACACATAGAGAACGTTGGATGTCAAAATGCAGCGATGTCAATGCGCTGCCCAGTGCCCACTGCTGCATTAGATGGAAGAGAATTCAGAGCTTCACTGGACATGTAGCCTGGATTAGGTGAGTAAATGCTGACTATATATATAAGGGTCTGGCTATGGGGACCAATGGGGCTGGCTCTGGGGCCATTACAAGATGGAGTTGGCTGTAGAGACACTATTGGGATCTGTGGTGACCATACTGTATAAGAGGCTGTGTGGGACATTATACTGCATATTAGGGAGTTGTGGTGGATATCATAATGTGTGGGGGACATTATACTGTATTGGTGACTGGGGGCCAAAATACTGTATAGTATGCTGTGGGGACCATTACCCTATACATTGGGGGCTGAGCTGAATGGCATACTGCATGGGAGGCTGTGATGGACATCATAGTGTATATTGGTGGCTGTTGTAGATATTATACTGTATGGGCTGCTGTTGTGACCATCATACTGCGTAATGGGACTGTGTGAGGACTGTGTACAGTTTGGAAAGGACAATGTGGTGGCAGCATGAGGATATAGTGTGAAAAAGGGGCACAGTATGAATATAGAATAAATGGGCAGTATGAAATGGGGGTACTGGATGGAGAGAAGTTAGCATGGCAGAGTTATGTGTGGAGTTATAGAGAGTGTAAGGTAAACCATTTGAGAGGGGGCAGCTATGGTATAGACCGTAGTTGATAGGGCCAGAAAGTGTGGGAATTATATCTAATAATGTCAAAGTGGGGCACTTCTAACTCATTAAGACGGACTGTATGGCGGGTTTAGCTCATAATGGCAGACAGTGTGGTAGCCATATACCATAGTAGACTTATTTTTATATAATATAATATTTATTCATTTATATAGTGCTATTAATTCCATAGCACTTTACATACATCAGTAATGCTGTCCCTATTGAGGCCCACAATCTAAATATCTTATCGGTATGTTTTTTAGGTCATAATATGAACAGACATTTTTATGCAGAGAGAATTTTAATAACAATCTTATTTTTAAGTGCACTATGTTGGGATATACTGCAGAATACAGGAGAAGAAGGAAGTCTGCAGTGTGGAGCTGTGGATGTGAAAAGTCACCATGGCATCTGGACAAGATGGAGAAGAAAAGAAAGAAGCTACTTAATAATAAATGAAAATGTCACTTATAAGGTACCTGGATGTAAATATTTACTTGTTGATAATGACTATTTCTCATCAGTACTGTGGTTCTTGTATGGTCCACAGTCTGATAAATACTGTTAACATCTCCCATCTCCTTAATATTGTTAAGGATATAATGGGGAATTGTAAATATATGATGCAAATGTATATCGGCTGACTTGACAATACAATTGATTACTGTACTAAGCTTGGTGATGTATTCATATACTGCTAGTGGTTCTGGTGACATATTCATGTAGTGATGTAGTACTGGTGTTGTATTTATTTACTGACAGTGGTTCTTGTGATTTATCCAAGTACGGATGGTGGTTCTGATGATGCATTAACATACTGATTGTGATTCTGGTGATGTTTTAATTTACTGATGGTGGTTCTAGTGCCATTGTTATGTATTGTTGATGGCTCTGGTGATGTATTCATATAGTGATGATAATTTTGGTTTCATATTCATGTACTAATTATGGTTCTGCTGATGAACACAGCTCTAGAACCATCATCACTACATGAATAATCACCAGAGCCATCAATAGTACATGAATACAGCACCAGAACAACCATCACCACATAAAGATGTCACCAGCACCACCATCAGTACAGGAATACAAGACTAGAACCACCATCAGTGCATCAATAAGTTGCCAGAACCACTATCCATTCAGCAGTGGCATAACTTCAGGCCCAGGGGCCCCGATGCGGAAGCTCTACATGGGCCCCCAATTATTGCAAATCTTTAATAGTTTGTCTTTTTTTATAGGCCAAAGGGACTTTTGGGGCCCTCGAGGCTGCTTGGTCCGGGTGCGATTGCAACCCCTGCACCTATTGTAGTTACGCCCCTGCCATTCACGAATATGGCACCAGAAGTACCATCAGTTTTGCTGCACACTTTATTTGTTGTATGATGCAAAAATCATCAAGCATAGCCCTTAATAATGGGGTATGTTTAGCTTCCATTGGAGTATTTACTAAATGCTGGACACCTTAAATTAAACAAAATGGCCCCCATTATAGTTAAGCAATATTAGTTTCCATAACTGTCCATGGGATTGACGTTTAAAATATTAAATATCGGCAATGAATATAGCTATTTTTCTTCGGTATCCTGTAAATGGTCTGCAAGTAATGAATGATTCCCCATCTAACTATGAACACACATTCCCTGTTGAGTCTCACTGCTAACATACAAAATCTTTTAAACTTTTATTGCTATTTGTTGGGGAAACGGAAGTTGGAGTTGTCGTCAGAGCATGTTACCTGACCCATTGAAGGTTGGGGCCTGCTACCTTAGTCATTGACCTATTCCTTTATATGGGTGCTGAGCGTTTGTGACGTGGGGACATCATCGACTTCACCAGTCCTGTTGGTTATAATTTCAATTAGGGATGGTATAAGATACTTTGTCAGATGCTTTGCTGAAGTCAAGATATACTATATCTACTTAATATTCCTGATCTACCCAGTCAGTGATCCTGTCATAGAAGTAAATTAAGTTGGTCTAACATAACTTATTAGTGACAAACCCATAGAGGCTCTGGTTAATCACTTCATTGTCATCAAGTTACTTGCATACATGTTGTTTAATAATTGCTCAAAGATCTTTTCTGGTATAGAAGTCAAGCTCACAGACCTATAGTCCCTGGGTCCATCTTCTTCCCTATTTTGAAGATAGGGACAACATTTATCCTTCTCCACTCCTCTTGGACTTTTCCTGTTCTCCAAGAATTTTCAAAGATTATGGAGAGTGATTCAAAAATTTCCTCTTCTATCTCATGCAGTACCCTGGGGTGTAAATCATCTGGACCTGGAGGTCTTGAATTAATTTATGCTAGCTAAATATTACCTCACTATCTCTCTGTATATAGCTAGCCTAGGTTCTTCTATTCCTTTAAAGGCACCTTCACACACAACAATTTTGCTAGGCAATTTCACTGGCAATTTGCTGGTTGCCGTGAAATCATGGACACATTGTTCTATTTTGTTGCTGTGTACAAATGGAACAATTTGTCCATGATTTCACTGCAACCAGCAAATTGCCAGTGAAATTGCCTAGCAAAATTGCTGTGTGTGAAAGTACCTTAATAGTGCAGTGAAAATCAGTTGGTTACATTTACTCTCTGAGAGAAACAGATGCAAAATAGGAATTTAAAAGTTCAGTCTTTTCAACAGCATTTTTTACCACTTCACCATTTTCATCTTGTAAAAATCTTATAGCATTTTTTTTATTGCTTTTGACATCTCTTGCAAGCCTTATTTCATTATTAGCTTTAGCTAATCTGGTGCTTACCCTACAGGTTCTGCAGATTGCAGAGGCAGGGAATGGGAGGGTAGAGTATAAGGAGGGAGAACATGTGAGGGGACAGTATGCGGGGAGAGTGTGAGGGAACAGTATATTGGAAGATAGTGTTAAATTGCCTTACGGTTGCGTCGTGTGATTTTGCAATTTCGCGGCAATAAATCGCCCCTCGGCCGTCGCCTGATTCTTGAACAGTGCTCAGTAATCAGCCGCAATCCTTAAGGCGATATTTCCGTGTTGTGGGAAGTGACAGGGCGATAATGATGGAAAGAGCGTTGCCTATGATTTCCCTTAGGCGTGCCTCAGCGTGCTATAGTCTGCACCCCGTCTGATTTGATTGGTGTGGGCTACTGTGTTCCCATTGGCTGTCAGTTGACACAGCGCCGTATTTGAAGAACTGTCCGTTCAGCACCACACACATATTCAGCTACATAACCGTCCACAAACCCAGTGCAAACTTCGATAGACAATGGCGTCATGTATTAGCCAGCCTTCCAGAGCAGGCTGACCAATCATAACGCTGTTGCGTTGTCCAATGAGAGTGTATGGGGCGCGGTGTAAACCACTGTGACATGCCTATGTCCTTGCCGCGCTGAACATGTACGCCCACATTGCCTTTGAGATTGCGGCGTGTGAAGCGGCGATGGAATGAGGCAAGATTGGTTCTGTTGTAGGGGAGGTGATTTCTGGAGCGACACATCACCTTAGGTTTAGGGCGAAATTGCGGCATGTGATGCCGCCATCGGCGATGTGAGGCGACCATGAAAAACGTGAGCGCGCACGTTAGATCACCACATATTGCCTGCTGAGATTGTGGTGTGTGACGGTACCTTTACAGTCAGACTTGTATGTTCAGTAACAGTAATAATTCTAGACCTCTTCCGTGGAGTAACATCCATTTTTACAGGCATGAATCACACTGAGAGAAAAAGTACACTAAACCACTCCTCATAGAAACAAGCTCACAACTGAATCTGAGGGGGCAGCTAGCTGTTATTTTCTGACTAAAACCAGTCAAATCACATTTTGTTACTAAGGTTGTACACTCACACCTGTTCAAAGCAGATAAAACTGGTTTGAATCACTGACTGGTAACCAACTTATCACTGACTGGTGATATGATTATCACTTATGATTTTACTTAAAAAAAATGCTTTGTCCCAATTAATTTGCACAGCACTGTAGAACAGCTGACACCACACACAGGTGGCAATGGGTACACAGTGGTAAAGTGCACAGGGCAAGGTAATTTACAATGATATTTGGTACACTCAGGCAGTAAAATTACATGATACAATTAGTAATGTTAATATACAGACAAACCATAAAAGTAAGAATCATGTATACATAGAAACAGCCATCGTGAAAACCAAAAGTGCAGAGAGGACAATGCCCATAATGAGTCACTCACCCATCACTATACAGTGTTATGGGGACAGCAGGTCCATGTCTAGGGCGCAGACCCCGACACATGTTCCCCCTAGGGCCCCAAGAAAGAAGCAACAAAACACGCATCAGGGTCTGCGCCCTAGACATGGACCTGCTGTCTCCATAACAATGTATAGTGATGGGTGTGTGACTTAATATGAACATTTGTGGGATGAGAATGCGAAATAGGGTTTTATCTCCTAAAAGAGATAGGTGATGATAGATGGTATGAAAGCCGCTCACCTGGTCAGGTTGTGTCACCCACAACCGGTATAATCGCTCAAACAATGCAGCTGCTGCAGGGACGGCACTTCCACAGTTCATTGTGGAGTAGATCAATTTCCTCCATACTGTGCGTCTGTGATTTAAGGGTAACAACACTTGTAACTGCAATAACAGGGCTCTGAAGACTGGCGCCAACATAATGACATTTTTCTACAGGGGGCGGGGCTTAATTGAACAGTTGGAGCGTCTTTTCTGTGCGGCGGCTCGTCTGTGGTCCTCCAGGAACAGTATGTGTAATATACAGACTCTGACTCCTGTACAGGTTATTGCAGTTACAAGTGTTGTTACCCTTAAAATCACAGACGCACAGTATGGAGGATATTTCGGTGAGTCTGGTATTTTCTTGAGCAGCAGCGCGGACTCCAAGGCACTTTATCTTGGAAATCAATGTGAGCATTGTTCTTTCTGCATTTCAGATTTTCATGATGGCTGTTTCTATGTTTCATCCTCCCCCAATATGTCTCATGATGCTCATCCCCCCATCCCCATTATGTCCCATTCTGCTCATACTTCCCCCCCCCCCCAAATGTCCTATGCTGCTCATCCTCCCCCCCCCCCCCCCTATATGTCCCATTCTACATCATCCTAACAATGTGTAATATAAATGCTGTCAACTTGTTGGTTCCAGCACTTATCACATAACTACTCATTTTGAATTTTCATACCTTCAGGCATATGCTAGCCAACTTCTCTGTCTGCTTCACTCACTGAAGCAGGGGCTGTAGTTTTCATTTTCTAAAAATGTAAGCAGTGGTTACATTTTAAGCTGTGTCTAGGACATACTTTTTGTCCCTAGTGCAGGAAAACCTAGATACGCCTCTCTTGTCAATAGGGCAAAATCAGTCAGTCAATTTTCTCTTTAATAAATAAAAAAAAAAAATTGGAGTGGGACATAGAAATGTGTCTGGGATTTATTGTGACTGTCAAATGTGTGGTTTTGGTACATACATTCATGCAAACGGTTTCAACTTGAAAAAACAATGTCTACAGCTTTGACTCATTTGCCAACCGTTTTGATGACTGGTGATTGGTTGAAGGTTTTTCTTATGTCCCAAACAAATAATAGGTCAAATTGGAACTATGAGCTAGAAGTTATTATAAAATATCACATGGCATATAATAGTCTTTGATGGGCTTTCTCCCCGGAGATTACATAGAGATACACAATCTATGGAAAGGTCACCCAAGGCCGACAAGACCCTCAGTTACTGTGCCCTCCCTGTAAACCCACCATCTGCCACATGATTCCTGAGCTTTGGACATATTTGTCAGTTAATTGTCTTGTGTATTTTCTGCTTGCTCTATAATTTCTAGGTAAATGGATTATTGAGGGATTTTTTCTAATTACCAGAATTTTGTCTGACCTTGCAGCTGCTACTTTCTTAAAAAGCAATCACAGTATGAAAACAAGATGCTATAAAACTTGAAGTTTAACCTTATTACATTTAAAATAATTACTTTGCAATCTTAATATGTAATTATCCACAAGCTAAACATTCTATTTTTTCTGGTAATTGTTTTTCAATAGTCAAGTTGTCCATCTTAGAAGTAGAAATGTGACTAAGAAAAAAATAAGCCATTGAGCAAACGGGGAGTGTGAGTGAGCACTCTGGTATTACAATATCCAACCTCTGCCTAAACATGTTTTCCAAGTCCAATGGTGTGGAAGAAACACAGTGGACACCCCTCCTTTTTTAGACTCCAGCTGAATAATTAGTAATAAAATGGTTAGGTATGACTATATCTTGTTTTCATATACTAGATAAGATTGGAAAATATTGCCTTCACTATATTGCTAAATGAATAACGATTTTCCCAAAATACAATCATCCTTCAAAATGTGGCAGCATGTAAAATATTTTCTAGTACAACTGACATCCATTATATGTGAAAAAGTTCAGATGGGTATTAAAACCCATTGAATTTTTTAAAATTATTACAAATACTGGACACATCTCCATAGGAATAGACATGATGGTGGCTCCACCTTCTCTTAGATGGTAAAGAGTAAGAGGATGACAAGAGGCATCTGCTTACACAGCATTAAGAGCTAATCTCTAGGCCCTAAGAAAACTGATGAAGAGACGCAAGGACCAAGAGAAAGATAAACCTCTTCATCCTTTTTGCATCTATCTTGCAGCACCATCTACTTCTTGGATTTTGTGTTTTGTCCCACATTGAGGGAAGAGTTGTTCCTTACTGTATTCTGCTTAAAACAAGAAAACAGAGATTTAAGTCTGAGGGACTCTGTTCACACCTCTGGGAGCATAGAACCTGAGGAGAATCAGATAACAAACCATTTCAGAAAGTAAGGTGAAATGAGTTCACCAACAGGCTCTGTGCTTAGTACCAGTGCAGAAGACAGTCAGTCAGGTAAGAATTTATTACTAGTTTTTTGCACCTAATACAATACATTTTTTTGTTATCATAACACATGAGCATTTACATCTTTTAAACTATAGTTAATATACTTTCTTTTACCAAATCTTGTTTAATAACAATGATTTTTATGGGAGCTTCACATGTAGAGGCTTTTTTTGCTAATTTTTTTTATACTATAAATATGCCGCAAAATTTGCTATATGCAGATTTGATCATTAACTTTTTCCAGAATTTGCTGAAAATTCGGTACTTTGCATTGCAAAGAGTGAAATCTGCACTGAAAAATAGTACAAACACAAACATAGAAAAGTTTGTAATTTTACTTTATCCTTACAGTTCCTAGTCCTGCACCAGGACCTGCACCAAGTCCGGCACTACTGTGCAGAGTATGTGGGGACAGCAGCAGTGGAAAACACTATGGCATCTTTGCTTGCAACGGTTGTAGTGGAT
Source organism: Allobates femoralis (assembly GCA_033576535.1). Lineage (NCBI taxonomy): Eukaryota > Metazoa > Chordata > Amphibia > Anura > Aromobatidae > Allobates > Allobates femoralis. Next base: position 221,188,632 of record JARQOC010000004.1, on the reverse strand, counting down.
TCTTTAAGAGAAGCGTTCGCCGAAAACTTATCTACAGGTAGGTTACAGTTAAACATTTGGTAAAGTCACAATCTATAGTGCCACATTAACAGTACTTAAGGACAACTTTAGAACATAGGTAACCTACTAGAATATTCTCAGGTGGGGATCAGTAGATAGATCTGTTGGGCCACCACTGAAGTCTAACCTGTAATAAATCTTCCAACTTGTTCATTTGAATGACAGATTCTGGCCACGTCTTGTCCAGCAGTATTATTCAGGCCAGATTTTACATACATGTACTCTCTGACAAACATTAAGTGTAGAAGGCATAGATGTGGAGAAATTAGAATAAGTGACTAGCGATGGTGACAGTGGGAGTACTAGATCTGAAATGTGTAAAATATGGCTCAGTAACGTACACCCTATACACTGTGCATAAGATAATAAATCCACGCTGGAAAACTCTGCCCAGTGCACACTTGTTCTTTAATTTGTGTAGGGACATGGAGTTTTTCATATACAACTAGGAGGATTTAACACAGCCTAAATGATATGGTTGCCCTTTTGGAAGAGTGCAAGCCTGTTTTGTATAGGTAGTTTACTCTGGAGATAATGGCTATTGGCCAATGATTTCAACAGCTAAAATGATGTAATCCATCATGAGTTGTTTTCTTCCAAAATCAAGAGGACTAATTAGATTATTTGTAATCATGAATCAATCTATACTATGCCAATACAACAGCTATTGACTGTAGTAATGGAAACTTTTTTTATACAAAGCTCAAAATTCACAACTATAACTTTGGTTTTTGTGTAGTCGAGTATTATTAGTGCATTAGTCCCACTTTTTAGGTTTATGTTCAACTCATTACACTGCTGCAAGGTCAAATGGATCTGTCATTCCATTGGGACATATGTATGATATTGACCTTCTTGACAAAATTAGTAGCTAAATAAAAATAAAAAAATAAAAAAAATATATAGCCGGCTAGATCAAGCTCTTACATACCAAATATATCTGACGATATTCAAACAATGGGCTGCATCATACCAGAACACTAATCTTTAAGTATATATTATTGTGGGAGTAAGCTTTAACCACTTTTACATTGCTTATAAATGGAAATGAGCACATTGTGAGACTGATACAGTTTGTATGTTGCTCTAAATAAGGCTTTAGCATATCTATCATATATCTACCTACTATTCATCCATCCATCCAACCATCCATCCATCCTTCCCATCCATTACATGAATTTTTGTTTTCTGTGCAGATGTCAGGCTGGAACAGGAATGTGTCCAGTAGATAAAGCACACAGAAATCAGTGCCAGGCTTGCAGGCTAAAGAAGTGTCTTCAAACAGGCATGAATAAAGATGGTAAGTTCTCTTTATATCTTTTTAGTGGTATGGTGCAATTCCAGATAATTCTTTGGTTTTTTTTTAAATCAGGTAGATTTTTATTGAACATTTTAACAGGTTACATTAGTACAAGGTACAACCCCTCCCGCCCCCCTCCCACCCCCGTCCCTAACAGCAAATCCAGCCAACAGCGGCCAGACAATAGGAATCAAACATTAGCGTAAATATGAAAACATGTACAATCGTCTTGTCACCTATCCTACCCCCGGTAAGTATATCAGGAATATCTTCTCAGCTCACCCATATTGTATCCATGATGACCACATTTTCTCAAACATTTCCGATTTTCCTCATCTCTCACATACACCCCTTTCCAATCGGATTAATTCCTCTACCATCCTCATATACTCTCTTCTACTTGGGGGGTCTTACCGAATCCAATGTCTCGCTAACAATTTCCTTGCCGCAAATAATAATCTCGCGACGACCACCTTTAGTGCATTGTCAATCGCCACCTCCTCCACATACCCCAGCAGACAGACAATAGGATCCCTTGGAATCACACACCCGAATGCTCCCTCTATCCGATTGATAACTGTGGTCCAATATGAGAACAATCGTGGGCAGGACCACATCATGTGGTAAATTCCGGCTCCCTCCCCCCTACATCTCGGGCATTCTGAGTCGTTTCTCAATCCCGCTCGGTGCATTATCACTGGCGATCTATATACTCTATGTAACACATATAATTGCGACAATCTAGATGATTCACATATAGATAGTTTAGGTATATAGATAATTCTTTGTTACTGTTCTTGCTGCCTGCTCTTCTATCACTTTGTGATTATTCTGTTGATCTTTATTTTTAGCAGTGCAGAATGAGCGCCAGCCTCGCAGTACAGCTCAGATTCGCTTAGACAGCATTGACCTGGACACTGAGAGCCGTGGTGAGCACTTAGCCACAACTCGAGAGCCTCCTCCACCGTGTCCACAAGGAAACAATTTACGAACCCCTATTTCTAATTCCATATCCGGGACTATAAGTCCACCCCACAACCACAGATTTATGGCCAGCCTGATGACTGCAGAAACGTGCGCCAAACTTGAACCAGAAGAAGGTATGCTTCTGAAAATTCAACAATTAGTATGACTAGGATATGAATGTTAATAACATGTTAAAAAAAAGGTCAACTGACCAATGTACAAATACATGTCTGAACACACGGCAAGTGCCCAATATATAATAAACCAGTAAAAGAAAAGCTAGCACGCTGTCCTTCTTGAAAAACGCCATATTTGAGAATCTGTGTTCAGTGGTTTAAGCATGTGTGCAATAAAGTTATAATAAATTAGGAGTATTTCAAGAAGGACAAAGTCCTGGCTCTTCTCCTACTAGATTTTATTGTCACACTTTGCTCAAGCTGCCAAGCACCCTCGGTGAAGGCATTACAAATGTGGTGAGCTGTTGGTTATCTTTTGGTCAATAGATTATACAGACATATATAGCTATTTGCCATTATTACAGTATGAATGACTTTTGCATAAAAGAACATTTCTGTATGTATTTCTATGGGCTATTTTTCAGTAGGAGAGTTAATTTATTACCTCCATTATCCTTTATTGTAGCTGATGAGAATATTGATGTTACAAGTAATGAGCCAGAACGTACTCCTAGCGACTTTCAGATGTCTGCATTCATCACATCCAGTCCAGAGGGGGTGTATGAAACCTCTGCTCGGCTTCTCTTTATGGCAGTAAAATGGGCCAAGAACCTCCCAGTCTTCTCCAACCTTCCATTCAGGGATCAGGTAAGTCATCAGTTACACAGTCATTGTACCATTTCAATGCACATTCAATATAAAATATGTTGTGGAAAATAAACAACTCTAAATATATGAGTTTAAGGCGAGTGAGGATTTCTAGGGTAAATAAATATGCTCACTGTATACTGAATGATGACTGTACCTGCTCTGTGCACGCCTCTGTCGCTAAAAGCTGGCATGTCCCGGAAGGAATAAAGTAAATTCTCTCCTGGTAGCCAAGTATTCACTAAGGTGGCCAGACTGCATTGTAACACTATGTAACCCGCACTATGTAATCTACATGTGCAGGTTAATAGCATTTGAGGACATGACCGGGTCCCTTTAACTCAATAACAGAAGAAACAAATTAATTGTGAATGGATAAATTGGAGCGCTCTGTTTGAATTCTTGGTTCATCGCCTATGGAGGAAAATCTGCACACCAGAAATTTTATCCATTATAAGTTTATGTTAAAAACCTATAACTCTGCCCTTGAACTTGCCAAACAGACCTATTTCACCACCCTGATTTCACAATCCAACAAATTTTTTTTGACACCTTTCACTCCTCAGTTTTAAACTGCAGGCCCCGATCACTGACCTATGGGCTGATGATCTGGCTTCTTACTTCAAAGAGAAAATAGAAAACATCCATCTGGAAATCAGCTGTTACTCCTATCTCTCCCCACATCTCCTCTGGCTCACTCTCCACATTTGACCCAGTCACAGAAGAAGTCTCCAGGCTCCTCTCTTCCTCTCGTCCTACTACATGCATCACTGACCCCATTCCCTCACACCTACTTCAGTCTCTCTTTTTGGTCTTCACCACTCACCTAACCAAAAACTTCAATCTCTCCCTCTCTTCCAAACACTCTATCATTACTCCATTATTAAAAAATCTTCTCTTGACACGTCCTGCACAAATAACTACAAACCAGTCTCCAATCTCCCCTTCATCTCCAAACTCTTGGAGCGCCTGGTCTACACCCGCCTCACCCGCTACCTTTTCACGAACTCTCTTCTAGATCCGCTCCAGTCTGGTTTCTGTCACCTACGTTCTACAGCAACAGCCCTTATCAAAGTGACCACTGACTTCCTGACGGCAAAACGTAACGGTGACCACTCTCTGCTTATCCTTCTTGATCTCTGCAGCTTTTGACACTGTTGACCACCATCTTCTACTCTCTATGCTGCACTCCATTGACATAAAGGATACCGCTCTCTCCTGGTTCTCTTCCTATCATTCTGACCGCTCCTTCAGTGTATCGTTCGCTGGCTCCACTTCCTCTCATTGGGGTCACTCAGGGTTCTGTCCTTGGTCCTCTTTTCTATCTACACAGCCCCGATTGGGCAGTCCATCAGCAGATTTGGCTTTCAGTACCATCTTTATGCTGATGACACACAACTATACACATCATCCCCTGACCTTACCCCCGCTGTATTACAGAATGCCATTGACTAAACGCAGTTTCCAATATCATGTCCGTGCTCTACTTAAAACTCAACTTTTCCAAAACTGAACAACTTCTGCTCCCGCCCTCCACTAACCTCACTAAATCTGACATCTCCCTCTCAGTGTGCGGCACCACGATAATGCCTAGGCATTAGGTTCGCTGTCTGAGTGTTACATTTGACACTCATCTCTCCTTCACTCACTATATACAATCTCTCGCCCACTTTTGCCGATTGCACCTAAGAACATCTCTAGAATTCGCCCCTTTCTCACCATGGAAACAAAAACCCTCACCGTGGTTTGATCCATTCCTGCCTTGACTATTGTAATTTTCTATTAATTGGCCTCCACCTCACTAGGCTATCCCCTCTGCAGTCCATCCTTTATGCGGCAGCCAGGGTCACCTATCTGGCTAACCGTTACTCAGACTCTTCCACTCTGTGCCAGTCATTGCACTGGCTGCCAGTACATTATAGGATCCAATTCAAATTGCTTGTTCTTACCCATAAAGCTCTTCATAGTGCAGCACCTCCCTACCTCTCTACCCTCATCTCTGTTTATCACCCCACCCGTTCTCTATGCTCTGGAAGTGATTTTAGACTAACTTCTGCATAAATCCACACCTCGCACTCCTGACTCCAAGACTTCTCCCGAGCTACACCAATTCTCTGGAATGCTCTACCCCAAGAAATTAGGTCTACCCACAACTTACATGGTTTCAGGCGCTCCGTAAAAACACATCTCTTTAGGGTGGCCTATAATGCCTCCTAGTCAAAGTCACTCAGACATAGCCTATTCACTCCACCAGACACAAAATGCTTTACAAAGAATGGTTGGTGGACACTCATGCAGCTCTTATCTATTACTCATTTCCTTAAGTTGGCTGTACTATCATTGTAAATAAGCCCCTGTACTCTGTGTTATTATATTGATGTCTGGACCATATATGATGGCACTTTTTGCCATTTACCTTTTGTAACTCCCATAAGCTTGCGAGCAGGACCAAGCTCCTCATGGGTTATGAAATTTTTGTTACTATGTGTTGTCTCAAATTGTCTGTATATGTCCCCTCTGAATTGTAAAGTGCTGCAGAATATGTTGCCGCTACATAAATGAAATTATAATTATTATTATTCATGTTCTACTTAAATAGCCAGTGACTTTTCCAAATACTTTATTTTTTATAAAAAAACTATACATTTACCTTTACTACACAAAATAGAATCAACTATCTCCCCATGGAAAGATATCCTTATCTCCTGGTTCAGGAAACTCAATCTGATAAAAATGATTGTTCTATCCAAAATTTTGTATCTTCTCCAATCTCTTCCTACAGACATTCCGCAACATTTTTTTCAGAAACTCAAAGTCCTTACCTTAGAATTTATCTGGTCAGGTGAAAGTCATACAATTAAACACACAAGCTTGACCAAACCTAGAAACAAAGGAGGCATGGGTGTCATGCTTGGGAGGTAAGGAATCAGGTAACAGGTAGGTGCAGTGGGTGAAGGGATCAGGAGGAGCTAATCTGACCCTTACTCTGGGGGTCCCTAGCTCGCCCTGCTCTGAGGTACCTCTAATGGTGAGGAGGTCAGAGTCTCCGCCCTATTCCCTGGCTCCTGAATAGCCCTAGGCCGAGGGCCCCTACCTCCACCCACGGATCTGGCATCACAGCTACTCCCAAGGAAAGACTTCAGCCCAGCAACTAAGCAACAGCACAGCACCAAGACTTAGGGAAAATAACTCTATCAGCAGCATCTGACAGAGGAGAGGGAAGGCTATTTAAAGCCAGGGGGAGGGGATTCCAGGTGAGTCACACATCAACCCCTCAACCAGCAGCTGAACATAATAGTGAATGCAGCTCTGGAGCACAACACAGGAGGCAAAGACCTTCACACCAATACCTAATGCAGCTTAAAGACAAACAACATACACACAGTATCCAGCAATGTCAGCACCATCTAAGCGAGTAACACTGGGACTCCCAGACTTTAAAAAATATAGACTCGCCATACATCTGGCTAGATTACTAGAGCTACGCTCAGCTTCTTGGTCAAAACTTTGGGTTCCATTAGAGCTAAATGATGTCAAAGGAGGTCTCTCCGATTACCTCTGGCCAACCCTCTTTAACAAATTTAAATATAGCGACATACCTAATCCGTACACTAGAACACCTATTAGAATCTGGCATCAATCAAACAAAAAACTGAATCGAATACCTCAAATCTGTAAACTCACACCAATATTGAGCTTGATTCCAAACAAATTCAGATCCTTGAAAAGAAAAATTAAAACATCCAAAAAATTATGTGAGCTGCCAATACAACAATTTACACAGGGAACGGAGACAAAAAACATGGAAGAGATTGAGTCAGTTTTCGATAATATCCACCTTAGAAAATCAGAACCTCTAATCTTACAAGAGACAACTTACTTACAGTGCCTACAAGTAGTATTCAACCCCCTGCAGATTTAGCTGGTTTGATAAGATGCCAATAAGTTAGAGCCTTCAAACTGCAAACGAGAGTAGGATTTATTAACAGAAGCATAAATCTGACAAACCAAAAAGTTATGTTGCTCAGTTGAATTTTTATAAATTTTAATCATAAAAGTGTGGGTCAATTATTATTCAACCCCTATGTTTAATATTTTGTGGAATAACCCTTGTTTGCAATTACAGCTAATAATCGTCTTTTATAAGACCTGATCAGGCCGGCACATGTCTCTGGAGTTATCTTGGCCCACTCCTCCATGCAGATCTTCTCCAAGTTATCTAGGTTCTTTGGGTGTCTCATGTGGACTTTAATCTTGAGCTCCTTCCACAAGTTTTCAATTGGGTTAAGGTCAGGAGACTGACTAGGCCACTCCAACACCTTGATTTTTTCCCTCTTGAACCAGGCCTTGGTTTTCTTGGCTGTGTGCTTTGGGTCGTTGTCTTGTTGGAAGATGAAATTACAACCCATCTTAAGATCCTTGATGGAGGAGCGGAGGTTCTTGGCCAAAATCTCCAGGTAGGCCGTGCTATCCATCTTCCCATGGATGCGGACCAGATGGCCAGGCCCCTTGGCTGAGAAACAGCCCCACAGCATGATGCTGCCACCACCATGCTTGACTGTAGGGATGGTATTCTTGGGGTCGTATGCAGTGCCATCCAGTTTCCAAACGTCACATGTGTGGTTGGCACCAAAGATCTCGATCTTGGTCTCATCAGACCATAGAACCTTGAACCAGTCTGTCTCAGAGTCCTCCAAGTGATCATGAGCAAACTGTAGACGAGCCTTGACATGATGCTTTGAAAGTAAAGGAACCTTACGGGCTCGTCTGGAATGGAGACCATTGCGGTGGAGTACGTTACTTATGGTATTGACTGAAACCAATGTCCCCACTGCCATGAGATCTTCCCGAAGCTTCTTCCTTGTTGTCCTTGGGTTAGCCTTGACTCTTTGGACAAGCCTGGCCTCGGCACGGGAGGAAACTTTTAAAGGCTGTCCAGGCCGTGGAAGGCTAACAGTAGTTCCATAAGCCTTCCACTTCCGGATGATGCTCCCAACAGTGGAGACAGGTAGGCCCAACTCCTTGGAAAGGGTTTTTTACCCCTTGCCAGCCTTGTGACCCTCCACGATCTTGTCTCTGATGGCCTTGGAATGCTCCTTTGTCTTTCCCATGTTGACCATGTATGAGTGCTGTTCACAAGTTTGGGGAGGGTCTTAAATAGTCAGAAAAGGCTGGCAAAAGAGATAATTTATCCACACATGTGAAGCTCATTGTTATTTGTGCCTGAACTACTTCTTAATACTTTAGGGGGACCAAATAGAATTCTGGTGGTTTGAGGGGTTGAATAATAAATGACCCTCTGAATTAACTTTTAACGGTTTAAAAAAAAAAATTTTTTTGTGGCACTGCATTTCCCACTTCCAGGCTGATCTACAGTCCAAATGTCACAATGCCAAGTTAATTCCGCATGTGTCAACCAGCTAAATCTGCAGGGGGTTTAATACTACTTGTAGGCACTGTATATCTACCAGACATCTTTAGCTCTGCCCCTGATGCTCCGTTCCTAAAGCTAATACTGAATAAGTCAAGGATTGCAAAACCTCTCTAAAATAATCAAGATTTTAAATCCTATAAACGAAGTCCTAAACTTCATAAATAAATGGGAACAAGAACTAAATACATCTCTAAACCTTGACAAAATAAATTCAATGTTCAAAAATATACATACTCTTTCATTTTCTACTAGATATCAAGAACTGAGGTATAAGATTATATCAAGGTGGTATAAATCCCCAGATATCCACCACAAAATAGATAGCTCCTATTCACCACTATGCTGGAGATGTAATCAAAAGAGGTACCACCTCTCATCTTTGGCTTGACTGCACAAAAAGCAACTCATTCTGGAACGCTATCAAACAGCATATAGATAAAGCACTAAAAACAGACATCCCACTCACGTAGAGATTTATACTACTCACTTTGGACTCTCCCAATCTTTACTTAAACACTAATTCTCCACCTACTCAACGCAGAAAAAAATCCTAGTCGCAAGACATTGGAGGGACTCTGACAGTCCCACATAAATTAATCTACTCAGATTGGAATTTATGAAAAAAAACCAGATTGCCCATCCCAAATAAAAAGAAACGGTAGAGCTATGGTGTAACTGGTTAAACTGAAAATCATGTAACAGGATACATGATGTTTAAAGACTGCAATTCATTTTTCTCTCCATCAAGATTGTTTGTACCCCTACTAAAAGCACGCTTAAGAAAATATATACCTGGGAAAATAGAACAGGACCCTCTTAACCCACTCACTTTGTACTCATCCCCCTTTGCCCAACCATACCTGGTTCCATTTACTCTTGTTTTACTATTTACCTGCGTTGACCTTCTTTTCTCCCCTAGTCAACAGTTGAATGTTAATGACTTTAATGTGCAAAAGATACTTCCTTTTTGTGTACTGTTTTGAAATACCTTAAATAATATATACAAACAAAACCTTTTGGTTTGCAGTAAAAATATTGATATTTGAAACATAAATTGTCTCAAATATGATCTTATTTGTACAGGTCATTTTGCTGGAGGAAGCATGGTGTGAGCTGTTCTTGCTGTGTGCTATCCAGTGGTCAATGCCCCTTGAGAGCTGTCCTCTACTGTCCGTGCCTGACCTTTCTTCCAATGTCCATGGAAAATCTGTCTCCTCCAGTGTAGACGTTCGAATCCTTCAAGAGACAATCAGTCGATTTAAGTCACTTAGCGTTGACCCAACAGAGTTTGCTTGTATGAAGGCAGTACTCCTCTTTAAGCCAGGTTAGTATTTTTATTTTGTATACCTATAGACAGATTAGTAGTGAAATCTTTTCTTATAACCAAACATTTATACCATATCATGTGGATCTGTCCAGTCCTTTTAAGAAATTGAAAATGCTAAAAATATTGCTCATAATCTTGACCATTAGAATTGACATTTGGTCCACTCCCTGAGATGCTACATTGTTCTTTCCATAAAATCACATCCCATAGGAAAGCTGTGAATGGATTCAATAGCTATGTCTAAGTGGATAGGCAGAAGAGTAGAAAATGGTGCAAGTGAGCATAAACATTCACGTTGCACCAGTTAATTTCAAGAAACTACAACGTCTCCAGTATCTCTCACTGTAAGGGCGTGTTCATTTGACTGTATGTTCAGTCCCAGTGCTGGGCATAAAAAAATGGACTGCAGTAAAACCAGTGGAACTCAATGGTGAAGTGTAGATGACCAATTTTTTTCATGGACCGATTTTGCATAAGCAAAATGTTGCAGCATGCAGACAGTAGTCTCCTCCACAAATCTGAAGACTGACCCATTCAAGCCTGTGGGTGCCCAGATGTGTAGCATCCGATTTTTACCGATATATATTGGAAACTGTAAATTATAATTAGCTGCTGCTATTAAAAAGAAAAAAAGAAAAAAGTACTGTACACTCATGACAAGTGAGAGAAAAATAATCTACATTTTCTGGATAAAAAGTCCATGCATTACATGAACACAAAAAAAAAAGGTTTGGTACCATGTTAACAAGCTGAAATAAGAAAGATTGTTCTCAGTGGGAAAAACCCAATAATCTTGTAGTTGTGATACCTTTTAATGGATAACAGAAATATAATGAATGATGTTACAAAGCAAGCTTTTGAGACTTCTCACGTCTCTTCATCAGGCATGGCATATCAAGGTATGTGAATACAAATATTTTGTTATACCATGCCTGATGAGGAAACTTAAGCAGTCTCAAAAGCTTGCTTTGTAACATCATTCATAATTTTTGCTAGCCATTAAAAGGTATCATAACTACAAGATTGTGCTTCTACCACTGAGAGCAATCTATGAAGAACACAAAACATGCTTCTTTGAATATGTTGGTCCATAATATATACCAGGTTTCTTTGGGGGTCTCTGCAGCCAGATATCATGTCATTTTGGGAAACTCTGCTCACCCTGATTCTAGTGATGTGGCACTTACTGGGTTGTTTGCTGTATTTCTTTGTAAAATCATCATTTTATCTGCTGCAGATCTACCACTTTCTGAATATTTAGCTCTATATAACCCCGTCCACACCCCAGATTGGCAGCTTTCTGCCCATACACAGTATACAGAGGTAGCTATCAATCAGTGGTGGAGGCATGTGATACAGAGCTCATGAATATGGAGGACTACCTGGTAGCAGGTTTACTAGTCCACTAATGATAATCTCCTGCTGATAATAGTGATTTTAGCAAACCTGCAGCAAGCAGTTTTGTAAGTGACACATCACTGCAATCAGAGTATCTGCCTCTACATTGTGCTGTACTCAGATTAGGTGGCAAATACATGATGACATATTCCCTTTAGATAGCCATTTTTAACCTTTTCTTTCATAAATCAATAGTACATGTGATGCTATTAAACTTTGTAATGCATCTCATCACAGAAATCCGTTATTTCTTTGCCAGAATCAAGCTTTCATTCTCAAAGCTCTCAATTCACAGGTGAATGCAGATTTTCCCATTACTTGGATAGGTGCTCATGAAGTTCTTTGGAGAACTATAACTGTGGCTTCATGAGAACTTGCAGCAGGTCGGTGTCTTACTCTACCTCCTTCCACCTCACCTCTCTCTGGAAGTTTAAAAGCACCAAATATGTATCTCAGTAATGGAAAAATATAGATATTACCCATGAATAAGAAGTGAAAGATCAATCCAAGAGGAGAAACAAATTTCTCTGATAAGATATCTCACAAAGTTGCTTATTTTCATGTGTACTATCTCCTAGAAAAAAATAAAACGAGTTACTGTTTACGTAAGTTAAAAAATGTTTGTACTGTGTCAGCCAGTAGATAGAAAAATATTAGAATCTGAGAGTCCTCAGTGGTTGATCCCTTTTAATGGCTAATTGAAAAGATAAGTACCGTATATACTCGTGTATAAGCCGACCCGTGTATAAGCCGTCCCCCCTACTTTTGCCCCAAAAATCTGGAAAAACCTATTGACTCGTGTATAAGCCGAGGGTGGACCCCAGCATAGGTATACAGCCCCCAGCAGTGTGGTATACAGGCCCCCCCCAGTGGTATACAGGCCTCCCCAGTGGTAGTACACAGCAGCCCTAGTGGTAGTATACAGCAGCCCCAATGGTAGTATATAGCATCCCCAGCAGCCCCAGTGGTAGTATACAGCAGCCGCAGTGGTAGTATATAGCAGCCCCAGCAGCCCCAGTGGTAGTATATAGCAGCCCCAGCAGTAGTATATAGCAGCCCCAGTGGTAGTATATAGCAGCCCCAGTGGTAGTATATAGCAGCCCCAGTGGTAGTATACAGCAGCCCCAGTGGTAGTATATAGCAGCCCCAGCAGCCCCAGTGGTAGTATACAGCAGTCCCAGTGGTAGTATATAGCAGCCCCAGTGGTAGTATATAGCAGCCCCAGTGGTAGTATATAGCAGCCCCAAAGGTAGTATACAGCAGCCCAGTGGTAGTATACAGGAGCCCCAGCAGCCCCAGTGGTAGTATACAGGAGCCCCAGTGGTATATACAGCAGCCCCAGTGGTATACAGGCCTCAGCAGTATATACAGCAGCCCCCAGGGGTTATCCAGCACCCCCCAGGGGTTATACAGCGGCCCCCTGGGGGTACCCAGCAGCCCCCAGGGGGTACCCAGCAGCCCCCTGGGGGTACCAACAGCCCCCTGGGGGTACCAACAGCCTCCAGGGGGTACCAACAGCCCCTGGGGGTACCAACAGCCCCCAGGGGGTACCCAGCGGCCCCCTGGGGGTACCCAGCAGCCCCCAGGGGGTACCCAGCAGCCCCCTGGGGGTACCAACAGCCCCTGGGGGTACCAACAGCCTCCAGGGGGTACCCAGCAGCCCCCTGGGGGTACCAACAGCCCCCAGGGGGTACCCAGCAGCCCCCTGGGGGTACCAACATCCCCCTGGGGGTACCAACAGCCCCCTGGGGGTACCAACAGCCTCCAGGGGGTACCCAGCAGCCCCCTAGGGGTACCAACAGCCCCCAGGGGGTACCCAGCAGCCCCCAGGGGGTACCAACAGCCCCCAGGGGGTACCCAGCAGCCCCCTGGGGGTACCAACATCCCCCTGGGGGTACCCAGCAGCCCCCTGGGGGTACCAACAGCCCCCTGGGGGTACCAACAGCCTCCAGGGGGTACCCAGCAGCCCCCTAGGGGTACCAACAGCCCCCTGGGGGTACCAACAGCCCCCAGGGGGTACCCAGCAGCCCCCTGGGGGTACCAACATCCCCCTGGGGGTACCAACAGCCCCCAGGGGGTACCCAGCAGCCCCCTGGGGGTACCAACAGCCCCCTGGGGGTACCAACAGCCTCCAGGGGGTACCAACAGCCCCCTGGGGGTACCAACAGCCCCCAGGGGGTACCCAGCGGCCCCCTGGGGGTACCCAGCAGCCCCCAGGGGGTACCCAGCAGCCCCCTGGGGGTACCAACAGCCCCCTGGGGGTACCAACAGCCTCCAGGGGGTACCCAGCAGCCCCCTGGGGGTACCAACAGCCCCCAGGGGGTACCCAGCAGCCCCCTGGGGGTACCAACATCCCCCTGGGGGTACCAACAGCCCCCTGGGGGTACCAACAGCCTCCAGGGGGTACCCAGCAGCCCCCTAGGGGTACCAACAGCCCCCAGGGGGTACCCAGCAGCCCCCAGGGGGTACCAACAGCCCCCAGGGGGTACCCAGCAGCCCCCTGGGGGTACCAACATCCCCCTGGGGGTACCCAGCAGCCCCCTGGGGGTACCAACAGCCCCTGGGGGTACCAACAGCCTCCAGGGGGTACCCAGCAGCCCCCTAGGGGTACCAACAGACCCCTGGGGGTACCAACAGCCCCCAGGGGGTACCCAGCAGCCCCCTGGGGGTACCAACATCCCCCTGGGGGTACCAACAGCCCCCAGGGGGTACCCAGCAGCCCCCAGGGGGTACCCAGCAGCCCCCTGGGGGTACCAACAGCCCCCAGAGGGTACCCAGCAGCCCCCTGGGGGTACCAACAGCCCCCACAAGCTGGCACTGTCCCCCCTTGTAAGTGCCCCCCCCCCGCTACTTATACATTACCATCCCGGTGTTCTGATCGGCGCCGCTCCTCCGTGCTGCGTCTTCATCCTCCTGCGCTGGCTGCATCCGGGTTCTCCAGCGGTCGCGCGATGACGTCACATCGCTGCGACAGCCGGAGATCACGGATGGAGCCAGCGCGGGAGGATGAAGAAGCACCGAGGAGCGGCGCCGATCAGAACACCGGGATGGTAATGTATAAGCACCGGGGGGGGGGGCCCTTACAAGGGGGGACAGTGCCAGCTTTTGGGGGGGCCATATGCACTGCTTCCCCCTGCCGCTGATTGACAGGGGGATGCAGTGCATATTTAATGAGCGGCCCCACGTGACGGGGCCGCTCATACAGCAGCCCCCCCCCCCGCCTCCTCCAGCCTCCACAGCCCCCACCACACAGCCCCCACCACACGGGTCTACCGTATAGACCCGTGTATAAGCCGAGGGGGGACTTTTCAGCCCAAATTTTGGGCTGAAAAACTCGGCTTATACACGAGTATATACGGTAAGTGAAGCAAGCTTTCAAGACTCTAGGGTCTCCTTAACAGGCTTATTAATTATTAAGGTACAATTGTAATTCTAATAAGTTATATTGTTTACCAAATCATGGATAACCCGAATATATGTTTTGTGTGTTACACAATGTAATAGAACACTAAATACTATTTTTGTATTTTAGAGACAAGAGGTCTAAAAGACCCTGAACAAGTAGAAAACTTGCAAGATCAATCTCAGATGATGTTGGCTCAACATACAAGAAATCACTATCCAACCCAGCCAGTTAGGTAATTAAAGATTTTATGGATTCAGTGACATATTTTAGAGTACTGCCCAACTAAAATCTCAAACCAGCATTTATCCATTAATTTACTAGGCCCTAGAGATCAGATCTGCTAAATAATAAAAAAAATCAGATATTTATATCCCATAAGTCTACACACCTATGGACTTCTAACTCCTAGTATTTTATTCTTCTGCAGGTTTGGAAAACTACTTCTCCTTTCTCCATCTCTCCGATTTATTTCTTCTGAACGCATTGAACTTCTTTTTTTCCACCGTACTATTGGAAACACTCCTATGGAAAAACTCCTTTGTGACATGTTTAAGAATTGAATATATGACAATACATTTCTTGGGACAATAAAGGGCTGCTAATATAGTAATAAGGTACACGGGAGCTGGAGATCATGATGATGCTGGAGAGATGCATGGAGAATGATAGGCGTATCCATGGTATCTGAGTAGAGCAGAGAACCCTTCCAAGGCACAGGCTATGACCGTCTGTACACTATTTTCTGCATACAGACAAGGCAATTAAGGAGAACATATGCGTGATCATATATTAAATAATATATGTGCTAGATTTCCTGTGCCACACTGGGAAAGGACTTTGTCGCCAGATATGGCAGCTAAGTGACTGCTGTATCTCTTAAGGATGCCATTAGATTGCTGCTGGCTGAACATTGGGATTTACCTGATCATTTGGCTGGCAGACATCTCGGTGGGCAACCATCTGAGTCAGCTCTCCCATATGCAAAAATGCTCAGCCTTCTCTATTAAACAGCACTCACGAGAATGGCGCCAGCTATTATGATCAGCAGTTAAAAATTGGACGCGCTGTAAGAATATTTTTCCCCAACAAAAAGTTGCCACATATACACATTAGACTGTCGACCAATCCCATCAATAGCGCTGGGTTCGACAAACATTACTCTGTGTATGGGGGGCTTCACTTGAGACTCTGATTTGTAACTATTTTGCGTAAAAGAATTACTATTACCACATTTAAGTGAGATTGTAATATGTTCCTCACAGTCCACACCACATCCGTATGCCTTTTGCCTTTGCAATCTGTGAATTTTCATGTATTATGAGGTTAGCCTTGAATGTGTATTTTTATTTTAGAGCTTGTGTAATATTTTTTTAAACACATTAATACTATCTACAAAGCAGTAAATGAAATTTAATATCCGATTTCCACCAAAAGAATTTGTATTATGGCGGTGAAAGTATGAAAGAATATAAATCTGTGGTGGAGTCATTATTAAATGTGTCCTACATATCCATATGGACTCTGCGTGCATCCATACAGCATTTACTGTGTACACATAAGGCCAATGTGTTTCCATGAGCCACAATCTCTTATGCTGGCATACCGTCGATTACCGGTAGTTTATGACACATATTGAACATCTAGCGAGAAATAGGGAGAAGTTACTGAACTACACAGAATTAGGTGGAAATCCTTTCTGTATTCATACATATTCAGGATACATTTGCTATTGTTTCTTGTGCCATAGATTTAATGTAAATCAATATAGATACATTTTTAACTGACTTATATCTAGTTAAACTTTTGAAAAGTGCCTAGAAAAGATGTGGATTCTGAAAATGTACCACATTTATTATTGCTGAATGGTTATTTTTGTGATTGAGAGATGGAGAAATTGCAAGTGATCATCACGAAAAAAATGGTCGTTTTATTTATTGTAACAGTTAAGAGGGCACAATTGACTTTTCCCCAAAGGTAAGAACCAAGATATAGCTGAACGGAAATACAATTTGCAGATGGTGTGTCATTATCGAGCATTGGTTAGTCTCAAATTATAAACCAATTTCTTTGGGATTTTGGTGTCTTCCTACTTAATAAACCAGCGCCTTGCAGATCTTGATCTGCAGTGTTGGGTGTATTTTTGGTCCTGGCTGGGTGCTGTTGGTTGGAAACTGTTAATGCCAAGGATAGACCTGCACCCCATCAACTAAGCCCAAACCATGACACAGATCAAGACTGATCCACAAATTGTCAATTTAACTTTACAGACTTCAGCTATTTACAGTTGAGCAGACATAATTTATAGATTTAGAAATATTGGTCAGGTGAAGCTATTTTGTGTTTAGTTAAGATAATAGATGGTATCTACAACCATAGATTCTGTGCCCTTCAATGTTTCAGCTAACAAGATATCCTCATAGTTTGTGAGCGTAATAAATGATATGCATAGCCTGGCCGATAGAAATTAGCATCTGGGTACAAGTATTCTATGGATCAAACCACAGTGGTGTAAAAAAGTGTTTGCCCCTTCCTAATTTCCTATTCTTTTGCATGTTTGTCACACTAAAATGTTTCAGATGACAAAACAAGTTTAAATATTAGACAAATATAACACAAGTAAACACAAAATGCAGTTTATAACTAAAGGTCTTTATTTTTAAGGGACAATGAAATCCAAAGCTGCAGGGCTTGTGTGAAAGAGTGATTGCCACCCGCGCCCCTTTCTTAAAATTTAAGTTAACTGTGGTTTATCACCTCTTTGGAAGGATTAGTTTAATTTCCATAGCCACGCCCAGGCCTGATTACTTCCATACCTCTTCTCAATCAAGAAATCACTTAAATAGGACCTGCCCGAC
Source organism: Allobates femoralis (assembly GCA_033576535.1). Taxonomy (NCBI): domain Eukaryota; kingdom Metazoa; phylum Chordata; class Amphibia; order Anura; family Aromobatidae; genus Allobates; species Allobates femoralis. The sequence goes on along the minus strand of JARQOC010000004.1, from coordinate 221,171,062 downwards.
AGTGAAGTAGACCAAAGGATCCTCAAAAGCTAGACATCATGCAAGATCCAAAAGAAATACAGGAACAAATGAGAAATAAAGCAATTGAAGTGTATCAGTCTGAAAAAAGGTTATAAGCCATTTCTAAAGCTTTGGGACTCCAGCAAACCACAGTGAGAGTCATTATCCACAAATGGCGAAAACAAGGAACAGTGGTGAACCTTGCCAGAAGTGGCTGTCCATCCAAAATTACCTTCATCAATGAGGTCACAAAAGACCCCCAACAACAACATTCAAAGATCTGTAGGCCTCACGTGCCTCAGTTAAAGTCCATGTTCATGATTCCACCATAAGAAAGAAACTTGGCTAAAATGACCTGCATGGCAGAGCTCCAAGAAAAAAACCACTGCTGAGCAAAAAGAACTAAAGACTCATCTCAGTTTTGTTAGAAAAGATCTTGATAATCCCCAAGACTTTTGTCTCATCAGTCCAGAGTATTCTCACAAAAGTTGAACTTTTTGGAAAGTGTATATACCATTACATCTGACCTAGAAATAACACAGCTTTTCAGAAAAGCAAGATCATACCAATAGTAAGATATGGTGATGGTCTGTGGCTGTTTTCCTGCTTCAGCACCTGGAACACTGCTGTGGTACATGGAATTATGAATTCTGCTGTCTACCAAAAAAATCCTGAAGAATAACATCCGGCGATCCATTTGTGACCTTAAGCTGAAACACACTTGGGTTATGCAGTAGGACAAAATAATCCAAAATACACTAGCAAGTCCACCCTTGGGTGGCTTAAGAAAAACATACTTAAGACTTTGGAGTGGCCTAGTGAAAGTACTGACCTTAATCCAATTGAAATGTTTGGCATAACCTTAGAAAAGCAGTGCCCGCTCAGAAACCCTTCAATGGGGCTGAATTACAACAATTCTGCAAAGTTGAGTGGGCCAAAATTCCTCCACAGCATTGTAAAAGACTCATTGCCAGTTACTGCAAACGCTTGATTGCAGTTGTTGCTGCTAAGGGTGGCCCAACCAGTTATGTTTAGGGGCAGTCACTTTTTCATACAGGACCTGTAGGTTTGGATTTCTTTTTCCCTTAATAATAAAAATCTTACTTTATAAACTGCATTTTGTGTTATCTATGTCTAATATTTCAATTTGTTTGGTGATCTGAAACATTTAAGTGTGACAAACATGCAAAAAAGTAAGAAATCAGGAAGGGGCAAACACGTTTTCCCACCGCTGTATATTGACAAAATTTGTCACACTAACCTATGCTGGAAATTACTTTTGGCGTATCTTAGCCTGAGACTTTTATCCAACTTAAATCCACCTCTTGCTTGGCTTACATTTAGAACAATATTTTGTGCCACAATGTTGACATCTAAAGCCATGGTCCTAGCTCTAAAACCACATGATTTTGTTTACTAAAATGCAACAAATCTGAAAAGCACTCAAAAGTTGTGGCTCACAACAGCTAATAGTCAGAATATGTTTTTATTAGCTCATGTCCACTTCATCTAGGCTAACCTATCTTCACTAGGTACTAAAGCAAGTGGAAGCAAAAGAACTATTAGGGCAGGGACGTGTCTCGGATGATTAACTCAGAATGGCCTCCCCCTGTCAGGACAGGAGTGTGTGGAGCTGCTTAGAAACACAAGCACCTGACACTCCCGTCCAGAGAGGGGGAGGCCATTCCAAGTTAATCATCCGAGACATGTCCGACTGACTCATATGACTGTCGGACAGTGTGTCCCCTGCCCTTAGGGCAGTTGTCAGGAACTCCAGGCCTCGAGAGCTGCCAACAGTCCACGTTTTCAGGATTTTGTTAGTATTGGACAGGTGATAATATAATCACATGCACTGGTGATGATCCCAACCCCTGTATAATCCTGAAAACATGCACTGGTGTGCAAAAGTAGTCCAGTGTTAAAAATCAGGAAAAGGATATTAAAAAAATTAAAAATGCCAATCTGTTCCTGTCAGGGCAATATTATGATTCAAACTAGTGGAATGGCTGAATCAATCAATGTGAATCAAAATGTTACCTGCCTTATCTCATGTGCGTTTGCTAAAAAATGAAGCTTTGAAGTAACGTGATTAGGCTGGAGGGGTGGCAGTGCACTTGTATAGGCATACATCAATGCACTTTTTATGCTGATTTATGCCAGAAAAGACCATTAAGGAGTTGGGAAGTGCTTTTTTTTTGCTAACTTTACCTATTTACTCTATAAGTTGAGCTGCTATAATATGTTTCGTTACAAGGTAAAACAGTCCTGACAAGTGACTTCAGTCCGTGTTAAGCCTGTGCTGGGTCTAGTATGACACTGTTAGCATAGTCAGATGTCTTCGCACCCAGCAATCCTATGGTCATTGAGGATAAAGTAAGTTGTAACAGTGCTGCTGTGTCCATTATGGTCCCAGGGCTCATAGAAATATTTGCACAGTGATCGAAACTTTGTGATTTGGGCCCTACATAACACTATTTTTTATTTAAAATGAAACAACTGAGAAGCAATTGAAGTGTAAATCCAAAAGGACAGTGCTCTTTGATACGCGCAAGCCATAAGGGGAAAAGGACCACCTAGGTGGTCCTTTTCCACTTACGGCTTGCGCAGGTCGAAGGGCACCGCACTTTTGGATTTATATTAACTGCCACAGAGACTTGTGAAGTGTGGATCCAGCGGCAACTGTATATATGCATATATCAGTTGTGGATCCCACAACCAAACCAGGTGAGCAGTTACCTTTGCAACCTCTTCTTCAAAAAAAGAAGATAAGATCCTATTTTGCGCTTCTGTTTCCTTACTTTCAGGCAATTGAAGTGTAGACTTTCATATTTAATTAAAGGCTTTAACAAAAATATCCTGTGGAATGTTTAGGAATTGCAACCATTTTTCTATACAGTCTTCTCATTTCAGTGGCTTAAAAATAATTGGACAACTTAACTTTACCATAAATTATTCCTTTTTAATACTTTGTAGAGAATCCTTTGCATACGGCTGTCTTAAGTCTGGAAGCCACAGAAGTCACCAAACGCTGGGTTTCCTCCTTTGTGATGTTTGCCAGGCCTTTTACTACAGCTGACGCTGTTGCTTGTTTGTGAAATGCCGCTCGATGGGGCTGAAATCTGGTTATTGACTCAGCTATTGCAGAATATTCCACTTCTTTGCCTTAAAAAATTCCTGGGTTTCTTTTGTAGTATGTTTTGGGCCATTGTCCATCTTTACTGTGAAGCGCCATCTGTTAGGCCCCCTGGCACTGCTTCCCAGCTCACCTCTCCCTGGTCGGCATCTCCAGCTCCTCTGCCGACCGGGCACCCGGCGTCCAGGTGTGCTGTGTCTCGGAGCCATCGCCGTGTTCCCTTCCTGTCAGCTGACCGCCAGGCTCGCACATGAGCACATTACTATGGTCGTATTCATGTGACCAATCAGCGGCGCACTAGGTGCACTCCTCCCTTGTGACACTAGGGGCCGGCACGGTCCAACCTGACACTCCCCTTAACCAATAGCTGCTCTTCCTATGGTATATCAGGCCACCTCCTCTGCTGGGAGGTGCCTGATTATTGTGTTCGTTGAGCTTCTGCTTTGCTAGCTGTTGGTCAGGCCTTCCTTGTACTCTGTGTCCTGGAACTCTTGCTGTGCTCTTCCCCGGTAGCACCATTCCCGTTTTCCTAGCTTTGTACCCTTTTATCCCGGAATCCTTAGCTATGCCTTAGTATAGGCTAACCTTATGAGCCGCCCCCCCTGGTACTAGCTGCTTTGGTACTTAGACCCCCTGGGCTTGCCCCTGACAATCCCTGTATAGGGGTCGGGTAAACTAGGATCAGCTCACCCAGGGGAGTTCGGTACCACGGCCCAGTGGGTCCACTCTAAGGCGCCTTTCCCTGGAAGTGTGACACCATCCAATCAACCTTCTTGTGTTTGGTTGAATATGAGCAGTAAGTATAGCACTGTACACTTAGAATTCACCCATCTGCTATTGATGCTCACTGCAATGTTTTATGTGTGGAACTAAGTACATGTTTTGACTTCATGTTATTTTGAAAAAGAAAAATCAATAAACATGATTTGGGGAAAAAAAAAAAAGAATTCACCCAACTGCTTCAGTCTAAACTCACATCATCATCAAACAAAAGTGACCCAGTGACATTGGACGCCATGCATGCCCAACCATGACACTGCCTCCACCATGTTATATAAAGGATGTGGTGTGCTTTGGATCATGACTGTTCCCTAGTCTTCTCCATACCTCCTTTCTCCCATCATTCTGGGAAAGAGTGATCTTAGTTTCATTTGTCCAAAGAATGATTTTTTGAGAACTGGGTTGACTTCTTTTGATGTTTTACTAGCAAAATCTAATCTGGATTTTCTATTTTTAAAGCTGATTAATGATTTGCGCTTGTGGTGAAACCTCTGCATTTACTCTCATGAAGCCATCTCCTTATGATAGACTGAGATACTGAAAAACTTACTTCCTGGAGAATGTTCTTCACTTGGGTGGACGTTGTGAAGGTTTTTTTTCTTCACCATGGAAAGGATTCTGTGATTATCCACCTGTGAACGTTTTGTTGTTGTTGTTGGAGTGTACCAAACTTTTTATTTTACCACCCCTAACATTTTTGCTATCGCCTTGATGGTTTTTGTATTTTTTTCTCTGCTTATAATGGTCTGTTTCTATTCCATTAAAAATCTCCTTTGACCTCTTTGTGGGGTTGCCATACCTGTAATCAGGTCCAGACCTTTTACCTGCTTAATTGATTATGGACTAATGAGGAAAAAGCCCATTAAAGAGCTTTTGATATAATTGTTCAATTACTTTTGGTCCCTTGAAAAAGGGACAGCTACATGTTATACAGCTGTATTTCCTAGACCCTTATTCCAATTAGGATGTGAATACTCTTAAATTAAACCCAAGAGCCTGCACTTTAAGCCTATATTGATCATATAACTATATCTTGAATATGTTTTGGTAAACCACTAAAATACAATGTGCAATATTTCTGAACATTTGTGCTTTCTTATGAAATGCTAGCCACCTTACATTCACACATTACAGGCAGGATGTGTATCTAAATAACTGTTTATGAAAAACCTACCACATTTCTTGTACAGCCATTTTTCTACAATATAGGCAAGAATACCACTACAAAAATTGACATTCTGCAGCTTTTGTTCTTTTAATAAGCTCTGGGTTTGTTTGCAATGTAATGGATCTTACAGCCGGAAATTTACACAGATTGTACTGAATACATATGATAGCACAGTCTCCCAATGTACCTTGCACCTAGTAACATCTCCCAGATGCAGGGCCATTACATTCAGTATAGAAGTGACTGCCCTTTTATAAGGCTCAGCAGGCTAATGGTATAGTTAGATCTGCAGTTGGAAGGGATAGGTGAGAAGAGGAAGCTGCACAGTTTCTATGTCTGTTCCTTATAAATCTTCTTCTGCAAAAAAGAAGGATTCATTTAAGTTAGCCAAAACTCCAAGCAGAGTATCCACTTTCTGAAAAATATCTTCTCTCAAGCCCATACGCTGTGGATCCCACAAAACAAATGGAATGTACTCACTTGAGAGAGACACAAGTTTGGTAGTTTTTTTTTCTTGTTATTGTGGGTTTTGACCAATTTCTTTGGAGTATGGATGAAAACGATAGACAGAATAACATAGTGATTTACCCAAGACAAGTTGAGCCATGCAGCTTCAACCTTACAAAGCTTTGTGTAACCACAGTGCAGATGCTGCTTTAAATTAAAGGGAATGGTTTATTTATATTGGGCTTAGAAACCACAAATAAAATTAATAATATTAATATAATAATATTTATAATAAAAGCCTTTCTCTTTCTCTTGAGATCAGTTTGTGTTGATAAAAGGAGTGTTAAACAGTTCTGTGATGGGCTAAGTAGGTAAGGCGTTCGTTAAACATGGCCTGGCTGGTCCTTGATATGTTTTGGCAGCGCATGCCAAATGGTTGCTCCTGGTTGCACAATGAGGCACCAAGATAAAGCTACGTAGTAGGGCACAGCTCTTGGCAAGAATGAACAATGGAAACATTATACCTCTTTCACACCATGAATTCATTGTTCCCAAACAAGACAACAGATTGTGAGCTGCCATCTGATCCCAGAATCCTTTGTTCCCCACTCTCTGGAGGATCCCTTGGTTTCTGGGGAGATTGTTTGACGTTCTTTAATTTCTGGCGTCCTTTCTCAGGATTAAAAGTTCCACGGCTTGTAAAGTGTACAGGCGCCCCAGAGTCCTGAGTGTCTGCTGAAGAAGGTTCCCGGTAAAAGGGGGATTTGGAGTGTAAGTGGAACCTCTTTCTTCCCAGGTGGGGCAAGCAAGATGAAGCAGTGGGTGAAGAAAGGTTGCGGTCTCCACTATCTGTGCTGTCATTTTCTCTCTTGACTGATTTCCGCACTCTTGCCACCTCCGTTCGTGGAGCTCGCATGGAACTCAGAGCTAATGCTCTTTCTGCGTGATATAAATTAGACAAAATCAAATACACAAATATATTATAACAAAAGTACTGTTATTTTTTAGACAGAATCTGTTACTTCTGCTATGTTGTCCTCTATATTCATCAGCTCAAGCCACCTCCAATCTCCACTATGTATTGTGCAGCTTTCTGCCTATGCACAATGTAGACAGACAGCTGTCAATGGCGCAAGTGACACATATGACTGAGAGGACTGTGAGAGACACCTCAGCTAAAACAGTAATTTTATTGCAACTATAGCAAGAAACCCCATATGTGACCAAGCTTTGAAATTGTAGGTTCTTCCTTATGTGATGTTACCCTCAGATTCAGGATTATAAATTGGGTGATAAATTATCTTTATGCCAGGGTCACACGAGGGAATAAATTGGATGAATTCAGTCCGAAATAGGTAGATTTTTCTTACGCTCGTGTGACCGTGACCGTGGCCTAAGGCCAACCATAGACAACCCCTCAAGACACAAACAGTAATTTTTCAGGAAATAGTATGCCCCAAGATGTGTGAGACAAGCCACAGAGAAGTTTTATCTAACTAATTTAGAAGAAGAAAAAAACATGACAAGACTGATGTTTGTATCATTTCAAAATAAGAGATAAGTACCTGCTCTGACTGATGCTGCCCCTTCAGACTCATAGTTCAGGTTCTCAGAGCTGTCTGCAGTCCCAAGAGATGCTTCAGACTCCAAGGTTTCATCATCTGAAGCGCGTGGTTCTAAAGCTAGCATTTCATATGCAAGCTCCTCTCTATTTAGAGAAATAAAAAAGGAAAATATAAGACGGAAAATTACAAGACAAAATGTTATTCACATTAGGCATTAAACAACCATCTTAAGGCCCCAATACAGAGACCCCAGTTGGGCCAGCCAACCGTTTAGGTGCTCTCTCAGCATTTTTTGAGAGGGGTGTTTCAATATATACAATAATTGTTCCAATACTGCAATGTGTCAATCCAGCCAGTAACTTTGATGTGCTAATTATATATTGGTGATACCATTACATTCCTGCCATGTTTCCACCGCATTCGGAATAACTCTTCATCAGGGGAGATGGAACTCCCTTGGCCATCCAAGTGACTAGATTGTCTACAACTTTCTCTAATAAAGTTGATAGGAGTTGCTGCACCGATTTCTGAACTCGTATAGACTAGACTGGATCAGTGACACATATGGTTCATATCTATTTAATATCTAGAGCACCATCTTATTAGACACAGCCTTGCAATTGTCATAAGTGTATACAGTAGGAAAGCAACTTTAATGAGGCATTTCAAGAATGTGATTAAATGGCTCCCCATCATTCACCTAATTCACACAGCAGCCTGACCCACTAATATGTCAGTATGGGTTGTAGTGTGAAGAAACATAGGATTCGTGAGCATACATTCCTCTGGAAGCTGCCGGAGCAGAGCTGTGACATGAGAAGAACAAATCTCTTCATTGTCTTTGTGCACAAGGAGGGCTGAAGATGGCGAAAAAAAATCCTTCAACTCCGTCAACAAGAATATTAATTTATTTTCCTCTCTGATGACAGCCTTGCACTGACAGCAAACTGAGGTCTGAGTGTTTACGATACTGCTCCTTTGACAGTTGAGACGCAGGTCTTGGGAGCAGTGTTTCTTGGGATTACAACACATCCTGACAGGTGACTAGCAAGGACAGCAGATTGAAATGGGTGGCGGGCACCATTTTGTCACATTTTTGGAGAAAACGTTTAAGGTTGTGAACAGTATTGCGACTTATTGCATTATTAGGCATACAACATGCTTTACCAAAAGCAGCCCAACAGAGTCCACCTTAGGCCCCTTTCACATCAGCGGTTTTCGCTGATTGCGGCAGTTGCGGTGAAAAAAACTGCAACTGCCGCGTTTACCGCATAACGGCTGCACTTGCGGTTCACTTGCGGCAAGCCCCATACAATGTTTATGGGGCTTGCGGTAAGTGTGCAGCAGGTGCGGCAGCGAAAAAAAAAAACGGCATTTCACGGTTTTTTCGCGGCCGCACCTGCCGCAAGTGCCAAAACCGCACCTGCCACAACTGCCGCAAGCCCCATAGACATTGTATGGGGCTTGCCGCAAGTGAACCACAAGTTCAGCCGTTATGCGGTAATCGTGGCAGTTGCGGTTTTTTCACCGCAACTGTCGCAATCAGCGAAAATCGCTGATGTGAAAGGGGCCTTACATGTTTTAAATTACTACAGTAAAATTAAAGCTGTACCGTAATTGGTTGGTTTGGGCAACAGTTAAAACAATATCTTTTTTTTTTAATCTTTATTCACCAATAGGACAATTACTTTTCTTCATTACTTTACTGCTAGTAATCCTTCTTTGGTGGGTAAATACAGAAAGGATAAAAGTTTTTCCAAATACAAGGCTGAATACAGCCTAAATCAAAGGTAACATACAGTATACCATTCATTGTATTAAATGTTTGGTTTACTTTCTCAAGAACAACATACAGTGTCAAATATACAGACTTAAGAAACATAATAAAACATAATCAGCGTAATATTATGGTACACATGATTATTTTTGTGGCAACAATGGCGAAAAGTGAAATAGAAACTTCAACTACAGTAAAAGGATCTTATACATTTTTGCAATATTGGGAACTCCTCTCTCTCTTTTCAGCCCTATATGGCCATAGCTTTTCTCTCTAGATCAAAAGTCTTTTGGTAGACTACAGCTCTCAATCATGTCCTGACACCCGCATGTAGTTTAGCAACACAAGGAGAGCCACAGATTGGTGTGCATTACTCTATTATCGCTAAATGCCTATAGCCAAATACATAACTTTACATCTTCTGGAAAACACTGGCAAAGGGCAAATATTGTACTTTACTCTGAGAGATGCACCGAAAATAGACAATTAGATAAACAAGTGAAAGGGGACTGTATTTTCAATAAACATAGCATGAATCAATAGTATATGCAATTATAAGAAACTTTGTAATTTTTTTTTCTATTTCAGAAATCTGCTTCTTTCTTCCCCTCCCCCTTGTTTCTTGAACGCTACCATCCACTGAGAGAACAGCTCAACTGTGTGTTGCTCAAGACAGACAGACAGACTTGCCAGGACAGTGAGATGTCAGGATAAAAGTTTTATTATACTCTATAGGGAAAGGAGGAGAAGAGAGAAGAAGCATGAAAGAAGCAGATGAAGAGACAGAAAAATCCTGTTGATAGCGGATCACTTTGCCCAGGCTGTCAGATTTCTTCTCTGTAGCCCGATCTCCTTGCAGAGGGATCAGGCTGCAGAGAAACATTCTGACAGCCCGGGAATGGCGATCCGTTATGTGATCACTGTGCCCGAGCTATCAGATTGCTTCTCTGCAGCCTGATCCCCCTGCATGAAGATCGGGCTGCAGTGAAGCAATCTGACAGCCTGGGCACAGTGATCCGCTAAGTGCCAAGCCTCAGAGATCATGTGAGCTCTGAGACTTGGGTTTGCACAGTGATGCTGCACTGTATGGCAATGATCTGCCATACAGTGCATCATCACTATGACACCAGAGACTGCAACAAGAGGACACTTGATCCCTTGCAGCAGTCTTTGGATGTAGCAGAGGAAATTGAGCATTAGGGACCATCGTTTTGGACTACGTTTGACGTTAATAAACATGGAGTCCGAACTTTTTTCTAATAAAATGATTTTTCTCTGTGTGGTGTATTTTTTCCTATTTACTAGAGATTCCTAATGGCCGGGTCTAACATTGGCCCGATATTATGAATCTCGGGCTTAGTGCCAGCTGCCAATAAAAAAAAAAAAGCTGTCAATTAACCCATTTTTTCTCCTTCGCCTCATTGGGGGACACAGGACCATGGGTGTTATGCTGCTGTCCACTAGAAGCGAAAACTATGCAGAATCTGCAAAAGACAAATAGTGGCTCCTCCTCTGCAGTATACACCCCTGGAGCAGACACTGCCTTAACCAGTTTTTGCTTAGTGTCGCAGGAGGCACATCTAAATTTTATTGTTGTAAAATTTTTCATTTTTTACATTTTTTATTTTATTCTTTTCTTCAAGAAAGAAGAAAAGTGGGTCTCGGACAAGACTCCAGGCATGGCTCCTTCCTCAGCCCCCCACTGTTGGGGGGTGCCTGATTGAGGTTGAGACGGTTTCGTACACATACCGCTCCTTACTCAGCATCCCACTGTTGGGGTGCTGGGTTGAGGTCGAGATGATGTCTCTCCTTCCCCAGGCACCCATTGATGGGTTGAAGTTGAGGGTGCACAGGATACTTCGGCCAGGGGAAAGCAGCATTCCTCCTTAATCGTCCCTGCAAGGGGATTAAGTTGAGCGACTGCAGGTAGGGCGGTCAGCCGCATATTCGTGCTCAGCACGGCAGCTCACAAAGGGGGCATTGCTGCTGCGGCTGCCCGATGGGCACGGAGGAGCAGCCCAGTCTGTGGCTGCAGCAAGTTTCATTGTGCAGCGCAGCCAGGAGCAGCAGTACAGCCGCGGGCTCCTGAGGGGGCCAGGGGACCATCACTGGGGCAGCAAGGCCAGGGGCATAGGATGCCTGTGCATCCCTTTGTGGACGTAGCACAGGCACCTAAGCTGGATCTGGAGAATCCTGGCTCGGCGGGTGCCTGCTGAAGCCACCCCGAGCCCAGCGCTGCTCGGCTCCGGAGGTCCGCCAGGTTCGGAGCTGTTCCGTGACCGCTGCGGAGCTCCGTGCCGCTCTGGAGCACTTTTCGGGCTGCAGGAGCAACTTTAGGCCGCTGCTTTGGCCTAGCGCGAAGCCCCGCCCATGTCACCGCCCCTGGTCCGCCCCCCGATAACGTGATCAGCATCATAGAGAAGGTGGAACACAGCGTGCACGGCTCTATGCAGCCAAAGTTTCTATTTCCCTGTTCACTCCGCCCCCTTCCTTCCTTTCCCCTTCTTTCTGACTGCAGGCAGCTCCAGCCCAGCGGCCATTAAGGCTTGCAGCTGCAGCTGGGAAGAGGAAGGGACGAAGAGCCTACATTCTGCCACAGCCAGCAATCTCCGGGGGGCACAGGATGCTGGACCACTTGTGGGGCACAAGTCTGAGTCGGGGTAAGACACATATTGTGGTTTTTACTCCTCTGCGGTGGGCTCTGAAGTTCAGATCAGGTGGCTGTAGTGCACTATGCCGGGCTCAAGAAGTAAGAGGACCAGGGCTTATAGCTCTTATTATGCCTCATGCACAGCCTATACAGTCGCTCTCCCCAGTGGTGGCACATCTCCACACTGCCAGGACTGCGCCCAGGACAGTGTGCCAGAGCCTACAGTAGCCCCAGCGAGTAAGGATGCGCCTGCTGCAGTGCCGGAAACACTGTCACAATCTGTGTCACAGTCCATAGAGAAGTTGTCTTCCACGTGGCTCCAGGCACTGCAGGGTCGTGCCTCTGTACAGCATGGTGATCCCTCGGTCCAGAACCCAGCGGACCCAGGTCCGTCCGTGATTAGGTCAGGGCGCAAGTGGACACATAGGTCTCACTCCCTGGCATCCTCACACAGTTCCGCGTCGTCTCCAGCCAGGGAGAGGCAGAGTGATCCTCAGGGCTCTGAGAGCACCAGTGATTCTGGGTCAGAGCTGGATCAGGATAGTCCATAGACTTGGACGATACAGGCACCATAGCATTAGTTGAAGATGTGATTACTTCCATCAATCAGGTGTTGGACATATCTGACCCTACACCTGATGCGCCAGAGCACAAAATTTCTTTTCAAACAGCCAGGAGACCGCATAAATACTTCTCAGATCATCCCAATGTTCAAAGCGATTCTCCAAAAACATCGCTTACATCCTGAAAAAAGATTTGGCAATCGCAAGTCTCTGGAGACACGTTACCCGTTTTTACAGGAGGTATCCCAAAACTGGGCAGATTCACCTGAAGTGGATCCCCGGTGTCTAGGCTGGCAGCACAGACGCTTCTGTCACTGCCAGATAGCTTGTCCATTAAGGATACTACAGATTAGTAGGTAGAACTGATGGCTAGTTCGGTTTTTGAGGCCTCCGGGTCATCCTTAGCACCAGCATTTGCCTCAGTCTGGGCAGCCAAGGCCATTATCACCTGGGTGGCTCAATTGCATACCGTTCTTCGATCAACAGACGTGGGTCTGGCGGATCAAGTGGTGCAGATTTCGGTGGTGGCAAATTACTTGATGCATACAGCACTGGACTCCGCAAATTGCGCGGCAGTAGCAGCGTCAATCGTCATCATAATTAGGCGTGCCCTTTGGTTACAGGAATGGAAGGCTGATGCAGTCTCCAAAAAGTTCCTCACACATCTGCCATATCTCAGTGGATGGCTGTTCGGTGAGAAATTGGATACGTTGATCTCAAATGCCACAGGCAGCAAGAGCAATTCGCTTCCCCAGCAGACGGCAAAACGCAGTTTTAATCGGCGTCAGCAACTAAGGTTCCGGTCCTTTCGGAATGCGTCAGGCTGGTCCGCTTCGCGACCAGCGCAGACGCGCAGTCGCTCGCCGCGTAGACACAACTCGATGTCAAACCAGAAATCGGACAAGAGCTGGCAGACAACATCGCGCCAGTCTAAACCCAAGGGGTTTAAGCCCGATAGGTCCTCCTCAGCATGATTCTTTGTCCCTGGTCGACACCCCGCTGGTAGGCGGCAGACTTTTAAAATGTCATCAAGTTTGGCTGCCTATTATAGAGGACAGGTGGGTCAGGGAGCTGGTGTCCTCCGGTTACAAGATAGAGTTTCTGTCCCTCCCACCCACTCGATTCTTTCTCTCGGTCCCACCACATGCGCTATCCAAGGCCAGTGCCTTTTTTCAGGTGATCGACTCGCTGTTACAAACAGGAGTCATTGTATCGGTTCCCTCTTCCGAGCGGTTCCACGGGTCCTATTCCAACCTGTTCATAGTTCCCAAAAAAGGAGGCAGGGTAAGATCCGTACTGAATTTGAAGCGACTAAACAAGTTTGTTTGCATACGGCGATTCCGCATGGAGTCTCTCCTGTCCATCATCGCATTCATGGAAAGTCCTTTCTCGCTTCCATAGATATACAGGGTGCTTACTTGCATATTCCAATAGTGTCGGTTCATCAAATGTTCCTTCGCAGTAGGGCAGGACCACTACCAGTTTGTGGTGCTTCCTTATGGGCTGGCCACAGCCCCCAACGTGTTCACCAAGGTCATGGCCGTTCTGTACTCGAGAGGGATAGTCGTCCTCCTATACCTGGACGATCTCATCAAAGCTCCCACCTCCAAGGATTGCGAGCAGAGTATAGCCATCACGGTAGACACACTACGTCGTCGAGGATGGTTGGTCAACCTACAAAAGTCATCACCGGTCCCAACCCAGTCGCTGGTCTGCCTAGGCATGCAGTTCAACACAGACAGGGGCCTGGTGCTCCTTCCCAGAGAAAAAGCACAGATGCTCCGACAAGGAGTTCGCGATCTGCTTCTCCCGTCGCCTCAATCCTTCAGGTTTACCATGAGGGTCTTGGGCAGGATGGTAGCGGCGATAGAAGCGGTTCCATTTGCACAGTTGCACCTCAAGGGTCTCCAGCTGGCCGTACGTGTTTCAACAGATTTGCCACTGCTGGGGGACTCCGGATGTGGACTTGATGGCATCGCGTCTCAACGCGAAAGTCCCCAAATTCATGGCCAGGTCGTACGACCCACGATTGCTAGGAGCGAATGCTCTAGTGCAAGATTGGACGCAGTTTCAACTGTCATACATATTCCCGTCGCTGCCTCTGATTCCCAGAGTGGTGCAGAAGATCAGACAGGAAGGGGTTCAAGTCATTCTCATAGCCCCAGACTGGCTCAGACGCACATGGTATGCCGACATTGTACAGCTCACGGCAGACGTACCGTGGCGCCTGCGAGATCGTCCGGATCTTCTGTCGCATGGCCTGTTCTACCACCAGAATTCGGGAGCTCTGAATTTGACGGCGTGGCCCTTGAGACCTGGATTCTAACTAAAACACGGTTTTCACAAGAAGTGATCCGGACCGTGATCAGAGCGCGGAAGCCAACCTCGGCTAAGATTTACTACCGCACCTGGACAGCTTTCTTTACCTGGTGCGCATCTAGGAATCAGGAACCATTGCCATATTCTCTTCCTAAGGTCCTTGGTTTTCTGCAGTCGGGACTGGACGCCGGACTGTCGCTAGGTTTGCTAAAGAGCCAAGTCTCAGCTCTCTCAGTCCTTTTGCAGCAACGCCTGGTTGTTAGACCGCAAGTAAAGACATTCTTTCAGGGGGTCTCCCGGTTGGTATCCCCATACAGAAGACCGCTGGACTCATGGGATCTCAACTTGGTGTTGTCAGCATTGCAAGAACCACCATTTGAGCCACTTAGGGAAATTCCGCTCCGCCTTCTATCTCAGAAGGTGGTGTTTCTTGTTGCGATCACATCTCTCCGCAGAGTGTCGGAATTGTCAGCACTTTCCTGCAGAGCACCTTTTCTGGGTTTTCACCGGGATAAGTATGTTTTTGGTACGGTTCCGTCCTTCCTTCCCAAGGTAGTGTTGTCTTTCCATATCAATGAGGGCATTACCTTGCCGTCACTGTGTCCAGCACCAGTTCATCGTATTGAAAAGGTTCTGCATACGGTGGACCTTGTCAGGGCACTGCGTATCTATGTGTCTAGGACAGCACCTTTTCGGAAGATAGATTCTCTGTTCGTGTTTGCGGAAGGCAACTGCAGAGGCATGCCAGCGGCTAAGGCTACCCTGGCTAGGTGGATCAGGTCCACCATTCAGAATGCCTACAGGCTCAAAAATTCGCCAGTTCTGGATAGTATCAGAGCGCACTCTACCCGTGCAGTAGGGGCTTCCTGGGCCATTTGGCACCAGGCACGGCACAACAAGTGTATAAAGCGGCCACTTGGACTAGCCTGCACACATTTAAGAAACACTACAGAGTCCATACCCAGGCTTCAGCGGACGCAAGTCTAGGTAGATGTGTGCTGCAGGCGGCAATAGCCCACCTGTAGGGGTCTGTCTGTGTGCACTACCATTCCATTGCTGTTCCCACCCAGGGACTGCTATGGGACGTTCCATGGTCCTATGTCCCCCAATGAGGCGAAGGAGAAAAGGAGATTTTTGTGTACTCACCATAAAATCCTTTTCTCTTGGCCTCTAATTGGGGGACACAGCTCCCGCCCTGTTGCCTGGTTCGGGCTGTGTGTGAGTTCTCATAGTATTCTTGAGCTTGTACATAGTTGCCTTATTCTAGGCATTGTTGTACTGTTTTCAATGTTAAGTTTCTCCTACTGCTTTGGCACCAAACTGGTTAAGACAGTGCCTGCTCCAGGGGTGTATACTGCAGAGAAGGAGCCACTGTTTGTCTTTAGCAGATTCTGCATAGTGTCGCCTCCTGGTGGACAGCAGCATAACACCCATGGTCCTGTGTCCCCCAATTAGAGGCTAAGGATTTTACGGTGAGTACACAAAAATCTCCTTATTACCCAGTTTGCCACCGGCACCAGGGCAACTGGAAGAGTCTGGGTACAGCGCCAGAAAATGGCGCTTCAATGAATGCACCATTTTCTGGGGTGGCTGCAGGCTGCAATTCGCAGCATGGGGGTCCCAGAAAAACATTTCGGAGCCGTGACGAGACTAAAGGGTAAGGCTACAAGGTGGAAGCGCAGCTGGTTGACTGCAAGGCGGGGAGACTGCTAGCGATGGGGATGTGGACGGATGCGTCCCTGACGTCTACGGAAAGGAGAAAAATTCCCTTTCCTCCCTAGGCGCGATGATGGAGCGCAGGGACAACATCCTGAAATAATGAATACGCACATATCCATGGAGTTGTTTGAGATCCGGCATGGGGCGCATGGGCCCGTTTATTTTTGTGGCCGCAGAGAGGATCGAGGAGAAGTCTTGGAAAGCTTTTGGAGTTCGGTACGGGAATAAAAAAATGCCCGCCTGTTGGATTGATAAGATGGTGTGGAAGAGATGCTCGATTTTCCCATGCTGAGTATGGGGGGTTGGAAGGAAAGAGACAGTGTGGTAGCGGGGAGATACCCGATCTAGGCCCATCTGTGGTCTGTGGCGCACAGCCAGATGTGACTGAAGAAAAAACATAGGCGACCGCCTAGGATGGGAGTATCTTCCGGGAAGGCGTGTAAACTGAGGAGGAAAAGCGAAGAGATCGCGATTCCTTTGGTTTAGGGCGGGTAGGTCAGAATTGCCAGGTTGAGTTAGTCTTGAAAGATGATTGAGTTGGAAAATTTATGTTGTTGATCTGGTGAAATCCTGGAAGTCGAATAATGACTTGGTAGGGGCAGAATGTGCCCGTCATAGCCTGAGCCAAGGGCTCATCAAATAGCGATGGTATTGGAGGCTGCGAAAACCACACAGGTAGGCAAATGTAGAGAAGCCTTGATCAGGTATACTCCTGCCGTGACCAGATTAGTGTCCTGCAGAGATCTATGCGAGTTTCTGTGCAAAAACGTCAATGCTTGCGTGGTCATAGTTGAATCACGTGGGTGAATTTGTGGGGAAAGCCAGAATAAGTGATGCCTGGAGGTGCTGTGCACTGGAAAGTGAACAGGCACCGTGGCCATAGTTTGCTGTAAAGACCTGAGGTCTGGAGACACTGTGCACTTAATAGTGGACAGGATCCCTCGCCGTAATGATAATACATGATGTCTGGAGACACTGTGCACTAGACAGTGAGCAGGTCCCATGATTGTAGTTGCAGGTAAATGGATTGTGTAATAATAATATAATAATATTTATTCATTTATATAGCGCTATTAATTCCATAGCACTTTACATACATTTGCAACACTGTCCCTTTTGGGGCTCACAATCTATACATTCTATCAGTATGTCTTTGCAATGTGGGAGGAAACCGGAGTGCCTGAAGGAAACCCACGCAAACACGGGAGAACATATAAACTCCTTGCAGATGTTGTCCTTGGTAGGAATTGAACCCAGGACCTCGGGACCTCAGTGCTGCAAAGGCTTCAATGCTAACCACTTGAGCCACCGTGCCGCCCATGTGCGCATGGAAGCGCCACTCAAGGCGTGAAACAGCTGTCGTAATTGAATCCCAGTCCTCCCACCCGCAACCCTCACCATGTAAAGCCCCTATGTACTAATAAAGAAGACATCCCGCTGAATGCTGTGTGTAACTCCGTTCTTAAGCCGAAACCGGAAGTGACGTATCGCTTTTACCAGACGAAGTGTGCACCAGGTAAACTAGGTGTTCCGAGTGCGGGACGCTGGATGGTGGTCCTTGGGCACCCCGAAGCCAATCGGCAGCAGACAGGTACCTCCCTACGAATGTATTGCACCATGGATGTGGTGCTGGCCACAATCTAAAATCCGTGAGATAGTTGCAGGTAAAGACAGAGTACATGAGGTCTGGAAACACTGTGCACTTGATGGTGGACAGGGCTAGTGGCCGTAGTTAGAATACGTGATGTTTGGGGGAAACAATGCACTAGATAGTGGACAGGTCTCATAGCCATAGTTGTAGGTAAAGACAATACGCTGTGCACTGGATAGTGGACAGGGCCCCTGGCCGTAGATGCGGGCAAAAACATAATACGTGTCTCAGGCTCCTACAAACGTGGACCGTGATCTGTGTCCGTCTGGTGGGTCCTCTAGTACCGAATCCAGTAGCTGCGGCTTGCCCTGGCAGACTGTGGCGGTCCTGCATAGCTTGGACCAGGTTTTTAGGGACAGCGGTTCCATTAACTATGGAAAGAAAAGTGACCAGTTTGACAGGCTTGGGACACTAAACGTCACGTGGCCAACGGAGGATACGTGTGTTTCTGCAGGGAAGTAGTCCTGGCAGTGCAGGTGGTTGGCCCACTTGGCAAGTTTAATTAGCAGGTGACACAGGAGGTACACTAAGGGTCTGCATGAGTTAGGGCAAGGGCCTGTGGACTTGCATCTGGCAGAACAGAGTTAGAGCAAAGACTGCGCAGCTTGTTTCTTGCTGAGTAGAGTTAGTGCAGTGCAAGATAGCTTGCACTGGGTAAAAACACGAACGTACAGCTCTGACCAGAAAATGCAAGCCTGTGCCCTGTGTCCTAATGGGCTCCGTTTGACTTCCGTTGCTATTAGGGGTACAGTATGCCTATGTAGATGGAGCGGGGCACGATAGTTTGGAGCTGTATGTGGCAGAGAAGCTAGTGGAATACAGTAGCAACTTGTCCTGCTGTGACTGATTGTACAGCGGTATCCCAAGGGCTCCGCATGTATTATTCCACGGCTGTCAATGAGATGGGCCCTGTGCTGCAGGGATTCCACTGTGAGAAGCGGGAAAATTCAATCTGAAAAGCGTGCGGCGGGGGCGTATCCTAGGCTAGGTTCGCGCCAAGATAAACAGCATTTGGGGGCATATGCGGGGGCGCCGCATCATAGGGAAGGCGGTCCGGGGGGTGTAGTTGCGGGGAGAAGGCCAAAAAGTCAGGGGCTAAAGTTATGAGCGCGGCGTGGTGACCTAAAATCAGAGGTTAAAGGCCGCCAGAGGGGCGCTACACGGTGATCTGAGAGATGTCCGCCAAGGGCGGTGACTGTGCCCCGTAAACGGTTTGAGAGGCCCTCCGTCGGTGCTGATCCCAGTGTGGTAGTTCATCCCGGAGGGTATAGAAAGGTCTCACCTCATTATGCGGTGGTGGCCATGCCGATGCACAGTGTGGTGGCTCGACCCAGGCTCTCTGTATAAGAGGCTGGGGAGTGTGCTATCCCTTGTGGATGTCATTCCAGGGTGCCTCCTGGTGCCCGATGTCTCTACCCAGGGTTTGTGATGTGGGAGGCTAAGGTGCTGGCTTTGGAGCCATCCTGTATCTACCGGTGCTACTATTTAATCTGGGTAGCTGTGCTAGTATCATTAGGATGCCTGCAACCCGTGCTCCTGTGAGGCCATTTGTGAGACTGGGGGTCTGCGCCAGGTGAGGATGGGGTATGGAGAGACGACACTCCGCGTGCCCTTCTGTTGGTGGTTGTGGAAAATCAGTGCCTTAAGGGACCGTCGTCCAGAGAAGTCCGGTAAGTTATGTGCAGCCCATAATCAATCCAGCGTTGCAGGAGGGAGTACGTGGAGGTGACATTCCACATTCCCGCCTGTTGGGTTGGTGGTATTGGGAAAGCGGGTCCCAAATGGAGCCGTCGCCCGTCTAATATCATCATCAGTGTAGATGTCCAGAAAAAAATTCAGAGTAAAAGGTAAAGAGGATGTGCCTCCTACAGACACAAAGCTAAAACTGTTGTGGCCTGGCCCAGCCAGGGGGTGTATACTGCAGAGGAGGAGCTATTTTGTTTCTCATTTGCTTAGTGTCGCCTCCAAGGGATCAGCAGCATAACACCCATGGTCCTGTGTCCCCCAGTCAGACAAAAGAGAAAAACAAACATCTCAACTCCAACATTATTACTCCCACATAACCCTCCACGATCCTTCATCCAGAGTCTGCAGGGAGAGAACAAGTATCCTCTCCCTGCAGAATCTGCAATTACACTGACCGCAGGGACTCCAGGAGTGACGTCACCCATGGCAGTCAGAGACTGCCACAGGGAAGTGGTGTCGTCACTCGCTATGTCACCAGGGCTCCCCGTGGCAGTGAACGCAAAATGTTGACACTTGTGGGTGCTTTCCGCTGTTTAGGCACATCAGTGGCTATCCAAACAGGATATGACACCCACAGACCATGCCATCAAAATCTGTGTTCCAAAATGTCACTCCCTCTTTCAGAGCTGTGCTGTGCGTCTACACAGTGGTTTATGACCGCATATCAAGTATCGGTGTACTCAGGAGAAATTGCCCAACAAATTTTAGGATCCATTTTATCCTGTTACCCATGTGAAAATTAAAAAATTGAAGCTAAAAAAAAACGTTTTTGTGAAGAAAAAAAAAAAGAAGTACTTTTTTAATTTCTACAGATCAAAGTTTGAAGCACCTGGGGTTTCAAAGTGCTCACTATGCATCTAGATAAGTTCCTTGGGGAATCTAGTTTTCAAAATTGGGTCACTTGTGGGGGAGCTCCAATGTTTAGGCACACAGGAGCTCTCCATATGCGACATAGTGTCCGCTAACGATTGGAGCAAATTTTCCATTCAAAAAGTAAAATTCCGCTTCTTTCATTCCGAGCCCTGCCATGTGCCAAATAGTGATTTATGACCACATATGAGGTATCGTGTGTACTCAGGAGAAATTGCCCAACAAATTTTAGGGTCCATTTTATCCTGTTGCCCATATGAAAATGAAAAAATGAAGGCTTAAAGAAAATGTTTGTGGAAAAAAAAGTACTTTTTCATTTTTACAGATAAATTTGTGAAGCACCTGGGGTTCAAAGTGTTGACTATGCATTTAGATAAGTTCCTTGGGGGAAGGGGTCTAGTTTCCAAAATGGGGTCACTTGTGGGGGAGCTCCAGTGTTTAGGCACACAGGGGCTCTCCAAACACAACATGGTGTCGTTAATGATTGCAGCGAATTTTCCATTCATAAAGGCAAATTGCGCTCCTTCCCTTCCGAGCTCTGCCGTGCGCCCTAACAGTGGTTTATGACCACATATGAGGTATTCGTGTACTCAGAAGAAATTGCCCAACAAATTTTAGGATCCATTTTAGCCTGTTGCCCATGTTAAAATGAAAAAATTGAGGCTAAAAGAACATTTTTGTTGGAAAAATTTAAATGTCCATTTTTCCTTCCAGGTTACTTTACTTCCTGTGAAGCACCTGAAGGGTTAATAATCTTCTTGAATGTAGTTTTGAGTAGCTTGAGGGGTGCAGTTTTTGGAATGGTGTCACTTTTGGGTGTTTTCTGTCATTTACACCCCTCAAACAGACTTCAAATGTGATGTGGTCACTAAAAAATGGTTTTGTAAATTTTGCTGGAAAAATTAGAAATTCCTGATGAACTTTGAACCCTTAGAACTTCCTACCAAAAAAATTTTTGTTTCTAAAATTGTGCTGATGTGAAGTAGACATGTGGGAAATGTTATTTATTGACTATTTTGTGTTACATACCTCTCTGGTTTAGCAGAATAAAAATTCAAAATTTGAAAATTGCGAAATTTTTTAAACTTTCGCCAAATTTCCTATTTTTTGACAAATAAACGCAAAAAATATTAACCTAAATTTACCACTAACATAAAGCCCAATATGTCACGAAACTATCTCAGAATCGCTAGGATCCGTTAAAGCGTTCCAGAGATATTACCTCATAAAGGGACTCTGGTCAGAATTGCAAAAAATGCCAAGGTCAGTAAGGCCAAAATAGGTTGGGTCGTGAAGGGGTTAAACTTTAAGCAATGGATGAACTACTGGCAACTATACCAAAGCAGTGCTGAGGCAGTATTGATCATCTGATATAATAATCGAAAAACCTAACTGAACAAAAGAGTCATAGACTATGTATGTTCTAAATTGCATTGATCAAATGTCTTGCATCATGCTTGAAACTTCACATTTACCACTCACTTCTCCTTTTGTAGAGTCTCTATCTGCTGGGCTAATACTCTTTCTTCTTGTTGCATGGCTGCTTCCTTTTGCTCTGAAGACTCATCTTCAGAAGGAATAGTCGATAACCCATGATCCCCGGCTGCATCTGGAACAGGGGAACGTCCTGAAATAACCGGGCTCAGATTTGAGCGAAGTCGTCCTTTCCCCTGCATAAAGAGCAAAGCATGAATGCGTATAAAGGCATAAAGTAAATAAAAGTATGGCTTGTTGGCATAGGTTTGCCAGGTTTATACTTTTTCGTTAAGGTGTTGAAAACAGTATCCTACTACTCTGGATGGGAGAATCTATTTGCAATCCTGGAGTCCATTGGCCAGGTGGCCTCTGTAAAGATGGACTGCAAATCTCCTTACCTTCCGGCTGCCCAGCTCGTTTTGATAAGCCCGGCTGGTGCGACGTCAATATTTTGGTGTGACTCACTCTAGCCCGACTAATCAAAAGAAATGATAGGGTAAAAAGATGTGTAGGCTTCCCTTCATGTGATCACAGATTAGTGACTTGGTCCTGTGAATTGATTCTCCCTCTCTACCTACTCACTATCAGTCCCCACATGAAAATGTACATTTCATATTCTTATATTTAAAAGGTTTCGGAGTGTATACTTCATCTGGAACACACTTCACTGGCAAGTTTATAGTCTATGAATAAAGAAATCATTGTCCATCATCGATATGACAGATTATCCAATGTTAATTAGTGAACTGCATGAATAGATCCAGGGAGATGGTTCACTCACATGACTGACAGAGCCAGGCCAGGAAAGGGAGGGTTGAAAGAGGACTTGTCCGAGAACCGAAGCTGATGAACAGCTACTACCAGTCCAAGGCAGTTGGAATACCCGTTACAACAACCGAGTATCCTGATCCTAGTGAACTGCCTCGTATATACCCCCTCAATTCAGGAGACCCGGTGCTCAGGATGGGTATGCCGTTTTGAGAACAGCCGTGGACGTTTTGAAACAGTGATAGAACTACAACATTTTTGCCATGATTACCAAAAACTGGGCCAAAAAACCTCACTGTGAAATTGAATGCCGGTATAGTGCACGGTATGTGCTCTTCTGCTTGATTTCCAGAGAACACTCATTCACTATGCGGTCATGGAACAGAGCTACCCATGGAGCCAGTCATGTCCGCAAAGGTTAGTGTTTGTCTGAAAGTAGCGGAATACAGCAAACTGATGCTACAAATGAGGGAGGCAGGAGTACAGGTATATATTATTTTGGTGTTAATAAATAGTATATTGCGATTCAATGAGTAATTAACACTTATTTCAGAATGTACAGAGCTCCTCATTGTTACCTGTGGGAGTCTAGACAGAGTCGTGATTATGTTACAAAGATTTCCCTATATAACAGGTCTCAGCTGCATTAGCAAAATAAACAGAAGCTGGCAATTGCCTCCTATGCTAACCACCAAAACCCATTTACTTTACTTTTATGTTAAAATGTTAAAATCACATTGAGCTGTTCTACACAAAATATGCAAAGTATTCATAATAAGACAAAAACAAAGATAACCTTATGAATAGATGAAATCCAATAGAGGGAGCGTTTATCTTTACAAGTGATTTGGAAATGAAGAATCATGCATAAGAAGTGTAAGTTGAACTTCTGGGTTATGTGAACCCAGATATATTCATGGCATGTCTTCTAAAGGTTGGAAAATAAGAGACGCTTTATAATGAGACTAATGTCTAAAGATGAGCACAACACATGCAGATTAAGGCCGAGTGCAGACAGCTGTGTTTCACGGGTTGTAAATGGTCCATAGTGCCCAGACTGACCCAAATTCTATGAGGCTATCGAGTCGGGGTCAGGAGACCTGCTGACGGTCTGTGCATCACTGTACAAGTACAGGACACAAAACACAGCTGGGTGAAGCCGGTCTTAAAACTTATGCTGTTCAAGAGAACACAGGACAGTGAGGTTGAGTGCACTTGTGTTAATGGGGACACGACAAATGAGCGTCACAGACAGCCCGATCGTAATATACATACCGGCAGGGTGCTGCGATTTATGCTCATAAATCTAACTGCAATTAGTACAGGTTTCTGGATTGAAAAAGGAGATGAAAGGAAAGCAGAAGGTTAGAAGTAGGAGAGAAGCTTAGAAGATGGTGAGCAGAAAGGGTAAGTCTGGGTGTGTTAGTTGTGACGGAGTCGCCCCCACTTTTCCCACCAGGACCCCTATTTCCTTACCATAGACCTGCGGATTAGGGACAGGCGACTTTTGGCTTTGTTCTCTGCAAACTCTAGACTGTTGATATCCTTCAGACGAGCTTTATATTTATTCATCTGTTCCACAACGATCAGCTCCACACAGCTACACCAATATAAGCAACGAGAGCATTGGGACAGGTAAAGATGAGAAAACATGAAACATTGTGTTCTAAACCTGTGTATATGTATATGTAATGTGTAGTTCAGTGCATTAGTAAACTCACTGATAGCCATATTCCAGTTTCCAGTGCCATTCTGGTCCTTTCTCTTCTCACTCATATTACTGATATTTCAACTTGTCGGATAACACTTGCATTTATGTGTGAGCTGGAAATCACTTTTACATGGCAAGTCTATAGATAGCCAGAACAAGGTTCCACAAGGCAATATTGAGAATGTAACATCAGGCTCACACATAAACCCCCATTGTGATCCAGTGAGTCAGAGTCACGTGAGTAAGAAGACTGGAGGGCACTGGAGACTGGTCAGTATATTATATAGCATATTGCACTTGCACTGCAGTACACACATTTATACTGGTTTAGGGCATTAATGGCTTCATGTGAGTGCTTCTTTAATGATAAAGGGGCATGGACACAGGACAACTGATGGGAATATGTAGTTCGGCTATTTAAAGCTGACACAAGTGTGAATAATTAGATTACAAAAAAAAGGTGAAGGAAAATCTTTGGCTGTCTGAATGAGGCTTAAAGGCCCAGTCTCACATAACGACGCATCAGCGATCCCGATAACGATGTGCAGAGATCGCTGGTGCATCGTTTTTCACATCGCTGGTAAGATGTCAAACAGGTATCTCACCAGCGATGTCACCAACAACTTCAGCAACGATCCAGAATTATACCGAGGTCGTTGTGAATTTTCTTTCCATAGCGTTGCATTGAGATCGCTGGTCATTATCTTTGTCAAACACAACGATGTAGCGCTTCCAGGGGGAGCACAATGACGTAGAAATGATCCAGAGCAGTGTGTAACGATCAACGATCTCACAGCAGGGGCCAGATCGTTGGTGTGTGTCATTTTTACACACATGTTCTGTGCTTCACATGGGTAGAACACGTATCCAGTATAGTCTATATAGATGTTCAGATGGTTGTTATTGTTATATATCATGTGTTTGCAAAAATAAAAAAATGAGAGACAAGAATCAAAATCACAAATTCAAGTCTAACGATCTGTGAAAATCACAGACCGCATACACCCACCATCCATGTGCAATTCGTCCATCATCATTTTGGGGGGCGCATATGCTTAAAGTGATCCTAAACCCACAAACTGACCCCCCCCCCCCCCGTATCTTTCTACCTGTCCCTGCACCCCCTCTTATCATTTCTAGCCATCCCTTTTGCAGAAAAAAATCGATTTTGTAAAGTAGAGAAAAAGTTATATTTACTTTGTCCTGTGTGAGTTCTCTCTTTCTGAGGAAGCCGCAATATGCCCACCTGTCTGCTGCTGCCTTGTAATTATGTACGTCCCTCTCAGGTTGCTGCTTCGCACAGAGCCTGTCCGCGTCATGAAAGGGGGCGGTGCTCCGGTATGATGCGATTTAGCCCCGCCCCTTTCATGACGCGGCCAGGCTCTTGCCAAGCAGAGAGGGGCGTGCATAATTACAAGGCAGCATCAGACAGGCACGCCTATTTGCGGCTTCCACAGAAAGAGAGAACTCACAAAGGACAAAGTAAATATAACTTTTTCTCTACTTTACAAATTCGATTTTTTCTGCAAAAGGGATGGCTAGAAATGATAAGAGGGGGTGCAGGGACAGGTAGAAAGATGTGGGGGGGGAAGGTCAGTTTGTGGGTTTAGGATCACTTTAAACCACTGATGGGAACAACAGACACTCTGGAAACGTGATCCAGCTCATTGACAATAATTGGTCCAGTTTTTTCACATATGAAAAAAAAAATGACAACTGAATGAGCCTTGCTACAGCTGACAAGAGACACTATTGTTGATTACAAAGATATGGTGCTGCAAGGATAAAATAAATATCCAAAAAGAACAATCTGATGGGTCTTACGCTGTGGTCTTGCCAATGTCTTGTACGCTCTGTAATGGATCTGTAGTGTCTGGACAACGGAGAATACATGGAGCAAACACAATTGCCAGCGCATTGGCAGACATGCGATTCGTTTCCTCCTGCTGGGCGATCCTAAAACATCCCAAAACACATTTATTATCTGCTAGAGAGAACACATAACAGTATATAGAGGCTGGATGATGAAAACAGTGGCAACCTGACAAGATGAAAGATAAGTCGCTCCAAAGTGCTGAGATGTGTCCGAGAGAGCTGATCTATCACTGAATACACTCCCCGCACAGTTTCCTTTCTCTCACCGAGACCTGGAACAAAAAAAATCGAATTTAACCAACGCTGGACAATAAAGCAAGGTGCACCTGAGAAAGTTGTGTAAAACAAGAAATAGCAAACAAGTCCTGCAAAAAGATTAAGTGCTTTACAAGATCTAGAAATTATATGTAAACCTCCAATATCAATGAAACTATTTAACTACGGATTAAAGGGAATCTGTCACCAGGTTTTGGCCACCTAATTTGAGATCAGAATAATGTAGGGAGAGACCCTGATTCCAGCAATGTGTCACTTGCTGGGCTTCTGACTGTAGTTATGAGAAAACCAATGTTTTATCAGCAAGAAATTATCACTAGAGGACTAGTAACCCTGTGCCAGGTGGTCCTCCATACTCATGAGCTCTGTATAACCTGCCCCCACCAGTAACAGCTTTCCGCCTATTCACAGTATGGGGGTCAAATAGTGGTGTGGGGGAGGTAATGAAGAGCTCAGCTTTCAGAGAACTGGTAGATCAATAGCAGACAAAAAGAAGATATTTTGTACTCACCGTAACATCTTTCTCAGAGCCTTCATTCGTGGACACAGCACATGGTCTCCTGTGTCCACCAATGAAACGATAGAGAAACAAGGATTTTATAAAATCTGCGGCAAGCATCCCAGTAAGTTATACATAGCTGGAATCAGGGTCTCTAACCCTACACCATGCTGCACTCAAATGTAGTAGCAAATACCTGGTGAGATTCCCTTTAAATATATTAAGAAAAGGATAAAAATTAAGGTGAAATTAAGAAGTAATTAAAAGGGAGGCACAGGTCTTAATATGTGACCTGAAGGAAAATTAGATTTAACAACCCCCCCTTAAATGTCTGCCATTATTTACCCATAAATCTGAGAAACTCTTCATAGAGTTCAAATGTCATCAGAGGATTGGGAAGTTCCCTCAGCCATTGCTTGAAGACACTGGCAATCACATGGATATTATAATCATCCAGATTTACACTTTCAATATCTGCAAGCCAGAAAAATCACAAGGAAATATTAACATTTTAAGACAACTGGGCAGAAAAACATGAAAAATAAGTACCAGTATAATATACTCTTGCATAAACATGATCATGTAATAACCAGTGGCCATTTATGGCACGATTATAATAAACCACAGCTCTAAACGGGGTTTCCCACAAACAAAATTCATTTTAATCAATAGATCTTGGAATAATAGTAATTTCCACAATCGGATGTGATTAATAAACTGTCCCTGTGCTGAGATAATCTCATATGTGTCCCTGCAATGTACTGTGTAATGGCCGTGTCTGACCGTACAGGGACATGGTCTGATCATATTACATCTCCTGTGCTAAGATAATCTTATTTATGTGTCCCTGTTGTGTACTGTGTAATGACCGAGTCTGACCATACAAGGGTGAAATGTGGCCAGAGGTGGGGTGCATCCAGTGGTAGGAGGCAGCGTGGGGGTGAGTGACGGTGCTGGGGTCGCAGCAGGGAACTGATTGCCTGCTTTGCCAGCCAGTGGTGGATTGACGGTGGGGGCTGGTGGGGATGTAAGGCAGGCCCTCTGGCCTGAGCAGCGTGGCGCACTGCTGGGGTCCTCAGTGCAGGCCGGCAGTCCCGGGGGCGGCAGATACCGGTGTGGGGAGGAGGTGAGTGGGGCGGCCGTCTCTGCCTTGCAGCTTCCGGGCCCGATGGCGCCAATTGGGACCAAGGAATAAGGTGCGTGCAATGTTAATGCTGGTGGCCTCCTGCGCTGGGCCATAGGCTGTGGGAGAGAGGGCCGCAGCTGGAAGCCCTTTATGTACCATGATAGCATTGTATTGTATTGTATAATGGCCATGTCTGACAGTAAAGGAACATGGTCTGATCATACCACATCTCCTGTGCTGAGATAATCTTATATATGTGTCCCTGCTATTATTATTTATTTACATAGCGCCATTAGATTCCATGGCGATTTACACATGGAAAGGGCAGATGAGGACAAGTACAATAAGTATGGACAAACGAGATGTACAGGTAAAGGAGGGAAGAGGAACCTATCCGCAAGGGTTTACAGTCTACGAGGGGCGGGTGGGAATACAGTAGGAGGGGGTAGTACCGGTCATGAGACAATGTGGTGGACCGGGTTTCATTGTAGGTTGTAGGCTTGTCGAAAGAGGTGTGTCTTCAAATTCCTTTTGAAGGTTTCCAGGGTCGGCGAGTGTCTGATGTGTTGGGGAGAGAGAGTGCCAGAGTATAGCTAAAGCACAGGAGAAATCTTGAATGCGGTTGTGAGAGGAGGAAATAAGGAGCTCTTGTGATGATCACAGGTTCTGTGAGGGTAGGTATCGGGAGACCATGTCAGAGATGTATGGAGGGGACAGGTTGTGGATGGCTTTGTATGTCATGGTTAGGGTTTTGAACCGGGATCTCTGAAAAGTGGGGAGCCAGTGAAGGGCCTGGCACAGGGGGAGACATGTAGATTAAGGCGTGTTTGAAGGACGGGAGGAAGACATCGGTAGTGAGTGATAAGTTGAAGAGATGGATCACAGAAGGGATGAGGACTGTGGTGAGGTTCGGAATGAGGTGGGGGGGAATGGGTCGAGGGCACAGGTGGTGAGGTGAGATTGTGACAGAAGGGAGGAGAGTTGATCTTCTGTCATGGCCGAAAAAGCTTCCTTTGGATGAGGAGGGTTGGGTGGTAATGGGGGAGGGCACAGGGGACAGTGGGTTAAAGTTTTCTCTGATTTTGTCAATCTTCCATTTGAAGAAAGAGGCAAAGTTGTCGGCAGAGATGAGGAGGGAGAAGGTGCAGGGGGATGGAGAACAGAGTTGAAGTTTTTGAATAGTTGTTTGGGGTTGTGGGACAGGGTGGTTATTAGAGATGAGAAGTAGGCTTGTTTTGCGGTGGTGAGTGCGGCCTTGAAATTAGTGAGGGACTGTTTGCAAAGGCGAAATGCACCGCCGAATTTAATGTCTTCCATCTCCGCTCAGCCGCCCTGGACGCCCGACGCAGTTCTTTAGTGAGAATGGTCAGCCAGGGCTGGATGTGCGTGTGGGTTTTCTTGTATATGAGAGGGGCGGTCTGGTCGAGGGCTGTAGTAATTGTGGTGTTATAGAGGGTGGCAGCAGCGTCAGCGTCATGTGTGGAAGCTATGTCTGAAAGAGGGAGAAGGGAATCAGAGAATGAATGAAAGTCAATGAGTTTAAGGTTTCTGTGGGGTGAGAGAGTTTCCAGAGAGGAAGAAGTGTAGTGGGAGGATAGAGGGAGGAGAAAGTCAGCAGGTTGTGGTCGGATAGGGGGAGGGGTGAGTTTGAGAAGTCAGTGAGGGAACATAGGCGGGTGAAGACAAGGTCGAGCGTGTGGCCATCGTTGTGAGTGGCTGAGGAGGTCCATTGGGAAAGCCCAATGGAGGCAGTCAGTGATAGGAGTCTAGAGGCAGCAGGGTGGGGGTGTCGATGGGGATGTTGAGGTCGTCCATGATGATAGTGGGGATGTCGGAAGAAAGGCAGTGGAGAAGCCAAGTGGTGAAATGGTCAAGAAAGGTGGGGGTAGATCCTGGGGGGCGGTAGATGACAGCCAGTTGAAGGTTGTAGGGTGAGAAGATGCGGACGGAGTGCACCATGAAGAAGAGGAGGGAGGCAGAGGGCGGGAGTGTAATTGGGGTGAAGGAACAACTGTCGGACAGGAGTAAGCAGACACCTCCACCGTGCTTGTTGCTGGGGCGGGGGTGTGGGAAAGAGCGAGTCCACCATAGGAGAGTGCAGCGGGGAAGGCGGTGTTAGAGGGGGTAAGCCCTGTTTTGGTGATGCCAAGGAATGAGTCTGTTGGAGATGAAGAGGTCATGGATGAACGAAAGTTTGTTGCGTACCGAGCGAGCATTCCAAAATGCTCCAAGTAGGGGAGCTGGGGGGGGGGCTGGGTGAATGGGTGTGAGTTTGTGGGGGTTGCGAGTGTTTGTGTTGGGGATTGGGTGTGGGTAAGAGGTGATTGAGGCTTAGAAGGTGGTAGCAGGGGAGTTTCCTTGGTGGGCATGCGTGTCTGGAGGTGAGGGACTGTGTGTGAAGGAACAGTTCAGTGGAGGGGGTAAGGTGAGTGGGTAGGATGGAGGGAGAGATTATCGCTTCCTTAGTGGGTGGTGGGATAAGTGGGGTTAGTAGGAAGTGAAGCAGAATGGGGGTGAAGGTGAAGAGGAGAGGGAACATTATAGGTATTAGGTATGCATGCAGCTCGTCGAGGTGTGATATAGCAGGGGGTGAGGTGTGGCAGGGGATGGGGTGCAGTCGGGATGATATGCAATCAGGGCAGCGAGGGACGAGATGCAGTCAGGGATGAAGTGTCATCAAGGATGAGATGCAGTCGGGGATAAGATGTAGCCAGGGATGAGATGCAGTGGGGGATGAGATGTAGCCAATTGTCTGGAGGAGCGCGGGGATGAGCGAGGTAGATGAGGTCTTGTTAGGGTGCTGGCCGTAGGGATGAGATTCAGCCAGGGATGAAGAGCAGCCAGGGATGGGATGCAGTTCGGGATGAGATGCAGTCAGGAATGAGATGCAGCCAGGGATGAAATGTAGCCAGGGATGAGATGTGGCCTGGGATGAGATGCAGTCAGGGATGAGATACAGCCAGGGATGGGATGCAGCCAAGGGATGAGATGCAGCCCGGGGTGTGATGCAGCTGAGGATGGGATGACGCCAAGGATGGGAGAATGCCAGGGATGAAATGCAGCCAGGGTTGAGATGCAGCCAGGATTGAGATGTATCCAGGATAAGATGCAGCCAGGGATGAAATGCAGCCTGAGATGCGATGCAGCCACGGAAGGGATGCAGCCACGGAAGGGGTGTAGCAGGGGTGAGATGTGGCCAGAGGTGGGGTGCAGCCAGTGGGAGTGAGTGATGGTGCTGGGATAGCCTGCTTTGCCAGCCGGTGGTGGATTGACAGTGCGGATTGGAGGAGATGTAAGGCAGGCCCTCTGGCTTGATCAGTGTGGCGCCCTGCTGGGGTCCTCGGTGCAGGCCGGCAGTCCCGGGGGCAGCAGGCACCGGTGTGCGGAGGAGTTGAGTGGGGCAGCCAACTCTGCCAATCGGGACCAAGAAATGAGGTGCAAGTAATGTTAATGCCGGTGGCTCCATGCTGGGCCGTAGGCTGTGGGAGAGATGGCTGCAGCTGGAGGCCCTCTATGTACTATGCTATGTATTGTGTAATGGCCGCGTCTGATGGTACATGATCATGGTCTGATCATACGACATCTCCTGTGCCGAGATAATCTTACATATGTGTCACTAATATGTGCTGTGTAATGACCATTTCTGGGCAGGGAAGTAAAAAAAATAAAGAAATAAATTACAGCATGGGTTCATAATTGATTCTTGCTTTGAGGTAAAACATTTTTTGAACATTGGCATCTAAATATTTTACCTTAGGCCCCTTTCACATCAGCGTTATTTTTAAATCGCGGCAGATGCAGTGAAAAAAACGCATCTGCCGCGATTACCGCATAACCGCGACACTTGCGGCACAGTTGCGGCAAGCCCCATGCAATGTCTATGGAGCTTGCGGTAAGGGTGCGGCACTTGCGGCAAGTGCGGTTTCGGCACTTGCGGCAGGTGCGGCCGCGAAAAAAAAACGCTGATGTGAAAGGGGCCTTACAGAAAAAAAATCAGCTGTGATCCCGTGCTGTAACATCTGCATACTCTTTTTGCATCCTCCCCTGCCCAGGATCAAACCATGCTCATATTACGGTCAGACACATCCATTACACAGTACATAGGGGCACATATATAAGATTATCTCAGCATGGGGACATTTTATATAACACATCCAATTGTGCAAATTATTATTATTCCTAGATATATTAATTAAAATTAACTTAATTCATGGGAAAATCGCTTTAAAGAGACTTAACACATAATACATGTGTCTGATATATGGGCAACATTGCAGAAAAAAAAGCAGCTAATCAGAATGATATATAGGTTCGTTGAAACAGATTGTGTATAACTTGTATTTATTAATCAAAATCTCTAGTGTTTTTATACATTAATCCAGTAGGTGGTCCTACTCAGTGATGGACAACTATCTCTACCGGGAAGTTTGTCAATCACTGAATACGACCGCCCACTAGACTCATATTCATTGAAATCCCTGGTGTTTGCATACATACAATTCGAGTTTTATGAAAAGTTTTCCCCACAAGATGTGTGTAATTCAAAGCAGGAATGAATGTTTCACATGGATGCATGTCTTTTTACATCAATTGAAAGGGCATTTGGGGATATAACATATTTGAACAGGCCCCAGTTAGAGGACAATAAACTTTGACACTTCTTACGTGAACTGTTATCACAACCATTTCACCTCCCTCCTCATTCCTGTTCTTGGACCAACCACTAATCAAAGGACTATAAAACTTTTAGTTCCTCTTATCATTACATGGTTTAGGTCACCTGTGTTATACATTACAGTATCCCACCCTGCATTTGTGTATATATATGTATGTGTGTGTGTGTGTGTGTGTGTGTGTGTTTGTGTTTCTCCAGAGGTTGTATCATTAAAGGCCCAGTTACACATACAGATAATTGTGCAGAGATTGTTCGCAGATCTCTGGTTGCAGTGAAATCATGGACACATTGTTCCATTTTGTGGCCGTATACAAATGGAACAATGTTTCCATGATTTCACTGCAACCAGAGATCTGCCAACAATCTCTGCACAATTATCTGTGTGTGTAACTGGGCCTTAAGCCTGGTGAAGAGGTCATAGTGTCTCGAAAGCTTTGTTTTTTCCTACCATCTTGTCAGTTAGCCATTAGAAGGTATCAACCACTGAGGACTCTCAGATTCTAATATTTTTTTAAATCAATCTGATCCGCTCCATATGCTCTATGTCATCATGACTAGAAAATCAGATACCACACCCTACATGACATGTTCCCTGTAATGCAATTCTTAATACACTAGATGGCGGCCCGATTCTAAAGAATCGGGTAGTCTAGAATCCATATATAGTTTATTTACTAATAGTTAGGGGAGTGCGGTGAAATGAATTGTGTGTATACAGGTGGCTCAGTGGGTAGCAGAGTATACGGTGGCTCAGTGGTTAGCAGTGAGTGCGGTGGGTCAGTGGTTAGCAGTGAGTGCGCTGGCTCAGTGGTTAGCAGTGAGTGCGGTGGCTCAGTGGTTAGCAGTGAGTGCGGTGGCTCAGTGGTTAGCAGTGAGTGCGGTGGCTCAGTGGTTAGCAGTGAGTGCGGTGGCTCAGTGGTTAGCAGTGAGTGCGGTGGCTCAGTGGTTAGCAGTGAGTGCGGTGGCTCAGTGGTTAGCAGTGAGTGCAGTGAGATTGGTCAGCACAGCGCCGTGGCCAGAGTGGTTAGCACACACATACATACATACATACACACACACACACTCCGCTCTAGTTAGCACCGACCCTGCGTCTTCCCCGGCGGTTGGATCCTGAGTCGACATGTCGCCGCCCACGGACGACTGGATCCAATATGGCGTCCGGGAATTTTGGCGAGACTTCTTGGACGCTATATTGGATCCAGTAGTTCGGGGGTGGCGACATGTCGACTGAGGATCCAGGCGGCTGATGCAGGGCCGGTGGTAAGTATAGCGGAGTGTGTGTGTGTGTGTATGTGTGCGGACAAAGTGAGGGAAGTGCGGACAAAGTGAGGGAAGTGACTACATACACACATATATACACATACTGTACATTGCATATGGAGGGGTGAGGAGAGCGGAGGCTGGAGGGCAGAGCGGAGGCTGGAGGGCAGAGCGGAGGCTGGAGGGGAGAGGCTGGAGGCTGGAGGGGAGAGCAGAGGCTGGAGGGGAGAGGCTGGAGGGAGAGGCTGGAGGGGAGAGGCTGGAGGGCAGAGGCTGGAGGGGCAGAGGGGAAGCTGGAGAGGCTGGAGGGGCAGAGTCTGTAGGGGCAGAGGGGAAGCTGGAGGGGCAGAGGGGAAGCTGGAGGGGCAGAGGGAAAGCTGGAGAGGCTGGAGGGGCAGAGGCTGGAGGGGCAGATGCTGGAGGGGCAGAGGGGAGGCTGGAGGGGCAGAGGGGAGGCTGGAGGGGAGAGCGGAGGCTGGAGGGGAGAGCGGAGGCTGGAGGGGAGAGCGGAGGCTGGAGGGGAGAGCGGAGGCTTGAGGGGAGAGCGGAGGCTTGAGGGGAGAGCGGAGGCTGGAGGGCAGAGGCTGGGGGGAGAGCGGAGGCTGGAGGGCAGAGGCTGGAGGGGCAGAGGGGAAGCTGGAGAGGCTGGAGGGGCAGAGGCTGGAGGGGCAGAGGGGAAGCTGGAGAGGCTGGAGGGGCAGAGGCTGGAGGGGCAGAGGGGAAGCTGGAGAGGCAGGAGGGGCAGAGGCTGGAGGGGCAGAGGGGAAGCTGGAGAGGCAGAGGCTGGAGGGGCAGAGGGGAAGCTGGAGAGGCTGGAGGGGCAGAGGCTGGAGGAGGAGAGGCTGTAGGAGGAGAGGCTGGAGGAGGAGAGGCTGGAGGCAGTGGGGTAGATGGGCGGGGGGTGCACACTCACCGCGGGCGCCGTGCGTCTGCTGTAGGAGGAGAGGAGGGGCGGGCAGAGCAGCAGGACAGGAAGTCCCGTCCTCCCTCCTCTACGGCCGCGCGGTGGCCGCTGCTGGTAGCACGGGGCCCCCCCAGGTGGCGGGCAATGGGCCCCCCCTGCCTACGCTAGTTGCTGGAGGGCAGAGGCTGGAGGGGAGAGGCTGGAGGGCAGACGGAACGTCCGAGAGCGGAACGTTCCTCTGCCGCTCCCTGTAGCCAGGCGCCGGCCGGCTACCCTGCACTGGTGATGTCACCAGCATGGGTCCGAAGGCCATCACGGAAGTACCCTTCGGGTATTCTGAAAGTGGCCTTCGGCTTTTATATATTAGATCATACAATTCTACTAAACAGTAATTATTGAAGCAGTCAGACACCAATCAATAGAATAGATCCCCCTTATGATGACATATTTAAGTGGTGAATACAAAATCATTAGCATAGTAATTTTTTGCAATCCTTCTTTCTCCCATCACATTTCAGGTGTAATTTATTAAGTACCGTATATACTCAAGTATAAGGGCCCTTTCACATCAGCGTTTTTTTCAAATCGCAGCAGATGCGGTGAAAAAACCGCATCTGCCGCGATTACCGCATACCGGCTGCACTTGCGGCGCAGTTGCGGTTTTTGCCATGCAAAGTATAGGCGGACTTGCGGCAGGTGCGGCAAGTGCGGTTTTGCACTTGCGGCAGGTGCGGCCGCGAAAAAAACCGCGGCTGACCGCGGTTTTTTTCACGGCCGCACCTGCCGCAAGTGCAAAACCGCACTTGCCGCACCTGCCGCAAGTCCGCCTATACTTTGCATGGCAAAAACCGCAACCGCGCCGCAAGTGCAGCCGGTATGCGGTAATCGCGGCAGATGCGGTTTTTTCACCGCATCTGCCGCGATTTGAAAAAAACGCTGATGTGAAAGGGCCCTAAGCCGAGTTTTTCAGCACACTTTTTGTGCTGAGAAGTGCCCTCTTCGGCTTATACTAAAGTCATTCAGTATTTGCTGTAGGGGTGGGTAGGATGGCGGTCTGCTGCATTTCCCACCCTAGGTTTATACTGAAGTCAATACGTTTCCCCAATTTTTGGGGTAAAATTAGTGGCCTCAGCTTATTCTCAGGTCGACTTATACTTGAGTATATACAGAAGTTTTCTGTAGGGGTGCAGTCATGGCTATGTACCTGCTGTGGTTAGTCTAAGGCTGAGTAGAATAGATTAAAGGGGTTCTCCACTACTAGGACAACTCCTTCTGAATCCGCTTGTTTCCTTCAGTTAAAATAAAAGACCATGTACTCACCTCCGGTGCGGGCGCCATTCCAGCACTGTTGGAAATGGTTCCAGGGCTCACTTGACATTCTGATGTCACACGATCCCCACGTCCAATCACCCACAGCTTCTGTCTCCCGGCCTTCAGACACAGGAGCAATCAACAGGAAGTGAGCGGCAGTCACAATGTAACTTCCTGTTGATAGCTTATTTGATTCAAAGGCAGGGAGGAAGGGGATTGGACGCAAGGATTACATGATGGCACAAGTCCTGTGAACCACGAACTGCAATAACCGACAGCACTGGCACAGCAGTAGCACGGGAGGTGAGTACAGGCTTTTTTTTTGAATGGGAGGAAACAAGTAAAATCAGAAGGGTTCTCCTACTAGTGGACAATCTCTTTAATAACTGTGAATAGTAAAAACGTCTCACCTGTATCAAGGTTCTGTCTCAGTTCACGGATCTTATTATTGGAGCCTGGTTTCCGGTATATGCCCTCTGTATACAGGCCATGCATTTCAATGTAACTAATAAGTTTCTCCAGCAGCACAGGAACTGTTCGATCTTCATTAGTGAGACGTGACAATTCCACCCCGAAATGGCGGTTCGACAGCTCATGATCATACTAATAGTAATAGAGAAAAGGAAAACGGGTATGACTCACACTAATAAAGGAAAGAAATGCATTTCATACCAGAGCTTAATCATTTTCTCTTCTACGATGACCACACAGTGCCTGCCATGTGTGAATAGAAGATTGTGCTGCTATTTTACAGTCTTTTATTACATGACTGGAAGCTAAATTAGCCATTTACTAGATCCGATTACCTTTCTACATATCAAGCGTTTTGGCATTTTTCATAATTTTATACAATTAAAAATGGTAAAAGCAAAGCCAAAGAAAGGAGTTAAAATTTCCTCTAAATTGTAAAAATTAACACAGCAAAAAAAACTGCTGGCCAGGGAGAGCACCTAGTGGCCATAACCTGTTCAGTACAGAACTCACTCGAGGAAATTTAGTAAGAATGGCGCTCTTTATAATGGCCGTAATAGAAAAGAATGCTGGACAATTCTTGACCCCTATGTGCTAATGTAGATTTGCACAGTAAGTTACGTAACTTTCTGGTGTAAATAATGGGAAATTTACTAGGCCGATGTGACCTCACTTCTTTCACTAAACTTTGCTCCACAAATTATGGCATAAGTTCAGCATTTGTCATAATTTACAAAAATTTCTTTTCACTAGAAAACTAATGTAAGACTAATAAGAACGGTCACCCATGTTTGAACAATTCTGTACAGTTCTACATTTCTATCCACACCTTAAAGAGTAATAGCCAATTAATTTTTATGTTTTTCATAAATCAACAATAGGCATGAACATAAGAAAGTTTGTAATATACGTTATCAGAAAATTCTGTGTCTTTCTCTTTTGGGGCTGATCTTTCATGTTCAGTGGTAAGTTTAATCTGTATTCAGAGAATACAGATGTTCACATTACAGATAGGGGATGACAGT